>CM061545.1:293811777-295026236 GCA_030864215.1 Capsicum pubescens | reverse complement strand
CTTGGCATAATACTGGACAACGCATACAATAGAAAAAAGGCTTGACCAATATACACTGACAGTTTAAATGACTACCCTGCTATTGTGCGTGAAATAATATGCATACCTGAATTTTATTGAGTCAATTCATGGTCGTTGTAATTGCGTAATTAGCAAGGGAGGTCACGGATTTAGATAAATTCAATGTAAAATACACACAGATTGAAAATCCTACTTACTTTACAAAAGCAAAATAATGTACGTCAAGGTAAAGTTACTGGAAGAGGAACTAAAAGGATTGAAAATCCAAATCCTACTATAAAAAATAAGAATAATTAAACAAAGTCCTTGTAAGAAGAAAACAATTTTAAAAAAAAATTGGTCAACTTTTTAAGTGGTAGTGTCTTTGTGCCCCGATTAATCATTTTAGGATAATCATTTTCTTTATGCGTTTAAGTTCTGTTCATACTTAGTGAATAAAATATTTTGCACTATCAATTAGCTTGATCTGTTATTGCAGGTTATCCAACTATTTACATAAAAAAAAAATTAAATAACCTGCAATAGCAAGTCAAATTTACCTGATAGTGTAAAATATTTTGTCAACTAACAATGCACAAAATCTAAATTCTTTTTTTGTTGTACCAAAAGCACATAATTATCTTTTGTAACATAAACATAATGATTTAATTTTGTTCAATTATCACAAAAAAAAACACTAAAATACTTTTTATAACAAATATAACATCATCGGTTATGATTCATTCGAACCCTATAAGTTTAGTTATGTGCCATGTTGCCAGTCCATTGTCATGTTGATTTTATCGTTTGCATGATGTTAGTGTGTGTTGTTTGAGTCGTTATTTAATATTTTATCATCGGTTATGATTCATTTGAACCCAGTAATGTTAATTATATGTGTTATGTTATCTGTCCATTGTCATGTTGATGTTATCCTTAAATAGTGTTTCTCTCTTCTCTAACATTTAACATGTATTTGTTATCCTTGAAATCTTGAATGGTGTTGCTCTCTTCTTTAACATGTATCTAGATATTACAAATCTCAAAAGAAAATCGTTGTATGCTTGTTTGTATATTATCATATGTCGTGCTAGGTATATCGTGGTTACTGACTACCAACTACAACAAAAGAGATATTTTGCGGCAATAAATATTACAACAAAAATATTTAATTCCGTTTAAGTTAAGGTCATTGCATTTAATGTTATTAAAGTGTTTAGTGGCATTTATATTGGATGTTTTGTAAAAGCTTATATTATTGGCGCTAAAAGTAATTACTTTCAACGACATTTATTTAGCGCTAAATTACTGATAAAGCTACCATATTTTGCGGGTTTTCTTATTATCGATAAATCGGAACTATTTTAGTGTAAATTATTATAATGATTAAAGTAAACCACGAATTAACGTTACTTCATGTACTGAATAAGCCACATTGCGGAAGATAACATACCAAACTGTACCTATGTGCAAAGTTCTTTAGGCTGTTTTGGCCCTTACAAATGCTTAGCTCAAAGGTTTTGTTTGATCAATTCCTTTCGCCAATGTTATGCATTTTATGCTTGAACGACTTATTTAAACTCCGCATGAACTAGATGCTTAATGTTCAAGACTAGAACAAAGTATATTAGGTTCCTTGTTTTTTCTGATTATTGCAGTGTAGAACTATCAATAGATAGATCGTCCTCAGAAGTTACTGCTCTGTAATTTGGAGTGTGCAATGTACATGAGTAGGTTGAACATGTGATTTGCATTTTTTTTTTTGGTGTGTGGATAAATCACATGCTCCGTTGATGGTGGCATATTTTACTTAACAACTAATGGTTTTCTTTGTCTGAATTTCAGCTCTTACAGGAGCTAAGAATTTACACATTATAAACTCAACAAACACTTATATCCAGGTTATTCTGCTGTTCATAGTTTGTTTGTTATCCTTAATGAGCTATTTTTGTATTGAGTCGGGGTCTATCGGGAACAACCTCTCTACCTCATGGCGGGAGTTTAGTTTACCGGGCTGCCCTTTGAATAGTGTATTGTTCCAAAAACCACCAAATAACACAGTCATTTGATAAACATAGACAACTTAATTGATGTAAAAGTAGTATAAACTTGTGTACTGGAAATACAGTATCAATTTCTAGTACAATCAATTTTTATTATTGTGACGCCTGGTGTATTTAATCTTCATTCTAATTAACATTCCTTGAGTTGAACTTCACTGTATCCCTGTTCTAAGATCTACATAATACAAAATGAGGTTGTTTTAGAGTGTATACAGAAGACGATTGGAAGACAGATAGATTTAGTAAACATAACTATTCAGATATGATAATGTATAAACACAAGATAAGTAGTATGGATTGAACTCCTCGTGAACTGTTTCTCTGTTTAGAAGTGCATTGCCTGTCTAGAGATGGACCGAAATCTGGTAGCACAAAAAGTTTGCATTAAGGTACAAAAAGTACCACAAAATGATTACAAAAAAAACAGTCGAGTAAGATTTCCTAGGGAGTCGGTTAAGGATCGAAAATCCACAACAACCAAAGATACTGTCATGAAATGAAGAAAATATCAGCAAATTATCATGAGATTAGCTTGTAAGTGAATTCAAGTTCAATGCTTATTCACATTTACTTACAAATTTGATAGCTTTGTCAATTTTCCAATTGACTGAGGAAAAGGTCCTGTCAAATCCTTGTTGTATGATAGATAGATAGATCCCTAAGAGGTGCAGTCAATAATTAGAATCGAATTTAAGTTTGAAAAATCATACCAAAGTAGTGCTCATTCACTGATCTTAAGATCTTAACTAGATGACCTCATTCACTGATTCATTCCATATATACAGATACCGTTGTGGGCTGATTGTTATCTCTGACGTATTTATTGTTTGATGGATATTTATTTTATATGTTAGAACTCTTGCTTATAAAATTATTGGTATGTCAAGAATAAAGGAAACTTTCCAAACTTCCTACAAGGTTAAAAGTTATGTAGTGTACAAGGCAAGGATGAAGTTAATTAGGTGACTCTAAAATTGTCTATGGGAAGTAAGGATGATGCAAGTAAATGATAGTATGATACCATGTATAAGTAGCACATGCTCAAAACTGTACATTAGTGACATCAATTGTTGATTGCCTGCTTGAACATCATTTGTTTAAGCATTCTTGGCCATTCCTGAGATTAAATTCCTTACTGGTATATCTGTATAATTATGACAATATTATTGTTATTAGTTTACTATAAGCTCGGTTCTAGATGAAGACTATTCTTTATCTTGAGCCGTGGGTCTATCGGAAACAACCTCTCTCATTCTTCGGAGGTAGCGGTATGGACTGCGTACATTTTACCCACCCCAGACCCCACTTGGTGGGAGTATACTAGATTTTTTGTTGTTGTTGAAGCGTCTCTATATTTAATGGACTATTGCTTGAATTAATACGTCTCTATATATAATTGACAATTGCATGAATTAATACCCAACTCTATTACAGAGAAGTCTTATTGGTACGAGGATATCTCATTTATCTATTTTGCTTGTTGGATAAAATATAGGAGCATCTACCTAAAGATCAGGAACTTGCTATCAGTTACGGTGTTCCTTTGAAGATACTAGCTCATCCTAATGACGCCATTGAAAAAGTGTTTGGATCTAAACATTTTGGACGTGTGCGTGGTTTAGGTGGAAATGTTTGTCCTTCAAAAGCTTTTGGAATGTCTAGAAATAGTCATGTGAATCTTGGTAGCTCAAGCAGTAATCTTCTTAGGCTTTAATATATTTTGGTGTTTCTTTAACATTAGTATTTATGGTATTTTTATGAATATTTAAGGTTTGGACCTTATCTTTTGTGCCAATATATTGAACAATATCAGAACTTTGATTATTATGTTACAATTAATATCAATCTTGTGTATAATAGTTAATGTGTAAGTTAATGTCTATCATTATTTAGAAATTAGTATCAGACTATCATATATATATATATATATATATATATATATATATATATATATATATATATATATATATATATATATATATATATATATATTTTAAAAAAGAGTTGGCACTTTTGTCACGATTAAATCATGGCATATTTATGCAAAAATATAAATTTTTTTAAAAAGTTGGATACTTTTTTGCCACGGTTATATGAAAAAAATATATATTTCTTAAAAACTAGGCATTTTTGCCACAGTTATAACTGTGGCAAACTGATATGATAGCACAAAATTTGAACAAATTACCCATGGAATGGTCGTGGCTAAATGTACCTGAAAACCGTGGCTAATGAAATGTTACCACGGACGTTAAAACCGTGGCTAATTTACTCGCCACGCCCCTGTTGGACCCACCTTTAACCGTGGCTAATGAACCGTGGCTAAGCTATTTAGCTATGATTTTGGTACCATATAGCCACGGGTTTGCACGTGGCTAAAACACGTTTTTTTTGTAGTGATTATTCATGGCTTGTATTTAATGTAATCATATTTTTTGAAAATAAAAAAAATATAAAATTTAAAATGTGACTAATGTATTTATGTTTTTTATGTTTTTTATACATACAGATTATTAAGTAATGCAAATACAATAAATGTGAATCAAGTACATCGATTATGAATAATAATATTATAAAGTGTGGTTATGAAATATGAATTTTGTGCCAAACAGTTGCTATTTTTGAAACTTACAAAAAAAATAACGAAGAAGCAATTCAGTTCCACTGCCGACTTACGAGTATTTCTTTTGTTCATTCTTTGTTGTGTGTGCATTTGGTTTCTTTTATTAGAATTGAGGGGAAGTGGAGTTTATTTTATTTATTTTTTTTTTAAAAAAGAAATTAAGTTTCTATACACATACACCTAATGTTAGTAATTTTTTAAAAATAAATTCGTCCTGGGGTTTAAGTTCTTTTTAACACCAAAATTCGGAAAGTATAAATCCACCTCCGGAGATTTTCTTTTTGTGAAATAATGAATTTGAAAAGCACCATGAATTTTTAGGCTTATCATTTTATAATTATAGAATTATCATGGGTCGGGTGTAAGATATGGTCTTCTTTAAATTTTCTCTAGAGTAAAAATAGTAAAGGGAAAACTACCTATAGTAGCATACTTAAGTATTAAATTACAAAAAATAGCAACACTTTATCCTAATTACATTATGTAGCATCTGTAACATTATTTTAAGTGGTACCCTTTTTTTTGCCCCCTAAGAAAGTTACTGTGCTAAAATTCCCTTTTCACGCCATTCTTATTTCTCTTTCCTTAATTTAAATTTTTTATTCCTTTACTTTCGCCATTAACGATCTCTCCCACTTCAAATTTTATTCCTTTTGCACGATTCTAGCACGATCTGTGATAATGATTTACTTCCTCTATTTCAAGTAACTATTAATCGCATATTGCATGTTAGCGGTTCTTTTTTTTTCCTACTGTAATTCAACTGAAAATCAGATTTTAAGGGTTTTATGTTTTAATGGATGAACATACAGCAAAAACACCAACAAATAACGGAATACGGAATATGAATGTACAGTTTGATTAAGCACAATCTTTTAGTGTTGGGTTAACTCATGAAGATTTAGATAAAGTTGTTGTAAATCCTATACAGTTGAAGAAATCAGGGAGATCGAAGGAGATTAGGTCGAAGTTTCGCAATGACACAGTGAAGATCAGTGAAATTTTGAAAAAAAAAAGTGTTGAAGAAGGAGCAAAAAATTTAAAAACGGTTTGAAAAGAAAAGGAAAGTTGAAGAAATTGAAGACGATGTTCAGAAATCTTATGCGGATGATTTTGAAGAAGATAGTGAGGATGGGGTATTTTTTTGTTTGTAAATGTATTTTTTTGACTGTTAAGTATTGTGTTGTTCTAAATAGGGTATGTCACACCCCCTTTTTTTTTTCTCCCAAAAAGATATGTATTTTAAGTTTGGAAGGGTTTTATTATTAAGGTGACAAAAATGAAAAAAATGTTTCGAAAAAGGACTATTTACATTTTTATTCAGAGTCGCCATTTGGCATAATCCGGTGAGCCAATTCACCATTGGAAAATCCTTTTTCAAAATGATTTTTGACTCTATAAAACTGATCTGCGAACGGAGATTCCGGCTAAGGAATTTTGTTGACCGAGGGAAAGGTGTAAGGCACCCCTCGATCCCGTGGTTCCACCACGGTCGCTTAGTAGAGCGTATCGGCTAATTTGACATTACAAATGTATAAACCACACAAAAAACACATAAAAACAATCCATCAAACACATGAGACAAAACAAATCCAAAATTTAGTGTCCAGTCCAATTATACAGTCCAAAAATAGAAAAATGCGTAAAAATAAATCCTATTCTAAATTAATTCTAGACTAATGCTCTACCCGACGCCTTGGGCCTTCATCGCGGACATCCTCTGGGTACAAGATACCTTGGGACATTCCCCGGTAAATAAATATATATAGATACTTCGGGGCATTCCCCGACCGAATGAATACATTTTTAGTGCGAGAAAATCAAATTATTCAACAAAATTTCAAATATTCCATCGAAATTCCAACATTCAACCAAAGCAACAAGTTCTAAAATTTTCCTACCCGAACCTATATAGCCTATCCGTTTCAACCCATCGTAAATCTATCCTGATTCATGCCAACAATAAATCAAAATTAAACCGAATCTATCCTTTTTGTCAAATTTTCAATTCCACCCCAACGTCCTTTCTATCAATCCATTAGAACATGATCAAATTTATTCCTCAAACCACCAAAACCAAACAACCAAGCATCATGATCATAACATCAACATAAAAAAAATCCAACAAAACCATAATCACACCACTCGTAATCGCAACCCATCCAAACAACCAATCAAATATATATATATATAAAAATGAGTTAAGAAATGGACCTCGATAGAATATTTTGGCGATAATAAAGAAACCCGGGACAGGAATCCTCGAACAGAAACCTCTACAGTAGCACAATCCACTCAGTATCAAGAATGTACTACCCGGACGACGTGAGAATAGACGAACCCAAAACCCTGATCAATACGACAGAAGGTCAAAAACCGACGTAGCTTGAGCTTCGGTGAGCTCAGACGAGATAGAAAGAGACGGACCAAAAATTTCAGCGATCCTCACTGTTTCTCGGCTGGGTCTACTTCGAAATCAGTGGGGACGAAGAAGATTCAGGAACTTTAAACTCAAGTCGATCACAAGACCACCTTCCGATAAACTTTCATTGATAATAAAGAATTAAAGAAGCCCAGACTTGGAACCCCGACTAGAAAACTACGACCACGAACCAAACTCCAACTCAATATCAGGAGATAACGACCTGGACAGCTTTGAATCCTAATCAAAGAGAATTAACGAGCAACCCGATACTGAAATTGCAAAAAATCGAGAAGCCCGTATCCGAAATCTCTTCGAAATCGACTAATTTGGTCGCTTGTCCGTAATTCTGCAGCGAGGGAGAATGTTTTTGGACAGATGGCGCCTGAATCTGTTGAACCACACTGATTCCAACGACCTTAGGACTAGACCGGCGAGCTGAAAAATCAAATCCGGCGAAATTTTAACTTGAAATCTAAAGACGGCCAGATCTCTCAAACCATCTTCATTCACGATTTTAACTCTCTCCCTCTCGATTTTAAATCTCTCTCTCTCCCTTGATTCTATGTGTGCGTAAGTGTGTAGTGTGTGAAGGATGCCTGTTGCTATAATGTATTGATGGTGTTGTTGTTAAAAAAATGGAAGCTGATAGATTAGTGGTGTGTGCGGATATGTTTGTGCGTGTGTTGATCGAATGAAAAAAATAAAGAAAAAAAATGGAGGAGTGGTCTCTTCTCTGATGTCGATGTTGTGAAGAAGAAAAAATGGGCCCCTTTTATGCATGCACTGTCCCCCCTTTATGTATTGATAAGAATGGCCAAATCTGTGGGCCCTTTTTATTTGTTAGTGTGTTGGTTAAAAGGGAATAAAAATTTGAGGGGGTGGGGTAGTGGGGTAGGTGGTTAGGTGTCCTAATTTAATAGGCAAGGTTGTTAATTAGTTATCACAAGAATAATTGGGGATTGGGTTTGTTAGGGGTTTTTTTAGAGTTGTTTATTTTTTTTTTGTATTTTTATGGAGGGGTTATCATGAAGATGAGGGTACGCGATAGAATAAAGTGAAAAATAGGTAAAAGATATTGGGGGGGGGGACGAAATTATGTGTCTACATCATGCCCCCTTTGAATGTAAACATGACATGTTTTCAGTCATAGAAGTAGACAACGAGACCAAATTTTGACCCGACCATCATTCAAAGAAACAGAAGGAAGAAGGACAATATGGGTTTTGACTTAAGACATCCTACCTACCCAAGTTATGAGAGAAACAAGTCACGGGTATTTCAACGGATTGGAAAGAGAAGGACTATGCCATGTTCGAGAGTCGAGTGAGGTTCCGTCGAGGTTCCAGTCCGCGGCTCTGTTATTACATAAAAAAAATGAAAATTACAAGTTAAAAACATAAATGAAATTACAAAATCCTATCTATGCAGCTTCTTTTGGACTCTTGACTTGAGTTTCATCACCCTATTCTTCAGGCGGGCTCCTGACTTGCTATTTGTTTAACTGGTTGCTTGCTTTTCAATTTCTTCACTTTGTTGCTTGACTTTTCAGTTAGTTGCCCTGTGCTTCAGGCGGGCTTCTGACTTGCAATTTCATCACTTTATTGCTTGACTTTTCATGTCTTCAACTCTGTTCTCCAGGCGGGCTCCTGACTTGCTATTTCATCACCCTGTTCTTCAGGCGTGCTCCTGAAATCCAAAATTAAAACTAGAATGAAAATTGTCCCAAACAAAAATTATAGTAAAGTAGTTTTTCATTTGAAAGCGTGGTCTCAGTTTTCAGGAGGGTCCTGAACATAAAGTAAAATCCCATTTTTCAGGAGGGTCCTGAACATAAAGTAAAATCCCATTTTTCAGGAGGGTCCTGAACATAAAGTAAAATCCCATTTTTCAGGAGGGTCCTGCACTGAAGGTAAAATCCCATTTTTCAGGAGGGTCCTGAATTGAAAGTAAAATCCCATTTTTTAGGAGGGTCCTGAACAGAAAGTAAAATCCCATTTTTCAGGAGGGTCCTGAACAGAAAGTAAAATCCTATTTTTCAGGAGTGTCCTGAACTGAAGGTAAAATCCCATTTTTCAGGAGGGTCCTGAACTGAAGGTAAAATCCCATTTTTCTGGAGGGTCCTGAACAGAAAGTAAAATCCCATTTTTCAGGAGGGTCCTGAACTAAAAGTAAAATCTCACGGATGTGCATTTCCAATGGTAGCTGAATTAAGTGAAGCGAATTTGTCCCTATTTCAACAAAGAAAATTTGTCAGTTAAAACTTAGTGGTGGCTTGCAGCTCTTGGCTTCTCAGGTATCTGCCCCAGCACTCGTTCCTATCATCTTTGTTCTAAATCGCTGAAACTTGCCCTGTCTTGCCGCATCATTGCCCCGGATCCAGATATAGGGAAATGAGTTCTGACTCGAACAATGGGTTTCCATTTTACCATGCCTCTGAGGTGCACCCTTTTCCTGAATCTGAATGCTTCCACGAATCCAACAGTCTGTCGGTTAATAGACTTCATTTGTTTCGTGTTGAATTATGATCATATTTCTTTCATGTGCCGGTCCTTGGATTTTCCTCATATAATTGGAAAGACTGGTAGTAAATTTGAAATCCTTTCTCGATTGTTTTGACATGGACTTGACTTAAAAATGTAAAGAAACGATGGTGACTTTTATTTTGATAAATGACATAAAAAGACAAAAATCTTGAATATGTAAATGAAAGAAAAAGGCAATGTCCCATATTCCGAAAGAAAACTTATCTGAATACGACAACCAACTCCAATGAGTATGACATGCAGTTTTGGATTAAGCTGCCTGATCTTCCTATCCAAACTCCCCATTTGTCGTTGAGTTCGTGCCTTTGCCGCTGAGCCTCTTCTTCAAATCCATTGGACTCATACATCACATTCAATTGACGACATCTTAAAAGACTTTCGCCAACAAATCTTTTTCTTTTCACTTTTCACTTTTCTCTTGAACTCGCCATCGCCTTACGGTGCCCATGAGGGTTTTCACCATAATACTCTCTCATCTTTATTTCTCTCCACTCACCATCACCTAATGGTGCCTGCGAGGGTTTTCACCAATAAGACTCTCTCATTTTTATTTCTCTCAACTCACTATCGCCTTATGATGCCCGCGGGGGTTTTCACCAATAAGACTCTCTCATTTTGTATTTCTTTCCTGATTTCTTATACTGAGGGAGACACGTGGTACCTCACAATGTATCATCATATACATTGCATGCTTAGCCTTAACATTATCAAAAATTGATTTGAAGGACTTTCTTTGGTTGTATCTTGACTTTTGGATAAGGTTAGAAAAGAATGGCAAGAGGTTCAAACGACACTTGAAGTGGGGGTGGGACTTACAACTTTTGTAATCAACTCAAACAACACATTAACTCATGCCCCAGTTTTTGTTGATTGGGTGAATCTTAAATATTTATTTGGTTGGACCGAGCCTGAAATAGGGCAACCTACGTATCTCACTCCCGAGAGAGGAGAATCAGGTTGCACGTAGTTCCATCAGCTTGTTCTTTGTTTTGATTTGATTTTTTTTTCTTTTATTTTCAAACTCTTTCTTTTATTCTTATTTTCTTGTCATTTATCTTTGACTCTATTTTGATTCCAAAATAGGGATATGAAAGAAAAAATAAAACGACTCAAACAGGTAACAAAGGATGACACAATGTTTGGATAGAAGAATAAAATGTCTTCATCATATCAATCTTCAAAAATGCAAGTACTAAACATGCAATAAAATCAACAAATGAAAAAATATCATACATAATATCTTTTGACCGCATCAGCATTGATAGTCATTTCTGCCATTTTGCTTTCAATATCTGTCAAATATAAGGCTCCATTGGGCAACACTTTTTTCACAACGAAAGGACCTTGCCAGTTGGAGGAGAACTTGCCTTTCGCTTCAACCTGGTGAGGAAGGATACGTCTTAATACCAACCGACCAACTTCAAAATTCCTGGGACGGACCTTTTTGTTATACGCTCGAGCCATCCTCCTCTGATACAACTGGCCATGACACACAGACGTTAGCCTTTTTCCTCAATCAAACTCAAATGTTCCAGTCGGGTTTTGACCCATTCGTCATCATCAATCTCTACTTCTACAATGACTCGAAGAGAGGGAATTTCAACTTTTGCAGGGATGACTGCTTCTGTTCCATACACCAATAAATATGGAGCTTCCCCTGTTGAAGTGCGAACAGTGGTGAGATAACCTAGCAATGCAAATGGCAACTTTTCATGCCACTGTCTAAACCCTTGTACCATTTTTCGTAGTATTTTTTTATATTCTTATTGGCAGCTTCTACGGCACTATTGGCCTTTGGGAAATATGGAGTAGAATTTTGATGTGCAATCTTAAACTGTTGACATACTTCTTGCATCAAATGACTATTGAGATTGACAGCATTGTCTGTAATGATCATCTTTGGAATTCCAAATCTACAAATGATATTGGCATGAACAAAGTCTACCACAACCTTCTTTGTCACCGACTTGAAAGTTACTGCTTCTACCCACTTTGTGAAGTAGTCAATGGCTACCAAAATGAATCTATGTCCATTTGATGCCTTCGGCTCAATCGTTCCAATCACATCCATTCCCCAAGCCACGAACGGCCATGGAGCGGCCATTGCATACAACTCAATAGGAGGAGAACGTATCAGATCGCCGTACACCTGACATTGATGACACTTTCAAACAAATATAATAGAATCCCTCTCCATAGTAAGCCAGTAATAACCTGGTCGAAGAATCTTCTTTGACAAGACATGACCGTTCATATGCAACCCACATACTCCAGAGTGTATTTCAACAATGATTGCCGAGGCTTCTCTTGCATCTACACACCTCAAAAGTCCCAAATCTGGGGTTCTCTTATACAAGATTCCCCCACTTAAGAAAAATCCACTAGCCAAATGCCTAATAGTCCTCTTTTGATCGTTGGTGGCATATTCTGGGTATTCTCCTGACTGAATGTATCGCTTGATATCCAAGAACTAGGGTTCTCCATCGAGCTCTTCTTCAACCACATTACAGTAAGCATGCTGATCACGACTTTGTATATGCACTGGATCGATGTAGGCTTTATCAGGATGTTGGAGCATTAAAGACAGAGTGGCTAAAGCGTCAGCAATTTCATTATGAATCCTTGGAATATGCCTAAAATTTACTAACACAAACCGTTCACATAGCTCCTGCAAGCATTGTCGATACGGGATGAGCTTCAAATCTAGTGTCTCCCAATCGCGTTGAATTTGATGGACGATCAAATCTGAATCTCCCAACACCAATAATTCTTGGACTCCCATATCAACAGCTAACCTCAAACCAAGAATGCAGGCTTCATACTCTGCCATATTATTAGTACAGTAGAATCGAAGTTGCACTGTTACCAGGAAATGTTGTCCCGATTCAGAGATAAGAACCGCACCTATTACGACTCCTTTCATATTGAAAGCTCCATCGAAGAACAACTTCCAACCTGGATCAACATATATAACGACTTTATCGACACACGACACTTCTTCGTCAGGAAAATATGTCTTCAAAGGCTCGTACTCTTCATCGATGGGATTCTCAGCAAGATGATCTGCCAAGGCTTGGGCTTTCATGGCGGTTCGAGTCACATATACAATGTCGAACTCGGTAAGCAATATTTTCCACTTTGCCAATCGACCTGTCGGCATAGGCTTCTGAAAGATATAATTCAAAGGATCTATGTGGGAGATGAGATAAGCAGTATAGGATGAGAAATAATGATTCAACTTCTATGCTACCCAAGTTAGGGAACAACACGTCCTTTCAAGAAGAGTATACCTGGCCTCATATGTGGTGAACTTCTTGCTAAGATAAAAAATAGCCTGCTCCTTTTTGCCTGTGACATCATGTTGACCCAGGACATAACCGAAAGAATTGTCTATGACTGATAAATATAAGATCAAAGGCATACAAGGCTCCGGGGGTACCAGCACAGGCGGATTTGACAAATATCTTTTGATTCGATCGAACGCTTACTGACATTCTTCAGTCCATTTTACCTCAGCACTCTTTTTCAGCAACTTGAATATGGGCTCATAAGTGGTTGTGAGTTGAGAAATTAACCTACTAATGTAGTTCAGTCTACCAAGCAAACTCATCACCTCATTCCTATTCTTGGGCGGGGGCAAATCCTGAATGGCTTTGATTTTCGAGGGATCCAATTCAATCCCCCGACGGCTGACTACAAACCCCAACAACTTTCTAGACAGAACTCCAAATACATATTTTGCCGGGTTGAGTTTGAGATTATACCTGCGAAGCCTTTCAAAGAACTTTCTTAAATATTTAACATGGTCGGCCAGACTTTTTGACTTAATAATCACATCATCCACGTATACCTCAATCTCCTTATGCATCATATCATGAAACATAGTGGTCATGGCTCTCATGTATATTGCTCCACCATTCTTCAAACCGAACGACATCACTCGATAACAATAGGTCCCCCATGGTGTGATAAAAGACGTCTTCTCCGCGTCTTCATCATCCATAATGATCTGGTGATATCCGTCATAACAATCCACAAAAGAGGCAACCTCGTGTTTAGCACAGTTGTCTAACAAAATATGGATGTTGGACAGTGGAAAATCATATTTCGGGCTTGCTCTGTTCAAATCACGGTAATCAACACACACTAAAATTTTGCCATCTTTCTTTGGTACGGGAACAACGTTGGATAACCACATGGGATAACGAGCCACTTGAATTACTTTGGCTTCAAGTTGTTTCATGATTTCCTCTTTGATTTTAATACTTACATCAGTTTTAAATTTCCTCAACTTTTATTTGACAGGAGGGAATGCGGGATCAGTTGGCAATTTGTGAGCCACTAATTCAGTGCTTAAACCAGGCATATCATCATAAGACCATGCAAAAACATCCTTATAATCAATTATTGCTTGAATCATTCCATCTTTTAGCTGTGGCCAAGCATGTACACTGATTTTAGTTTCCCTAACATCTTCTTGATCCCCTAGATTTATGGGCTCAGTCTCATTCAAATTAGGATTCGGTTTGTCCTCAAACTGTTCCAACTCTTTGCTTATTTCTTCTAGTGCTTCTTCTTCATCATATTCCCCATCCTGCTTCATTACATCTTGATTAGTTTGGATTTTAAGGTCAGGCTGAAAATTCCGCATGCATGTCATGTCATTAGAATCAGCATAAAAAGAACTGTATATAAAAAAAAAGGAAAACAAAATATATTAGACACGAATCAAAAAGGGACATTGAATTTCATTAAATAAAAAGATAGAAGGGTTTAAACATAGATGCCAACATAACATAAACAAACTAAAATCCGAAATACAACCCTGAAATAACTCGGATAAACAGAAAGAAAAACAAAATAAACTACCAAAACTCCCTCCTGACGGGAAGAGGAGTGACTTCCCAATTATTGAGCCGGACAGCTGGGCCTATGAATTACATGTTTGCCATACTGGTACCTTCTCCTGCTTTGCCCATATCAACATCAATAAAAAGGTTCTGGCAGTCATCAACCAATTCAACTTAAGATTCCACATTCTTCGTGACACTGCTCTTAACAAATGATTCACTGAGTAGTGTCATTGGGCGAGGGAGTGACCATGTTTCCTTTTTCCTTCCCTTGGCTTTCTTCAGATCTTCAGCCGTAGGCTCAAATCCCAAACCAAACGTGCCCACGTTCTCACTCAGACATATGGGATGAACTATACCGTGAAGAGACGCTCCCAAACCCTTACTGGCTCAAATTTGTGTTTCCAAAGTTCACTCACCATCATGATAGAAGAGGAAGAAAATTGCGATCCCGGTATAACCTGTCATTCAAGGATACGATTCACTAGCACTGTATCAAAAATTTGATAGACGAATGTCTCCTCTATGTTATTTTCTTCAATATGATACAAAGGAGAATCTTCGCCGGCGGACAAATCTCATTCACCGTGAATAACCATTTCTTGCCTGTCATGCTCAAACTTAATCATTTGGTGCAGTGTAGATGCAACCGCCTTGGCCTTGTGGATCCACGGCCTTCCCAACAACAGATTGTAAGAGGAGTCTATATTCAATACTTGAAACTCTATGGCGAATTCAACAGGACCTATGATCAACATTAGTTCTATTTCACCAATGGAGTTTCATTTTGAACCATCGAAAGCCCTAACACATACATTGTTGGGCATGATCCTCTCAGCACCGATATTCAACTTTTGCAAAGTAGAAATAGGGCAGATATTTGCACCTGAACCTCCGTCAATCATAAAATGAGTGATGTATAACTCTTCGCACTTCACTGTAATGTAAAGGCCCCAGTTATGCCCTGTACCTTCAACAGACAATTCATTATCATAAAAGATGATTCGATTCACCTCAAAGATTTTTCCAACCAATTTCTCATGCTGATTTACTGTAAACTCCCTAGGAACATATGCCTTATTTAATACCTTCAGTAAAATATCACGATGCTCCTTGGAGTGCAAAAACAAAGATAAGAGGGAAATTTGAGCAGGGGTTTTCTTCAACTGGTCTATTATTGAATACTCTGGCAATTTCATCTTTTTCAAAAATTCTTCAGCTTTTTATTCGGTGATAGGCTTTTTGATAGATGACGGTCCACTCACCATTGGCTTGGACTTTCTTAAGCCTTCATGCACGAAACATCTTCCTGACCTATTCACCCCCTACCTCATCTACATCTTCCACTAATTCTTTCCCGTGATAGGTCATCACAGTCCGCCCATAATTTCAGGGAACCTTTTTCGTATCAACTATCAGAGGTTGGGTCACTGGTTTGAGGATAATAGGCACTGCCAGTGCTCCTTTCACCGTCAAGATGGGCTGACTCAGAGCTCCTACCACTGTCAACTTAGGTTTATCCTGACTTAAATCAACATACCTTCTGGCACCTTGTACTGTGATCGGGGGTTTCTTTGTGCTTTCTTGGGCTTTATCTTCTCTCATTCCTTCCTGGCTCAATGACATTGCTTTCAAAGACTTTTCTACATTCACCGATTTCTCCTCAAGGGTCTGTATATTGACAATAGGCTTATAACACCTTGAATACTCTTTCCCATCATATATCAATTCTAACATATTAGCTTCACCATGGGTTCGCAGCGGATTCCGATTAATGTTTGGACCCTCCGGGGCTTGGACCAGCATCTAATTTGTGTCAATTAAATCTTGGACAGCTCTCTTTAAATGCCACCATTTCTCGATATCATGTGGCATGTCAGAACAGTATGCACACCTTAAAGAATAATCGAGATTCCTCGGCGGTAGATTTGAAAGCCTTCCTTGAATTGGGTTTAAGACCTTCAACTTTCTCAACCTATCAAACAAGCTAGCATATGACTCTCCAAGAGGTGTGAATTGATTTTTGACCGCCTTCTCTTTCTTGTACTCGGGCCTAGGTTGAAAACCGGATTTGGAGGGATTTTGGTAATTCGGTGGAGCGGATGGGCGATTTTGTGGAGCTTGCACGCGCCATTGCGGGTAAGAAGGGGTTTGGGCATATGGTTGTGCTCTATATACTGGGTACGGGGGTGGTGGAATGGAATATAAAAGGTTTTGTGGAGGGTAGTAATGGTGGGGAGGAATATATGGAGCTTGGGCGTAGACTTGGGCTTGGGATTGGGGATAGGGGCGAGGTGGTCTTTAAGGATAGGAATGGGTTCCAACTACGACAGTCGTCACGTCCTCTTTCTTCTTTTTACCTCCGAAAGTGCCAGATCCACCTTGAATCGCTTTTGTGGTGGCTTTCAATACGGCAAAACTCACTATTCGGACGGTCTTGATTCCGTCATCTATCATCTCCCCCATTTTGAGGACTTCAATAAAAAACTTTCCCATTGCTGGAAGTAAATATTGAAAATAGGTCTCATCCTGTGCCTGAATGAAAACCTCTACCAACTTACTTTCTTTCATTCGAGGCTTTACCCTGGCGGCCTGTTCACGCCACCGTATCGCGTATTCCCTAAAACCTTCAGTGATTTTCTTCTTCATGTTGACCAAAGATTTTTCATCCTGAATCAGGTCGATGTTATATTGAAAATGTTGCACAAACTTAGAATCTAAGTCATCCTAGTTGTTCCACTTATCGATATCTTGATCGATAAACCATTCTGAAGCCAGATCAGAAAGACTCTCGCCAAAGAAAGCCATGAGCAGCTCTTCCTTTCTTCTTGCAGCCCTCAACTGGTTGCAATAACCTCTCAAGTGTGCCACGGGATCATCGTGTCCTGCATACTTCTCGAACTTGGGCATTTTAAAACCGAGGGGAAGGTTGATGTCTGGGAATATGCACAGATCTTTATAAGAGACATTTTTATAACCTCCGATTCCCTGCAAATTCCTCATGGCCTGTTCTAAACTTTTCAACTTCCGCGCTATGACTTCCTGTTCCTCTATTGCGACAGATTTCTCTGTATCAAATAGAAATACAGGTGGCTGAGTGTACCCATACGGTTCATTCATTCTCAAAGTCGGCTCCGGGGCATAATACTGACTATCTGGAACCTTCAATACTGGCTCACTAGCAGACCTAGGAAGCCTCATTGTGGGACGCACAACATATATAGGAGTTTTATGTGGTGGCAGAGCGACGAATACTGGTGTGATCGGTGGTGTTAGCTGAGCAGCGGGTCTTGATTTAGGAGCTGCCAAGGGCACACCAGAACTTCCAGGATAATAATGTCGCGGAGTCAATCCTGGCGCGTGCTCAGGTGACTCAGTAGGAGCAGAGAATTGAGCCTGAGAGAGCGGTGGGAAATTAGAGATATTCCCAAGACCTTCAGGAAGCGGAGGAGGAGGAATTCCACTGGCCCATGCCCGGTGTAAATCTATCAATTGTTTCCTGATCCTTACTACCTCATCATTTTGTTCTGAACTTTCTTCCCTGTGATCCTGATCCGATTCAATGAGCGAATTTTCAATCTCCCTACTAGCCATAGAGATCTTTGCTTTGGATCTAGTGAAGTATGGGTGACTAGCCAGAGTGCTGCAAACCTACCACTGTTATCTGAAAGAATATGCTCATCAAAGACGACATCCGTTAGGATTGAGGCACACAACAAGCACGGGAATCACATTGGTAAAATTGTCCTAAATTCATGCTCATTTCTACCATCTTTTGAGGGTAGCGAGGTCATTTTAACATCATCCTGATTTTTATCTACACTTATTTTTATCTACACTTATTATTATTATTATTTATTTTTTTCGTATCCATCTTTGTTCTTTTCCCTTCTCTCGTTATCTACCTTTATTTTATCATTCTTTATGGCTTTTGTTTTTTCTTTAAAAGAGGAAAAATAATGGAAAACAACGAAACAAAATGATTAGATCGAACCCAAAAGTAGGTTGCCTACGTATCATGTTGTACATGAATCAGATCTTGCGTAGTTCGGGCAGCTTATGCATAAACATCACACAGTTGAAGGTTTTTTTATTTCACGAAAAAAGAAAACAAGTAAACAAAAGAAAGATGTAACGTCCTAACATTTCGATGACAGACAACAAAACAAACAACGAATTTAGGACCAATTTAAAACTAAACAAAAAATACAAAACAACATTCTAAACCCCTAACGACATGCGTGCAATAAAGACCCGAATATCAAAAACAACTTGACTCCGTCTTAACATAGACACCAACCTACAATGACAGAAACATAAAAGACTCCAAACTGAATAAAGATAAGAAATGCTCTTTCAGACTGGTGATCTACGTGATGACCCTGGCTGAGATGGACCTGCCTGTGAAGTTCTCTTTCTCCCATTCAAACTTTGTAGCATATCCTATAAAGACACCTTGATATTAGGGAAGAAGCTTCGGGCCCGTATTCCTGCCTCATGAGGACTGCACTTGGAATGATTTTTCTGACACATTTCTACCGTCTTGAACAAATCTGCTAACTGAACTCTCAGTGTCTCCACTTTGGACCTCGCACTTTCATCCTGATGGTCATCAACTATGCATTCTTCCTGCATTCTCCCTCTAAGATGCGCTGGTAAGGGTTGACTGATACCCCGAGGGACAGATTAAAACCAGACCCCATAGCCCTGAGTCTACCCCGGACTATCCAAACTTTCTTTGAGAGTGTCCACACCTAGCTTTGTTGCATGCTTCCAGAACTGCTCGTATTTGCTTTCACCCAAGGCTTGGTCCTTGAAGTACTCTACATCCTTTAGAATATCCATTACTGGTGGCACGTCCTGCGGCTTACCCAACTGGCGCATTACCCTAGAAGGACTGTATGGTCTAGTGCAATTAAGACCTAACATAACTAGAAGGAGCTGCATTTGACAACCAAACAAGATTTTCTTTGGTCGAAGCCACAGACAAGTCCACAAAACGTTATCCCCGGTTCTTGACTCAAGAAATTCAATCCAAGCGTCGACTCCCACAGGTAGAGAGAATTTATCCAAACGCAACCTGAGGTCCATGGCTTTTACTTGATTGGGAATACAATGATCTACCACATCTGGTCTAACTAAAGAAGGTGCATACAAATGCTTTATCATCCATAACTGCAATATCAGGTTACTGTCCTCAAAAAATCTCATCCCCCCCTTCACTTCGGTTAAAGCCTTATATATTTCTGTTAAGATCAAGGGTATGAGAGTGAACCTGCCCTTTTGATTAATGCCCTTGTTGTTTTGATCCTTATGAAATAGAGCCATCACCACAGATTGCAAACGGGTATTAATACGTCTTTCTTCTAGTGGAAACACTAAAATACCTAACAAAGCAAGGGTGAAGACTTCAAGACGCTTTCTCTCCCACTTCTCTTTAGTCATATGAAATTCATCCCTAAAGCAATCAAAACCTTCCGAGGGCCCGAATCTAGTGAACAAAAAATCTAAAGAAACCCACAAATCACTTAAACAACCCAAATGCATACCCTTAATTTTTAAACCACAAGACTGCAAAAATCTCACGCCAGTATGATTTCGTGCTCGGATCATATCCTTCTTGATATAGGGAAAATGCAACAAACTGGATATTTCTGCCAAAGTAGGAGTCATTTCACATTCCCCAAACCTGAACACCAAACTACTTGGATCCCAAAAGGTCAACAAAGTCTCTATTAAATCTGGACGAGGGGTAACATGCAGAAGTTCCGTAAGATCACCTAATATTTTAATCAGTTTCTGCTGATCAACATAGTTAAACATTTCCCACCACTTGATTAACTTTTTGGGCACCTTGACAACTATCAGGACTCTAGACTTGGTGAACAAATCCATCCTGCAATAACACATAAGACGTTATCTCAAAAATTTGACAGGAGTAGAAGATTCCCAACCCTTGGGATTTTTGACGCAAGCATATGTCGATGAGACAGACCACATTCATGACTCCAATTTCCCGAACAGAAGTACTGAGCGAAATCAGTCTACTTAGCTAACAACTCTTGATTACGGGGAGAGATACCTAAGATAATAATAAGACAAAGGCCAACACAAAGATTACCCGACCCACCGAGGGTTGCCTACGTATCCCAACCCGAGGGAAGGGAATCAGGTATGCGTAGTTCATCCAGATTGGACAATTAACGATTAACTAATAAATTGACCCTAACTTAAGAGACAACCAAAAACAAAGAATAAAAACTTTTTTTTGGATTTTCAACTAGACATTTCAACTAAGACTGACACTCCCAATTATGAAAAAAAAAAATCTTTTTAGTATTTTTTTTTTGAAAAATAAGTAGAAAAGGCAAACAAAACCCTTTTTTCCGTCTTTTTTTTTGTTGTTGAACTTACGGTACTTTGAAAAGATGAATGGAAAAACGGTAAAAAAATCTTTTTGAGTTTTTGGATCGTGAAGAACAAAAGTCATAAAGAACTCTAAAAAAAACTACGACACTCTTTTTTTTTTCTTCTTCTCGACTCACTTCACTTCTTTTTTTCTATATTTTTTTTTCAACAGTTCTTGCCTACGCACCTTACTTCTAACACATGTTTTCACCAAATCAGTCCATCAAATGACCCAATTACCCTCAAAGATGCAACATTTAGCATGTAGGGATGTGTTAGAGGTGAGTCTCATACAAAGGACCAAGTGGGCCCCGCTAGGTCTCAATATGATGCACATAAGCGTTACCTAAAGGCTGACCTACGTTGGGGTTCACTAACAAGGCTGTTCGGGGGAGCGTATGGTCGATAGTGGCTGCTTTGCTTTCCACCTACTCCATAACACCGACGGCTCCCCCCCTAAAATAAGGGTGACTCAACTAGAGGTCGTGTACAACACGTGTACTACGGACTTGTTGCAGAAAGAAGGTCGAGGGTAGACACATGATGCCAGATATAAAAGCGGTAACACATAGGATAAATGCTATAAACAAAGAGCACGAAAAATGCACAAAATGTGATAACAATAACAAAAAAAAAATCACAAACAATGCTTATACACTCATAATGCCAAATAAAGCCGATACGACTCCAAAACAAGCTCGAATTCTGAACAAGTTCCCCAGCAAGTCGCCATAGATGTCACACCCTTTTTTTTTCTCCAAAAAAGATGTGTATTTTAAGTTTGAAAGGGTTTTATTATTAAGGTGACAAAAATGAAAAAATTGTTTCAAAAAAGGACTATTTACATTTTTATTTAGCGTCGCCACTTGGCATAATCCGGTGTGCCAAGTCACCATTGGAAAATCCTTTTTCACAATGATTTTTGACTCTATAAAACTGATCTGTGAACGGAGATTTCGGCTAAGGAATTTTGTTTACCGAGGGGAAGGTGTTAGGCACCCCTCGATCTCGTGGTTCGACCACGGTCGCTTAGTAGAGCGTATCGGCTAATTTGACATTACAAATGTATAAACCACACAAAAACACATAAAAACAATCCATCAAACACATGAGACAAAACAAATCCAAAATTTAGTGTCCAGTCCAATTATACAATCAAAAAATAGCAAAATACGTAAAAATAAATCCTATTCTAAATTAATTCTAGACTAATGCTCAACCCGATGCCTCGGGCCTTCATCGCGGACATCCTCCTGGTACAAGATACCTCGGGCCATTCCCCGATAAATAAATATATACAGATACTTCGGGGCATTCTCCGACCGAATGAATACATTTTTAGTGTGAGAAAATTAAATTATTCAACAAAATTTCAAATATTCCATCGAATTTCCAACATTCAACCAAAGCAACAAGTTCTAAAATTTGCCTACCCGAACCTATATTGCCTATCCGTTTCAACCCATCGTAAATCTATCACGATTCATGCCAACAATAAATCAAAATTAAACCGAATCTTTCTTTTTTGTCAATTTTTCAATTCCACCCCAACTTCCTTTCTATCAATCCATTAGAACATGATCAAATTTATTCCTCAAACCACCAAAACCAAACAACCAAGCATCATGATCATAACATCAACATAAACAAAATCCAACAAAACCATAACACACCACTCGTAATCGCAACCCATCCAAACAACCAACCAAATATATTTATAAAAAAATGAGTTTAGAAATGGACCTCGATAGAATGTTTTGGCGATAATAAAGAAACCTGGGACAGGAATCTTCGAACGGAAACCTCCACAGTAGCACAATCCACTCAGTATCAAGAATGTACTACCCAGACGGCGTGAGAATAGACGAACCCAAAACCCCGATCAATACGACAAAAGGTCGAAAACCGACGTAGCTTGAGCTCCGGTGAGCTCAGACGAGACAGAAAGAGATGGACCAAAAATTCTAGCGATCCTCACTGTTTCTCGGCTAGGTCTAATTCAAAATCAGTGGGGACGAAGAAGATTCAGAAACTTTAAACTCAAGTCGATCACAAGACCACCTTCCGATAAACTTTCGTTGATAATAAAGAATTAAAGAAGCCCATACTTGGAACCCCGACTAGAAAACTACGACCACGAACCAAACTCCAACCCAATATCAAGAGATAACGACCCAGACAGCTTTGAATCCTAAGCAAAGAGAATTAACGAGCAACCCAAGACTGAAATTGCAAAAAATTGAGAAGCCCGTATCCGAAATATCTCCGGAATCGACTAATTTGGTCGCTTATCCGTATTTCTGTAGAGAGGGAGACAGTTATCGGACAGACGGCGCCTAAATCTGCCGAACCACAATGATTCCAGTGACCTTGGGACTAGACCGATGAGCTGAAAAACCAAATCCGATGAAATTTTCACTAGAAATCTAAAAACAGCCGAATCTCTCAAACCATATTCATTCACATTTTTAACTCTCTCCCTCTCAATTTTAAATCTCTCTCTCTCCCTTGATTCTATGTATGCGTGAGTGTGTACTGTGTGAAGGATGCCTGTTGCTGTAATGTATTGATGGTGTTGTTGTTAAAAAAATGGAAGCTGATAGAGTAGTGGTGTGTGCGAATATGTTTGTACGTGTGTTGATCGAATGAAAAAAATAAAGAAAAAAAATGGAGGAGTGGTCTCTTCTCGGATGTCGATGTTGTGAAGAAGAAAAAATGGACCCCTTCTATGCGTGCACTGTCCCCCCTTTATGTATTGATAAGAATGGCCAAATCTGTGGGCCCTTTTTATTTGTTAGTGTGTTGGTTAAAAGGGAATAAAAAATTGAGGGGGTGGGGTAGTGGTGTAGGTGGTTAGGTGTCCTAATTTAATAGGCAAGGTTGTTAATTAGTTATCACAAGAATAATAGGGGATTGGGTTTGTTAGGGGTTTGTTTAGAGTTGTTTATTTTATTTTTTTTGTATTTTTATGGAGGGGTTATCACGTAGATGAGGGTACAAGATAGAATAAAGTGAAAAATGGATAAAAGATATCGGGGGGGGGGGACGAAATTAGGTGTCTACATCATGCCCCCTTTGAATGTAAACATGAAATATTTTCAGACAAAGAAGTAGACAGCAAGACCAAATTTTGACCCGACCATCATTCAAAGAAACAGAAGGAAGAAGGACAATACACGTTTTGACTTAAGACATCCTACCTACCCAAGTTATGAGAGTAACAAGTCACGAATATTTCAACGGATTTGAAAGAGAAGGACTATGCCAAGTTGGAGAGTCGAGTGAGGTTCCGTCGAGGTTCCAATCCGCGACTCTGTTATTACATCAAAAAAAAAGAAAATGAAAATTACAAGTTAAAAACATGAATGAAATTACAAAATCCTATCTATGAAGCTTCTTTTGGACTCTTGACTTGAGTTTCATCACCCTATTCTTCAGGCGGGCTCCTGACTTGCTATTACTTTAACGGGTTGCTTGCTTTTCAATTTCTTCATTTTGTTGCTTGACTTTTTAGTTAGTTGTCCTATGCTTCGGGCGGGCTTCTGACTTGCAATTTCATCACTTTATTGCTTGACTTTTCATTTGTTCAACTCTGTTCTCCAGGCGGGCTCCTGACTTGCTATTTAATCACCCTGTACTTCAGGCGGGCTCCTGAAATCCAAATATAAACTAGAACGAAAATTGTCCCAAACAAAAATTATAGTAAAGTAGTATTTCATTTGAAAGCGTGGTCCCAGTTTTCAGGAGGGTCCTGAACATAAAGTAAAATCCCATTTTTCAGGAGGGTCCTGAACATAAAGTAAATTCCTATTTTTCAGGAGGGTCCTGAAAATAAAGTAAACTCCCATTTTCAGAAGGGTCCTGCACTGAAGGTAAAATCCCATTTTTCAGGAGGGTCCTGAACGGAAAGTAAAATCTCATTTTTCAGGAGGGTCCTGAATAGAAAGTAAAATCCCATTTTTCAGGAGGGGCCTGAACAAAAAGTAAAATCCCATTTTTCAGGAGGGTCCTGAACAGAAAGTAAAATCCCATTTTTCAGGAGTGTCCTCAACATAAAGTAAAATCCCATTTTTCAGGAGGGTCCTGAACTGAAGGTAAAATCCCATTTTTAGGAGGGTCCTGAACTGAAAGTAAAATCCCATTTTTCAGGAGTGTCCTGAACAGAAAGTAAAATCCCATTTTTCAAGAGGGTCCTGAACAGAAAGTAAAATCCCATTTTTAGGAGGGTCCTGAACTGAAAGTAAAATCTCACGGATGTGCATTTCCAATGGTAGCTGAATTAAGTGAAGCAAATTTGCCCCTATTTCAACAAATAAAATTTGTCAGTTAAAACATAGTGGTGGCTTGCAACTCTTGGCTTCTCAGGTATTTACCCCAGCACTCATTCCTTTCATCTTTGTTCCAAATTGCTGACACTTGCCCTGTCTTTCCGCATCATTTACCCGGATCCAGATATAGGGAAATGAGTTCTGACTCGAATAATGGGTTTCCATTTTACCATGCCTCTGAGGTGCACCCTTTTCTCGAATCTGAATGCTTCCATGAATCCAACAGCCTGTTGGTTGATAGACTTCCTTTGTTTCGTGTTGAATTACGATCATATTTCTTTCATGTGCCGGTCCTTGGCTTTTCCTCAAATAATTGGAAAGACCGGTAGTAAATTTGAAATCCTTTCTCGCTTGTTTTGACACAGACTTGACTTAAAAATGTAAAGAAATGATGGTGTCTTTTATTTTGATAAATTACATAAAAAGACAAAAAGTTTGAATATGTAAATGAAAGAAAAGGGCAATATCCCATATTCCAAAAGAAAACTTATCTGAATATGACAACCAACTACAATGAGTATGACATGCATTTAGGATTAAGCTGCTTGATCTTCCTATCCAAACTCCCCATTGTTTGTTGAGTTCGTTCCTTTGCCGCTGAGCCTCTTCTTCAAATCCATTGGACTCATACATCACATTCAATTGATGACATCTTAAAAGACTTTCGCCAACAAATCTTTTTCTTTTCACTTTTCACTTTTCTCTTGAACTCGCCATCGCCTTACGGTGCCCATGAGGGTTTTCACCAATAAGACTCTCTCATCTTTATTCCTCTCCACTCACCATCGCCTTATGGTGTCTACGAGGGGTTTGCTTAAAAATACATATGCATTATACATCAAATGTATTTACCCTAAAAATACATATTCAGTGTTAAAATTAAGCATTTCAAAAATACACCTTGATCATAACTAATATATATTTTAATATGTGTTCATTTATTATCATTATAATTGAGAATTTGAATTAAAGATAAATTTGAGTTTTGTATATAGTTCTACATTTTATTGTGAGATTTTAGTTATAAAAGATACATATGTAGTGTTGATATTTTGCTTAAAAATACATATGGATTATACATCAAAATGTTTTTTAGCATAAAAATACATATGCAGTTTTGATATTTTGCTTAAAAATACATATGCATTATACATCAAATGTATTTACCCTAAAAATATAGCGGCATTTGAGTGAACGATGTTGCATTCATTTTCATAAAGTCTTTGATGGTATTTATATCGAGTGCCGGTGAATATCTATATTTTTTAAGCTAAAAGTAATTACTTTTAGAGATAATTATTATTGCCGGTAAAGCTACCGGTCATATATTGCGGCTTTTGTTATTACCGGTAAATGATACCTATTTTAGCGGCAATTATTATAACGACTAAAGTTGACCATGAATTCACATTAATACTTATACCAAATAAACCATATTGAGGAAGATAATAGCACAAAATAACAATATATCTCCATTATTTTGGCTTGCAAGAAGTTTTGCGTTGGTCGTAACCCAGTTTGAGAACATTCTCTCATATATTCCCTTCACCAAGTCATCATCACCAACAATCAACTCTTAACCCTTGGTGTCAAATTAAAGGGCGAGTTCCTTTCTTGTCTTGCCCAAAAACTTTCTTTATTCTCATTGAAGAAAGACACTCCCCCCCGAGAAGGTTTTACACATAGGGCCAGCTGATTTTTTTCTATCTAGCTTGACGTTAGTTCGTCTAGTGCCTTGCAGTTGGGGTAGGCCCTACGGATTGGTTAGACCACTTGAATTTTTTTCGTCTATCGAAGGTAGTCAATGTGTCAGTCATTTTCCCCCATTAGACTTGTCGTTCCTATGCTCTTTTTCTTTCTCTCTTCCAGTTCTCCTTCTCTACTTTATTTGATAGGGCTGAAAAATACCACTCTATAAATAACAAAAAAAAATAGTAATTTTAATTTAAAATTTAAATGATTTGAGCTTGGAAGCAACCTACAAATATCAAGAACAGTAATGAGCAATATACCCCAAGTTGAAGTTAGGTCCTATTAGTCATAAGGAACAGCAAAAAACTCTGTTAGAATCTGTGCAATTGTTCAATCTAAGCAGTCATTGATAATGAGCTATGGCTCAGCAGAGAAGAGAAGAGAAAGTGAGATATTATTTCAGTGTAAAGAGGCCAAAAAATTAGTTCATTACAATTCAATAGTGTTGTTTATATAGAACTTCTGGAAGCTTCTATTCTAACTATTTCCTAACTAATCACTAATCATTGCTTAGCCAACTAACTAACACATTAGTTGTTTAACTACTTCTTAATCAAGTAATTCCTAACTCATTACTCCCCCTCAAGCTGGTGGGTGCAAAGACATTTAACACACCAAGCTTGCCTACTAAGTTTTCATGTTGGAACCGAGGTAAGCCCTTTGTAAGTATGTCTGCAAGTTGTTCTCTTGAGCTCACATGTTTTATTTTCAAGACTCCTTCTTGTATTTTTTGTCTGATAAAGTGGAAGTCAATCACTATGTGTTTAGTTATCTCATGGAACACTGGATTGGCTGCTATCTGTAATGCTGCTCTACTGTCACTAAAGACAATTATTGGTTCCTCAATTTTACTTCCCAGCTCCTTTAATAATGCAGTGATCCATACTAGTTCTGAAACTGCATTAGCCATGTTCCTGTATTCAGCTTCTGCTGAACTTCTGGAGACTACATTTTTTTTCTTCGACTTCCACGACAATAGTGATTCACCATGACTAAAAAGCCTGAAACTGACCTTCTGGTATTGGGACATGAAGCCCAG
The DNA here is from genome assembly GCA_030864215.1 of Capsicum pubescens. Lineage (NCBI taxonomy): Eukaryota > Viridiplantae > Streptophyta > Magnoliopsida > Solanales > Solanaceae > Capsicum > Capsicum pubescens. The sequence continues at coordinate 294,998,205 of CM061545.1, read as the reverse complement.
TCTGCATCACAATATACATTTAGCTTGTTTGATATCTTGCTGCTTAACAAGATTCCAAGTCCTTGTTCTCTCTTCACATAATTCATTACTCTCACAGCTGCATCCCAATGAGACCTTTTTGGTTGTTGCAGGAATTGACTAAGTGTTTGGACTGAGAATGCTATGTCTGGCCTTGTCAGTGTTAAATACAACATTTTGCCTATCAACATCTGATATTGCTCTCTATTTTCAAAAGGTTCATCTATTGATTCTCCTGTGACTTGATCAAACTCCAATGTCGTTATCTTCATGTTCATTTCAAGGGGTGTCATAGCTGGTTTAGCACTTCCTAACCCTAAATCAGAGATAATTTCCAATGCATACTTCCTTTGATTCATAAGAATACCTTTGGCAGATCTACTAAATTCCATGCCAAGAAAGAATTTTAAATTACCAAGATCCTTGATTTTAAATGCTTTCTGAAGAGAAGCTTTAGTATGTTCTATGAGGCTCAAGCTATTACCAGTCACAAGCATGTCATCTACATACACAAGGATTGGAACTATGTCTAACCCTTGTTTTTTTATGAATAAAGAATGATCAAGGCTGCTTTGAGTAAAACCAGAATGCACTAGTGACTCACTCAATTTCAAATTCCACTGCCTACTTGTTTTCTTTAGACCATAGAGGGATTTGACAAATCTACATACAATACCATTCTCCCCCTCACTTGGAAAACCCTCAAGCAACTGCTTATACACCTCATCATGCAAGTCACCATGGAAAAAAACATTGTACACATCTAACTGATGAATGAACCAATTGTGTTGTGCAACCAAAGAGAGAACTGTCCTGACTGTAGCAATTTAACTACATGAGAAAAGGTATCATGAAAATCAAAACCTGCTATATGATTAAAGCCCTTAGCAACTAATTGAGCTTTAAATATCTCAATATCGCCATTAGATTTTAACTTGACTTTATAGACCCATCTGCAACCAGTAGGAACTTTACCCTTGGGAAGGGGAACCAGGTCCCAAGTATGATTATCATTAAGATCCTTTAACTCAGTGTACATATCTTCCAACCATCTCGGATCGTTGATAGCCTCTTGTTAAGAGGTAGGTTCTTACACTGCAGAAAAACTATGTAGATACTTCTGATAAGAGGGAGAAAGATGTGCATATGACACACTGTCAGCAAGAGGATAAAGGACATTTCTAGATGACAGTTTGGAAACAAAATTTGATAACCAAATAGGTTGCTTAGTGATCCTTGTTGATCGTCTATGATTTGGTAGATTGTATAGATTTAAAGTATAGGTAGAAGCATCAGTAGGGATAGAGATGGTAAAGGATTTTGACCAATATCAGAAGGTGGGACATCAACTTGTAATGAGGAAGCCAGAGTAGGTGTTTCGGAGATGTTGCTAGGAGCATAAAAATCATCATCATCACAAGGACCTGGAGAGAGTAACATAAAATCTGTAGATTATCATCCACTGTATGGGTACCTTGAAGGGAAATTGGTTTTCCTGAAATACCGCATCCCCATTAACAAAAAACTTCTACGCAGTAAGATCAAACAGAACATACCCTTTGGTGACATTAGAATATCCCATAAAAACTTATCTTACAGCTCTTGGAGCAAACTTGTAAGTTCTAGGTAGTGTGTTAGCAAAACACAAACAACTGAATGTTCTAAAATGGAAGAAACAAGGTTTCTTTCCAAAAAAGACCTCATAAGGTGATTTCCCTGCATGTTCACTAGAATGACTTCTGTTAACAATTTAAGCAGCAGTAAGAATACAATGTCCCCAAAACTTGAGAGGTATATGACCCTGGAACCGGAGTGCTCTAGCAACTTCAAGCAAGTGTCTGTGCTTCCTCTCAGTTACTCCATTTTGGTGAGGGGTATGCACACAAGTTCTGTAGTGAATAATAGCCAATTCTTTAAGTAATGATTGCAAATTTTCATTGATAAAATCTCCCCAATTATCTGTCCTTATACCTTTAACTATGACATTAAATTGAGTAAGCACCATTCGAAAAAACTATTTGAGTGAAAGAAAGACATCAGTCTTGAATATCAACAAGAAAATCCAAATGGTCCTTGAGCAATCATCAACAATTGTAAGAAAAAATTTGTTACCATCAAATGTTTGAGTATGATAAGGTCCCGATATATCCACATGTAGCATATCAAACACTTTACTAGACCTAGTAGAACTACTCGTAAAAGGGAGTCTGATATGTCTAGCTAAGGGAAAAATCTCACAGGTGCTTAATACTGATTTTCAATGGTCAAGATTAAATCCAAGCATGTCCTTTATTGAGTGAACAGGTGCATGAGCCAATCTCCTGTGCCATAACATGATAGTATTTTGAACATCCTGAGCTGACAAGATTTTAGTAGCAACAATCTCTTTAGGGGAAGGTCCAGGCCAATCTAGAAGATAAAAACTAGTATTCTCTTTACCAATCCTCATCTTCTTCCTAGTGGTAAGGTCATGGAACAAACAGAATCCAGGATAGAATGACACAAAACAGTTCATTTACCTGGTAACCTTGGATACCGATAAGAGATTGTATTGAAATTCTGGGACAAAAAGCACATCATGTATTTCTCCTGTATTTGACAGTCTACAGTAGCCAGTGTGTGACACAAAGGTCACCCCACCATTAGGTAATTAAACTTTTCTACTTTGTTCATTTGTAACAACTTGTACATCATGCATTATGTCTAAACTTATGAGCCATGTGGTTTGTAGCACCACTATCAATTATCCATCTTAAACTCTCTAATTTAGTATTAGGAGTTTGAGATATACCTGTCATGTTGTCCATCATATTGGTCTGAGTAGAATCTCGGTCAAGCATCTACAAAATCTATCCATGTTGATCACCTGTCGGCTGTGGAGCCCTTGGTAAATCTCTGGAAATTAGTGGCTCTATTGCTTTTCCCTTCTCTCTTGTTCCATCATGAAGTTGATGTATAGGGACCTCAGCTTGAACATTATAAGCAGTATTCCATGTCACCTTCTTCTTAGATTTCCAATCAGGTGGGTATCCATGTAGCTTAAAGCAGTCATCTACCACATGTCCTTGCATTTTACAATAGTCACATTTTTTGTTCCAATTCTTCCTGCCTTTCTGAAAAGATTTTCCTTTGTTATGTTGATAATGCATTCCTCTCCCAGCCATGTGAGCTGCAATATCTGAACTCTCTCTAGTCAAAGTTCTAGATACAAAACCTTCTCCAATTGACAATCGAGGACCTAAGCCTTTTGCTGCTAACAAAGCCGTTAAATAAGCACCTTCACCTTGCATAGTGGAACTACCAATAAGTAGTTGGCTCTCTCGCTCAACAAGCATAGCATATGGCTTGTTGAGATTTGGAGTAGGTTCAGTCATCAAAATTTAGCTCCTCGACAGATTATACATTTCATTCAATCCCATTAGGAACTGCATCAATTTTTGTCTCTCAACATGATTATTAAACTCCCTTGATCTAGGGCAATCACAAGACGACGGAACTATACTAGAAAATTCATCCCATAAATTGCAATGTTTTGAAAAATAACCAGGTATACTGTCATTTCCGTGTATAGTAGTCGCTATGCCTTTATGCAACTGGTAAACTCATGATGCATTTACCTTGTCAAAGCATTCATGCAAATCCACCCAAACAGTTCGTGCATTAGTAGCATAGATAATTCCAGTGTGCAATTCCTGTGTTACTGAGCTCATTATCCATCCTAGAAAAATTGCATTGCACCAGTCCCATTGACGTCGAAAATCAGCTCCGAAATCCTCCTTTGTCAATGTGTCATCAACAATCCCCAATTTGTTTTTCCCAAGCAACTGAATGCACATAGCCCTACTCCATATCGAATAGTTATCTAAACCGTTTAGTTGCATCGGAATAATGGGCGCTCCGGTGGTGTCTGAAGGGTGTAAAAACAGGGGATGATTGTGATCGGACTTCACAGTGTTCAATGTTGAAGCTGCCATGGTAGAACTTCAACCTTCGTTACTAAAAACTGTCCGTGGAACGCACAATCGTGGTTCAAAGCTCTCATACCATGTTAGAGAAGAGAAAGGGAGATATTATTTCAGTGTAAAGAGGCCAAAAAATTAGTTCATTACAATGCAATAGTGTTGTTTATATTGAAATTCTGAAAGCTTCTATTCTAACAGTTTCCTAACTAATCACTAATCACTGCATAGCCAACTAACTAACACATTAGTTGTTTAACTACTTCTTAATCAACTAATCAAGTAATTCCTAACTCATTAAACTCCATCTTAATTCACTTGATAATGAACAAGTTACAAACAATCCCGTATTCTAAGCTTACCGGTGCTTGGGTCGTCAGACGACAAGTTGACACCATTTTCTGGTAACTAGCTTGGCAAGCTTTCAAAGACGTGATCAACTTTGTAAACAAAATGATCAGTTCTTTTTTAATCGTAAACATGCATTCATATATTAACAAACCACAAATAATTTGATTTCAGAGGTTATTAACCTTTGTTTCTTTTAAATATGTATTTTTCAATTTATAAGAAAGTTGCTTCTTTAATCGCAGTATGTCAGAATGAACAATTCTTTTTAATAGGTTTGGGAGAAATACAACCTTTCCCTACTACAGTATTTTTACTCCAATCCGCACGAGGAAAAGACAAACTTATTCACATAATCGGTGCTTGTAATACCAAACCATGTTAATTTTATGGTTAACAAATAATTGAAGTGATTGTTCATAACAACTAATAAGTAATAATCGTGGATGAACGAATAAAACTTATATAAAAGAAAAATGTCATGTATATTTGCTCGTTCGATGAACACCGAATGTCAGAACCTTCAGGGATAGCTCGAATAATAAATTTGAAAATTCAGAAATGTTATAGTAATAATTTGATATTTTATTTTTTATTATTACTCTTCAATTTGTACTCAAATGAATAAAGTGATTAAATAAAATATCATAGGTACTAATGATGTAATGTTTTATTTTAAATACTTTTGTAGAACGTCATAATTCAAATTAAGAAAAAAATCTATTGTCTAATTATGAATAATGGTCATTAAGCATTCAATTAGCGCTAACGACACAAAGAATAGAGACGAAAGCTGGTTCTATTCAAATCTTTTTCAAAAAAAGAAAAAACATAAATTTATAGGCTCTCCAAGTAATTTTAATTTATTTTCCTAAAAAGGTGAAACAAAATATTGAAATTTCTAATATAAAATCTCAAGGTGTTGAGATAAAAAATCACAACTACTAATTCTTGGTTTCACAAATATTGAGTAGTTTTAATTTAGCCATGGCAAGACTGAGCAAGGGTCGAAAAAAGGTCGAAATAGTGAAAATGAAAAATGAGAGTAACATGCAAGTTACTTTCTCTAAGCGTCGTGCTGGCCTGTTCAACAAGGCTAGTGAACTTTGTACGCTATGTGGTGCTGAAATTGCCATTGTGGTATTTTCTCCAGGCAAGGCCAACAATGTTTACTCCTTTGGCCACCCTTCAGTGGAGTCGCTGGTGAATAGGTTCCTAGGGAGGTACCTCCCTCCACCAAATGATTATGATCTCCATGACCACCTAATCATGGCTCATCGAAACACTGGTCAACGTGGGCTCAATAAGGAGGTCATGGACTTGCAGGAGTCTCTCCGGAAGGAGAGAGCTGAAGGGGAATCCCTACTTGAATCTGGGAGGGGAGCCTACAATCGTGTGTGCGAATCTCCGATTATTGAAGGACTTAGCCTCTCCCAACTTGAACAATTGAATGAGGCATTGGAAGTTCAAAAGAAAAAAGTTGAATTCGAGGCAGAACTTCAACAAATGGGGAGTGATGCACCACTCCCATTTCTCTCCCTTGGAAGTGCCTTGTCTCCTACTAGTGGTGATGGGGCAAGTTCTTCACGTGGACCCAATGTTGGGGCACCCTTTCCTAATTAGGGCTAGTGGATCTACTTCTTCCGCAAGTTCAACTATCGTTCCTAAGTCGCGCGTTGTGGAAGGTGCACGAGTAATAAGCGCGCATCTAGGTTTATCGTATCATTTGAGTTATCCCCAGTGTTTCATGTCTTATAATTTGAGTCAGTCCTATCATCTGTCTTATGGTTCGTTCGAACCCTACAAGTTTAGTTATTGTGTCATGCTGTCTGTCCATTGTCATGTTGATTTTATCATTTGAATGGTGTTAGTGTGTATCGTTCGAGTCATGTTATCAGTCCATAGTCGTGTTGTTTTTGTCGTTTGAATGGTGTCAGTGAATCGTTTGAGTCATCTTATGATGTTCTATCATCAGTTATGGTTCTTTCGAACCCATTAATATTAGTTATATATATATGTTATGTTATTAGTTTATTGTTATATTGATTTTATACTTGATTGGTGTTGCTCTCTTCTTTAACATCATATATCTAAATACTACAAATCTTCAAAAGAAAATCGATAGATGCCCGTTTGTATATTATCATATGTCGTGCTAGGTATACGGTGGCTACTACTGGCTACCATTACAACGAAAGAGATATTTAGCGTAAATAAATATTTCCACAAAAATATTTAACGACATTTATGTTAAGGTCATTGCATGGCGTTAACGTCTTTAGTGGCAGTTATATCAAGTGCAGGTAAATGCTCATATTATTAGTACCAAAAATAATTACTTTCAACGGCTTTTTATTTAGCGATAAATTGTTGGTAAAGATACCGTTAAATAAGACCTATTTTAGTGGTCCTATTAAGGAAATATTATTAAGAGAATATATTTTAATACTAACCATGATAAAGAGCATTAGATTGTTGACTACATAAAAACAATGATTTGACCATTGCAATAATATTCTACAGGAATTCCAAAAATCTATGGTAAAAATGGAAAGTAGTAGAGTACAGTCAGCACTATGATTAGTGTATGAGATCGTTTGGTATAAGGGATTAGAGATAATTAATATTGGGTTTAATGGTAGGATCAATTTATCCCATATTTGATTGAGATAAAATGCACGAGATAACTTATTCCGTAATTGTAGTGTTATTAATCCCACCTTAGGGGTGGAATACCTAATCTTGCATAGTTAATTTCAAGATAACATACTATCAACCAAACAACAATACATACGTAAGTCACATAATCTAATGAAAAAATTTACAAAAATTTTCCACTATTAAACTGCACTTACGATACATACTTGGCATAATACTGGACAATGCATACAATAGAAAAAAGGCTTGACCAATATACACCGACAGTTTAAATGACTACCCTGCTATTGTGCGTGAAATAATATGCATACCTGAATTTTATTGACTCAATTCATGGTCGCTGTAATCGCGTAATTAGCGAGGGAGGTCACGGATATAAATAAATTCAATGTAAAATACACACAGATTGAAAACCCTACTTACTTTACAAAATCAAAATAATGTACGTCAAGGTTAAGTTACTGGAAGAGGAACTAAAAGGATTGAAAATCCAAATCCTACCATAAAAAATAAGAATAATTAAACAAAGTCCTTGTAAGAATAAAACAATTTTAAAAAAAAAATTGGTCAACTTTTTAAGTGTTAGTGGCTTTGTCCCCCGATTAATCATGTTAGAATAATCATATTTTTTATGCGTTTATGTTCTGTGCAGAGTTAGTGAATAAATTTTTTTGCACTATTAGTTATCTTGATCTGTTATTGCAGGTTATCCAACTATTTACATAAAAATAAAAATAAAATTAAATAACCTGCAATAGCAAGTCAAATTTACCTGATAATGTAAAATATTTTGTAAACTGACAATGCACAAAATCTAAATTCTTTTTTTATTGTACCAAAAACACATAATTATGTTTTGTAACATAAACATAATGATTTAATTTTGATCAATTATCACAAAAAAAACACTAAAATACTTTTTATAACAAATATCAGATTTGAGTCATCCGATGATGTTCATCATCTGTTACGATTCATTCGAACCCTATAAGTTTAGTTATGTGCCATGTTGTCAGTCCATTGTCATGTTGATTTTATCATTTGCATGATGTTAGTGTGTGTTGTTTGAGTCGTTATTTAATATTTTATCATCGGTTATGATTCTTTTGACCCCAGTAATGTTAATTATTTGTGTTATGTTATCTGTCCATTGTGATTTTGATGTTATCCTTAAATAGTGTTTCTCTCTTCTCTAACATTTAACATGTATTTGTTATCCTTGTAATCTTGAATGGTGTTTCTCTCTTCATTAACATGTATCTAGATATTACAAATCTTAAAAGAAAACCGTTGTATGCTTGTTTGTATATTATCATATATCGTGCTAGGTATATGGTGGTTACTGACTACCAACTACAACAAAAGAGATATTTTGTGGCAATAAATATTATAAAAAAAATATTTAATGTCATTTAAGTTAAGGTCATTGCATTTAATGTTGTTAAAGTGTTTAGTGACATTTATATTGAATGTTTCGTAAATGCTTATATTATTGGCGCTAAAAGTAATTACTTTCAACGACATTTATTTAGCGATAAATTACTGATAAAGCTACCATATTTTGCGGGTTTTCTTATTATCGATAAATCGGACCTATTTTAGTGGAAATTATTATAATGATTAAAGTTGACCACGAATTCACGTTACTTCATGTACTGAATAAGCCACATTGCGGAAGATAACATACCAAACTGTACCTATGTGCAAAGTTCTTTAGGCTGTTTTGGCCCTTACAGATGCTTAGCTCAAAGGTTTTGTTTGATCAATTCCTTTCGCCAATGTTAAGCATTTTATGCTTGAACGACTTATTTAAACTCCGCATGAACTAGATGCTTGATGTTCAACACCAGAACAAAGTATATTTGGTTCCTTGTTTTTTCTGATTATTGCAGTGTAGAACTATCAATATATAAATACTCCTCTGTAATTTGGAGTGTGCAATGTACTCAGAAGTTACTGCTCGGTAATTTGGAGTGTGCAATGTACATGAGTAGGTTGACTATGTGATTTAAATTATTTTTTTTGGTGTGTGGATAAATCACATGCTCCGTCGATGGTGGCATATTTTACTTAACAACTAATGGTTTTATTTGTCTGAATTTCAGCTCTTACAGGAGCTAAGAATTTACAAATTATAAACTCAACAAACACTTATATACAGGTTATTCTGTTGTTCATAGTTTGTTTGTTATCCTTTATGAGCTGTTTTTGTTTTAAGCCGGGGTCTATCGGGAACAACCTCTCTACCTCATGTCGGGAGATTTAGTTTATCGGGTTGCCCTTTGAATAGTGTCCTGTTCCAAAAACCACCAAATAACACAGTCATTTGATAAACATAGTCAACTTAATTGATGTAGAAGGAGTATAAACTTGTGTACTGGAAATGCAGTATCAATTTCTAGTACAATTAATTTTTATTATTGTGACGCCTGGTGTATTAATCTTCATTCTAATGAACATTCCTTGAGTTGAACTTCACTGTATCCCTGTTCTAAGATCTACATAATACAGAATGGGGTTGTTATAGAATGTATACAGAAGATGATTGGAAGACAGATAGATTTAGTAAACATAACTATTCAGATATGATAATGTATAAACACAAGAAAAGCAGTATGGATTGAACTCCTCGTGAACTGTTTCTCTGTTTAGAAGTGCATTGCCTGTCTAGAGATGGACCAAAATATGGTAGCACAAAAAGTTTGCATTAAGGTACAAAAAGTACCACAGAATGATTACAAAAAAACCAGTTGAGTAAGATTTCCTATGGAGTCGGTTAAGGATCCATAAAATCCACAACCAACAAAGATACTGTCATGAAATTATGAAAAGATCAGCAAATTATCATGAGATTAGCTTGTAAGTGAATTCATGTTCAATGCTTATTCACATTTACTTACAAATTTGATAGCTTTTACAATTTTCCAATAGACTAAGGAAAAGGTCCTGTCAAATCCTTGTTGTATGATAGATAGATAGATCCCTATGAGGTGCAGTCAATAATTAGAATCGAATTTAAGTTTGAAAAATCATACCAAAGTAGTGCTCATTCACTGATCTTCAGATCTTAACTAGATGACCTCATTCACTGATTCATTCCATATATACAGATACCGTTGTAGGATGATTGTTATCTCTGACGTATTTATTGTTTGATGGATATTTATTTTATATGTTATAACTCTTGCTTACACAATTATTGGTATGTCAAGAATAAAGGAAACTTTCCAAACTTCCTTCAAGGTTAAAAGTTATGTAGTGTACAAGGCAAGGATGAAATTAATTAGGTGACTCAAAAATTGTCTATGTGAAGTAAGGATGATGCAAGTAAATGATAGTATGAGACCATGTATAAGTGGCACATGCTCAAAACTGTACATTAGCGACATCAATTGTTGATTGCCTGCTTGAACATCATTTGTTTAATCATTCTTGGCTATTCCTGATATTAAATTCCTTGCTGGTATATCTGTATAATTATGACAACATTATTGTTATTAGTTTATTATAAGCTCGGTTCTAGTTGAAGACTATTCTTTATCTTGAGCCGGGGGCCTATCGGAAACAACCTCTCTACTTCTTCGGAGGTAGCGGTATGGACTGCCTACATTTTATCCACCCCAGACCCCACTTGGTGGGAGTATACTAGATTTTTTGTAGTTGTTGAAGCATCTCTATATTTAATGGACAATTGCTTTAATTAATACGTCTCTATATATAATGGACAATTGCTTAAATTAATACCCAACTCTATTACAGAGAAGTCTTATTGGTACGAGGATATCTCATTTATCTATTTTGCTTGTTGGATAAAATATCAGAGCATCTACCTAAAGATCAGGAACGTGCTATCAGTTACGGTGTTCCTTTGAAGATACTAGCTCATCCTAATGACGCCATTGAAAAAGTGTTTGGATCTAAACATTCTGGACGTGTGCGTGGTTTAGGTGGAAATGTTTGTCCTTCAAAAGCTATTGGAATGTCTAGAAATAGTCATGTGAATCTTGGTAGCTCAAGCAGTAATCTTCTTAGGCTTTAGTATATTTTGGTGTTTCTTTAACATTAGTATTTATGGTATTTTTTATGAATATTTAAGGTTTGGATCTTATCTTTTGTCCCAATATATTGAACAATATCAGAACTTTGATTATTATGTTACAATTAATATCAATCTTGTGTATAATGGTTAATGTGTAAGTGAATGTCTATCATTATTTAGAAATTAGTATCAGACTATCATATATATATATATATATATATATATATATGTATATTTAAAAAGAGCTGGCACTTTTGTCATGATTAAATCATGACAAATTTATGCAAAAATATATATTTTTTAAAAAAGTTGGATACTTTTTTGCCACGGTTAAAACCGTGGCTAATTTATATGAAAGAAATATATATTTCTTAAAAATTAGGCATTTTTGCCATGGTTATAACTGTGGCAAACTGATATGATAGCACAAAATTTGAACAAATTACCCATGGAATGGCCGTGGCTAAATGTACCTGAAAACCGTGGCTAATGAAATGTTACCAGGGACGTTAAAACCGTGACTAATTTACTCGCCACGCCCCTGTTGGACCCACCTTTAACCGTGGCTAATGAACCGTGATTAAACTATTTTGCTACGATTTTGGAACCATATAGCCACGGTTTTGCACGTGGCTGAAACACATTTTTTTTGTAGTGATTATTCATGGCTTGTATTTAATGTAATCATATTTTTTGATAATAAAAAAAATATAAAATTTAAAATGTGACTAATGTATTTATGTTTTTTATACATACAGATTATTAAGTAATGCAAATACAATAAATGTGAATCAAATACATCGATATTAAATAATAATATTATTAAGTGTGGTTATGAAATATGAATATTGTGCCAAACTGTTGCTATTTTTGAAACTTACCAAAAAAATAACGAAGAAGCAATTCAGTTCCACTGCCTACTTACGAGTATTTGTTTTCTTCTTTCTTTGTTGTGTGTGCATTTGGTTTCTTTTATTAGAATTGAGGGGAAATGGATTTTATTTTATTTTAAAAAAAAAAAAAAGAAATTAAGTTTCTATACACATACACCTAATGTTAGTAATTTTTTAAAAATAAATTCGTCCTGGGGTTTAAGTGCTTTTTAACACCAAAATTCGAAAAGTGTAAATCCACCTCCGGAGATTTTCTTTTTGTGAAATAATGAATTTGAAAAGCACCATGAATTTTTAGGCTTATCATTTTATAATTATAGAATTATCATGGGTCGGGTGTAAGATATGGTTTCTTTAAATTTTCTCTAGAGTAAAAATAGTAAAGGGAAAACTACCTATAGTAGCATACTTAAGTATTAAATTACAAAAAATAGCAACACTTTATCCTAATTACATTATGTAGCATCTGTAACATTATTTTAAGTGGTCCCCTATTTTTTGCCCCCTAAGAAAGTTACTGTGCTAAAATCCCCTTTTCACGCCATTCTTATTTCTCTTTCCTTAATTTAAATTTTTTATTCCTTTTCTTTCGCCATTAACGATCTCTCCCACTTCAAATTTTATTCCTTTTGCACGATTCTAGCACGATCTGTGATAATGATTTGCTTCCTCTATTTCAGATAACTATTAATCGCATATTGCATGCTAGCGGTTCTTTTTTTTTTCCTACTGCAATTCAACTGAAAATCAGATTTTAAGGGTTTTATGTTTTAATGGATGAACATACAGCAAAAACACCAACAAATAACTGTATACGGAATATGAATGTAGAGTTTGATTAAGCACAATATTTTAGTCTTGGGTTAACTCATGAAGATTTAGTTAAAGCTGTTGTAAATCCTATACAGTTGAAGAAATCTGGGAGATTGAAGGAGATTAGGTCGAAGTTTCGCAACGACACAGTGAAGATCAGTGAAATTTTGAAAAAAAAAAGGGTTGAAGAAGGAGCAAAAAATTTAAAAACGGTACGAAAAGAATAGGAAATTTGAAGAAATTGAAGACGATGTTCATAAATCTTATGTTGATGATTCTGAAGAAGATAGTAAGGATGGGGTATTTTTTTTGTTTGTAAATTTATTTTTTTGACTGTTAAGTATTGTGTAGTTCTAAATAGGGTAATAAAGATATTATCATAGTTGTGAGTTAAAGATATAGGCCAATAAGTACTGTTAAGTATTGTGTTAACTACTCATGAACTGTCTATTGGCTATATGTATTTTTAGTAGAATTGATATGTATTTTTCAGTATTGGTTGCATTCTTTGTCTGCTTAAAATACATATGCTTGTTTATATGATTTTTTTTCTTATCCGACTGTTCTTGCTCAGATCAAGAAATTAGCTGAAATTATCCCTTTGTGTCTCTAAGATTGTGATTTCTTCAATAAGAAAGGAATTGATCTTCAAAATCATTCAAGATACAAAGACAAAGATTACTCAGATCTGTTTGATGTGACATTTGAAGAGAATTTGCCTCAACAACCGAGTGGAAGCTTGTATGTTTTTAATTTACATATACGAAAATTGAATGTTTGTACAAAATATATTTTACTTATAAATAAATATTTTTTCCTTGTTTTTTTAGGGATTGTGGTCTCTTTATGGTTACATATGCAGAGTGTCTTTCTTATGGTCACAAAGTTATTGCGATTGAGTTTGACCCCAACGCACTTCCGTACAAGATATGCTGCACTTTTGTGGGACTATGGGATCCGAAAACATGAAGCAAATGTTCATAGTGGTGTCGAAGCACCCTTGAGGACTGCAAGGAAAAGTAGAATAACTAGTGTATCTGAAGTTTTTGATGTATGATGATTGATGGATTTAACTTTGTACAGTTAGAGAAACTGGTGTATGAATGTAGGTTTTGATTGTACAAACTAATTTTTATGTTTGAAGTGGTTCTAATTGTAGGTTATAATAGTACTTATTTTTTAACTGAATGAAATTAATTCCTATTTGAATTCGGTCTAATTTTGATTTGAATTAAAGTCTAATTTGAGTATTTTATGCAGTTATATATTTTACTGTGAGATTTAGTTAAAAAAAAATACAAATGTAGTGTTCATATTATGCTTAAAAATACATATGCAGTATCAATCAAAAGTTTTTATCCTAAAAATACATATGCAGTGTTAAGATTAAACATTTTCAAAAATACATCTGGACCCATATCTAATATATTTTTTAATATGTTTTCATTTATTATCAATATAAATGCGAATTTGAATTAAATATAAACTTGTGTTTTTTTATGAAGTTCTACTTTGTATTGTGAGATTTTAGTTATAAAATACATATGCAGTATTGATATTTTGCTTAAAAATACATATGCATTATACATCAAATGTATTTACCCTAAAAATACATATGCAGTGTTAAAATTAAGCATTTTAAAAATACACCTTGATCATAACTAATATATATTTTAATATGTGTTCATTTATTATCATTATAAATGAGAATTTGAATTAAAGATAAATTTGAGTTTTATTATGTAGTTCTACATTTTATTGTGAGATTTTAGTTACAAAAGATACATATGTAGTGTTGATATTTTGCTTAAAAATACATATGGATTATACATCAAAATATTTTTTAGCGTAAAAATACATATGCAGTGTTGATATTTTGCATAAAAATACATATGCTTTATACATCAAATGTATTTACCCTAAACATATAGCGTCATTTGAGTGAACGATGTTGCATTAATTGTCATAAAGTCTTTGATGATATTTATATCCAGTGCCAGTGAATATCTATATTTTTTAAGCTAAAAGTAATTACTTTTAGCGATAATTATTATTGCCGGTAAAGCTACCGGTCATATATTGCGGCTTTTGTTATTACCGGTAAATGATACCTATTTTAGCGGCAATTATTATAACGACTAAAGTTGACCATGAATTCACATTAATTCTTATACCAAATAAACCATATTGAGGAAGATAATAGCACAAAATAACAATATATCTCCATTATTTTGGCTTGCAAGAAGTTTTGCGTTGGTCGTAACCCAGTTTGAGAACATTCTCTCATATATTCCCTTCACCAAGTCATCGTCGCCAAGAATCAACTCTTAACCCTTGGTGTCAAATTAAAGGGCGAGTTCCTTTCTTGTCTTGCCCAAAAACTTTTTTTATTCTCATTGAAGAAACACTCTCCCCCCGAGAAGGATCTACACATAGGGCCAGTTTATTTTTTTTATCTAGCTTGCCGTTAGTTTGTCTAGTGCCTTTCAGTTGGGTCCTCCCTAGGGATTGGTTAGCCCACTTGAATTTTTTTCGTCTATCGAAGGTAGTCAATGTGTCAGTCATTTTCCCCCATTAGACTTGTCATTCCTTTGCTCTTTTTCTTTCTCTCTTCCAGTTCTCCTCCTCTACTCTATTTGATAGGGATGAAAAATACCACTCTATAAATAACAAACAAATAGTAATTTTATTTTAAAATTTAAATGATTTGAGCTTGGAAGCAACCTACAATGATCAAGAACAGTAATTAGCAATATACCCCAAGTGGAAGCTAGGTCCTATTAGTCATAAGGAGCAGCAAAAAACTCTGTTAGAATCTGTGCAATTGTTCAATCTAATTTGTCATTGATAATGAGCTATGGCATAGCAGAGAAGAGAAGAGAAAGTGAGATATTATTTCAGTGTAAAGAGGCCAAAAAATTAGTTCATTACAATGCAATAGTGTTGTTTATATAGAACTTATGGAATCTTCTATTCTAACTGTTTCCTAACTAATCACTAATCACTGCTTAGCCAACTAACTAACATATTAGTTGTTTAACTACTTCTTAATCAAGTAATTCCTAACTCATTACTCCCCCTCAAGCTGGTGGGTGCAAAGACATTTAACACACCAAGCTTGCCTACTAAGTTTTCATGTTGGAACCGAGGTAAGCCCTTAGTAAGTATGTCTGCAAGTTGTTCTCATGAGCTCACATTTTTATTTTCAAGACTCCTTCTTGTATTTTTTGTCTGATAAAGTGGCAGTCAATCTCTATGTGTTTAGTCCTCTCATGGAACACTGGATTGGCTGCTATCTGTAATGCTTCTCTACTGTCACTAAACACAATTATTGGTTCCTCAATTTTACTTCCCAGCTCCTTTACTAATGCAGTGATCCATACTAGTTCTGAAACTGCATTAGCCATGCTCCTATATTCAGCTTCTGCTGAACTTCTGGAGACTACATTTTGTTTCTTCGACTTCCACGACAATAGTGATTCACCATTACTAAAAAGCCTGAAACTGACATTCTGGTATTGGGACATGAATCCCAGTCTACATCACAATATACATTTAGCTTGTTTGATATCTTGCTGCTTAACAAGATTCCAAGTCCTTGTTCTCTCTTCACATAATTCATTACTCTCACAGCTGCATCCCAATGTGACCATTTTGGTTGTTGCAAGAATTGACTAAGTGTTTGGACTGAGAATGCAATGTCTGTCCTTGTTAGTGTTAAATACAACATTTTGCCTATCAACCTTTGATATTGCTCTCTGTTTTCAAAAGGTTCATCTGTTGATTCTTCTGTGACTTGATCAAACTCCAGTGTCGTTAACTTCATGTTCATTTCAATGGGTGTCATAGATGGTTTATCACTTCCTAACCCTAAATCAGAGATAATTTCCAATGCATACTTCCTTTGATTCATAAGAATACCTTTGGCAGATCTACTAAATTCCATGCCAAGAAAGAATTTTAAATTACCAAGATCCTTGATTTTAAATGCTTTCTGAAGAGAAGCTTTAGTATGTTCTATGAGGCTCAAGCTATTACCAGTCACAAGCATGTCATCTACATACACAAGGATTGCAACTATGTCTAACCCTTGTTTTTTTGTGAGAAAAGAAGGATCAAGGCTGCTTTGAGTAAAACCAGAATGCACTAATGACTCACTAAATTTCAAATTCCACTGCCTACTTGCTTTCTTAAGACCAAAGAGGGATTTGAAATGTCTACAGACAATACCATTCTCCCCCTGACTTGGAAAACCCTCAAGCAACTGCTTATACACCTCATCATGCAAGTCACCATGGAGAAAAGCATTGTACACATCTAACTGATGAATGAACCAATTGTGTTGTGCAACCAAAGAGAGAAATGTCCTGACTGTAGCAATTTTAACTACTGGAGAAAAGGTATCCTGAAAATCAATACCTGCTGTCTAATTAATGCCCTTAGCAACTAATTGATCTTTAAATCTCTCAATATCGCCATTAGATTTTAACTTGACTTTATAGACCCATCAGTAGCCAATAGGAACTTTACCCTTAGGAAGGGGAACCAAGTCCCAAGTATGATTATAATTAAGATCCTTTAACTCAGTGTACATAGCTTCCAACCATCTCGGATCTTTGATAGCCTCTTGATAAGAGGTAGGTTCTTATACTGCAGAAAAACTATGTAGATACTTCTGATAAGGGGGAGAAAGATGTGCATATGACACACTGTCAGCAAGAGGATAAAGGACATTGCTAGATGACGGTTTTGAAACAAAATCTGATAACCAAATAGGTTGCTTAGTGAGCCTTGTTGATCGTCTAAGATTTGGTAGATTGTATGGATTGAAAGTAGAGGTAGAAGCATCAGTAGGGATAGAGATAGTAAAGGATTTTGAACAATATCAGAAGGTGGGAGATAAACTGCTAATTAGGAAGCCATTGTAGGTGTTTCGGAGAAGTTGCTAGGAGCATAAAAATCATCATCATCACAAGGACCTGGAGAGAGTGACATAAAATCTGAAGATTATCATCCACTATATGGGTACGTTGAAGGGAAATTGGTTTTCCTGAAATACCGCATCCCCATTAACAAAAAACTTCTACGCAGCAAGATCAAACAGAACATACCGTTTGGTGACATTAGAATATCCCATAAAAACTGATCTTACAACTCTTGGAGCAAACTTGTAAGTTCTAGGTAGTGTGTTAGCAAAACACAAACAACTGAATGTTCTAAAATGGAAGAAACAAGGTTTCTTTCCAAAAAAGACCTTATAAGGTGATTTCCCTGCAAGTTAACTAGAAGGAATTATGTTAACAATATAAGCACCAGTAAGAATACAATGACCCCAAAACTTGAGAGGTATATGACCCTGGAACCGGAGTGCTCAAACCACTTCAAGCAAGTGTTTGTGCTTCCTCTTAGCTACTCCATTTTGCTGAGGGGTATGTACACAAGTTCTTTAGTGAATAATATCCAATTCTTTAAGTAAAGATTGCAAATTTTCATTGATAAAATCTCCCCCAATTCTTTAACTCTGACATTAAATTGAGTAAGCACCATTCGAAAAAACTATTTAAGTGAAAGAAAGACATCAGTCTTGAATTTCAACAAGAAAATCCAAATGGTCCTTGAACAATCATCAACAATTGTAATAAAAAAAAATTTACCATCAAATGTCTGAGTACGATAAAGTTCCCATGTATCCACATGTAGCATATCAAACACTTTACTAGACCTAGTAGAACTACTCAAAAAAGGGAGTCTGGTATGTCTAGCTAAGGGAAAAATCTCACAGGTTCTTAATACTGATTTACAATGTTCAAGATTAAATACAATCATGTCCTTTATTGAGTGAACAGGTGCATGAGCCAATCTCCTGTTCCATAACATGATAGTATTTTGAACATCCTGAGCTGACAAGATTTTAGTAGCGACAACCTCTTTAGGGGAAGGTCCAGGCCGAGCTAGAAGATAAAAACCAGTATCCTCTTTACCAATCCTCATTATCTTCCCAGTGGTAAGGTCCTGGAACAAATAGAATCCAGGATAGAATGACACAAAACAGTTTATTTCCCTGGTAACCTTGGATACCGATAAGAGATTGTATTGAAATTCTGGGACAAAAAGCACATCATGTATTTCTCCTGTATTTGACAGTCTACAGCAGCCAGTGTGTGACACTAAGGTGACCCCTCCATTAGGTAATTAAACTTTTCTACTTTGTTCATTTATAACAACTTACACATCATGCATTATGTCTAAACTTGTGAGCCATCTGGTTTGTAGCACCACTATCAATTATCCATCTTAAACTCTCTAATTTAGTATTAGGAGTTTGATATATACCTGCAATATTGGCCATCATATTGGTCTGAGCAGAATCTCGGTCAAGCATCTGCAAAATCTATCCATGTTGATCACCTGTCGGCTGTGGAGCCCTTGGTAAATCTCTGGAAATTAGATGCTCTATTGCTTTTCCCTTCTCTCTTGTTCCATCATGAAGTTGTGGTATAGGTACCTCATCTTGAACATTATAAGAAGTATTCCATGCCACCTTCTTCTTAGATTTCCAATCAGGTGGGTATCCATGTAGATTAAAGTAGTCATCTACCACATGTCCTTGCATTTTACAATAGTCACATTTTTTGTTCCAATTCTTCCTGCCATTCTGAAAAGAGTTTCCTTTGTTATGTTGATAATGTATTCCTCTCCCATCCATGTGAGCTGCAATATCTGAACTCTCTCTAGTCAAAGTTCTAGATACAAAACCTTCTCCAATTGACAATCGAGAACCTAAGCCTTTTGCTGCTAACAGAGCCGTTAAATAAGCACCTTCACCTTGCATAGTGGAAGTACCAATATGTCATTGGCTCTCTCGCTCAACAAGCATAGCATATGCCTTGTTGAGATTTGGAGTAGGTTCAGTCATCAAAATCTAGCTCCTCGACAGATTATATATTTCATTAAAGCCCATTAGGAACTACATCATTTTTTGTCTCTCAACATGATTATTAAACTCCCTGTATCTAGGGAAGTCACAAGACGAAGGAACTATACTTGCAAATTCATCCCATAAATTACGATATTTTGAAAAATAACTAGGTATACTGTCATTTCCTTGTATAGTAGTAGTTATGGCTTTATGCAACTAGTAAACTCGTGATGAATTTACCTTGTCAAAGCGTTCATGCAAATCCTCCCAAACAGTTCATGCTTTAGTAGTGTAGACTGTGTTACTGAGCTCATTATCCATCCTTGAACAATTGCATTGCACCGGTCCCATTGACGTCGAAAATCAGCTCCAAAATCCTCCTTTTTCAATGTGCCATCAACAATCCCCAACTTGTTTTTCCCAAGCAACTGAATGCGCATAGCCCTACTCCATATCGAATAGTTATCAAAACCAGTTAGCTGCATCGGAATAATGGGCGCTCCGGTGGTGTCTGAAGGGTGTAAAAATAGGGGATGATTGTGATCGAACTTCACAGTGTTCAATGTTGAAGCTTCCATGGTAGAACTTCAACCTTCGTTACTGAAAACTGTCAATGAGCTCGTAATCTCATAAATCTCTTTCGTGGAACACACAATCGTGGTTCAAAGCTCTGATACCATGTTAGAATCTGTGCAACTGTTCAATCTAAGCTGTCATTGATAATGAGCTAGGGCTCAGCAGAGAAGAGAAGAGAAAGGGAGATATAATTTCAGTGTAAAGAGGACAAAAATTAGTTCATTACAATGCAATAGTGTTGTTTAGATAGAACTTCTGAAAGCTTCTATTCTAACAGTTTCCTAACTAATCACTAATCACTGCATAGCCAACTAACTAACACATTAGTTATTTAACTACTTCTTAATCAACTAATCAAGTAATTCGTAACTCATTAAACTCCATCTTAATTCACTTGCTAATGAACAAGTTACAAACAATCTCGCATTCTAAGCTTACCGGTGCTTGGGAGCCGTCAGACGACAAGTTGATACCATTTTCTGGTAACTAGCTTGGCAAGCTTTCAAAGACGTGATCAACTTTGTAAACAAAATGATCAGTTCTTTTTGAATCGTAAACATGCATTCATATATTAACAAACCACAAATAATTTGATTTCAGAGGTTATTAACCTTTGTTTCTTTTAAATATGTATTTTCAATTTATAAGAAAGTTGCTTCTTTAATCACAGTATGTCAGAATGAACAATTGTTTTTAGTAGGTTTGGGAGAAATACAACCTTTCCCTACTACAGTATTTTTACTCCAATCCGCACGAGGAAAAGACAAACTTATTCACATAATCGGTGCTTGTAATACCAAACCATGTTAATTTTATGGTTAACTAATAATTGAAGTTATTGTACATATCAACTAATAAGTAATAATCGTGGATTAACGAATAAAACTTATATAAAAGCAAAATGTCATGTATCTTTACTCGTTCGATGAACACCGAATGTCAGAACCTTCAGGGATAGCTCGAATATTAAATTTGAAAATTCAGAAATGTTATAGTAATAATTTGATATTTTATTTTTTATTATTACTCTTCAATGTGTACTCAAATTAATAAAGTGATTAAATAAAATATCATACGTACTAATGATGTAATGTTTTCGTTTTAATACTTTTGTAGAACGTCATAATTCAAATTAAGAAAAACATATACTGTCTAATTATGAATTATGGTCATTAAGGATTCAATTAGCGCTAACGTCACAAAGAATAGAGGCGAAAGCTGGTTCCATTCAAATCTTTTACAAAAAAAGAAAAAACATAAATTTATAGGCTCTCCAAGTAATTTTAATTTATTTTCCTAAAAAGGTGAAACAAAATATTGAAATTTCTAATATAAAAGCTCTTGGTGTTGAGATAAAAAATCACAACTACTTCTTCTTGGTTTCACAAATATGGAGTAGTTTTAATTTAGCCATGGCAAGACTGAGCAAGGTCGAAAAAAGGTCGAAATAGTGAAAATGAAAAATGAGAGTAACATGCAAGTTACTTTCTGTAAGCGTCGTGCTAGCCTGTTCAAAAAGGCTAGTGAACTTTGTACGCTATGTGGTGCTGAAATTGCAATTGTGGTATTTTCTCCAGGCAAGGCCAACAAAGTTTACTCCTTTGGCCACCCTTCAGTGGAGTCGCTGGTGGATAGGTTCCTAGGGAGGGACCTCCCTTCACCAAATGATGATGATCTCCATAACCACCTAATCATGGCTCATCGAAACCCTGGTCAACGTGGGCTCAATAAGGAGGTCATGGAATTGCAGGAGTCTCTCTGGAAGGAGCTGTAGGGGAATCCCTACTTGAATCTAAGAGGGGAGCCTATGATCCTGTGTGCGAATCTCTGATTATTGAAGGACTTAGCCTCTCCCAACTTGAACAATTGTAGGAGGCATTGGAAGCTCAAAAGCGAAAACTTGAATTCGAGGCAGAACTTGAACAAATGGGGAGTGATGCTCCACTCCCACTTCTCTCCCTTGGAAGTGCCTTGTCTCCTACTAGTGGTGATGGGGCAAGTTCTTCACGTGGACCCAATGTTGGTGCACCATTTCCTAATTAGGGCTGGTGGATCTACATCTTCAGCTGTCTCCTACTAGTTCAACTATCGTTCCTAAGTCACGTGTTGTGGAAGGCGCATGAGTAATAAGCGCGCATCTAGGTTTATCGTGTCATTTGAGTTATCCCCAGTGTGTCATGTCTTATAATTTGAGTCAGTCCTATCATCTGTCTTATGGTTCGTTCGAACCCTACAAGTTTAGTTATTGTGTCATGTTGTATGTCCATTGTCATATTGATTTTATCATTTGAATGGTGTTAGTGTGTCGTTTGAGTCATGTTATCAGTCCATAGTCGTGTTGTTTTTGTCGTTTGAATGGTGTCAATGCGTCGTTTGAGTCATCTTATGATGTTCTATCATCAGTTATGGTTCATTCGAACCCATTAATATTAGTTATATATATATGTTATGTTATTAGTTTATTGTTATAGTGATTTTATACTTGATTGGTGTTGCTCTCTTCTTTAACAGCATATATCTAGATACTACACATCTTCAAAAGAAAATAGATAGATGACCATTTGTATATTATCATATGTCGTGATAGGTATACGGTGGCTACTACTGGCTTCCATTACAACGAAAGAGATATTTAGCGTAAATAAATATTTCCACAAAATTATTTAACGACATTTATGTTAAGGTCATTGCATGGAGTTAACGTCATTAGTGGCAGTTATATCAAGTGCAGGTAAATGCTCATATTATTAGCACCAAAAATAATTACTTTCAACGACTTTTTATTTAGCGATAAATTGTTGGTAAAGCTACCGTTAAATAAGACCTATTTTAGTGGTCCTATTAAGGAAATATTATTAAGAGAATATATGTTAATACTAACCATGATAAAGAGCATTAGATTGTTGACTACATAAAAACAATGATTTGACCATTGCAATAATATTCTACAGGAATTCCAAAAATCTATGGTAAAAATGGAAAGTAGTAGAGTACAGTCAGCACTATGATTGGTGTATGGGCTCGTTTGGTATAAGGGATTAGAGATAATTAATATTGGGTTTAATGGTAGGATCAATTTATCCCATATTTGATTGAGATAAAATGCATGAGATAACTTATTTCGTAATTGTAGTGTTATTAATCCCACCTTAGGGGTGGAATACCTAATCTTGCATAGTTAATTTCAAGATAACTTACTTTCAACCAAACAACAATACATACGTAAGTTACATAATCTAATGAAAAAATTTACAAAAAATTTTCACTATTAAACTGCACTTACGATACATACTTGGCATAATACTGGACAACGTATACAATAGAAAAAAGGCTTGACCAATATACACCGACAGTTTAAATGACTACCCTGCTACTGTGCGTGAAATAATATGCATACCTGAATTTTATTGACTCAATACATGGTCGCTGTAATCGCATAATTAGCGAGGGAGGTCACGGATATAAATAAATTTAATGTAAAATACACACAGATTGAAAATCCTACTTACTTTACAAAAGCAAAATAATGTGCGTCAAGGTAAAGTTACTGAAAGAGGAACTAAAAGGATTGAAAATCCAAATCCTACCATAAAAAATAAGAATAATTAAACAAAGTCCTTGTAAGAAGAAAACAATTTTAAAAAAAAAATTGGTCATCTTTTTAAGTGTTAGTGGCTTTGTGCCCCGATTAATCATTTTAGAATAATCATTTTTGCGTTTAAGTTCTGTGCAGAGTTAGTGAATAAAATATTTTGCACTATCAGTTAGCTTGATCTGTTATTGCAGGTTATCCAACTATTTACATACAAAAAAAAAATTAAATAACCTGCAATAGCAAGTCAAATTTACCTGATAGTGTAAAATATTTTGTAAACTGACAATGCATAAAATCTAAATTCTTTTTTTATTGTACCAAAAGCACATAATTATGTTTTGTAACATAAACATAATGATTTAATTTTGTTCAATTATCAGAAAAAAAACACTAAAATACTTTTTATAACAAATATCTAATTTGAGTCATCCGATGATGTTCTTCATCTGTTATGATTCATTCGAACCCTATAAGTTTAGTTATGTGCCATGTTGTCATTCCATTGTCATGTTGATTTTATCGTTTGCATGATGTTAGTGTGTGTTGTTTGAGTCGTTATTTAATATTTTATCATCGGTTATGATTCATTTGAACCCAGTAATGTTAATTATATGTGTTATGTTATCTGTCCATTGTCATGTTGATGTTATCCTTAAATAGTGTTGCTCTCTTCTCTAACATTTAACATGTATTTTTTATCCTTGAAATCTTGAATGGTGTTTCTCTCTTCTTTAACATGTATCTAGATATTACAAATCTCAAAAGAAAATCGTTGTATGCTTGTTTGTATATTATCATATGTTGTGCTATGTATATGGTGGTTACTGACTACCAACTACAACAAATGAGATATTTTGCGGCAATAAATATTACAACAAAAATATTTAATGTCATTTAAGTTAAGGTCATTCCATTTAATGTTGTTAAAGTGTTTAGTGGAATTTATATTGAATGTTTCATAAATGCTTATATTATTGGCGCTAAAAGTAATTAATTTCAACAACATTTATATAGCGATAAATTACTGATAAAGCTACCATATTTTGCGGGTTTTCTTATTATCGATAAATCGGACCTATTTTAGTGGAAATTATTATAATGATTTAAATTGACCACGAATTCACGTTACTTCATGTACTGAATAAGCCACATTGCAGAAGATAACATACCAAACTGTACCTATGTGCAAAGTTCTTTAGGTTGTTTTGGCCCTTACAGATGCTTAGCTCAAAGGTTTTGTTTGAGCAATTACTTTCGTCAATGTTAAGCATTTTATGCTTGAACGACTTATTTAAACTCCGCATGAACTAGATGCTTGATGTTCAAGACCAGAACAAAGTATTTTTGGTTCCTTGTTTTTTCTGATTATTGCAGTGTAGAACTATCAATAGATAGATACTGCTCTGTAATTTGGAGTGTGCAATGTACATGAGTAGGTTGAACATGTGGTTTGCATTTTTAGTTTTTTTGGTGTGTGGATAAATCACATGCTCTGTCGATGGTGGCATATTTTACTTAACAACTAATGGTTTTATTTGTCTAAATTTCAGCTCTTACAGGAGCTAAGAATTTACAAATTATAAACTCAACAAACACTTATATACAGGTTATTCTGTTGTTCATGGGTTGTTTGTTATCCTTAATGAGATGTTTTTGTCTTAAGCCAGGGTCTATTGGGAACAACCTCTCTACCTCATGGCGGGAGCATTAGTTTACCGGGCTGCCCTTTGAATAGGGGACTATTCCAAAAACCACCAAATAACACAGTCAGTTGATAAACATAGTAAACTTAATTGATGTAGGAGTATAAACTTGTGTACTGGAAATGCAGTATCAATTTCTAGTACAATCAATTTTTATTATTGTGACGCCTGGTTTATTTAATCTTCATTCTAATGAACATTCCTTGAGTTGAACTTCACTGTATCCCTGTTCTAAGATCTGCATAATACAGAATGGGGTTGTTATAGAATGTATACAGAAGACGATTGGAAGACAGATAGATTTAGTAAACATAACTATTCAGATATGATAATGTATAAACACAAGAAAAGCAGTATGGATTGAACTCCTCGTGAACTGTTTCTCTGTTTAGAAGTGCATTGCCTGTCTAGAGATGGACCAAAATCTGGTAGCACAAAAAGTTTGCATTAAGGTACAAAAAGTACCACAGAATGATTACAAAAAAACCAGTCGAGTAAGATTTCCTATGGAGTCGGTTAAGGATCAAGAAAATCCACAACCAATAAAGATACTGTCATGAAATTAAGAAAAGATCAGCAAATTATCATGAGATTAGATTGTAACTGAATTCATGTTCAATGCTTATTCACATTTACTTACAAATTTGATATCTTTATCAATTTTCCAATAGACTGAGGAAAAGGTCCTGTCAAATCCTTGTTGTATGATAGATAGATAGATCCCTATGAGGTGCAGTCAATAATTAGAGATGAATTTAAGTTTGAAAAATCATACCAAAGTAGTGCTCATTCACTGATCTTAAGATCTTAACTATATGACCTCATTCACTGATTCATTCCATATATACATATACCGTTGTTGGCTGATTGTTATCTCTGACGTATTTATTGTTTGATGGATATTTATTTTATATGTTAGAACTCTTGCTTATACAATTATTGGTATGTCAAAAATAAAGGAAACTTTCCAAACTTCCTACAAGGTTAAAAGTTATGTAGTGTACAAGCCAAGGATGAAGTTAATTAGGTGACACTAAAATTGTCTATGTGAAGTAAGGATGATGCAAGTAAATGATAGTATGATACCATGTATAAGTGACACATGCTCAAAACTGTACATTAGCGACATCAATTGTTGATTGCCTGCTTGAACATCATTTGTTTAATCATTCTTGTCCATTACTGAGATTAAATTCCTTGCTGGTATATCTGTATAATTATGACAACATTATTGTTATTAGTTTATTATAAGCTCGGTTCTAGTTGATGACTATTCTTTATCTTGAGCCGGGGGCCTATCGGAAACAACATCTCTACTTCTTCGAAGGTAGCGGTATGGACTGTGTACATTTTATCCACCCCAGACCCCACTTGGTGGGAGTATACTAGATTTTTTGTTGTTGTTGAAGCGTCTCTATATTTAATGGACAATTGCTTGAATTAATTCGTCTCTATATATAATGGACAATTGCTTGAATTAATACCCAACTCTATTACAGAGAAGTCTTATTGGTACGAGGATATCTCATTTATCTATTTTGTTTGTTGGATAAAATATCGGAGCATCTACCTAAAGATCAGGAACTTGCTATCAGTTACGGTGTTCCTTTGAAGATACTAGCTCATCCTAATGACACCATTGAAAAAGTGTTTGGATCTAAACATTTTGGACGTGTGCGTGGTTTAGGTGGAAATGTTTGTCCTTCAAAAGCTTTTGGAATGTCTAGAAATAGTCATATGAATCTTGGCAGCTCAAGCAGTAATCTTCTTAGGCTTTAGTAAATTTTGGTGTTTCTTTAACATTAGTATTTATGGTATTTTTTATGAATATTTAAGGTTTGGACCTTATCTTTTGTGCCAATATAATGAACAATATCAGAACTTTGATTATTATGTTACAATTAATATCAATCTTGTGTATAATGGTTAATGTGTAAGTGAATGTCTATCATTATTTAGAAATTAGTATCAGACTATCATATATATATATATATATATTTAAAAAGATCTGGCACTTTTGTCATGATTAAATCATGGCAAATTTATGCAAAAATATATATTTTTTAAAAAAGTTGGATACTTTTTTGCGACAGTTAAAACCGTGGCTAATTTATATGAAAAAGATATATATTTCTTAAAAACTAGGCATTTTTACCACGGTTATAACTGTGGCAAACTGATATGATAGCACAAATTTGAACAAATTACCCATGGAATAGCCGTGGCTTAATATACCTGAAAACCGTGGCTAATTTACTCACCACGCCCCTGTTGGACCCACCTTTAACCGTGGCTAATGAACCGTGGCTAAACTATTTAGCTACGGTTTTGGTACCACATAGCCACGGTTTTGCACGTGGCTAAAACAAGTTTTTTTTGTAGTGATTATTCATGGCTTGTATTTAATGTAATCATATTTTTTGAAAATAAAAAAAATATAAAATTTAGAATGTGACTAATGTATTTATGTTTTTTATACATACAGATTATTAAGTAATGCAAATACAATAAATGTGAATCAAATACATCGATTATAAATAATAATATTATAAAGTGTGGTTATGAAATATGTATTTTGTGCCAAACTGTTGCTATTTTTGAAACTTACCAAAAAAATAACGAAGAAGCAATTCAGTTCCACTGCCTACTTACGAGTATTTCTTTTCTTCTTTCTTTGTTGTGTGTGCATTTGGTTTCTTTTGTTAGAATTGAGGGGAAATGGAGTTTATTTTATTTAAAAAAAAAAAAAAAAAATTAAGTTTCTATACACATACACCTAATGTTAGTAATTTTTTAAAAATAAATTCGTCCTGGGGTTTAAGTGCTTTTTAACACCAAAATTCGGAAAGTGTAAATCCACCTCCGGAGATTTTATTTTTGTAAAATAATGAATTTGAAAAGCACAATGAATTTTTAGGCTTATCATTTTATAATTATAGAATTATCATAGGTCGCGTGTAAGATATGGTTTCTTTAAATTTTCTCTAGAGTAAAAATAGTAAAGGGAAAACTACCTATAGTAGCATACTTAAGTATTAAATTACAAAAAATAGCAACACTTTATCCTAATTACATTATGTAGCATCTGTAACATTATTTTAAGTGGTCCCCTATTTTTTGCCCCCTAAGAAAGTTACTGTGCTAAAATCCCCTTTTCACGCCATTCTTATTTCTCTTTCCTTAATTTAAAATTTTTATTCCTTTATTTTCGCCATTAACGATCTCTCCCACTTCAATTTTTATTCCTTTTGCACGATTCTAGCACGATCTGTGATAATGATTTACTTCCTCTATTTCATATAACTATTAATCGCATATTGCATGTTAGCGGTTCTTTTTTTTCCTTCTGTAATTCAACTGAAAATAAGATTTTAAAGGTTTTATGTTTTAATGGATGAACATGCATCAAAAACACCAACAAATAACGGTATACGGAATATGAATGTAGAGTTTGATTAAGCACAATCTTTTAGTCTTGGGTTAACTCATGAAGATTTAGTTAAAGTTGTTGTAAATCCTATACAGTTGAAGAAATCTAGGAGATCGAAGGAGATTAGGTCGAGGTTTCGCAACGACACAGAGAAGATCAGTGAAATTTTGAAAAAAAAAGGGTTGAAGAAGAAGCAAAAAATTTAAAAACGGTACGAAAAGAAGAGGAAAGTTGAAGAAATTGAAGAAGATGTTCAGAAATCTTATGCTGATGATTCTGAAGAAGATAGTAAGGATGGGGTATTTTTTTGTTTGTAAATGTATTTTTTTGACTGTTAAGTATTGTGTTGTTCTAAATAGGGTAATAAAGATATTATCAAAGTTGTGAGTTAAAGATATAGGCCAATAAGTATTGTTAAGTATTGTGTTAACTACTCATGAACTGTCTATTGGCTATATGTATTTTTAGTAGAATTGATATGTATTTTTCAGTATTGGTTGCATTTTTTGTCTGCTTAAAATACATAAGCTTGTTTATATGAATTTTTTTCTTATCCGACTGTTCTTGCTAAGATCAAGAAATTAGCTGAGATTATCCCTTTGTGTCTCCAAGCTTGTGATTTCTGCAATAAGAAAGGAATTGATCTTCAAAATCATTCAATATACAAAGACAAAGATTACTCAGATCTATTTGATGTGATAGTTGAAGAGAATTTGCCTGAACAACCGAGTGGAAGCTTGTAAGTTTTTAATTTACATATGCCAAAATTGAATGTTTGTACAAAATATATTTTACTTATAAATAAATATTTTTTTCCTTGTTTTTGTAGGGATTGTGGTCTCTTTATGGTTACATATGCAGAGTGTCTTTCTTATGGTCAAAAAGTTATTGCGATTGAGTTCGACCCCAACACACTTCCGTACAAGATATGTTGCACTTTTGTGGGACTATGGGATCCGAAAACAAGAAGCCAATGCTCATAGTGGTGTCGAACCACCATTGAGGCCTCCAAGGCAAAGTAGAATAACTAGTGTATCTGAAGTTTTTGATGTATGATGATTGAAGGATTTAACTTTGTACAGTTAGAAAAACTGGTGTATGAATGTAGGTTCTGATTGTACAAACTAATTTTTATTTTTGAAGTGGTTCTAATTGTAGGTTATAATAGTCCTTATTTTTTAACTGAATGAAATTAATTCTGATTTGAATTGGGTCTAATTTTTATTTGAATTAAAGTTTAATTTGAGTATTTTATGCAGTTATATATTTTACTGTGAGATTTAGTTAAAATAATACAAATGTAGTGTTCATATTATGCTTAAAAATACGTATGCAGTATCAATCAAAAGTTTTTATCCTAAAAATACATATGCATTGTTAAGATTAAGCATATTCAAAAATACATCTGGACCCATATCTAATATATTTTTTAATATGTTTTCGTTTATTATCAATATAAATGCGAATTTGAATTAAATATAAACTTGTGTTTTTTATGAAGTTCTACTTTGTATTGTGAGATTTTTGTTATAAAATACAAATGCAGTATTGATATTTTGCTTAAAAATACATATGCATTATACATCAAATGTATTTACCCTAAAAATACATATGCAGTGTTAAAATTAAGCATTTCAAAAATACACCTTGATCATAACTAATATATATTTTAGTATGTGTTCATTTATTATCATTATATATGATAATTTGAATTAAAGATAAATTTGAGTATTTTATGTAGTTCTACATTTTTTTGTGAGATTTTAGTTACAAAAGATACATATGTAGTGTTGATATTTTGCTTAAAAATACATATGGATTATACATCAAAATGTTTTTTAGCATAAAAATACATATGCAGTGTTGATATTTTGCTTAAAAATACATATGCATTATACATCAAATGTATTTACCCTAAAAGTATAGCGTCATTTGAGTGAACGATGTTGCATTCATTGTCATAAAGTCTTTGATGATATTTATATCGAGTGCCGGTGAATATCTATATTTTTTAAGCTAAAAGTAATTACTTTTAGCGATAATTATTATTTCCGGTAAAGCTACCGGTCATATATTGCGGCTTTTGTTATTACCGGTAAATGATACCTATTTTAGCGGCAATTATTATAACGACTAAAGTTGACCATGAATTCACATTAATTCTTATACCAAATAAACCATATTGAGGAAGATAATTGCATAAAATAACAATATATCTCCATTATTTTGGCTTGCAAGAAGTTTTGCGTTGGTCGTAACCCAGTTTGAGAACATTCTCTCATATATTCCCTTCACCAAGTCATCGTCGCCAAGAATCAACTCTTAACCCTTGGTGTCAAATTAAAGGGCGAGTTCCTTTCTTGTCTTGCCCAAAATCTTTCTTTATTCTCATTGAAGAAAGACTCTCCCCCCGAGAAGGTTTTACACATAGGGCCAGTTGATTTTTTTTATCTAGCTTGTTGTTAGTTCGTCTTGTGCCTTTCAGTTGGGGTCCGCCCTAGGGATTGGTTAGACCACTTGAATTTTTTTCGTCTATTGAAGGTAGTCAATGTGTCAGTCATTTTCCCTCATTAGACTTGTCATTCCTTTGCTCTATTTATTTCTCTCTTCCAGTTCTCCTCCTCTACTTTATTTGATAGGGATGAAAAATACCACTCTATAAATAACAAAAAAAAAATAGCAATTTTATTTTAAAATTTAAATGATTTGATCTTGTAAGCAACCTACAAAGATCAAGAGCAGTAATTAGCAATATTCCCCAAGTTTAAGTTAGGTCCTATTAGTCATAAGGAGCAGCAAAAAACTCTGTTAGAATCTGTGCAATTGTTCAATCTATGCTGTCATTGATAATGAGCTATGGCTCAGCAGAGAAGAGAAGAGAAAGTGAGATATTATTTCAGTGTAAATAGGCCAAAAAATTAGTTCATTACAATGCAATAGTGTTATTTATATAGAACTTCTCGAAGCTTCTATTCTAACTGTTTCCTAACTAATCACTAATCACTGCTTAGCCAACTAACTAACACATTTGTTGTTTAACTACTTCTTAATCAAGTAATTCCTAACTCATTACTCCCCCTCAAGATGGTAGGTGCAAAGACATTTAACACATCAAGCTTGCCTACTATGTTTTCATGTTGCAACCGAGGTAAGCCCATAGTAAGTATGTCTGCAAGTTGTTATTTTCAAGACTCCTTGTATTTTTTGTCTGATTAAGTGGCAATCAATCTCTATGTGTTTAGTCCTCTCATGGAATACTGGATTGGCTGCTATCTGTAATGCTGCTCTACTGTCACAAAACACAATTATTGGTTTCTAAATTTTACTTCCCAGCTCCTTTAATAATACAGTGATCCATACTAGTTCTGAAACTGCATTAGCCATGCTCTTGTATTCAGCTTCTGCTGAACTTCTGGAGACTACATTTTGTTTCTTCGACTTCCACGACAATAGTGATTCACCATGACTAAAAAGCCTGAAACTGACCTTCTGGTATTGGGACATGAAGCCCAGTCTGCATCACAATATACATTTAGCTTGTTTGATATCTTGCTGCTTAACAAGATTCCAAGTCCTTGTTCTCTCTTCACATAATTCATTACTCTCACAGCTGCATCCCAATGCGACCTTCTTGGTTGTTGTAGGAATTGACTAAGTGTTTGGAATGAAAATGCAATGACTGGCCTTGTCAGTGTTAAATACAACATTTTGCCTATCAACCTCTAATATTGCTCTCTGTTATCAAAATCTTCATCCATTAATTCTCCTGTGACTTGATCAAACTCCAGAGTCGTTAACTTCATGTTCATTTCAAGGGGTGTCATACCTGGTTTAGCACTTCCTAACCCTAAATCAGATATAATTTCCAATGCATACTTCCTTTGATTCATAAGAATACCTTTGGCATATCTACTAAATTCCATGCCAAGAAAGAATTTTAAATTACCAAGATCCTTGATTTTAAATGCTTTCTGAAGAGAAGCTTTTGTATGTTCTATGAGGCTCAAGCTATTACCAGACACAAGCATGTCATCTACATACACAAGGATTGCAACTATGTCTACCCCTTGTTTTTTTATGAATAGAGAATGATCAGGGCTGCTCTGAGTAAAACCAGAATGCACTAGTGACTCACTCAATTTCAAATTCCACTGCCTACTTGTTTTCTTAAGACCATAGAGGGATTTGACAAGCCTACATACAATAACATTCTCCCCCTGACTTGGAAAACCCTCAAGCAACTGCTTATACACATCATCATGCAAGTAACCATGGAGAAAAGCATTCTACACATCTAACTAATGAATGAACTAATTGTGTTGTGCAACCAAAGAGAGAATTGTCCTGACTGTAGCAATTTTAACTACTGGAGAAAAGGTATCATGAAAATCAATACCTATTGTCTGATTAAAGCCCTTAGCAACTAATTGAGCTTTAAATCTCTCAATATCTCCATTAGCTTTTAACTTGACTTTATAGACCCATCTGCAGCCAATAGGAACTTTACCTTTGGGAAGGGGAACCAGGTCCCAAGTATGATTATCATTAAGATCCTTTAACTCATTGTACATAGCTTTAAACCATCTCGGATCTTTGATAGCCTCTTGATAAGAGGTAGGTTCTTATACTGCAGAAAAAGTATGTAGATACTTATGATAAGAGGGAGAAAGATGTGCATATGACACACTGTCAGCAAGAGGATAAAGGATATTGCTAGATGATGGTTTGGAAACAATATATGATAACCAAATAGGTTGCTTAGTGAGCCTTGTTGATCGTCTAAGATTTGGTAGATTGTATGGATTGAAAGTAGAGGTAGAGGCATCAGTAGGGATAGAGATGGTAAAGGATTTTGAACAATATCAAAAGGTGGGAGATCAACTGGTAATGAGGAAGCCAGAGTATGTGTTTCGGAGATGTTGCTAGGAGCATAAAAATCATCATCATCACAAGGACCTGGAGAGAGTGACATAAAATCTGAAGATTATCATCCACTATATGGGTACCTTGAAGGGAAATTGGTTTTCCTGAAATACCACATCCCCATTAACAAAAAACTTCTACGCAGGAAGATCAAATAGAACATACCCTTTGGTGACATTAGAATATCCCATAAAAACTGATCTTATAGCTCTTGGAGCAAACTTGTAAGTTCTAGGTAGTTTGTTAGCGAAACACAAACAACCAAATGTTCTAAAATGGAAGAAACAAGGTTTCTTTCCAAAAAACACCTCATAAGGTGATTTCCCTGCAAGTTCACTAGAAGGAATTCTGTTAACAATATAAGTAGCAGTAAGAATACAATGACCCCAAAACTTGAGAGGTATATGACCCTGGAACCGGAGTGCTCTAGCCACTTCAAAAAAGTGTCTCTGGTTCCTCTCAGCTACTCCATTTTGCTGAGGGGTATGTACAAAAGTTCTGTAGTGAATAATAGCCAATTATTTAAGTAAAGATTGCAAATTTTAATTGATAAAATCTCCCCCATTATCTGTCCTTATACCTTTAACTGTGACATTAAATTGAGTAAGCACCATTTGGAACTACTGTTTAAGTGAAAGAAAGACATCAGTCTTGAATTTCAACAAGAAAATCCAAATGGTCCTTGAGCAATCATCAACAATTGTAAGAAAAAATTTGTTACCATCAAATGTTTAGTATGTCTTGCTAAGGGACAAATCTCACAGGTTCTTAATAATGATTTACAATGTTCAAGATTAAATCCAAGCATGTCCTTTATTGAGTGAACAGGTGCATGAGCCAATCTCCTGTGCCATAACATGATAGTATTTTGAACATCCTGAGCTGACAAGATTTTAGTAGAAACAACCTCTTTATGGGAAGGTCCAGGCCTATCTAGAAGATAAAAACCAGTATACTCTTTACCAATCCTCATCATCTTCCCAGTGGTAAGGTCCTGGAACAAACAAAATCCAGGATAGAATGACACAAAACAGTTCATTTCCCTAGTAACCTTGGATACCAATAAGAGATTGTATTGAAATTCTGGGACAAAAATCACATCATGTATTTCTCCTGTATTTGACAGTCTACAGCAGCCAGTGTGTAACACTAAGGTGACCCCTCCGTTAGGTAATTAAACTTTTCTACTTTGTTCATTTGTAACAACTTGCACATCATGCATTATGTCTAAACTTGAAAGCCATGTGGTTTGTATCACCACTATCAATTATCCATCTTAAACTCTCTAATTTAGTATTAGGAGTTTGAGATATACCTTCCATATTGGCCATCACATTTTTCTGAGGAGAATCTCGGTCAACCATCTGCAAAATCTGTCCATGTTGATCACCTGTCGGCTGTGGAGCCCTTGGTAAATCTCTGGAAATTAGTGGCTCTATTGCTTTTACCTTCTCTCTTGTTCCATCATGCAGTTGTGGTATAGGGACCTCATCTTGAACATTATAAGCAGTATTCCATGTCACCTTCTTCTTAGATTTCCAATCAGGTGGGTATCCATATAGCTTAAAGCAGTCATCTACCACATGTCCTTGAATTTTACAATAGTCACATTTTTTGTTCCAATTCTTCCTACCTTTCTGAAAAGAGTTTCCTTTGTTATGTTGATAATGTATTCCTCTCCCAGCCATGTGAGCTGCAATATCTGAACTCTCTCTAGTCAAAGTTCTAGATACAAAACCTTCTCTAATTGACAATCGAGAACCTAAGCCTTTTGCTGCAAACAGAGCCGTTAAATAAGCACCTTCACCTTGCATAGTGGAACTACCAATAATTCATTGGCTCTCTCACTCAACAAGCATAGCATATGCCTTGTTGAGATTTGGATTACGTTCAGTCATCAAAATCTAGCTCCTCGACAGATTATACATTTCATTCAAGCCCATTAGGAACTACATCAATTTTTGTCTCTCAACATGATTATTAAACTCCCTTGATCAAGGTCAATCACAAGACGGAGGAACTATACTAGCAAATTCATCTCATAAATTGCGATGTTTTGAAAAATAACCAGGTATACTGTCATTTCCTTGTATAGTAGTCGCTATGGATTTATGCAACTGGTAAACTTGTGATGCATTTACCTTGTCAAAGAGTTCATGCAAAACCTCCCAAACAGTTCATGCATTAGTAGCATAGACAATTCCAATGTGCAATTCCTGTGTTACTGAGCTCATTATCCATCCTTGAACAATTGCATTGCACCGGTCCCATTGACGTCGAAAATCAGCTCCAAAATCCACCTTTTTCAATGTGCCATCGACAATCCCCAACTTGTTTTTCCCAAGCAACTGAATGGCATAGCCCTACTCCATATCGAATAGTTATCAAAACCGGTTAGCTGCATCGGAATAATGGGTGCTCCGGTGGTGTCTGAAGGGTGTATAAACAGGGGATGATTGTGATCAAACATCACAGTGTTCAATACTGAAGCTTCCATGGTAGAACTTCAACCTTCGTTACTGAAAACTGTCAATGAGCTCGTAATCTCAAAAATCTCTTCTGTGGAACGCACAATCGTGGTTCAAAGCTCTGATACCATGTTAGAATCTGTGCAATTGTTGAATCTAAGCTGTCATTGATAATGAGCTAGGGCTCAGCAGAGAAGAGAAGGGAAAGGGAGATATTATTTCAGTGTAAAGAGGCCAAAAAATTAGTTCATTACAATGCAATAGTGTTGTTTATATAGAACTTCTGAAAGCTTCTATTCTAACTGTTTCCTAACTAATCACTATTCACTGCATAGCCAACTAACTAACACATTATTTGTTTAACTACTTCTTAAACAACTAATCAAGTAATTCGTAACTCATTAAACTCCATCTTAATTCACTTGCTAATGAACAAGTTACAAACAATTTTTAATTCTAAGCTTACCGGTGCTTGGGAGTCGTCAGACGACAAGTTGACACCATTTTCTGGTAAGTAGCTTGGCAAGCTTTCAAAGACGTGATCAACTTTGTAAACAAAATGATCAGTTCTTTTTGAATCCTAAACATGCATTCATATATTAACAAACCACAAATAATTTGATTTCAGAGGTTATTAACCTTTGTTTCTTTTAAATATGTATTTTTCAATTTATAAGAAAGTTGCTTCTTTCATCGCAGTATGTCAGAATGAAGAATTGTTTTTAGTAGGTTTGGGAGAAACACAACCTTTCCCTACTACAGTATTTTTACTCCAATCCGCACGAGGAAAAGACAAACTTATTCACATAATCGGTGCTTGTAATACCAAACCATGTTAATTTTATGGTTAACTAATAATTGAAGTGATTGTACTTATCAACTAATAAGTAATAATCGTGGATGAACGAATAAAACTTATTTAAAAGAAAAATGTCATGTATCTTTGCTCATTCGATGAACACCGAATGTCAGAACCTTCAGGGATAGCTCGAATATTAAATTTGAAAATTCAGAAATGTTATAGTAATAATTTGATATTTTATTTTTTATTATTACTCTTCAATCTGTACTCAAATTAATAAAGTGATTAAATAAAATATCATACGTACTAATGATGTAATGTTTTCTTTTTAATACTTTTGTTGAACGTCATAATTCAAATTAAGAAAAACATATATTGTCTAATTATTATTTATGGTCATTAAGGATTCGATTAGCGCTAACGACATAAAGAATAGAGGCGAAAGCTGGTTCCATTCAAATCTTTTACAAAAAAAAGAAAAAACATAAATTTATAGGCTCTCCAAGTAATTTTAATTTATTTTCCAAAAAAGGTGAAACAAAATATTGAAATTTCTAATATAAAATCTCTTGGTGTTGAGATAAAAAATCACAACTACTACTTCTTGGTTTCACAAATATTGAGTAGTTTTAATTTAGCCATGGCAAGACTGAGCAAGGGTCGAAAAAAGGTCGAAATAGTGAAAATGAAAAATGAGAGTAACATGCAAGTTACTTTCTCTAAGCATCGTGTTGGCCTATTCAAAAAGGCTAGTGAACATTGTACGCTATGTGGTGCTGAAATTGCCATTGTGGTATTTTCTCCAGGCAAGGCCAACAAAGTTTACTCCTTTGGCCACCCTTCAGTGGAGTCGCTGGTGGATAGGTTCCTAGGGAGGGACCTCCCTCCACCAAATGATGATGATCGCCATGACCACCTAATCATGGCTCATTGAAACACTGGTCAACGTGGTCTCAATAAGGAGGTCATGGACTTGCAGGAGTCTCTCCGGAAGGAGAGAGCTATAGGGGAATCCCTACTTGAATCTGGGAGGGGAGCCTACGATCGTGTGTGCGAATCTCCAATTATTGAAGGACTTAGCCTCTCCCAACTTGAACAATTGAAGGAGGCATTGGAAGCTCAAAAGCGAAAATTTGAATTCGAGGCAGAACTTCAACAAATGGGGAGTGATGCTCCACTCCCATTTCTCTCCCTTGGAAGTGCCTTGTCTCCTACTAGTGGTGATGGGGCAAGTTCTTCACGTGGACCCAATGTTGGTGCACCCTTTCCTAATTAGGGCTGGTGGATCTACTTCTTCCGCAGTTCCCCACTAGTTCAACTATCGTTCCTAATTCACGCATTGTGGAAGGCGGCTGAGTAATAAGCGCGCATCTAGGTTTATCATGTCATTTGAGTTATCCCCAGTGTGTCATGTATTATAATTTAAGTCAGTCCTATCATATTTCTTATGGTTCGTTCGACCCCTACAAGTTTAGTTATTATGTCATGTTGTATGTCCATTGTCATGTTGATTTTATCATTTGAATGTTGTTAGTTTGTGTAGTTCGAGTCATGTTGTTAGTCCATAGTATTGTTGTTTTTGTCGTTTGAATGGTGTCTGTGCGTCATTTGAGTCATCTTATGATGTTCTATCATCAGTTATGGTTCATTAGAACCCCTTAATATTAGTTATATATATATGTTATGTTATTACTTTATTGTTATATTGATTTTATACTTGATTGGTGTTGCTCTCTTCTTTAACAGCATATATCTAGATACTACACATCTACAAAAGAAAATCGATAGATTCCCGTTTGTATATTATCAGATGTCGTGCTAGGTATACGGTGGCTACTACTGGCTACCATTACAACGAAAGAGATATTTAGCGTAAATAAATATTTCCACAAAAATATTTAACGGCATTTATGTTAAGGTCATTGCAAGGCGTTAACGTCTTTAGTGGAAGTTATATCAAGTGCAGGTAAATGCTCATATTATTAGCACCAAAAATAATTACTTTCAACGACTTTTTTTTTAGCGATAAATTGTTGGTAAAGCTACCGTTAAATAAGACCTATTTTAGTGGTCCTATTAAGGAAATATTATTAAGAGAATATATCTTAATACTAACCATGATAAAGAGCATTAGATTGTTGACTACATAAAAACAATGATTTGACCATTGCAATAATATTCTACAGGAATTCCATAAATCTAGGGTAAAAATGGAAAGTAGTAGAGTACAGTCAGCACTATGATTAGTGTATGGGGTCGTTTGGTATAAGGGATTAGAGATAATTAATATTGGGTTTAATGGTAGGATCAATTTATCCCATATTTGATTGAGATAAAATGCATGAGATAACTTATTCCGTAATTGTAGTGTTATTAATCCCACCTTAGGGGTGGAATACCTAATCTTGCATAGTTAATTTCAAGATAACTTACTTTCAACCAAACAACAATACATACGTAAGTCACATAATCTAATGAAAAAATTTACAAAATTTTTCCACTATTAAACTGCACTTAAGATACATACTTGGCATAATACTGGACAACGCATACAATAGAAAAAAGGCTTGACCAATATACACGACAGTTTAAATGACTACCCAGCTATTGTGCGTGAAATAATATGCATACCTGAATTTTATT
Source organism: Capsicum pubescens (assembly GCA_030864215.1). Classification (NCBI taxonomy): domain Eukaryota; kingdom Viridiplantae; phylum Streptophyta; class Magnoliopsida; order Solanales; family Solanaceae; genus Capsicum; species Capsicum pubescens. The sequence goes on along the minus strand of CM061545.1, from coordinate 294,958,418 downwards.
GACACAATTCATGGTCGCTGTAATCGCGTAATTAGCGGGGGAGGTCATGGATTTAGATAGATTCAATGTAAAATACACACAGATTGAAAATGCTACTTACTTTACAAAAGCAAAATAATGTACGTCAAGGTAAAGTTACTGGAAGAGGAACTAAAAGGATTGATAATCCAAATCCTACCATAAAAAATAAGAATAATTAAACAAAGTCCTTGTAAGAAGAAAACAATTTTAAAGAAAAAATTGGTCAACTTTTTAAGTGTTAGTGGCTTTGTTCCCCGATTAATAACTTTAGGATAATCATTTTTTTTATGCGTTTAAGTTCTGTGCAGAGTTAGTGAATAAAATATTTTGCACTATCAGTTAGCTTGATCTGTTATTGCAGGTTATCCAACTATTTACATAAAAAAATAAAAAAAATAACCTGCAATAGCAAGTCAAATTTACCTGATAGTGTAAAATATTTTGTAAACTGACAATGCACAAAATCTAAATTCTTTTTTTACTGTACCAAAAGCACATAATTATGTTTTGTAACATAAACATAATGATTTAATTTTGTTCAATTATCACAAAAAAAACACTAAAATACTTTTTATAACAAATATCTAATTTGAGTCATCCGATGATTTTCATCATCTGTTATGATTCATTCGAACCCTATAAGTTTAGTTATGTGCCATGTTGTCAGTCCATTGTCATGTTGATTTTATCGATTGCATGATGTTAGTGTGTGTTGTTTGAGTCGTTATTTAATATTTTATCATCGGTTATGATTCATTTGAACCCAGTAATGTTAATTATATGTGTTATGTTATCTGTCCATTGTCATGTTGATGTTATCCTTAAATAGTGTTTCTCTCTTCTCTAACATTTAACATGTATTTGTTATCTTTGAAATCTTGAATGGTGTTGCTCTCTTCTTTAACATGTATCTAGATATTACAAATCTCAAAAGAAAATCGTTGTATGCTTGTTTGTATATTATCATATGTCATGCTAGGTATATGGTGGTTACTGACTACCAACTACAACAAATGAGATATTTTGCGGCAATAAATATTTCCACAAAAATATTTAATGTCATTTAAGTTAAGGTTATTGCATTTAATGTTGTTAAAGTGTTTAGTGGCATTTATATTGAATGTTTCGTAAATTCTTATATTATTGGCGCTAAAAGTAATTACTTTCAACGACATTTATTTAGAGATAAATTACTGATAAAGCTACCATATTTTGCGGGTTTTCTTATTATCGATAAATCGGGCCTATTTTAGTGGAAATTATTATATTGATTAAAGTTGACCACGAATTCACGTTACTTCATGTACTGAATAATCCACATTGCGGAAGATAACATACCAAACTGTACCTATGTGCAAAGTTCTTTAGGCTGTTTTGGCCCTTACAGATGCTTAGCTCAAAGGTTTTGTTTGATCAATTCCTTTCGCCAATGTTAAGCATTTTATTCTTGAACGACTTATTTAAACTCTGCATGAACTAGATGCTTGATGTTCAAGACCAGAACAAAGTATATTTTGTTCCTTGTTTGTTCTGATTATTGCAGTGTAGAACTATCAATAGATAGATACTGCTCTGTAATTTGGAGTGTGCAACGTACTCAGAAGTTACTGCTCTGTAATTTTGAGTGTGCAATGTACATGAGTAGGTTGAACATGTGGTTTGCATTTTTTTTATTTTTTTTGGTGTGTGGATAAATCACATGCTACGTCGGTGGTGGCATATTTTACTTAACAACTAATGGTTTTATTTGTCTGAATTTCAGCTCTTACAGGAGCTAAGAATTTACAAATTTTAAGCTGTTTGTTTGTTCATAGTTTGTTTGTTATCCTTAATGAGCTGTTTTTGTCGTAAGCTGGGGTCTATCGGGAACAACCTCTCTTCCTCATGGCGGGATCTTTAGTTTACCGGGCTGCCCTTTGAATAGTGTACTGTTCCAAAAAACACCAAATTACACAGTCATTTGATAAACATAGTCAACTTAATTGATGTAGAAGGAGTATAAACTTGTGTACTGGAAATGCAGTATCAATTTCTAGTACAATCAATTTTTATTATTGTGACGCCTGGTGTATTTAATCTTTATTCTAATGAACATTCCTTGAGTTGAACTTCACTGTATCCCTATTCTAAGATCTGCATAATGCAGAATGGGGTTGTTTTAAAGTGTATACAGAAGACGATTGGAAGATAGATAGATTTAGTAAACATAACTATTCAGATATGATAATGTATAAACACAAGAAAAGCAGTATGGATTGAACTCCTCGTGAACTGTTTCTCTGTTTAGAAGTGCATTTCCTGTCTAGAGATGGACCAAACTCTGGTAGCACAAAAAGTTTGCATTAAGGTACAAAATGTACCACAGAATGATTACAAAAAAACCAGTCGAGTAAGATTTCCTATGGAGTCGGTTAAGGATCCAGAAAATCCACAACCAACAAAGATACTGTCATGACATTAAGAAAAGATCAGCAAATTATCATGAGATTAGCTTGTAAGTGAATTCATGTTCAATGCTTATTCACATTTACTTACAAATTTGATAGCTTTGTCAATTTTCCAATAGACTGAGGAAAAGGTCCTGTCAAATCTTTGTTGTATGATAGATAGATAAATCCCTATGAGGTGCAGTCAATAATTAGAATCGAATTTAAGTCTGAAAAATCATACCAAAGTAGTGCTCATTCACTGATCTTAAGATCTTAACTAGATGACCTCATTCACTGATTCATTCCATATATACAGATACCGTTGTGGGCTGATTGTTATCTCTGACGTATTTATTGTTTGATGGATATTTATTTTATATGTTAGAACTCTTGCTTATACAATTATTGGTATGTCAAGAATAAAGGAAACTTTCAAAACTTCCTACAAGGTTAAAAGTTATGTAGTGTACTAGGCGAGGATAAAGTTAATTAGGTGACTCTAAAATTGTCTATGTGAAGTAAGGATGATGCAAGTAAATGATAGTATGATACCATGTATAAGTGGCAAATGCTCAAAACTATACATTAGCGACATCAATTGTTGATTGCCTTCTTGAACATCATTTGTTTAATCATTCTTGTCCATTCCTGAGATTAAATTCCTTGCTGGTATATCTGTATAATTATGACAACATTATTGTTATTAGTTTATTATAAGCTCGGTTCTAGTTGAAGACTATTCTTTATCTTGAGATGGGGGTCTATCGGAAACAACCTCTCTACTTCTTCGGAGGTAGCGGTATGGACTGCGTATATTAGTTTAGATTGTTGAAGCGTCTCTATATTTAATGGAAAATTGCTTGAATTAATACGTCTCTATATATAATGGACAATTGCTTGAATTAATACCCAACTCTATACAGTGAAGTCCTATTTGTACGAGGATATCTCATTTATCTATTTTGCTTGTTGGATAAAATATCGGAGCATCTACCTAAAGATCAGGAACTTGCTATCAGTTACGATGTTCCTTTGAAGATACTAGCTCATCCTAATGACGCCATTGAAAAAGTCTTTGGATCTAAACATTCTGGACGTTTGCGTGGTTTAGGTGCAAATGTTTGTCCTTCAAAAACTTTTGGAATGTCTAGAAATAGTCATGTGAATCCTGGTAGTTCAAGCAGTAATCTTCCTAGGCTTTAGTATATTTTGGTGTTTCTTTAACATTAGTATCTATGGTATTTTTTATGAATATTGAAGGTTTGGACCTTATCTTTTGTGCCAATATATTGAACAATATCAGAACATTGATTATTATGTTACAATTAATATCAATCTTGTGTATAATGGTTAATGTGTAAGAGAATGTCTATCATTATTTAGAAATTAGTATCAGACTATCATATATATATATTTAAAAAGAGCTGGCACTTTTGTCATGATTAAATCATGGCAAATTTATGCAAAAATATATATTTTTTAAAAAAGTTGGATACTCTTTTTCCACGGTTAAAACCGTGGCTAATTTATATGAAAAGATATATATTTCTTAAAAACTAGGAATTTTTGCCACGGTTATAACTGTGGCAAACTGATATGATAGCACAAAATTTGAACAAATTACCCATGGAATGGCCGTGGCTAAATGTACCTGAAAACCGTGGCTAATGAAATGTTACCACGGACGTTAAAACCGTGGCTAATTTACTCGCCACGCCCCTATTGGACCCACCTTTAACCGTGGCTAATGAACCGTGGCTAAACTATTTAGCTACGATTTTGGTACCACATAGCCACGGTTTTGCATGTGGCTAAAACACGTCTTTTTTGTAGTGATTATTCATGGCTAGTATTTAATGTAATCATATTTTTTGAAAATAAAAAAAATATAAAATTTAAAATGTGACTAATGTAGTTATGTTTTTTATACATACAGATAATTAAGTAATGCAAATACTATAAATGTGAATCAAATACATCGATTATAAATAATAATATTATAAAGTGTGGTTATGAAATATGAATATTGTGCCAAACAGTTGCTATTTTTGAAACTTACCAAAAAAATAACGAAGAAGCAATTCAGTTCCACTGCCTACTTACGAGTATTTGTTTTGTTATTTCTTTGTTGTGTGTGCATTTGGTTTCTTTTATTAGAATTGAGGGGAAATGGAGTTTATTTTATTTAAAAAGAAAAACAAGAAATTAAGTTTCTATACACATACACCTAATGTTAGTAATTTTTTAAAAATAAATTCGTCCTGGGGTTTAAGTGTTTTTTAACACCAAAATTCGGAAAGTGTAAATCCACCTCCGGAGATTTTCTTTTTGTAAAATAATGAATTTGAAAAGCACCATGAATTTTAATGCTTATCATTTTATAATTATTGAATTATCATGGGTCGGGTGTAAGATATGGTTTCTTTAAATTTTCTCTAGAGTAAAAATAGTAAAGGGAAAACTACCTATAGTAGCATACTTAAGTATTAAATTACAAAAAATAGCAACACTTTATCCTAATTACATTATGTAGCATCTGTAACATTATTTTAAGTGGTCCCCTATTTTTTGCCCCTAAGAAAGTTACTATGCTAAAATCCCCTTTTCACGCCATTCTTATTTCTCTTTCCTTAATTTAAAATTTTTAGTCCTTTATTTTCGCCATTAACGATCTCTCCCACTTCAAATTTTATTCCTTTTGCACGATTCTAGCACGATCTGTGATAATGATTTACTTCCTCTATTTCAGATAACTATTAATCGCATATTGCATGTTAGCGTTTCTTTTTTTTTTCCAACTGTAATTCAACTGAAAATCAGATTTTAAAGGTTTATGTTTTAATGGATGAACATGCAGCAAAAACACCAACAAATAATGGTATACGGAATATGAATGTAGAGTTTGATTAAGCACAATCTTTTAGTCTTGGGTTAACTCATGAAGCTTTAGTTAAAGTTGTTGTAAATCCTATACAGTTGAAGAAATCTGGGAGATCGAAGGAGATTAGGTCGAAGTTTCGCAACGATACAGTGAAGATCAGTGAAATTTTGAAAAAAAAAGGGTTGAAGAAGGAGCAATAAATTTAAAAACGGTACGAAAAGAAAAGGAAAGTTGAAGAAATTGAAGACGATGTTCAGAAATCTTATGCTGATGATTCTGAAGAAGATAGTGAGGATGGGGTATTTTTTTTGTTTGTAAATGTATTTTTTTGACTGTTAAGTATTGTGTTGTTCTAAATAGGGTAATAAAGATATTATCAAAGTTGTGAGTTAAAGATATAGGCCAATAAGTACTGTTAAGTATTGTGTTAACTACTCATGAACTGTCTATTGGCTAGATGTATTTTTAGTAGAATTGATATGTATTTTTCAGTATTGGTTGCATGTTTTGTCTGCTTAAAATACATATGCTTGTTTATATGAATTTTTTTCTTATCCGACTATTCTTACTCAGATCAAGAAATTAGCTGAGATTATCCCTTTGTGTCTCCAAGCTTGTGATTTCTACAATAAGAAAGGAATTGATCTTCGAAATCATTCAAGATACAAAGAAAAAGATTACTCAGATCTGTTTGATGTGATATTTGAAGAGAATTTGCCTCAACAACCGAGTGGAAGCTTGTAAGTTTTTAATTTTCATATACCAAAATTGAATGTTTGTACAAAATATATTTTACTTATAAATAAATATTTTTTTCCTTGTTTTTGTAGGGATTGTGGTCTCTTTATGGTTACATATGCAGAGTGTCTTTCTTATGGTCACAGAGTTATTGCGATTGAGTTCGACCCCAATGCACTTCCGTACAAGATATGCTGCACTTTTGTGGGACTATGGGATCCGAAAACAAGAAGCCAATGCTCATAGTGGTGTCGAAGCACCCTTGTGGCATGCAAGACAAAGTAGAATAACTAGTGTATCTGAAGTTTTTGATGTATGATGATTGATGGATTTAACTTTGTACAGTTAGAGAAACTGGTGTATGAATGTAGGTTCTGATTGTACAAACTAATTTTTATGTTTGAAGTGGTTCTAATTGTAGGCTATAATAGTACTTATTTTTTAACTGAATGAAATTAATTCTGATTTGAATTGGGTCTAATTTTGATTTGAATTAAAGTTTAATTTGAGTATTTTATGCAGTTATATATTTTACTGTGAGATTTAGTTAAAAAACTACAAATGTAGTGTTCATATTATGCTTAAAAATACGTATGCAGTATCAATCAAAAGTTTTTATCCTAAAAATACATATGTAGTGTTAAGATTAAGCATTTTCAAAAATACATCTGGACCCATATCTAATATATTTTTTAATATGTTTTCATTTATTATCAATAAAAATGTGAATTTGAATTAATTATAAACTTGTGTTTTTTATGAAGTTCTACTTTGTACTGTGAGATTTTAGTTATAAAATACATATGCAGTATTGATATTTTGCTTAAAAATACATATTCATTATACATCAAATGTATTTACCCTAAAAATACATATGCAGTGTTAAAATTAAGCATTTCAAAAATACACCTTGATCATAACTAATATATATTTTAGTATGTGTTCATTTATTATCATTATATATGAGAATTTGAATTAATGATAAATTTGAGTTTTTTATGTAGTTCTACATTTTATTGTGAGATTTTAGTTACAAAAGATGCATATGTAGTGTTGATATTTTGCTTAAAAATATATATGGATTATACATCAAAATGTTTTTGAGCATAAAAATACATATGCAGTGTTGATATTTTGCTTAAAAATACATATGCATTATACATCAAATGTATTTACCCTAAAAATATAGTGGTATTTGAGTGAACGATGTTGCATTCATTGTCATAAAGTCTTTGATGATATTTATATCGAGTGCCGGTGAATATCTATATTTTTTAAGCTAAAAGTAATTACTTTTTGCGATAATTATTATTGCCGGTAAAGCTACCGGTCATATATTGCGGCTTTTGTTATTTCCGATAAATGATACCTATTTTAGCGGCAATTATTATAACGACTAAAGTTGACCATGAATTCACATTAATTCTAATACCAAATAAACCATATTGAGGAAGATAATAGCACAAAATAACAATATATCTCCCTTATTTTTGCTTGCAAAAAGTTTTGCGTTGGTCGTAACCCAGTTTGAGAACATTCTCTCATATATTCCCTTCACCAAGTCATCGTCGCCAACAATCAACTCTTAACCCTTGGTGTAAAATTAAAGGGCCAGTTCCTTTCTTGTCTTGCCCAAAAACTTTCTTTATTCTCATTGAAGAAAGACTCTCCCCCCGAGAAGGTTTTACACATAGGGCCAGCTGATTTTTTTCATCTAGCTTGCCGTTAGTTCGTCTAGTGCCTTTCAGTTGGGTCCGCCCTAGGGATTGGTTAGACCACTTGAATTTTTTTCGTCTATCGAAGGTAGTCAATGTGTCAGTCATTTTCCCCCATTAGACTTGTCATTCCTTTGCTCTTTTTCTTTCTCTCTTCCAGTTCTCCTCCTCTACTTTATTTGATAGGGATGAAAAATACCACTCTATAAATAACAAAAAAAATAGTAATTTTATTTTAAATTTTAAATGATTTGAGCTTGGAAGAAACCTACAAAGATCAAGAACAGTAATTAGAAATATACCCCAAGTTGAAGTTTGGTCCTATTAGTCATAAGGAGCAGCAAAAAACTCTGTTAAAATCTGTGCAATTTTCCAATCTAAGTTGTCATTGATAATGACCTATGGCTCAGCAGAGAAGAGAAGAGAAAGTGAGATATTATTTCAGTGTAAAGAGGCCAAAAAATTAGTTCATTACCATGCAATAGTGTTGTTTATATAGAACTTCTGGAAGCTTCTATTCTAACTGTTTCCTAACTAATCACTAATCACTGGTTATCCAACTAACTAACACATTAGTTGTTTAACTACTTCTTAATCAAGTAATTCCTAACTCATTACTCCCCCTCAAGCTGGTAGGTGCAAAGACATTTAACACACCAAGGTTGCCTACTAAGTTTTCATGTTGCTACCGAGGTATGCCCTTAGTAAGTATGTCTGCAAGTTGTTCTCTTGAGCTCACATGTTTTATTTCCAAGGCTCCTTCTTGTATTTTTTATTTGATAAAGTGGCAGTCAATCTCTATGTGTTTAATCCTCTCATGGAAAACTGGATTGGCTGCTATATGTAATGCTGCTCTACTGTCACTAAACACAATTATTGGTTCCTCAATTTTACTTCCCAGCTCCTTTAATAATGCAGTGATCCATACTTGTTCTAAAAGTGCATTAGCCATGCTCCTGTATTCAGCTTCTGCTGAACTTCTAGAGACTACATTTTGTTTCTTCGACTTCCACGACAATAGTGATTCACCATGACTAAAAAGCCTAAAACTGACCTTCTGGTATTGGGACATGAAGCCCAATCTGCATCACAATATATATTTAGCTTGTTTGATATCTTGCTGCTTAACAAGATTCCAAGTCCTTGTTCTCTCTTCACATAATTCATTACTCTCACAGCTACATCCCAATGCGACCTTTTTGGATGTTGCAGGAATTGACTAAGTGTTTGGACTGAGAATGCAATGCCTGACCTTGTCAGTGTTAAATACAACATTTTGCCTATCAATCTCTGATATTGCTCTCTGTTTTCAAAAGGTTCATCTGTTGATTCTCCTGTGACTTGATCAAACTCCAGTGTCATTAACTTCATGTTCATTTCAAGGGGTGTCATAGCTGGTTTAACACTTCCTAACCCTAAATCAGAGATAATTTTCAATGCATACTTCCTTTGATTCATAAGAATAACTTTGGAAGATCTACTAAATTCCATGCCAAGAAAGAATTTTAAATTACCAAGATCCTTCATTTTAAATGTTTTCTGAAGAGAAGCTTTAGTATGTTCTATGAGGATCAAGATATTACCAGTCACAAGCATTTCATCTACATACACAAGGATTGCAACTATGTCTAACCCTTTTTTTTTATGAATAAAGAATGATCCAGGTTGCTCTGAGTAAGACCAAAATGCACTAGTGACTCACTCAATTTCAAATTCCACTGCCTACTTGTTTTCTTAAGACCATAGAGGGATTTGAAAAGTCTACATACAATACCATTCTCCCCAATACTTGGAAAACCCTCAAGCAACTGCTTATACACCTCATCATGAAAGTCACCATGGAGACAACTATCCTGACTGTAGCAATTTTAACTACTGGAGAAAAGGTACCATGAAAATCAATACCTGTTGTCTGATTAAAGCCCTTAGCAACTAATTGAGCTTTAAATCACTAAATATCACCATTAGCTTTTAACTTGACTTTATAGACCCATCTGCAACCAATAGGAACTTTATCCTTGGGAAGGGGAACCAGGTCCCAAGTGTGATTATCATTAAGATCCTTTAACTCAGTGTACATAGCTTCCAACCATCTTGATTATTTGATATCCTCTTGATAAGAGGTAGGTATTTATTTTGCAGAAAAAGTATGTAGATACTTCTGATAAGAGGGAGAAAGATGTGCATATGACACACTGTCAGCAAGAGGATAAAGGACATTGCTAGATGACGGTTTGAAAACAAAATCTGATAACCAAATAGGTTGCTTAGTGATCCTTGTTGATCGTCTAAGAATTGGTAGATTGTATGGATTGAAAGTAGAGTTAGAAGCATCACTAGGGATAGAGATGGTAAAGGATTTTGAACAATATCTGAAGGTGGGAGATCAATTGGAGATGAGAATGCTAGAGTAGGTGTTTCGGAGATGTTGCTAGGTGCATAAAAATCATCATCATCACATGGACCTTGAGAGAGTGACATAAAATCTGTAGATTATCATCCACTGTATGGGTACCTTGAAGGGAAATTGGTTTTCCTTAAATACCGCATCCCCATTAACAAAAAACTTCTACGCAGAAAGATCAAACAGAACATACCCTTTGGTGACATTAGAATATCCCATAAAAACTGATCTTACAGCTCTTGGAGCAAACTTGTAAGTTCTAGGTAGTGTGTTAGCAAAACACAAACAACCGAATGTTCTAAAATGGAAGAAACAAGGTTTCTTTCCAAAAAAGACCTCATAAGGTGATTTCCCTGCAAGTTCACTAGAAGGAATTCTGTTAACAATATAAGCAGCAGTAAGAAGACAATGACCCCAAAACTTGAGAGGTATATGACCCTGGAACCAGAGTGCTCTAGCCACTTCAAGCAAGTGTTTGTGCTTCCTTTCAGCTACTCCATTTTGCTGAGGGGTATGTACACAAGTTCTGCAGTGAATAATACCCAATTCTCTAAGTAAAGATTGCAAATTTTCATTGATAAACTCTCCCCCATTATCTGTCCTTATACCTTTAACTGTGACATTAAATTGAGTAAGCACCATTCGAAAAAACTGTTTAAGTGAAAGAAAAACATCAGTCTTGAATTTCAACAAGAAAATCCAAATGGTCCTTGAGCTATCATCAACAATTGTAAGAAAAAAATTGTTACCATCAAATGTCATGGTACGATAAGGTCCCCATATATCCACATGTAGCATATCAAACACATTACTAGACCTAGTAGAACTATTCAAAAAAGGGAGTCTGGTATGTCTAGCTAAGGGACAAATCTCACAGGTGCTTAATACTGATTTACAATGTTCAAGATTAAATCCATGAATGTCCTTTATTGAGTGAACAGGTGCATGAGCCAATATCCTGTGCCATAACATGATAGTATTTTGAACATCCTGAGCTGACAAGATTTTAGTAGCAACAACCTCTTTCGGGGAAGGTACAGGCCGAGATAGAAGATAAAAACCAGTAAGCTCTTTACCAATCCTCATCAGATTCCCAGTGGTAAGGTCCTGGAACAAACAGAATCCAGGATATAATGACACAAAACAGTTCATTTCCCTGGTAACCTTAGATACCGATAACAGATTGTATTAAAATTCTGGGACAAAAAGTACATCATGTATTTCTCCTGTATTTGGAAGTCTACAACAGCCAGTGTGTGACACTAAGGTCACCCCTCCATTAGGTAATTAAACTTTTCTTCTTTGTTCATTTGTAACAACTTGCACATCATGCATTATGTCTAAACTTATGAGCCATGTGGTTTGTAGCACCACTATCAATTATCCATCTTAAACTCTCTAATTTAGTAATAAGAGTTTGATATATACCTACCATGTCAGCCATCATATTGGTCTGAGGAGAATCTCGGTCAAGCATCTGCAAAATCTGTCCATGTTGCTCACCTGTCAGCTGTGGAGCCCTTGGTAAATCTCTGGAAATTAGTGGCTCAATTTCTTTTCCCTTCTTTCTTGTTCCATCATGTAGTTGTGGTATAGGGACCTCATCTTGAACATTATAAGCAGTATTCCATGTCACCTTCTTCTTAGATTTCCAATCAGGTGGGTATCTATGTAGCTTAAAGCAATCATCTACAACATGTCCTTGTATTTTACAATAGTCACATTTTTTGTTCCAATTCTTCCTGCCTTTCTGAAAAGAGTTTCCTTTGTTATGTTGATAATGCATTTCTCTCCCATCCATATGAGCTGTAATATCTGAACTCTCTCTAGTCAAAGTTCTAGATACAAAACCTTCTCCAATTGACAATCGAGAACCTAAGCCTTTTGCTATTAATAGAGTCGTTAAATAAGCACCTTCACCTTGCATAGTGTAACTACCAATAAGTCGTTGTCTCTCTCGCTCAACAAGCATAGCAAATGCCTTGTTGAGATTTGGAGTAGGTTCAGTCATCAAAATCTAGCTCCTCGACTGATTATACATTTTATTCAAGCCCATTAGGAACTACATCAATTTTTGTCTCTCAACATGATTATTAAACTCCCTTGATCTAGGGCAATCACAAGACGGAGGAATTATACTAGCAAATTCATCCCATAAATTGCGATGTTTTGAAAAATAACCAGGTATACTGTCATTTCCTTGTATAGTAGTCGCTATGGGTTTATGCAACTGGTAAACTCGTGATGCATTTACCAGATCAAAGAGTTCATGCGAATCCTCCCAAATAGTTCATGAATTAGTAACATAGACAATTCCAGTGTGCAATTCTTGTGTTACTGAGCTCATTATCCATGCTTGAACAATTGCATTGCACCGGTCCCATTGACGTCGAAAATCAGCTCCGAAATCCTCCTTTTTCAATGTGCCATCATTAATCCCCAACTTGTTTTTCCCAAGCAACTGAATGCGCATAGCCCTACTCCATATCGAATAGTTAGCAAAACCGGTTAGCTGCATCGGAATAATGGGCGCTCCGGTGGTGTCTGAAGGGTGTAAAAACAGGGGATGATTGTGATAGAACTTCACAGTGTTCAATGTTGAAGCTGCCATGGTAGAACTTCAACCTTCATTACTGAAAACTGTCAATGAGCTCGTAATCTCACAAATCACTTTCGTGGAACACACAATCGTGGTTCAAAGCTCTGATACCATGTTAGAATCTGTGCAATTGTTGAATCTAAGCTGTCATTGATAATGAGCTAGGGCTTAGTAGAGAAGAGAAGAGAAATGGAGATAAAATTTCAGTGTAAAGAGCCCAAAAAATTAGTTCATTACAATGCAATAGTGTTGTTTATATAGAACTTCTGGAAGCTTCTATTCTAACTGTTTCCTAACTAATCACTAATCGTTGCACAGCCAACTAACTAACACATTAGTTGTTTAACTACTTCTTAATCAAATAATAAAGTAATTCCTAACTCATTAAACTCCATCTTAATTCACTTGCTAATGAAAAAGTTACAAACAATCTCGCATTCTAAGCTTACCGGTGCTTGGGAGTCGTCAGACAACAAGTTAACACCATTTTCGGGTAACTAGCTTGGCAAGCTTTCAAAGACGTGATCAACTTTGTAAACAAAATGATCAGTTCTTTTTGAATCGTAAACATGCATTCATATATTAACAAACCACAAATAATTTGATTTCAGAGGTTATTAACCTGTTTCTTTTAAATATGTATTTTTCAATTTATAAGAAAGTTGCTTCTTTATTCGCAGTATGTCAGAATGAACAATTGCTTTTAGTAGGTTTGGGAGAAATACATCCTTTCCCTACTACAATATTTTTACTCAAATCCGCACGAGGAAAAGACAAACTTATTCACATAATCAGTGTTTGTAATACCAAACCATGTTAATTTTATGGTTAACTAATAATTGAAGTGATTGTACATATAAACTAATAAGTAATAATCGTGGATGAATGAATAAAACTTATATAAAAGAAAAATGTCATGTATCTTTGCTCATTCGATGAACACCGAATGTCAGAACCTTCAGGGATAGCTCGATTATTACATTTGAAAATTCAGAAATGTTATAGCACTAATTTGATGTTTTATTTTTTATTATTACTCTTCAATGTGTACTCAAATTAATAAAGTGATAAAATAAAATATCTTATGTACTAATGATGTAATATTTTCTTTTAAATACTTTTGTAGAACGTCGTAATTCAAATTAAGAAAAACATATATTGTCTAATTATGAATTATGGTCTTTAAGGATTCAATTAGCGCTAACGACGCAAAGAATAGAGGCGAAGGCTGGTTGCATTCAAATCTTTTACAAAAAAAGAAAAAACATAAATTTATAGGCTCTCCAAGTAATTTTAATTTATTTTCCTAAAAAGGTGAAACAAAATATTGAAATTTCTAATATAAAATCTCTTGGTGTTGAGATAAAAAATCACAACTACTGCTTCTTGGTTTCACAAATATTGAGTAGTTTTAATTTAGCAATGGCAAGACTGAGCAAGGGTCGAAAAAAGGTCGAAATAGTGAAAATGAATAATGGGAGTAACATGCAAGTTACATTCTCTAAGCGTCGTGCTGGCCTGTTCAAAAAGGCTAGTGAACTTTGTACGCTATGTGGTGTTGAAATTGCCATTGTGGTATTTTCTCCAGGCAAGGCCAACAAAGTTTACTCCTTTGGCCACCCTTCAGTGGAGTCGCTGGTGGATAGGTTCCTGGGGAGGGACCTCCCTCCACCAAATGATGATGATCGCTATGACCACCTAATCATGGCTCATCGAAACACTGGTCAACGTGGGCTCAGTAAGGAGGTCATAGACTTGCAGGAGTCTCTCCAGAAGGAGAGAGCTATAGGGGAATCCCTACTTGAATCTGGAAGGGGAGCCTACGATCGTGTGTGCGAAACTCCTATTATTGAAGGACTTAGCCTCTCCCAACTTGAACAATTGAAGGAGGCATTGGAAGCTCAAAAGAAAAAAGTTGAATTCGAGGCAGAACTTCAACAAATGGGGAGTGATGCTCCACTCCCATTTCTCTCGCTTGGAAGTACCTTGTCTCCTACTAGTGGTGATGGGGCAACTTCTTCACGTGGACCCAATGTTGGTGCACCCTTTCCTAATTAGGGCTGGTGGATCTACTTCTTCTGCAGTTCCCTACTAGTTCAACTGTCGTTCCTAAGTAGCGCATTGTGGAAGGCGCATGAGTAATAAGCGCGCATCTAGGTTTATCGTGTCATTTGAGTTATCCCCAGTGTGTCATGTCTTATAATTTGAGTCAGTCTTATCATCTGTCTTATGGTTCGTTCGAACCCTATAAGTTTAGTTATTGTGTCATGTTGTCTGTCCATTGTCATGTTTATTTTATCATTTGAATGATGTTAGTGTGTGTCGTTCGAGTCATGTTATCAGTCCATAGTCGTGTTGTTTTGGTCGTTTGAATGGTGTCAGTGCGTCCTTTGAGTCATCTTATGATGTTCTATCATCAGTTATGGTTCATTCGAACCCATTAATATTAATTATATATATATGTTATGTTATTAGTCTATTGTTATATTGATTTTATACTTGATTGGTGTTGCTTTCTTCTTTAACAGCATATATCTAGATACTACACTTCTTCAAAAGAAAATCGATAGATGCCCGTTTGTATATTATCATATGTCGTGCTAGGTATATGGTGGCTACTACTGTCTACCATTACAATTAAAGAGATATTTAGTGTAAATAAATATTTCCAAAAAACTGTTTAACGGCATTTATGTTAAGGTCATTGCATGGCATTAAAGTTTTTAGTGGCAGTTATATCAAGTGCAGGTAAATGCTCATATTATTAGCACCAAAAATAATTATTTTCAATGACTTTTTATTTAGCGAAAAATTGTTGGTAAAGCTACCGTTAAATAAGACCTATTTTAGTGGTCCTATTAAGGAAATATTATTAAGAGAATATATCTAAATACTAACCATGATAAAGAGCATTAGATTGTTGACTACATAAAAACAATGATTTGACCATTGCAATAATATTCTACAGGAATTCCAAAAATCTATGGTAGAAATGGAATGTAGTAGAGTACAATCAACACTATGATTAGTGTATGGTCTCATTTGGTATAAGGGATTAGAGATAATTAATATTGGGTTTAATGGTAGGATCAATTTATCGCATATTTGATTGAGATAAAATGTCTGAGATAACTTATTCCGTAATTGTAGTGTTATTAATCCCACCTTAGGGGTGGAATACCTAATCTTGCATAGTTAATTTTAAGATAACTTACTTTCAACCAAACAACAATACATACGTAAGTCACATAATCTAATGAAAAAATTTACAAAAGTTTTCCACTATTAAACTGCACTTACGATACATATTTGGCATAATACTGGAAAACGCATACAATAGAAAAAAGGCTTGACCAATATACACCGACAGTTTAAATGACTACCCTGCTGTTGTGCGTGAAATAATATGCATACCCGAATTTTATTGACTCAATTCATGGTCTCTGTAATCGCGTAATTAGCGAGGGAGGTCACAGATTTAGATAAATTCAATGTAAAATACACACAGATTTAAAATCCTACTTACTTTACAAAAGAAAAATAATGTACATCAAGGCAAAGTTACTGGAAGAGGAACTAAAAGGATTGAAAATCCAAATCCTACCATAAAAAATAAGAATAATTAAACAAAGTCCTTGTAAGAAGAAAACAATTTAAAAAAAAAAATTGGTCAACTTTTAAGTGTTAGTGGATTTGTGCCCCGATTAATTATTTTAGAATAATCATTTTTTTTATGCATTTAAGTTCTGTGCAGAGTTACTGAATAAAATATTTGGCACTATCAGTTAGCTTGATCTGTTATTGCAGGTTATCCAACTATTTACATATAAAAATAAAAATTAAATAACCTGCAATAGCAAGTCAAATTTACCTGATAGTGTAAAATATTTTGTAAACTGACAATGCACAAAATCTAAATTCTTTATTTATTTTACCAAAAGCACATAATTATGTTTTGTAACATAAACATAATGATTTAATTTTGTTCAATTATCACAAAAAAAACACTAAAATACTTTTTATAACAAATATCTAATTTGAGTCATCCGATGATGTTCATCATCTGTTATGATTCATTCGAACCCTATAAGTTTAGTTATGTGTCATGTTGTCAGTCCATTGTCATGTTGATTTTATCGTTTGCATGATGTTAGTGTGTGTTGTTTGAGTCGTTATTTAATATTTTATCATCGGTTATGATTCATTTGAACCCAGTAATGTTAATTATATGTGTTATGTTATCTGTCCATTGTCATGTTGATGTTATCCTTAAATAGTGTTGCTCTCTTCTCTAACATTTAACATATATTTGTTATCCTTGAAATCTTGAATGATGTTGCTCTCTTCTTTAACATGTATCTAGATATTACAAATCTCAAAAGAAAATCGTTGTATGCTTGTTTGTATATTATCATATGTCGTTCTAGGTATATGGTGGTTACTGACTACCAACTACAACAAAAGAGATATTTTGCGGCAATAAATATTACAAAAAAAATATTTAATGTCATTTAAGTTAAGGTCATTGCATTTAATGTTGTTAAAGTGTTTAGTGGCATTTATATTGAATGTTTCGTAAATGCTTATATTATTGGCGCTAAAAGTAATTACTTTCAACGACATTTATTTAGCGATAAATTACTGATAAAGCTACCATATTTTGTGGATTTTCTTATTATCGATAAATCGGACCTATTTTAGTGGAAATTATTATAATGATTAAAGTTGACCACGAATTCACGTTACTTCATGTACTGAATAAGCCATATTGCGGAAGATAACATACCAAACTGTACCTATGTGCAAAGTTCTTTAGGTTGTTTTGGCCCTTACAGATGCTTAGCTCAAAGGTTTTGTTTGGTCAATTCCTTTCGCCAATGTTAAGCATTTTATGCTTGAACGACTTATTTAAACTCCGCATGAACTAGATGCTTGATGTTCAAGACCAGAACAAAGTATATTTGGTTCCTTGTTTTTCCTTATTATTGCAGTGAAGAACTATCAATAGATAGATACTGCTCTGTAATTTGGAGTGTGCAATGTACTCAGAAGTTACTGCTCTGTAATTTGGAGTGTGCAATGTACATGAGTAGGTTGAACATGTGATTTGCATTTATTTTTTTTGGTGAATGGATAAATCACATGCTCCGTTGATGGTGGCATATTTTACTTAACAACTAATGGTTTTATTTGTCTGAATTTCAGCTCTTACAGGAGCTAAGAATTTACAAATTATAAACTCAACAAATACTTATATCCAGGTTATTCTGATGTTCATAGTTTGTTTGTTATCCTTAATGAGCTGTTTTAGTAATATTTTCAAGACTTTGACTCTTCATTATAAATGCAAATACCACATGCAAGATACAAATCGGAAATACATCATAGAGATCTCGGAGATAGCAGCCTCTTATCATACCACAACAAACACATAAATAACTTAAAAGTTCAAGAATCCCTTAAAGCTCAAAACTTGATCCCCAAATACCCAAAACAAACACATAAAAAACATAAACCATCAAGAATCTCCAAGCAAACATTCTTGAAACATAATGTACACACAAATCTCGCATATTTGGTACAAACGTTTTTGACTGCTAGCGTAGTAAAATTAGATATCAATAAATCAACATCAAAACTAAAATTTGAATATGGATAAGTATATGAATCTTACCGCTAAAATATTTCCTTCTTCATTTACAAAATTACCATCCTTCTTCAGTAAAGTTGACAAAACAACCTCACTTCGATACACAGGCCTACCCAATTTTTGTTCCTACCATTAACCAGTTATATATAAATAAAAAATAAGTAGCATGAAACACATTATATAAAATAATTTTCAAATAAAATTTAAAATTATGAAACTTACCATTTGACGACCTCTCCTTACATTGCTTTTGCTACCACCAGCATGCGAGACTTTAAGTTTCTTTCTGTTTTTTTTGCATTTTGTGCACATTGTTTCTGCAATTCTCAAACATCAATTCAATTATAAATAGTAGAGGGGCACAAACACAAAATTTTACAAAAAAAACTTGAGTGATTATTTAACCCACTACCTTCGTCTTCTCCTCATTATAGTGATGCACAAAAGCAGTCCAATCAACAACAGAATCAATATTTTCGGGAGTTTTCTCAAGTATCTCTGTTTTACTTTTGTTTGGATATAAGTTATTTCGTAACTTATATTTGAAGGACCTCCACCTATCGCGTAAAGATTGCATCACCCAATCAACTCCATCTTCATAATCAAACTCGAAATGCTCCTTCAAATTTGATTGTATTCATAAATCAATGTGTATCAACAAAAAATAAACTAACTGAATGACAATAAAGTTAGGTAGTTACCTCAATAATCTCCCACATTAATTGTTTTTTCTCTTTTGGCATTCTATCCCATCTCACAACGGCTATAGGACAAAATACAGAATTTTGAGAAAGTCTTCCAAGAAATCTCACAAGCATGTTTGAACCATTATCACTTCCTTATCCATCTCCATTGAGTTCCACCATGACTTTTCTATTTTTTTTCTAAGTTCCAAACTCGATCTACTTGCATCTTTTGAGTTGTAATTTCTCCGATCGAAGTATCGACCA
Source organism: Capsicum pubescens (assembly GCA_030864215.1). NCBI lineage: Eukaryota > Viridiplantae > Streptophyta > Magnoliopsida > Solanales > Solanaceae > Capsicum > Capsicum pubescens. The sequence continues at coordinate 294,939,031 of CM061545.1, read as the reverse complement.
TTTTAACAAGCAATTAGCTTTAATCGAAAGTAATAATAACAAAAAAATAAAGAATAAAATGAAATTACTTCTAACCTTTAATCTTGACAAGTAGCAGCTCCTCTTTCACTTTTGAGCTAGCTTCATTAGAGTTTAAAGAAGAAATTAAATTGTCATCACTGAGAGTAGGAGTTGTCATATTCTCATTCACAACATGATCCTCTTCTTCATCCAAATCTTGGGAAGTTATGCTATGATTGTCAGTTTGCCGTCCTCATAGGTTCGCTAACAATGAATGTGTTGGCTTCTTGCATTTTTGCTTCATATTTTCTTAGAATATAAAAAGAACAGATTTATTCTACTATATCAATTCAAATAAAAGTTTGGCATTTTCTACTAGCTTCAGTAAGCAGCAATCACTATTTTGATACTTTTTCTTTCTTTTACCTGCCAAGTGAAATCTGCAACATCAAAATATAAGAACTTGCAAGTGAAAAAGAGAAAAAAAAAAACCAAAAGTAAAGAGGACCCACCATTTCAGCATAGCTAGCATTATGAACAAAGACCCACAACTACGGAGAAGTAGTAATAAGGTTATCCATAGCCTCAACTATATGCACTATATTAGACATACTAGCTGGTGTTTCGGTCTACCTCTATGGACCTTATTGGCATTTTACTTTTTCTCTTTTGACCTTTGGGTATATAGAAGTACATAAGTGGCAATAGGAATAACCAATTTGTACCTCTGTTGTGAGCTTTTGGAGAGACTGATGGTCTTGTTTTGATTATGCTTAGAAACATTGATTAGTAGGTTTGAGTTGTTTATAGTCTCCAAGAACAATCAATGTTTCGAAAGGGATAAGTTCTAAGCACTATGCGTACATCATACTAGTAGGTAGGAGTGAGTTTTGTAACCAGTATTAGTAGTGTCACACCCCTTTTTTAACTCCAAAAAGATTCGGATTATAAGGTTTCGAAAGGGTTTTTATTATCAAAGTGACAAAAGATGAAAATTTGTTTCGAAAAGGACTTTTAACAATCAAAACTCAGAGTCGTCACTTGGCATAATCGGGTGTGCCAAGTCACCTTTAGAAAATCCTTTTCAAAATGATTTGACTCTTTAAAACTGGTTTGCGAACAGAGATTCCGATTAAGAAATTCTGTTGATCGAGGGGAAAGTGTTAGGGACCCCTCGATCCCGTGGTTAGACTACGATTGCTTAGTGGAGCATACCGGTTTATTTAAACACTACAAATGTATAAACCACATAAAACACACAAAACAATCAATCAAATCAACAAAACAAAACAAATCCAAAATCAAAATGTTAAGTTTAATTATACAGTCAAAAATAGAAAAATTGTGTAAATATAAATCCTACTCTAACCGATACTAATCCTAAATTATGCTTCCATGCTCTACCCGATGCCTCGGTCCTTGATCACAAACATCCTTTGAGTACAAAATACTTCGAGGAATTCCCCGGATAAATCAGTACAAATTCCTCGGGGTATTCCCCGGCCAAATGAGCATAATTTCAATTTTTATGCGATAAAATAGGACGAATCATCACCCACATATTCAAACACTCAACCAATTGTTATTCCTACATTTTTCTACCCAGCCTACCGTTTGCCTACAAATTTCACCCTATCATGATGCTATCACGTTCCAAACAATATCATGCTTATTCCGAATGAAACAACAATAAACCAAAATTAATCTAAACTCACCCTTTTGGTCAATTTCTTAATTTCATCCCCAAACAACCAATTTTACTTTTCAAACGAGATATCACTTCAACATACAAATCATGATCAAGAAAACCAACGGTAAATCAAAACAACACACATTCATCACCAACAAGGGTCAAACAATTCACGAGATTTCATTCAATGCACCAGATATCTCAATAATGAAATAAAAAGAGGTGAAATAGTAGAATTGGACCTCATTTGAAGCTTTCAAACTCAATGTTATTCGAATAAAGAGAATCCACACCCGGAAACCTCAAACCGAACCTCAAACAAACGAACTCATCCAACTCAGAACTGAGAATCACAGAAATAAAGAGTCCTAGACCAGATTCTCATGAACCCACACGACCTCAAACTAAAAATCGTGAGAAATAAAAGAAATCTGGCCCGATTCCAATGGGTTTGGATGGAATCAACAGCAGATCAAGGTTTGTTTGATGATTTGGTGTCGTTGTAACCTCGGTAAACTTTGGCTATGACCAAAACGACAAAGAGATATCAGTTGAGACGTATTCCGATGGGTTTTGAATGAATTTGTGACAGCTAGATATGATTCCGACGAGTCTATCACTGGAACAGGAATCAAACGACTAAACTCATGTTCCTGAAGATCTCACTCGCCGGAAACTGCTTCACCATCGTTATCTATCAATTTCAATCATGGATCTCTCCCTCTCTTGCAAAATCTCTATCACTCTCTCGAAGCTCTCTCTACCTCTCTCTGTCCGTGTGTGTGTTGTGTATATCTATTCTGTGTATGTCAGTGTATTGATGAACCAAGAAGAAGAAAAGGAAGGTTTATGTGTATTTTTTTTTGTTCTTTTTCTCCCCAAATCCTGGAATCCCCCTCACTGGAAAAATGGAGTGTTGTATATATGTCCTGGTCCAAAAGAACAAAACAAAATATCAATGTGTGGGTCCTCTTTGTTATGGTGTGTGCCTATCGTGTCCCCCTCTTTTTTCTGTCAATGAATTAGAAAAATCCAAAGGAATATTCCAAGTTGGCCCCCTGTTTTTGTCCTTTTGTCTATTTGTTAACAAAGTGGAATAAAATGTGAGTGGTGAGGGGGTTGAGGTAGGGTAGTCAGGTGGGTGAGGTGAGGGTGGGGTACGTGGTAAGTTGGTTAGGATAAGATTTGTTAGCATAAGGTTAGGGATTTAATTTGTTAGATATTTAGTTAAGGGTTGTTATTTTTGTATTTTTGTGGGATATAATTATATGGATGAGGACACGTAGTAATACGGAGGTAAAATGGTAAAAATGCTATCGGGGAGGGACAAAATTTGGTGTCCACATCATGCCCCCGTTGAATGTAAACACGAAGTGTTTTGAGACAAAGAAGTAGACAACGAGACAAAATTTTGTCCCGACCATTATTCAAAAATAAAACAGAAGGAAGGAGGGAGACCAAGTCTTGATTTAGGACATCCTACCTACCCAAGTTATGAGGGAATCAAGTCATGGGTATATTAAAGGATTGGAAAGAGAAGAACTATACCGAGTTGGAGAGTCGAGTGAGGTTCCATCGAGGTTCCGGTCCGCGGCTCTGTCATTACATCAAAAAATGAAAATTACAAGTTAAAAACATAAATGAAATTAAAAAAAACTCTATCTATGCAGATTTTCTTGACTCTTGACTTGCTACTTCATCACCTTATTCTTCAGGCGGGCTCCTGACTTGCAATTGCTTCACCCAGTTCTTCAGGCGGGATCCTGACTTGCAATTTCATCACTCCATTTTTCGAGAAAGCTCCCGACTTACAATTTCATCACTTGTTGCTTGGTTTTCAATTTCTTCACCCTATTTTTCAGGCGGGTTCCTGACTTGCTATTTTTTTATTTGTTGACTTTTAATTTCTTCACCTTGTTGCTTGAATTTCAACTTTTTCACCATGTTTCTTGACTTTTCATTTATTCGCCCTGTTCTTCAGGTGGGCTCCTAAAATCACATCAAAACTAAAAAGAAAATTATCCCAAACAAAGAAATCCATCTTCTATGAGTTAATTGGAACGATTCGACTAAAAGGTACGTCTTATAGGAATCAAAGGGAATGACTCGACTAAAAGGTATGTATTATATGAATCAAAGGGAATGACTCGACTAAAAGGTACGACTTATAGGAATCAAGGAGAATGACTCGACTAAAAGGTATGTCTTAGAGGAATCAAGGGATATGACTTGACTAAAAGGTATGTCTTATAGGAATCAAGGTGGGTGACTCGACTAAAAGGTACATCTTATAGGAATCAAAGGGAATGACTCGACCAAAGTTATGTCTTGTAGGAATCAAGGAGAATGACTCGACTAAAAGGTACGCTTATAGGAGTCAAGGAGAATGACTCAACTAAAAGGTACGTCTTATAGGAATCAAGGGAATAACTTGACTAAATGGTACGTCTTATAGGAATCAAAGGAGGTGACTCAACTAAAAGGCACGTCTTATAGGAATCAAAGGAGATGACTCGACTAGAAGGTACATCTCCTAGGAGTGAACGTTCAATTTAAGAAGTGTATCACCTAGCAAATAAAAACTGAAATCCCTGGACAAGTGTATCTCCGAGGGATATGGGATGATGAATTTTTACCATGATTTTATTATCTAACCTGTGCAGCAATATTGCTTCCTGCATTTGTAAAAGTGAGGCATTGCAGCCCTTGATGTTTATGCTCTAAAGTACCTGCTTTGAAGGTAATACATTTCCTGTTTCATCAAAGAAAACTTGTTAGTTTAAAACACGGTGACTGGTTTGTGGCTTTAGCTTTCGCGGCGATCGCTCTTTCCCTCATCACATTTAACCTTGCTTCTATCCTTTAGCATGCATCATTGACCCAAACTCAGGTTATTAAGAGTGACTCTGAAACAAACACAGTATTTCTATTTTTCCATGTTTCTCTGATAAACCCTTTGCACCTTAGTATTTCCATGGGTTCCCAGACTTGTCTGTTGACAAAACTTTCTGCATGTCCTTTTTTGGCTCAAAATCATGTCTCTTTCATGTGCTTGCTATTGTCTTACTTTGTTTAATTAAAGAAGCTGGTAGCCAGTTTTGAAATCTTTCGCACTTGTTTTTTATATGGTCTTGACTCAAAGACAAGAAAAAATGACAATGATTTTTTATTTGGTTAATTGACTCAAGAAAATAAAATAAAATAAAATTAAATAAAGAGAAGAAAGAAAATACAATGAAACAAAGAAATGAAAATTTATCTTGAAAAGAAAGTTAACTCTAATGATTATGTCATGCATTTTGGATTAAGCTGCCTAATCTTTCCATCCAAACTTCTACCAATTTTTGTTGAGTTATTGGCCTTGAAACTGAGTTGCTTCCTTAGGCCAAATTCATTTGGAAACCTCATTCGACTAGTGGCGCCTTGAAGGGTTTTCGCCAACAAACCTGTTTCTTTCTCTCAGCTCACTATTTCCTTATGGTGCCCATGAGGGTTTTCACCAATAAGACTCTCTCATTTTTATTTCTCACCTGATGCCATCACCAAATGTCTCAGCACTCTACTATTTTCTCAGATGTTTCTCTTAACTTTAGCACTCTGATCCAATGTTTCATGGTTAAATAAGATTTTAAGATCTGACGGAAAATTCCGCAAAAATGTCATATCACTAGATTCAACATAAAATGTATTGTATAAAGAAAACAAGAAAACAACACATATTTAAAACACAAAGGAAAAGGAACAATCCATTTAGTTGAAATAAAAGATAGAAGGGTTTGAACCTAAATGACAAAAGGACAAAACAAGATAGATCCAGAACTACAACCCTAAAATAATTCAAAAAAAAAGAAAAGAAAAGAAAACAAACTACCAATCCTATTCCTAGTAGGGAGAAGGGTGACTTCTCAATTGCTTAGCCTGACAACTTAGCCACTGGTTTGCATATTAACATGACTAGAGCTTCCCTTCTTGTCAATGTTCTGCACCATAATTGATCCATCTTGAATCATCTTTTCAATTTCTCTTTTCAATTCTCGATAATCTTCAATACTATGACCCTGAGCATCAGAATGATACACACATCGTACATTAGGATCAAAATTTCTTGAATGTCGATTAAGAGTGTACCCAAGGAGAGGAGTGATCATACCCTATTGTACCAATCTCTGAAATAAACTGGCACACGACTCTCCAATTGGTGTGAAGCTATCTCTCGACTTTTGCCTCATTTCATCATTTGGCTTGGATCGAAAATTAGGCTTAGGAGGGTTTTGGTATGTTTGTGGAGTTAGAGAACGACTATGAGGAGTTGGTGTGTTCCACTATGGGTAAGATGGGGGATGAAAATATGGTTGTGCATTATATACTGGATATAGAGGTAGAGGAGCAGAGTATAATGGATTTTGGGAGTGATTATGTGGAGCTTGGGCATGAACTTGGGTTTGATCCTGAGAGTGATGACAACGGGGTCTTCTTGACCGTGCCCGTTGTCCAACTACAATAGAAGATGCAACTTCCTCATTCTTTGTCCCTCTAATACTTCCTGAACCCTTTTGAATTACTTGAGTTATCGCTTTCAATGTTGCAAAACTCACAATGCGACCAGTCTTAATTACCTCTTTTATCATTTCCCCCATTTTAAGGACCTCAATAAATGACTTACCTAATGCAGGTAACAAGTGTTGATAATATGTTTCATCTTGCGCTTGAATAAACACCTCCACTATTTTGCTTTCTTTCATTGGCGGTTTTACTCTAGCATCTTGTTCGCTCCATCTAATCGCATACTCCCTGAAACTCTCAGTATTCTTCTTTTTATACTATTTATGGATTTTTCATCAGGGATCAACTCCACATTGTATTGAAATTATTGCACAAATTCATTAGCTTGGTCATCCCAACTAATCCACTTGTCAATGTCTTGGTCAACAAACTATTTTGAAGCTAGGCCTGAAAGACTCTCCCCGAAATAAGCCATGAGTAGTTCTTTCTTCCCCCCAGCACCCCTTAGTTGGTTGCAATAACGTGTCAAGTGTGCAACAGGATCTCCATGTCAATCATACTTCTCAAACTTCAAATTTTAAAGCCAAAAGGAAGATGAACCCATGGAAACATGCACAGATCTTTATATGAGACACTTTTGTACCCCCCAAGTCCCTGGAGGTCTTTCATAGACAGTTCCAAACTTCTCAATTTTCTGGTCATTTCCTCTTGTTCTTCTGTTATAACAGGCTTCTCAGTGTTAAGAGGAAATTTAGGTGGGTGAGTGTAGCCATAAGGATTAGTCGACTTAAATGTGGGATCAATGGAATAATGTTGATCAGCAAAAATATTCAATACAGGCTCTCTCACAGAGTGGGGAGGCACAACTTGTGGATAAACCTCAAAAGTAGGAGCTTCGGGTGGGGGTGGTGCTGCAAAAACATGAACAGTGGGTGGAGCCGAGCATATGGTAGCTTTATGTTGATGAGTGAGGAAATGAATATTGGAAGTGTTTGGATAGTGTTGCCCCGGAGTAGATCCTGATGCATGTTGTAACGTGTCAACAACAATAGGAAATTATGCATATGACACTGGAGGCAAGCTAGAAAGATATTCTAGATTAACAGTGGGAAATGGAGGAGACGGCAACCCATTAGCCAAAGCTCGATGCATTTCTATCATTTGCTACCTTAATTTCCGAATCTCTTCATTAACTTCCAAATTCTCATTCCCCGAACTCCTTATCTGATCAGTGAAAACAAATTCGGTATCCTTGTTGGCCATAACTTTCTCTGTGACTTGGTGCAATATGGAGGACTAGCCAAAATGTCACAAACCAACTACCTTAAACTAACAAAACAAGAGATAGCAAATGCGTTAGAATTCAACACTATTTTTCAAAACTTTTTTTTAAAAGGTCACCAAACCCAAGAGGGGCGCCTACGTATCTCACTCCCGGGAGAGGTGAATCAGGTGTGCGTAGTTCGTGAAGTCTTGCCAAAATGGCCAACTAAACTCTTTTTCCTTTCTTTTTTCTTTTTCTTGAAACTTTAAAAAGAAAAGGAAATAACAAATTATCAAAAGAATTGATGAAAATCTTATTACATTTTTCAAGTTTAAACTCCCTATACAAAATGAAACCTATGATTACCTAAAAAAAGTATTTTTGAGTTTTCAATTTTGAATTTCATATGAAAATGAAACTTGAACATATTAACGGAAAAATCTTTTTTGATGTTTTGTTTTAAAGATGTATATGAAACAACACCTACTCTAATAAAGAGTGAATTTTTTTATTTTGAATTTTGAATTTTTCAAATAAGATCAACCAAAAATGAAACCTACGACTATTGAGGAAAATATTTTTTTTTCCTTTTCAAGACATGTAGGAAACACCTACTCTAAATGAATAGTGAAGAAAATCTTTTTTGAATTTTTTTTAATAAGATCCCCGAACCAACAATAGGTTGCCTACGTATCTCACTCCCGAGAGAGGAGAATCAGGGGTGCGTAGTTCGTCCAGATTGGATAATTAATGATTAGATAACCGACTGAACCCTGACTTGAGAGAAGCAACCACAAACAGAAGATGAAAAACCTCAATAATTTTTTTTTGAGTTTTCAATCTGACACTTAACCTAAAAATGACACCAACAAATATGAAAGAAAAATCTTTTTGATATTGTCGTTATAAGAAATGTACAAAACTTCTACCATTGTTTTTGCATTTTCCTTTATAAAAACCTTCTATTGTAAAAAAAAAAATCTCTTTTTTTTTTGAAATTTTTGAATTGTGAAAAACAAAAGCCATAAAGAACTCTAAAAACTACAAAACTGTTTTTTTGACTCCTTTTTCTTTTTTCTTTTTTTTTTTCCATGCCCACACACTTTACTTCTAACACATGTTTTCGCCCACATCAGTCCGTCAAATGACCACGTTACAATCAGAGATGCAACATTTAGCACGTAGGGATGCTTTAGAGGCGAGTCTCCTACAAAGGGCCAAATGGGCCCCGCTAGGTCTTCAATATGATGTTCATAAGCATGAACTAAAGGCTGACCTACGTTGGGGTTCACTAACAAGGATGTTCGGGGGAGCATATGGTCGATAGTGGCTACTTTGCTTTCCACCTACTACATAACACCGACGGCTCACCCCATAAAATAAGGGTGACTCAACTAAACGTCGTGTACAACACGTGTACTATGGACTAGTTGCAGAAAAAATGACTCGGGTTATGCACATGATGCCAAATATAAAGCGGTATCACATAAGATAAAAACTGTAAACAAAGAGCACGTAGGCACTCAACAGTGATAATACAATAACATAAAACAACACAAACAAAATGGTCATACACCTATAGTGCCAAACTAAGTCGATACAACTCCAAAATAAGCTCGAATTCTGAAATAGTCCCCCACAGAGTCGCCAAAGTTGTCACACCCCTTTTTTAACTCCAAAAGGATTCGGATTTTAAGGTTTCGAAAGGGTTTTTATTATCAAAGTGACAAAAGATGAAAATTTATTTCGTAAAGGACTTGTAACAATCAAAACTCAGAGTCGCCACTTGGCATAATCGGGTGTGCCAAGTCACCTTTAGAAAATCCTTTTCAAAATAATTTGACTCATTAAAACTGGTTAGCGAACAGAGATTCCGGTTAAGGAATTTTGTTGATCGAGGGGAAGGTGTTAGGCACCCCTTTATCCCGTGGTTCGACCACGGTCGCTTGGTAGAGTATACCGGCTAATTTAAACACTACAAATGTATAAACCGCATAAAACACATAAAACAATCAATCAAATCAACAAAACAAAACAAATCCAAAATAAAATGTTTAGTCCAATTATACAGTCAAAAATAGAAAAGTTACGAAAATATAAATCCTACTCTAACCGATACTAATCCTGAATTGTACTTCCATACTCTACCCGATGCCTCGGGCCTTGATCACGAACGTCCATTGAGTACAAAATACTTCGAGGCATTCCCTGGATAAATTAATACAAATTCCTCGGGGCATTCCCCGGCCAAATGAGAACAATTTCAATTTTTGTGTGATAAAATAGAATGAATCATTCACCCATATATTCAAACACTCAACCAATCATTATTCCTACATTTGCCTACCCAGCCTACTGTTTGGCTACCAATTTCACCCTATCATGATGCTATCACGTTCCAAACAATATCATGTTTATTCTGAATTAAACAACAATAAACCAAAATTACTCTAAACTCACCCTTTTTGTCAATTTCTCAATTTCATCACCAAACAACCAATTTTACTTTTCTAACGAGATATCACTTCAACGTACAAATCATGATCAAGAAAACCAACAGGAAATCAAAACAACACGCATTCATCACCAACAAGGGTCAAACAATACACGAGATTTCATTCAATGCACTGGATATCTCAACAATGAAATAAAAAAAGGTGAAAGAGTAGAATTGGACCTCATTTGAAGCTTTTGAACTCAATGTTTTTCGAATAAAGAGAATCCATGCCTGTAAACCTCAAACCGAACCTCAAACAAATGAACTCATCCAACTCAGAACTGAGAATCACAGAAACAAAGAGACCTGGACCAGATTCTCACTAACCCACACGACCTCAAACTAAAAATCATGAGAAATAAAAGAAATTTGGCCCGATTCCAATGGGTTTGGACGGAATCAAACGCAGATCGAGGTTTTTTTGATGATTTTATGTCGCTGTAACCCTGGTAAACTTCGATTATGACCAAAATGACAAAGAGATATCAATTGAGACATATTCCGATGGGTTTTGAATGAATATGTGATAGCTAGACGTGATTCTGACGAGTCTATCGCTGGAACAGTAATTAAATGACCAAACTCGTGTTCCTTATGATCTCACTCGCCAGAAACTGCTTCGCCATCGTTCTCTTTCAATTTCAATCGCGGATCTCCCCCTTTCTCACAAAATCTCTATCACTCTCTCGCAGATCTCTCTCACTCTCTCACAGCTCTCTCTCACTCTCTCTGTCCATGTGTGTGTTGTGTATATCTATTCTGTGTATATCAGTGTATTGATGAACCAAGAAAAAGAAAGGGAAGGTTTATGTGTATGTTTTTTTGTTCTTTTTCTCCCCAAATCCTGGAATCCCCCTCACTTGAAAAATTGAGTGTTGTACATATGTCCTGGTCCAGAAGAACAAAAGAAAATATCAACGTATGAGTCCTCTTTGTTATGGTGTGTGCCTATCGTGTCCCCCTCCCTTTTCTGTTAATGAATTGGAAAAATCCAAAGAAATATTCCAAGTTGGCCCCCAATTTTTGTCCTTTTGTCAATTTGTTAACAAAGTGGAATAACATGTGAGTGGTAGGGGGTTGAGGTAGGGTAGTGAGGTGGATGAGGTGAGGGTGGGGTACGTGGTAAGTTGGTTAGGATAAGATTTGTTAGGATAAGGTTAGGGATTTAATTTGTTAGAGATTTTGTTAAGGGTTGTTATTTTTGTATTTTTGTGGGATATAATTATACGGATGAGGACACGTAGTAATACGGAGGTAAAATGGTAAAAATGATATTGGGGAGGGAAAAAATTAGGTGTCCACAAATAGTCGTAGTTCTATACTAGTAATTTTTAATTCTTGTTGTTTTTTTAATGTTTATTGATCGGGTAGATCTATGGTAGTAGTATGTGGTACTTTTATTCTGTTAACATCTATTGTTTTGTTACCATCTCTAGCTTTTTGTACATATATCACTAATGCCTTTTGTCTTGTATTGTGTACACTCTACCCTCCTAAAGCTATATATAATCATTATCATTTCATGATTTGACTAGTATAAACATAGAAGACATAAATCAAATAGAATCTCAAAATAGAGGGAATATATTCACTGAACAAGGATTCAAATATCTGTCATGACATGCTAATGCACCAAAAAAGAAGAAAGAAGACAAATGTCATACAATCAGATATTTATTTTCATATTATTACAATTGACGCTTTGCATTTGTCAGATTATCTCCAAGATCATCAAGTTTCAGTTAAAACAGACTAAGACAAAGCACACTCAGCGACAATATTCAAAGTTGCACCAACTGATTTTTCTTTTCCCCTCAGTTCAACACAAGATTCAAAATTGCGCCTACTGATCTTTCTGAATCATAGAAGGCTCACCACTGCAACTCCTATCTGTGATCTGGAATCTCTACTATTTATCTGGACCCCTAGACTGTGTCTTAGAACCTGGAAGGAGGGGGGTCAGCATAATTGTACTGGCACGTGAAGCAATCCAAAATAGAGTAATAGAACATATATATATATATATAATACGTGAGAGAAAATTTTCATCAAGCATTATGCATAAAACAGTTTCTGAAAACACATGGGCATCTTCTGAAAACATATAACCTGTCTATAAATCTCAAACTCTGATCTGTGTATTAATTCTGAGTTAGGTGGTATCCCCTACAAGTCTGATATTCCACGGGCAATATGGAATCCGCCATTGACTCGGCAGGGAAGCCTCCAACCCGAGTATGCCGCAAGGGTTGGAGTTGTTGAATCTGATACGCCACATGACACTTAAGTGAGCGTATAATAATATACCCAGGTCAGCAAACCACGGTTTTAGGCAAAGAGTTGTCTGAACTCACGCCTTCTTCGGGGAACCACCTAAGCTCTCTTTATGCCCTATTTTAGCCTTTTCTGAACATGCATCATTCTGAAGTTCTAAAACATGCAAATTTGATAAAGTCTAATTTCTGTATTCATCTGTATCTGTTATGGCATTTTCTGAGTTTGGTATCGTCATACCAAGACTTGCAAGTCATGATTTCTGAGCCATAATAGATTAAGCTAAATCTTTCATTTAAAACATAGCTTAGACCACCAAAAATATGCAACTGATATAGAAGATTTCGTGTTCCGATACTCAAGTCAAAATCATGCAAACACTTCATCAAACATATGGTGGTCTAGTGTCTTTAGCAAATCATGCACTCTTTTATTACATGCATTATGAACATTAAATATTCATGCTAAATTCCCTCTTTAGTGATTTAAAAACCACCTTCAAATCATAACAAGAGCTCAACCATTTCATATAATGTTTTTCAGGAATGCATTGCAAAATAATTCATATGCTATGAAAAATCTGAAAATTCATAATAAGAGGGAATTCACCAAAAGTCATGCTCTCAACAAGAATTCATTCTTAAATACATGCTTTCATACATACATATTCTCAAATCCCTTTAGGGAAGGTCAAAAGACCAAAACAATGATGTTAAAACATCTAGTACGTGAATATATACATAGTTTCAAAAACCCCATTCTAAAACATGATTTTTCAACGCCCATGAGAATTTAGGAAAACCCCGCGTACCTCTATTTTGGAAAATAATGGGTGCTTCTTAAAGCCTATGGATTGGGGATTCTGAATCTCTAATCGATTTTGAAAACTCACGGTTGAATATTGATTTATTTGGGTTTTTAGTTTGAAACTATTGGGAGTGTTCTTGAGAATTTTTGGATGAATGTGGATGTATTTTGGAGAATTGGGGACTGAATTTCGTCTTTATGGCTGAATAAGGGTGGAAAAAGGACCATTTTGCCCCAAAAACGGAGTGTTTAAGTCACTTGAAACCATTACATAGGCGCCGCCTATGATATCGCCTATGTTTACATTGGCTCCGCCTATGCTATCGCTTATGTTTACATAGGCGCCGCCTATGCTATCGCATATGTTTACATAGGCGCCGCATATGCTATCACATATGCTTTCCAGTGGCCATGTGCGATTGGTTAGGCAACGTATACTACTTTGAAAGGCCATAACTTCTTGCTCGGGTGCTGGATTTTAGAAAAATTTGTATCGTTGGAAAGCTAACTCGAAAACCTATATTTTTACGCATAGTAGGCTCTCTAATTTGACATATTCAAAGAGTCATGGATGATAGAAGTTGGCACAAATTACAATGTCCATTTAAACTTAATTGATCGAAGTAGTTTTCAACTCGTCCTTGAGTCAAAGGACCTCTATGGTCTAAATTCAAGATTGAATGGATTCACATACTACATAAATAATTAACATGCCATATTGGAATAGGATTTATGGCTTCGAGATTATCAATGCATTGGAATCATGCTCTATATTATAGCCCGAAATACGGAGCGTTACATTATCCCCCCCTTAGGATCATTCATCCCTGAATGATGATGCGGGACACAGACAAACACAATTTCGAGCATAATAAGGTCTAGTAAAGATAAGATAGGAATAGTACCTTCTGTCTCATCATCCATCGAAGTAAACAAATTGGGATATCTAATTCTCATGTCATCTTCTCACTCCCAAGTTGCTTCTTCAACTTTCTAATTTCTCCATAATACCTTCACTGAGGCTATCTCTTTGCTTCTCAACTTTCGAACTTGGCGATCTTAAATTTTAACGGGTTCTTCTTCGTAAGACAAGGAATCTGTCACTTTGATATCATCTACTGGCAATACCAAAGAATGATCTCTAATGCATTTCTTCAACATTGATACATGGAAACTGGATGAACGGAACCCAAACTTGTAGGAAATTCTAGCTCATAAGCAACTGCATCAATCTTCCTCAGAATCTGATATGGCCCTATATAGCGAGGGCTCAATTTACCCCTTTTTCCAAACCGCATAACTCCTTTCATAGGAGAAACCTTGAGATACAACCAATCACCAACTTCAAACTCTAATTCTCTTCTTAGAACATTGGCATAGGACTTCTGACGACTCTGAGCAGTCTTGAGTCATTCTCTAATGATCTTCACTTTCTCCATCGCCTGATGAACAAGATCAGGCCCATACAACTGAGTCTCACCTACTTCATACCATCTTATCGCAGACCTACATCTCCTCTCATACAAAGCCTCAAAAGGAGCCATCTTGATGCTGGCATGGTAACTATTATTGTAAGCAAATTCAATTAGTGGCAGGTGATCTACCCAACTACCTTTGAAATTAATGACACATGCCCTCAATATATCCTTGAGGGTTTGAATGGTAAGATCAGCTTGCCCATCCATCTGAGGGTGGAAAGTTGTGCGTAAATTCACATGTGTACCTAAACCCTTCTGAAAAGATCTCCAGAACTGAGATGAAAATTGCGTACCTCTATCGGATATAATAGACATTGGTGCCCTATGCAACCGAACTATTTTCTCAATGTAAATCTTAGCATAACCCTCTCCCGAATAATTAGTCCTCACAGGCAAAAAGTGGGCTGACTTTGTCAACCGATCTACAATCACCCATATAGAGTCATACTGGTTTTGGGATCTCGGAAGTCCTGTAATGAAGTCCATGTTTATCATCTCCCACTTCCATAAAGGCAAGGGTATATCTTGGGAAGTACAACCTGGCCTCATGTGTTCTACCTTCACTTGTTGACAGTTCAAACACTTGGACACAAAATCATCTACATCATATTTCATGTTATTCCACCAATACAAGGTTTTCAGATCATGGTACATCTTAGTAGAGCCTGGGTGAACGACATACCTTGAAGTGTGCGCCTCATCAAGGATTCTTTCCCGAAGTCCATCAATATTCGGAACGCACAAACTACCCTAAAATCTCAGAATACCATCAACATCAATTTCAAACGACATAACCTTTTGTTGACCCACATCTTTCTTGATTTGCATCAAGATGTGATCTTCAACCTTCTTCTCCTTAACTTCAGCACAAAGGGATGACTTAGCTAACTCATGAACAATCACCCCTCCATCTTCGAAATCTAAGAGTCGTACTCCCAGATTTGCAAGGATGTGAATATCCTTCACCATCTCTTTCATTCCTTCTTCTACATGAGAAAGGCTGCCCATAGACAACCTGCTGAGGGCGTCGGCTACAACATTTGCCTTGCCCGGATGGTAATGCAGGCTCATATCATAGTCTTTCAGAAGCTCCATCCAGCGCCTCTACCTGAGGTTCAATTCTTTCTGCGAGAAAACATACTGCAGACTCTTGTGGTCAATGAAGATATCAACGTGAACACCGTACAAGTAGTTCCGCCAAATCTTAAGTGCAAACACCACAGCCGCTAACTCCAAATCATGGGTTGGGTAGTTACGCTCGTGCACCTTCAACTGCCTAGATGCATAAGCCACTACCTTACCATGCTGCATCAACACACAACCAATTCCCACATGGGACGCATCACAGTATACCACAAAGCCATCTACACCCTCGGGAAGGGTCAATACAGGAGCAGTGGTAAGTTTGTCTTTCAACTTCTCAAAACTATTCTCACACAGATCAGAACACACAAACTGTACCCTTTTCTGAGTCAATTTAGTGAGTGGAGCAGCTATGGAAGAAAAACTCTCTACGAACCTTCTGTAATACCCCGCCAAATCCAAGAAGCTCCGAATATCAGTTGGAGTTGTGGGTCTGGGCCATTTTATCACTTCTTCAACTTTTTGGAGATCCACTCTTATCCCATCACTGGACACAATATGCCCTAAGAAGTTAATAGCATCTAACCAGAATTGACACTTAGAAAATTTGGCATACAGCTGATGATCCTTAAGGGTCTGAAGAATAATTCGGAGGTGATTAGTGTGATCGTCTTTACTCTTAGAATAGATCAGGATATCATCAATAAATACAATGACGAACAAGTCAAAAATCTGACGGAATACTCTATTCATAAGATCCATGAAGGCTGCAGGGGTGTTAGTCAACCCGAAGGACATGACTAGAAATTCGTAGTGACCATATCGGGTTCGGAAGGCTGTCTTAGGTATGTATGACTCCCTAACTTTCAATTGATGATAACCCGAACGAAGGTCTATTTTTGAAAAACACTTGGCACCCTGAAGCTGGTCAAAAATATCGTCAATCCTAGGAAGAGGATATTTATTTTTAATCGTGACCTTATTCAGCTGACGGTAGTCTATGCACATACGAAGGGAACCATCTTTCTTTCGCACGAAAAGTACAGGCGCACCACAAGGGGATACACTGGGGCGTATAAAACCCTTATCTAGGAGATCTGTTAACTGTTCTTTCAACTCTTTTAGTTCTGCAGGAGCCATTCTATACGACAGAATAGAAATAGGACAAGTGTCTGGAAACACATCAATACCAAACTCAATCTCCCTATCAGGTGGTATTCCTGGGAGATCATTTGGAATGACTTTTGGGAATTCCTTTACTACGGGAACAGATTAAAGAGGAAGACTCTCGGCATTAGAGTTCTTAACTCGGGTAAGGTGGTACAAGCAACCTTTAGAAATGAGTTTGCGGGCTCTGAGATAGGATATAAAGTGCCCTCTGGGTGCTAAAGAATGTCCTTCTCACTCTATCACTGGTTCATTTGGGAAAGAAAAAGTGACCCTTCGAGTCCTACAATCTAATGTGGCATAGCACGAATAGAGCCAATCCATTCCAAAGATAGCATCAAAAGCAACCATATCTAAATCTATGAGATCTGCTAACATATTTTGGCTACCAAAAGTCACAATACAACCCCTGTACACCCTCCTAGCAATAATAGAATACCCCATCGGGGTGGAAACAAAAAAGGGTTCAGAAATCATACTGGGCTCAAACCCGAAACCAACAGACACATAAGGGGTCACATAGGATAAAGTAGACCCAGGATCAAGTAACACATAAACATCACGGGAAAAGATTTGTAACGTACCGGTAACAACATCTGGGGAAGCTTCCGCCTCCTATAGGTTGGTCAAAGCATATAACCGGTTGCGACTGTTCCCGGCAGCTGATGTGGCGCCCTTCTGAGGCGGGGGTGGTGCCGAAGAATTTGCCTGAGACTTTGCACCACCAGCATTCTTTCTAGCAGATGGACATTCTCTCTGAAAGTGACCAGGCTGACCACATCAATAACACACTATCGAGCCCAACTGACACCTTCCCGGATGATTTCTACCATAAGTCTCACACCACGAAAAAGTACGATATTGCTGAGCCACACTACCTTGTGACCGAGTATCCTGATCTCTGGTTCCATGGTTAGTTAGAAAACTCTGAGATTGTCTATCTGCTGGTGGTCGGGGTACTGAAGCACTGCCAGTAGACTGCGCATTACCCTAATTCTTCTTTTCCTGCCATTTATTTCCCTACTTACTACCCTGAGGCTGACTGTGACTCTGGTCGGCTGATCTGGCTTTTTTCACTTGTCTTTCCACCTCCCTAACTTTAGAGATCTTCTTCTTTTTCTCTTCTACCAGCTGCATATGAATGGTCAAACTAGCAAAGTCTAACTCCTGATTCAACATTGCCCCCTGGCACTCAAGCACCAGGTTATCATAAAGGCCGGATGCAAATTTCCTCATCCGAGCTCTCATATTACTAGTCAACTCTAGTGCATAGCGGGCTAGATTATTAAATTTCAAAGTGTACTCCTGGACAAGCATACTTCCCTGCTTCAGATTCATAAACTCTTCCGCTTTGGACTCCCTCAACTCCAGAGGAAAGAATCTGTCAAGGAAGGCTTCCACAAATTCGCCCCAAACTGTAGGCTCAACACTCTCACCTTTTGCATCCTCCCAGTCGGCATACCACTGATTCGTAACATCCTTAAGCTGATAAGTTTCTAGTTCCACCCCTTCAACCTCATCCATATGCATTACCTTAAAGATCTTTTCCATCTCATCCACGAACTCCTATGGATCTTCCTCCACCTTGGTTCCAGTGAACTTAGGTGGGTTCATTTTCATAAAATGTCCGACCCTGGTAGCCTCAGATGTAATAGATGCAGACCCAACATCTTCTGATTATTGATCCTGGTTAGCTACCAACTGTGTCAGCATATGAATAGACCGTCTGAATTTTGCATTTGAAATATCTCTTTGAGCAGTCAGGGGACATTTTTCATCAGTCCATGGAGCCCGATGTGGACTGGTCGGGACTGGAGGGACTCTCGGAGTAGGGACAGGTTCTAGAGTGTGAGCTCTATTACGGGTACGCATCCCATGGGTGGGACGGACCTCATTTGCCTGAGCATTCTGATCGATGATACGACGCAAAGGCATAGCTGTGTTTCAGAAATACAAGAGATCATTGATTAGGGGACAGTTCAGACTCTGAAGCATGAACTAAATCATAAAGAAGGGAAACATTTCCTAAATTCCTAGTAGCCTCTTGCTTATAAGTGTGGCGTGCTACACACCCATAACCAAGACTCTACCCGATGCGATTTCGAAGACACCCTGGGACCATGAACCGTGCTTTGATACCAAGTTTTTCACGACCCGAGCCGAGGCCTAGCCGTGATGAGCATCCCGAACCATGAAGGCCCGGAACACCCTTCTCTGTCTATCTGGTAATCATGCACATAATTCATATGATAGAAGGTAATGCGGAAAGAGAAATATAATATGAAAACATGGTCAATTTGAATGTGATCATAATACTGAAAATGAAATCTAAAATATATCTGAATAATAATATCTGACTCAGTCTGCGAAATCTCTACCATGAATTAATCAAAGTTGTCTGAAAGCTCGGACAAGGCCCCCAGTAGACCTAAACCTATCTAATAGTAGTAATATCAAATAACCAGGCCTTCTGAATCATAGAAGGCTCACCACTGCAACTCCGATCTGTGATCTGGAATCTCTACTGTTTATCTGGACCCCTAGACTGTGTCTTAGAATCTGGAAGGAGGGGGGGTCAGCATAATTGTACTGGCACGCGAAATAATCCAAAATAGAGTAATTGAACATATATGTATATATATATATATATAATACGTGAGAGAAAATTTTCATCAAGCATTATGCATAAAACAGTTTCTGAAAACACATGGGCATCTTCTGAAAACATATAACCTGTCTATAAATCTCAAACTCTGATCTGTGTATTAATTCTGAGTTAGGTGGTATCCCCTACAAGTCTGATATTCCACGGGCAATATGGAATCCGCCATTGACTTGGCAGGGAAGCCTCCAACCCGAGTATGCCACAAGGGTTGGAGTTCCTGAATCTGATACGCCATATGACACTTAAGTCAGCGTATAATAATATACCCGGGTCGGCAAACCACGGTTTTAGGCAAAGATTTGTATGAACTCATGCCTTATTCGGGGAACCACCTAAGCTCACTTTATGGCCTATTTTAGCCTTTTCTAAACATGCATCATTCTGAAGTTCTAAAACATGCAAATCTGATAAAGTCTGATTTCTGTATTCATCTGTATCTGTTATGGCATTTTGTGAGTTTGGTATCGTCATACCAAGACTTGCAAGTCATGATTTCTAAGCCATAATACATTAAGCTAAATCTTTTTATTTAAAACATATCTTAGACCACCAAAAACATGCAACTGATATAGAAGATTTCGTGTTTCAAAACTCAAGTCAAAATCATGCAAACACTTCATCAAACATATGGTGGTCTAGTGCCTTTAGCAAATCATGCACTCTATTATTACATGCATTATGAACATTAAATATTCATGCTAAATACCCTCTTTAGTGATTTAAAAAACACCTTCAAATCATAACAAGAGTCCAACCATTTCATATAATGCTTTCCAAGAATGCATTGCAAAATAATTCATATGCTATGAAAACTCTGAAAATTCATAATAAGAGGGAATACCAAAAGTCATGCTCTCAACAAGAATTCATTTTTAAATACATGCTTTCATACATACATATTCTCAAATCCCTTTAGGGAAGGTCAAAAGACCAAAACAATGATGTTAAAACATCTAGTACATGAATATATACATAGTTTCAAAAATCCCATTCTAAAACATAATTTTTCTATGCCCATGAGAATTTAGGAAAACCCCGCGTACCTCTATTTCGGAAAATAATGGGTGCTTCTTGAAGCCTGTGGATTGGGGATTCCGAATCTCTAATCGATTTTGAAAACTCACGGTTGAATTTTGATTTATTTGGGTTTTTAGTTTGAAACCCTTGGGAGTGTTCTTGAGAATTTTCATATAAATGTGGATGTATTTTGGAGAATTGGGGACAGAACTTCGTGTGTATGACTGAATAAAGGTGGAAAAAGGACAATTTTGCCCCAAAAACGGAGTGTTTAAGTCACTTAAACCATTGCATAGGCGCCGCCTATGCTATCACCTATGTTTACATAGGCGCCGCCGATGCTATCGCCTATGTCTACATAGGCTCCAACTATGCTATCGCCTATGATTAAATATTCCAGTGGCCATGTGCGATTGGTAGGCAACGCATACTACTTTGAAAGGCCATAACTTCTTGTTCGGGTGCTGGATTTTTGCAAAATTGGTATCGTTGGAAAGATAACTCGATAACCTATCTTTTTAGACATTGTAGGCTCTCTAATTTGACATATACAAAGAGTCATGGTCGATAGAAGTTTGCACAAATTACAATGTCCACTTAAACTTAATCGATCGAAGTAGTTTTCAACTCGTCCTTGAGTCAAAGGACCTCTATGGTCTAAATTCAAACTTGAATGGATTCACATACTACACAAATAATTAACATGCCATATTGGCATCGGGATTATCAATGCATCGAAATCATGGTCTATATTGTAGCCCGAAATGTGGGGTGTTACAATAACAAACATAAGCAATTGTACCTTTGAAACGACTTGTACAATCATTTTGAGTATTTGGGCACATTTTCCCTAAAAGTCCCTTTACGTGGCTTTGGTATGTGAATTATGACTTAAGAGGATGGGTGGCATGGTTCTCAAGGTAATTGGATGCGCATCGGTGAAGGAAATCAAATCATCGAAATTTGAGAAGTGAAAGTTTGACCAAGTCAACATAATGGTAAAATGACTCGGACTTGAGATTTGACTGTTTTATTAGGTTCGAAAGGTGATTTATGACTTTGCTCAATGGTTTGCACGGCCCCAAGAGTTTCGGGAGTGATTTGGATCCTTGGGCTAGTTACTAGTCTCTTTAAAGTTGAGGTTTGACCACAGTAACATTTGGTGAAGAAGACCCCGGATAGATGTATCAAGTATTCCAATGAGTTTGTAAGCATGTTTTAGGACTGTCTCCGTGGCTTTTTTTTCTTCAACTTTTTTGTTGTCGAAGCTTTTAAAAGAATCCCAAACCAGTAATCATGTACAAAAAGAAATGGAGCAGGAACTTGTAACATTGTATGTGGCAGACAACAGTCCATTCTAGTTCATGAATGATGGCAGAGACACCAACAAAAGTTCATCAAAATTACAGATTTCATAAAACCCAACTCTAATTTCCATTCTTGACAACTAGAAAACTCATTAAAACCCATCAAAATTCTCATTCATAACAACTAGAAAATTCACAAAACACATCAAATTACCTCTGCTGCTGCAATTCAGAAACGCTCAAGAGAAAGACGCGATTTGCATTTTGGGAAATCAAGCGTAGAGTATTTTGGGGAAAAAATGTTTCTTTTGGTTGAAAATTCTGTAAAGGTGGGACTTTTTGTATTTTTGGGACAAATAAAAAAATAAAGGGAGGAAAATGAAAATATTTTTACCTGCCTATATTACCCACGGTTATTTAGCCACACTTTTTAAAGTGTAGAAATTTTTTTATTTTTTATTTAATTTAGCCACGATTTTTGTAACCATGGCTAAATAACTTTTTTTGGTAGTACTCACACCAAACAACTCTTTAATACATATATTATTGCAATAACGAACTTAAAAAATGACATTAAATTTTGTGATAAATTCATAAAAATCATTATTTTATTTATAGTGTTAATAAATTTAAATAAAATGCTATAATTATCTAGATTAAATAAATATATTATATAGATTATAAAGGTTATTACATAGATATAGAATTAAAATTACAAGAGTAAAATGGACATTGCATAGAATAAAAAAATAAGGAGGGTGGGGGGTATAATGATTGTTCAAATTAAGGTGGGAGTTTGATTTTTAAAATAAAATAGAGGGATAAAAACGAGTTTCACCCTCCAAAAATAAAACAAAATTAAAGGAAATTTATAGCTTACACCTGATCCACCAGGCCTATAGTTTTGTTGGAAGGGCAGTATTTTCATTTTTGGATAATCGAAGAAAAGAAAGTAAAAGATAAGGGATAAATTTATTCCTCCACTATTGAAAATAGGTCACTTATACTTTCAAATATACCTTCGCGGTTAAAAAAAGAAACCACTTATACCCCTAAAAACTAACAGAGCACCGCATCATTATTAAACCCATTTTAAATATATACACTCTTAACTACAGTTATCTTAGATTTGAGCTCAGAAAATAAAGTCACTTTAATATGAGATGTTTTATCCATTTCTACATGAATGTGGTTTTGTTAGGGCCAAAATGGGTTGGTAGAGCAAACATGTTTCACCGAAAAGTTATTTTGTATATCTAGATCAAATATTATTTTTGATTGATATATCAAATCTTCAACACTATTAACACTACCAAGAAATGTAGCCCAATCAGCTATAGTTTGAATACAACCTTTTCCTACTATAATATTTTTATGCTAATCCGCACAAGAAAAAGATAAACTTATTCATACAATCGATGCTTGCCTCGAATTATGTTAATTTTATGGTTAACTAATAATTGAACTGATTGTACATATCAAGTAATAAGTAATAATCATGGATAAATGAATAAAGCTTATGTGAAAAAAGAGAAATAATATGTATCTTTGCTCGTTCGATGAACATCGAATGTCAGAACCTTCAGGATAGCTCGAATATTACCCTTCAATGTGTACTCAAATTAATAAAGTGATAAAATAAAATATCATACGCACTAATGATGTAATATTTTCTTTTTAATACTTTTGTAGAACGTGTACACAAATAAAGCCGCGGTCAATTGCGATCCAACGTCATAATTCAAATTAAGAAAAACATATATTGTCTAATTGTGAATTATGGTCATTAAGGATTCGATTAGCGCTAACGACACAAAGAATAGAGGCGAAAGAGGTTCCGTTCAAATCTTTTACAAAAAAAAAAACATAAATTTACAGGCTCTCCAAGTAATTTTAATTTATTTTCCTAAAAAGGTTACACCTCCATCCTTTTATATTTTTATATTTATTGATATAACTGTATTTGTATTTGTATTTAAAAGTTCGCACTTATATTTATATTTTATAGTTCGCATTTGTATTTGTATTAAATAGTTCACACTTGTATTTGTATTTGTTAGTTTGCGCCATCATTTATATTTTATATAATTCACACTTGTATTTTAAAGAACTATTTTGTATTTGTATTTTATAATTGATTGCATATTATATTGGATTTTATTTAAATCATTGTTTTATTGTGTTTGTATGTTTAGATTATATTTGGATTATACTTATATTTGTATTCTATTTTCTTCTTACCTTTTTTATTTTTAAGAAATTATTCTGTATTTGTATTTGTAAGTTGATTGCATATTGTATTTAGTCGTGACTATGTACAATGTATCATTTTTATTTGTATACAAACAAGTAAGTGCATTAATTGTATTTTTTTTATTCTAAATTATATAAATATGTAAAGTATCATTTGATACAAATGTACTGTTTTGTATTTGTATATCAAAATTAGCATTCATATTTGTAAATAAACAAATATCACTTGATACAAATATAATGACAAAAAAATGATTTTACAAATACAAATACAAATACAAATACAATATGTATTTGTAAATATATTGTATTTGTATAAAAATTTGAGTTGTATTTATTTGTATCAATAAATACAACTCGTATCAATAAATACAAACAAGTATTCGTGGAAAGAAAATAAATCATTCCTTTTCAATAATTAAAAAATACAAATGATAATTCACACTTGTATTTATATGTTATAGATCGCATTTGTATTTGTATTTGTATTTTATAGTTCACACATGTATTTATATGTTATAGTTCACATTTATATTTGTATTTTATAGTTCGCACTTGTATTTGTATGTTATAGTTCGCATTTGTATTTGTATTTTATAATTCGCACTTGTATTTGTGTTTGTTAGTTTGCACAAATGAAAAGAAGGAAAAAAATTGAAAAGAAAAAAAAAAGAAGGAGAAAAAATGAGAGAAAAATGAAGAAAAAGAAGGAGAAAAAAATACAAAAAAGAAGAAGAGAATAATAGAAAATAAATAAAAAAAGAGAGAAAATAAAAAGAAAAAATGAAGGAGAAAAAATATATAAAAAAAAAAGAAGAGAAAAAAAGGAGAAAAATGAAAAGGAAAAAAAATGAATAAAAATAAAAAGAAGAAAGTGAAAAAATAAAAAATAAAGAGAAAGCAACAAAAAAAAGAAAAGAAAACTGAAGAAAAAAAAATTGAAAAATGAAAAAAAAAAGAATAATAGAAAATAGAATAATAAGAGAGAAAATACTGTCACACCCCTTTTTCTAACCCCAAAAAGATTTGATTTAGGTTTCGAAAGGGTTTTTATTATTAAAGTGACAAAGATGAAAATTTGTTTCGAAAAGGACTTTTAACAATCAAAACTCAGAGTCGCCACTTGGCATAAATCGGGTGTGCCAAGTCACCCATGGATATCCTTTTTCAAAATGGTTTTGACTCTTTAATACTGGTTTGCAAACAGAGATTCCGGCTAAGGAATTCTGTTGACCGAGAGGAAGGTGTTAGGAACCCCTCGATCCCGTGGTTTGACCACGGTCGCTTGGCAGAGCGTATCGGCTAAATTGACATTACAAATGCATAAACCACGCAAAGCACGCAAAAAACAATCACTCAAGCAAACAAAAATAAAATAATCCAAAATATAATGTCCAGTCCAATTATACAATCCCGAAAAATGAAAAATGCGAAAATGTAAACCCATTCTATTCTAAACTAATCCTAAACTACTCTCCAACCCGCTGCCTCGGGCCTTCGTCACGAATGTCCTCCGGGTAAAAAATACTTCGGGGCATTCCCCGGATAAAAATAATACAAGTACTTCGGGGCATTCCCAGGCTAAATGATACAAGTGATCCCAAAGCACACATAGCCAAAAACCATTCGATCACACAAATCAAATATTCCATCAATCCACAATCCTTAAATTCGCCTACCCGACCTATGTTGCCTATCAAGCTCGGCATAACACATGATACTATCAAGTTCAATGACATTAATAACCATTTCAAATTTAACAACAATTGATGAATCAAAAACACAACAATATTCATTTTTATCAACATTCAATTCCCGTCTTCCCCAATTTCATTGTCAAAACTAATTCACCAATTCTTCGACTATCTAATCCAACATCACCCACACGCAATAAAATTCAATCATGTCAAATACACAAATCACCCAAAATTATGTAAAATTAAAAGGGAGATAGAATCAGACCTCAATCGGGGTTTAACCACGAAATTCCTTCAGCAATTTCCAATACATAGAGAAAGAGACGCAGCCAGAACCAAATCCAGAGCACTGAACCGATGAACTCAATTTCGAACCCCAACTCGGTAATTCAAAACCAAAATCAAATAAAGAAAGGGTGATACCAAAATTTGTGGACTGTTAGATGGAGTTTCGACTGCTAAAACTGAAATAGACACCGACCTAAGATACTCCGGCGAGATTCGACGGGATTTGGGTCGAAAAATAGATCTAGGTTGTTGGTTGGTGCTTTCCGAAGCATTTTCGATAGTTACGGGAATGATTCGATCGAAAACGGGATGGACAACCACTAAATGGATGTTTTTCGATGAGTCTCCGGCAATGGACTCGCCGGCAAAAGCTTAGAGACTACAAACTTTACTCCTTTCTTCTAATTTGCCCCATTCCTCGCATCTCTGTGTGTGTATTTTTTAATATGTGAGTGTGTTCTGCTATATTCTGCTGTATATGACCCTCGAAGATTTTAGTGAATATGTGAGTATATATGGTCTCCTGATGAAGATGATGATAAAAGGAAAAAGGAAGCCTCCAATTTTTGTCACTTCTCCCTCAATCTCTCTCTGTTTCTCACTATTTTCTATGTATATGACTGTGTGGAATTCGTGAAGGAATTGAGTGAGGTGAGTGTGTGCGTGTATGGTGGAAGAAGACGCTGGTGAAGAGAAGAAACTGTGTGTTGTGTGCGTATTCCGTGTAGAAGATTCGAGAATCCAGTCCCTCCTATGGTGTATATATTGTTTTTTATCTTCTGAGAGTAATGTGAATGAATGGAAAAATAGGAATTCCCCTTTTTAATAGTGTGTGGGCCCCCTCCTTTTCTTAAATTGGAAAATCTATTTTTTGGTCCTTTTTTTCATCTATATCCGTGTATGGATATGTACATATATGTTAGGGGTTTGGGGTAGGGTGACGTGGGGTAGAGTTTGTTAGGGTAGGGTAGGTAGGTGTCTTGTTTTGATTGGATAGGTTGTTAGGATAAAAATAAAATTAGTTAGGGGATTGTTATTTTTGTCATTTTGTGGAGAGATTATCACACGGGTGAGGGTACATGGTAGGATAAGATAAAAAATAGGTAAAAACGATATCGGGGAGAGACGAAATTAGGTGTCTACATCATTCCCCCTTTGAATGTAAACACGAAGTGTTTTCAGATAAAGAAGTAGACAACGAGACCAAATTTTGACCCGACCATTATTCAAAGAAAGAAACAGAAGGAAGAAGGACAACTGGGTCTTGAATTAAGACATCCTACCTACCCAAGTTATGAGAGAATCAAGTCACGGGTATTTCAAAAGATTGGAAGAGAAGTGGACTATACCGAGTTGGAGAGTCGAGTGAGGTTCCATTGAGGTTCCGGTCCGCGGCTCTGTCATTACATCAAAAAATGAAAATTACAAGTTAAAACATAAATAAAATTACAAAATCCTATCTATACAGTTTCTGTTGGCTCTTGACTCGACTTTTATCACCCTATTCTCCAAGGGGGCTCCTGACTTGCTATTCTATCACTTTGTTGCTTGACTTTTCATTTATTCACTCTGTTCTCCAGGAGGGCTCCTGACTTGCTATTTCATCACCTTGTTCTTCAGGCGGGCTCCTGAAACCCAAAATTAAAACTAGAACGAAAAATTATCCCAAACAAAATTATAGTAAAGTAGTATTTCATTTTTGAAAGCGTTGTCCCATTTTCCAGGAGGGTTCTAAACAGAAAGTACAGTCCCATTTTTCAGGAGGGTCCTGAACTGAAAGTAAATTCCCATTTTTCAGGAGGGTCCTGAACATAAAGTAAATTCCCATTTTTCAGGAGGGTCCTGAATTGAAAGTAAATTCCCAATTTCCAGAAGGGTCCTGAACATAAAGTAAAATTCCATTTTTCAAGAGGGTCCTGAATTGAAAGTAAATTCTCATTTTTTAGGAGGGTCCTAAACATAAAGTAAATTCCCATTTTTCAGGAGGGTCCTGAACATAAAGTAAAATCCCATTTTTCAAGAGGGTCCTGAACATAAAGTAAATTCCCATTCTTCAGGAGGGTCCTGAACATAAAGTAAAATCCCATTTTTCAGGAGGGTCTTGAACATAAAGTAAAATCCCATTTTTCAGGAGGGTCCTGAATTGAAAGTAAATTTCCATTTTCCAGGAGGGTCCTGAACATACAGTAAATTCCCATTTTTCAGGAGGGTCCTGAATTGAAAGTAAATTCCCATTTTTCTGGAGGGTCCTGAGCAGAAAATAAATTCCCATTTTTCAGTAGGGTCCTGAACATAAAGTAAATTCTCATTTTTCAGGAGGGTCCTGAATTGAAAGTAAATTCCCATTTTTCAGGAGGGTCCTGAACATAAAGTAAATTCCCATTTTTTAGAAAGGTCCTGAATTGAAAGTAAATTCTCATTTTTCAGGAGGGTCCTGAACATAAAGTAAATTCCCATTTTCCAGGAGGGTCCTGAACTGAAAGTAAATTCTCATTTTTCAGGAGGGTCCTGAGAAGAAAATAAATTCCCATTTTTTAGGAGGGTCCTGAACATAAAGTAAATTCTCAGGGATGTGGATTTCCAATGGTAGCTGAATTAAGTGAAGCGAATTTACCCCTATTTCAACAAAGAAAATTTGTCAGTTAAAAACTTAGTGGTGGCTTGCAGCTCTTGGCTTCTCAGGTATCTGCCCCAACACTTGTTCCTTTCATCTTTGTTCCAAATATCTAATACTTTCCCTATCTTGCCGCATTATTGACCCGGATCCAGATTGAGGGAAATGAGTTCTGACTCGAACAATGGGTTTCCATTTTACCATGCCTCTGAGGTGCACCTTTTTCCCAAATCTGAATGTTTCCACGAATCCAACAGCCTGTCGGTTGATAGACTTCCTTTGTTTCGTGTTGAATTACGATCATATTTCTTTCCTGTGCTATTTCTTGGTTTTTCCTCATATAATTGAAAAGACTGGTAGTAAATTTTGAAATCCTTTCTCGCTTGTTTTGACACAGACTTGACTTAAAATGTAAAAAAATGATGGTGACTTTTATTTTAATTGACGACATCACATTCCATTGACGACATCTTAAAATACTTTCGCCGACAAATATCTTTCTTTTCACTTTTCTCTTGAACTCTTCATCGCCTTACGGTGCCCGTGAAGGTTTTCACCACTAAGTATCTCTCATTTTTATTTATCTCCACTGACCATCGCCTTATGGTGCCTGTGAGGGTTTTCACCAATAAGACTTTCTCATTTTTATTTCTCTCAACTCACCATCGCCTTATGATGCCCACGGGGGTTTTCACCAATAAAACTCTCTCATTTTTATATATCTTTCCTAATTTCTTATGCTGAGGGAGACAAGTGGTACCTCACAATGTATCATCATATCCATTGCATGCTTAGCCTTAAAATTATCAAAAATTGATCTGAAGTACTTTCTTTGGTTGTAACTTGGCTTTTGGATAAGGTTAGAAAATGATGGCAAGGGTTTCAAATGACACTTGAAGTGGGGTGGGACTTACAACTTTTGGAATCGACTCAAACAACACATTAACTCATGCCCCAGTTTTTGTTGACTGGGTGAATCTTAAATCTTTATTTGGTTGGACCGATCCCGGAATAGGGCAGCCTACGTATCTCACTCTCGAGAGAGGAAAATCAGGTCGCACGTAGTTCCATCAGCTTGTTCTTCATTTTGATTGGATTTTTTTTCTTTTTATTTTCGAACTCTTTCTGTTATTCTTATTTTCTTAATTTTTATCTTTGACTCTATTTTGATTCCAAAAGAGGGATATGAAAGAAAATTAAAACGAAGGTCAAACGGGTAAACAAAGGATGACACAATGTTTGGATAGAAGAATAAAATGCCTTCATCATATCAATCTTAAAAAATGCAAGTACTAAACATGCAATAAAATCAACAAAGGATAAAATATCATACATAATATCTTTTGATCGCATCAGCATTGATAGCCATTTCTGCCATTTTGCCTTCAGTATCTATAAAATATAAGCCTCCATTGGGCAACACTTTCTTCACAACGAAGGGACCTTGCCAGTTAGGGGAGAACTTGTCTTTCGCTTCAACCTGGTGAGGAAGGATACGTCTCAATACCAACTGACCAACTTCAAAATTCCTGGGACGTACCTTTTTGTTATACGCTCGAACCATCCTCCTCTGATACAACTGGCCATGACACACAGACGTTAGCCTTTTTTCCTCAATCAAACTCAAATGTTCCAGTCGGGTTTTGACTCATTCGTCATCATCAATCTCTGCTTCTACAATGACTCGAAGAGAGGGAATTTTAACTTCTGCAGTAATGACTGCTTCTGTACTATACACCAATAAATATGGAGTTGCCCCTGTTGGAGTACGAACAGTGGTGCGATAACCTAGCAATGCAAATGACAACTTTTCATGCCACTTTCTAGACCCTTGTACCATTTTTCGCAGTATCTTTTTTATATTCTTATTGGCGGTTTCTACAGCACCATTGGCCTTTGGGCGATATGGAGTAGAATTTCGATGTGCGATCTTAAACTGTTGACACACTTCTTGCATCAAATGACTATTGAGATTGACAACA
This sequence comes from Capsicum pubescens, assembly GCA_030864215.1. NCBI lineage: Eukaryota > Viridiplantae > Streptophyta > Magnoliopsida > Solanales > Solanaceae > Capsicum > Capsicum pubescens. The sequence goes on along the minus strand of CM061545.1, from coordinate 294,908,445 downwards.
TTGTCTGTAATGATCATCTTAGGAATTCCAAATCTACACATGATATTGACGACGAATTCACGTTACTTCATGTACTGAATAAGCCATATTGCGGAACATAACATACCAAACTGTACCTATGTGCAAAGTTCTTTAGGCTGTTTTGGCCCTTACAGATGCTTAGCTCAAAGGTTTTGTTTGATCAATTCCTTTTCGCCAATGTTAAGCATTTTATGCTTGAACGACTTATTTAAACTCCGCATGAACTAGATGCTTGATGTTCAAGACCAGATCAAAGTATATTTGGTTCCTTGTTTTTTCTGATTATTGCAGTGTAGAACTATCAATAGATAGATACTGCTCTGTAATTTGGAGTTTGCAATGTACTCAGAAGTTACTGCTCTGTAATTTGGAGTGTGCAATGTACATGAGTAGGTTGAACATGTGATTTGCATTTTTTTTTGGTGTGTGGATAAATGACATGCTCCGTCGATGGTGGCATATTTTACTTAACAACTAATGGTTTTATTTGTCTGAATTTCAGCTCTTACAGGAGCTAAGAATTTACAAATTATAAACTCAACAAACACTTATATCCAGGTTATTCTGCTGTTCATAGTTTGTTTGTTATCCTTAATGAGCTGTTTTAGTAATATTTTCAAGATTTTGACTCTTCATTATAAATGCAAATACCACATGCAAGATACAAATCGGAAAGACATCTTAGAGATCTCGGAGATAGCAGCCTCTTATCATACCACAAAAAACACATAAATAACTTAAAAGTTCAAGAATCCCTTAAAGCTCAAAACTTGATCCCCAAATACCCAAAACAAACACATAAACAACATAAACCATCAAGAATCTCCAAGCAAACATTCTTGAAACATAATGTACACACAAATCTTGCATATTTGGTACAAAAGTTTGTGATAGCTAGCGTAGTAAAATTAGATATCAATAAATCAACATCAAAACTAAAATTTGAATATGGATAAGTATATGAATCTTACCGCTAAAATATTTCCTTCTTCATTATCAAAATTACCATCCTTCTTCAGTAAAGTTGACAAAACAACCTCACTTCGATACACAGGCCTACCCAATTTTTGTTTCTACCATTAACCAGTTATATATAAATAAAAAATATGTAACATGAAACACATTATATAAAATAATTTTCAAATAAAATTTAAAATTAAGAAACTTACCATTTGACGACCTCTCCTTACATTGCTTTTGCTTCCACCAGCATGCGAGACTTTAAGTTTCTTTCAGTTTTTTTTGCATTTTGTGCACATTGTTTCTGCAATTCTCAAACATCAATTCAATTATAAGTAGTAGAGGGGCACAAACACAAAATTTTACAAAAAAAAAACTTGAGTGATTATTTAACCCACTACCTTCGTCTTCTCCTCATTATAGTAATGCACAAAAGCAGTTCAATCAACAACAGAATCAATGTTTTCGGGAGTTTTCTCAAGTATCTCTATGTTACTTTTGTTGGGATAGACGTTATTTCGTAACTTATATTTGAAGGACCTCCACCTATCGCGTAAAGATTGCATCACCCAATCAACTCCAGCTTCATAATCAAACTCGAAATGCTCCTTCAAATTTGATTGTATTCATAAATCAATATGTATCAACAAAAAATAAACTAACTGAATGACAATAAAGTTAGGTAGTTACCTCAATAATCTCCCACATTAATTGTTTTTTCTCTTTTGGCATTCTATCCCATCTCACAACGGATATAGGACAAAATATAGAATTTTGAGAAAGTATTCCAAGAAATCTCACAAGCAAGTTTGAACCATTATCACTTCCTTATCCATCTCCATAGATTTCCACCATGACTTTTCTATTTTCTTTTCTAAGTTCCAAACTCGATCTACTTGCATCTTTTGAGTTGTAATTTCTCCGATCGAAGTATCGACCATTTTAACAAGCAATTAGCTTTAATCGAAAGTAATAATAACAACAAAAATAAAGAATAAAATGAAATTACTTCTAACCTTTAATCTTGACAAGTAGAGGCTCCTCTTTCACTTTTGAGCTAGCTTCATTAGAGTTTAAAGAAGAAATTAAATTGTCATCACTGAGAGTAGGAGTTGTCATATTCTCATTCACAACATGATCCTCTTCTTGATCCAAATCTTGGGAAGTTATGTTATGATTGTCAGTTTGCCATCCTCATAGGTTCGCTAACAATGAATGTGTTGGCTTCTTGCATTTTTGCTTCATATTTTCTTAGAATATAAAAAGAACAGATTTATTCTACTATATCAATTCAAATAAAAGTTTGGCATTTTCTACTAGCTTCAGTAAGCAGTAGTCACTATTTTGATACTTTTTCTTTCTTTTACCTGCCAAGTGAAATCTGCAACATCAAAATATAAGAACTTGCAAGTGAAAAAGAGAAAAAAAGAAACCAAAAGTAAAGAGGACCCACCATTTCAACATAGCTAGCATTATGAACAAAGACCCACAACTGCGGAGAAGTAGTAATAAGGTTAACCATAGCCTCAACTATATGCACTATATTAGCCATACTAGCTGGTGTTTCGGTCTACCTCTATGGACCTTATTGGCATTTCACTTTTTCTCTTTTGACCTTTGGGTATATAGAAGTACATAAGTGGCAATAGGAATAACCAATTTGTACCTCTTTTGTGAGCTTTTGGAGAGACTGATGGTCTTGTTTTGGTTATGCTTAGCAACATTGATTAGTAGGTTTGAGTTGTTTATAGTCTCCAAGAACAATTACTACTAAGGTTAAAATGAAAAAGTTAGAAATTCTATCAGAAATTGTTGTTTCACCATATACAACAATATCAAGTTTCTAATAAGGGATAAGTTCTGCACTATGCGTACATCATACTAGTAGGTAGGAGTTAGTTTTGTAACCAGTATTAGTAGTGTCACACCCCTTTTTTAACTCCAAAAAGATTCGGAATATAAGGTTTCGAAAGGGTTTTTATTATCAAAGTGACAAAAGATGATAATTTGTTTCGAAAAGGACTTTTAACAATCAAAACTCAGAGTCATCACTTGGCATAATCGTGTGTGCCAAGTCACCTTTAGAAAATCCTTTTCAAAATGATTTGACTCTTTAAAACTGGTTTGGGAACAGAGATTCCGATTAAGAAATTTTGTTGATCGAGGGGAAAGTGTTAGGCACCCCTCGATCCCGTGGTTAGACTACGAACGCTTAGTGGAGCATACCTGTTTATTTAAACACTACAAATGTATAAACCACATAAAACACACAAAAAAATCAATCAAATCAACAAAACAAAACAAATCCAAAATCAAAATGTTAAGTTTAATTATACAGTCAAAAGTAGAAAAATTGTGAAAATATAAATCCTACTCTAATCGATACTAATCCTAAATTGTGCTTCCATGCTCTACCCGATGCCTCGGTCCTTGATCACGAACGTCCTTTGAGTACAAAATACATTGAGGCATTCCCCGGATAAATCAGTACAAATTCCTCGGGGTATTCCCCGGCCAAATGAGCATAATTTCAATTTTTATGCGATAAAATAGGACGAATCATTCACCCACATATTCAAACACTCAACCAATCATTTTTCCTACATTTTTCTACCCAGCCTACTGTTTGCCTACCAATTTCACCCTATCATGATGCTATCACGTTCCAAACAATATCATGCTTATTCCGAATGAAACAACAATAAACCAAAATTAATATAAAACTCACCCTTTTTGTCAATTTCATAATTTCATCCTCAAACAACCAATTTTACTTTTCAAACAAGATATCACTTCAACATACAAATCATGATCAAGAAAACCAACTGTAAATCAAAAGAACATGCAGTCATCACAAACAAGGGTCAAACAATACACGAGATTTCATTCAATGCACCAGATATCTCAATAATAAAATAAAAAGAGGTGAAATAGTAGAATTGGACCTCATTTGAAGCTATCGAACTAAATGTTATTCGAATAAAGAGAATCCACACCCGGAAACCTCAAACCGAGCCTCAAACAAACGAACTCATCCAACTGAAAACTGAGAATCACAGAAACAAAGAGACCTAGACCAGATTCTCACGAACCCACACGACCTCAAACTAAAAATCATGAGAAATAAAAGAAATCTGGCCCGATTCCAATGGGTTTGGACGGAATCAAAAGCAGATCGAGGTTTGTTTGATGATTTGGTGTCGTTGTAACCTCGGTAAACTTTGGCTATGACCAAAACGACAAAGAGATATCAGTTGAGACGTATTCCGATGGGTTTTGAACGAATTTGTGACAACTAGATGTGATTCCGACGAGTCTATCACTGGAACAGGAATCAAACGACCAAACTCGTGTTCCTCAAGATCTCATTCGCCGGAAACTGCTTCGCCATCGTTCTCTTTCAATTTCAATCGCGGATCTCTCCCTCACTTGCAAAATCTCTACCACTCTCTCGCAGATCTCTCTCACTCTCTCGAAGCTCTCTCTACCTCTCTCTGTCCGTGTGTGTGTTCTTTATATCTATTCTGTGTATGTCAGTGTATTGATGAACCAAGAAGAAGAAAAGGAAGGTTTATGCATATTTTTTTTTTGTTCTTTTTCTCCCCAAATCCTGGAATCCCCCTCACTGGAAAAATGGAGTGTTGTATATATGTCCTGGTCCAAAAGAAGAAAATAAAATATCAATGTGTGGGTCCTCTTTGTTATGGTGTGTGCCTATTGTGTCCCCCTCTTTTTTCTGTCAATGAATTAGAAAAATCCAAAGGAATATTCCAAGTTGGCCCCCTGTTTTTGTCCTTTTGTCTATTTGTTAACAAGGTGGAATAAAATATGAGTGGTGGGGGGGTTGAGGTAGGGTAGTGAGGTGGGTGAGGTGAGGGTGGGGTACGTGGTAAGTTGGTTAGGATAAGATTTGTTAGGATAAGGTTAGGGATTTAATTTGTTAGATATTTAGTTAAGGGTTGTTATTTTTGTATTTTTGTGGGATATAATTATATGGATGAGGACACATAGTAATACGGAGGTAAAATGGTAAAAATGCTATCGGGGAGGGACAAAGTTTGGTGTCCACATCATGCCCCCTTTGAATGTAAACACGAAGTGTTTTGAGACAAAGAAGTAGACAACGAGACAGAATTTTGTCCCGACCACTATTCACAAATAAAATAGAAGGAAGGAGGGAGACCAAGTCTTGATTTAGGACATCGTACCTACCCAAGTTATGAGGGAATCAAGTCATGGGTATCTTAAAGGATTGGAAAGAGAAGAACTATACTGAGTTGGAGAGTCGAGTGAGGTTCCATCGAGGTTCCGGTCCGCGACTCTATCATTACATCAAAAAATGAAAATTACAAGTTAAAAACATAAATGAAATTAAAAAAAACTCTATCTATGCAGATTTTCTTGACTCTTGACTTGCTACTTCATCACCCTATTCTTCAGGCGGGCTCCTGACTTGCAATTTCTTCACCCATTTCTTCAGGCGGGATCCTGACTTGCAATTTCATCACTCCATTTTTCGGGAAAGCTCCCGACTTACAATTTCATCCCTTGTTGCTTGGATTTCAATTTCTTCACCCTATTTTTTAGGCGGGTTCCTGACTTGCTATTTTTTTATATGTTGACTTTTAATTTCTTCACCTTGTTTCTTGACTTTCAACTTTTTCACCATGTTTCTTGACTTTTCATTTATTCGCCCTGTTCTTCAAGCGGGCTCCTAAAATCACATCAAAACTAAAAAGAAAATTATCCCAAACAAAGAAATCCATCTTCTATGAGTTAATTGGAATGATTCAACTAAAAGGTACGTCTTATAGGAATCAAAGGGAATGACTCAACTAAAAGGTACATCTTATATGAATCAAAGGGAATTACTCGACTAAAAGGTACGTCTTATAGGAATCAAGGAGAATGACTCGACTAAAAGGTACGTCTTATAGCAATCAAGGGATATGACTTGACTAAAAGGTATGTCTTATAGTAATCAAGGTGGGTGACTCGACTAAAAGGTACATCTTATAGGAATCAAAGGGAATGACTCGACCAAAGTTATGTCTTGTAGGAATCAAGGAGAATGACTCGACTGAAAGGTACGCTTATAGGAGTCAAGGAGAATGACTCGACTAAAAGGTACGTCTTATAGGAATCAAGGGAATGACTTGACTAAATGGTACGTCTTATAGGAATCAAAGGAGGTGACTTGACTAAAAGGTACGTCTTATAGGAATCAAGGAAGATGACTCGACTAGAAGGTACGTCTCCTAGGAGTGAAGGTTCAATTTAAGAAGTGTATCACCTAGCAAATAAAAACTGAAATCCCTGGACAGGTGTATCTCCGAGGGATATGGGATGATGAATTTTTACCATGATTTTATTATCGAACCTGTGCAGCAATATTGCTTCCTGCATTTGTAAAAGTGAGGCATAGCATCCCTTGATGTTTATGCTCTGAAGTCCCTGCTTTGAAAGTAATATGTTTCTTGTTTCATCAAAGAAAACTTGTTAGTTTAAAACACGGTGACTGGTTTGTGGCTTTAGCTTTCGCGGCGATCGCTCTTTCCCTCATTACATTTAACCTTACTTTCATCCGTTAGCATACATCATTTACCCAAACTCAGGTTATTAAGAGTGACTCTGAAACAAACACAATATTTCTGTTTTGCCATGTTTCTCAGATAAACCCTTTGCACCTTAGTATTTCCATGGGTTCCCAAACTTGTCTGTTGACAAAACTTTCTGCATGTCCTTTTTTGGCTCAAAATCATGTCTCTTTCATGTGCTGGATATTGTCTTACTTTGTTTAATTAAAGAAGCTAGTAGCCAGTTTTGAAATCTTTCTCACTTGTTTTTCATATGGTCTTGACTCAAAGACAATAAAAAATGACAATGATTTTTTATTTGGTTAACTGACTCAAGAAAATAAAAAAAAATAAAGAGAAGAAAGAAAATACAATGAAACAAAGAAATGAAAATTTATCTAGAAAAGAAAGTTAACTCTAATGATTATGTCATGCATTTTGGATTAAGCTGCCTAATCTTTCCATCCAAACTTCTACCAATTGTTGTTGAGTTATTTGCCTTGAAACTGAGTTGCTTCCTTAGGCCAAATTCATTCGGAAACTTCATTCGACTAGTGGCGCCTTGAAGGGTTTTCGCCAACAAACCTGTTTCTTTCTCTCAGCTCACTATTTCCTTATGGTGCCCATGAGGGTTTTCACCAATAAGACTCTCTCATTTTTATTTCTCTCCTGATACCATCACCAAATGTCTCAGCACTCTACTATTTTCTCAGATGTTTCTCTTAACTTTAGCACTCTGATCCAATGTTTCATGGTTAAATAAGATTTTAAGATCTGACTGAAAATTCCGCAAAAATATCATATCACTAGATTCAACATAAAATGTATTGTATAAATAAAACAAGAAAACAACACATATTTAAAACACAAAGGAAAAGGAACAATTCATTTAGTTGAAATAAAGGATAGAAGGGTTTGAACCTAAACGACAAAAGGACAAAAGAAGATAGATCCAGAACTACAATCCTGAAATAATTCAAAAAAAAAAAAAAAAAAACAAACTACCAGTCCTATTCCTAGTAGGGAGAGGGGTGACTTCTCAATTGCTTAGCCTGGCAACTTAGCCAGAGTTTTGCATTTCAACATGACTACAGCTTCCCTTACTGTCAATGTTCTGCACCGTAATTGATCCATCTTGAATCATCTTTTCAATTTCTCTTTTCAAATCTCGACAATCTTCAATACTATGACCCTGAGCATCAAAATGATACGCACATCGTACATTAGGATCAAATTTTCTTGAATGCCGATTAAGAGTGTACCCAAGGAGAGGAGTGATCATACCCCATTGTACCAATCTCTGAAATAAACTGGCATACGACTCTCCAATTGGTGTGAAGCTATCTCTCGACTTTTGCCTCATTTCATCGTTTGGCTTGGATCGAAAATTAGGCTTAGGAGGGTTTTGGTATGTTTGTGGAGTTATAGGATGACTATGAGGAGTTGGTGTGTTCCACTATGGGTAAGATGGGGGATGAAAATATGGTTGTGCATTATATACTGGATATAGAGGTGGAGGAGCAGAGTATAATGGATTTTGGGAGTGATTATATGGAGCTTGGGCATGAACTTGGGTTTGATCCTGAGAGTGATGAAAACGGGGTCTTCTTGACCGTTCCCGCTGTCCAACTACAATAAAAGATGCAACTTCCTTATTCTTTGTCTCTCCAATACTTCCTGAACCCTTTTGAATTGCTTGAGTTGTCGCTTTCAATGTTGCAAAACTCACAATGCGACCAGTCTTAATTACCTCTTTTATCATTTCCCCCATTTTAAGGACCTCAATAAATGACTTGCCTAATGCAGGTAACAAGTGCTGATAATAAGATTCGTCTTGCGCTTGAATAAACACCTCCACTATTTTTCTTTCTTTCATTGGCGGTTTTACTCTAGCAGCTTGTTCGCGCCATCTAATCGCATACTCCCTGAAACTCTCAGTATTCTTATTTTTATACTATTTATGGATTTTTCATCAGGGATCAACTCCACATTGTATTGAAATTATTTCACAAATTCATTAGCTTGGTCATCCCAACTAATCCACTTGTCAATGTCTTGGTCAACAAACTATTTTGAAGCTAGGCCTGAAAGACTCTCCCCGAAATAAGCCATGAGTAGTTCTTCCTTCCCCCCAGCACCCCTTAGTTGGTTGCAATAACGTCTCAAGTGTGCAATAGGATCTCCATATCCATGATACTTCTCAAACTTCGAATTTTAAAGCCAAAAGGAAGATGAACCCTGGGAAACATGCAAAGATCTTTATATGAGACACTTTTGTACCCCCCAAGTCCCTGGAGGTCTTTCATAGCCAGTTCCAAACTTCTCAATTTTCTGGTCATTTCCTCTTGTTCTTCTGTTATAACAGGTTTCTCAGTGTTAAGAGGAAATTCAGGTGGGTGAGTGTAGCCATAAGGATTAGTCGACTTAAATGTGGGATCAATGGCATGATGTTGATCAGCAAAAATATTCAATACAAGCTCTCTCACAGAGTGGGGAGGCAAAACTTGTGGATAAACCTCAAAAGTAGGAGCTTCGGGTGGGGGTGGTGCTGCAAAAACATGAACAGTGGGTGGAGCCGAGCATATGGTAGATTTATGTTGAGGAGTGAGGAAATGAGTATTGGAAGTGTTTGGATAGTGTTGCCCCGGAGTAGATCCTGGTGCATGTTGTAACGTGTCAACAACAATAGAAAATTGTGCATGTGACACTGGAGGCAAGCTAGAAAGATATTCTAGATTATCAGTGGGAAATGGAGGAGATGGCAACCCATTAGCCAAAGCTCGATGCATTTCTATCATTTGCTACCTTAATTTCCGAATCTCTTCATTAACTTCCAAATTCTCATTCTCCGAACTCCTTATCTGATCAGTGACAACAAATTCGGTATCCTTGTTGGCCATAACTTTCTCTGTGACTTGGTGCAATATGGAGGACTAGCCAAAATGTCACAAACCAACTACCTTAAACTAACTAAACAAGAGATAGCAAATGCGTTAGAATTCAACACTATTATTCAAAACTTTTTTTTTTTTGAAAAGGTCACCAAACCCAAGAGGGTCGCCTACGTATCTCACTCCCGGGAGAGGTGAATCAGGTGTGCGTAGTTCGTGAAGTTTTGCCAAAATGTCCAACTAAACTCTTTTTCCTTTCTTTTTTCTTTTTCTTGAAACTTTAAAAAGAAAAGGAAATAACAAACTATCAAAAGAATTGATGAAAATCTTTTTATATTTTTCAAGTTTAAACTCCCTATACAAAATGAAACCTATGATTACCTAAAAAAAGTATTTTTGAGTTTTTGATTTTGAATTTCATATGAAAATGAAACTTGAACATATTAACGGAAAAATCTTTTTAGAAGTTTTCTTTTAAAGTTGTATATGAAACAACACCTACTCTAATAAAGAGTGAATATTTTTATTTTTTATTTTAAAATTTTCAAATAAGATCAACCAAAAATGAAACCTACGACTATTGAGGAAAATCTTTTTTTTTCCTTTTCAAGACATGTAGCAAACACCTACTCTAAATGAATAGTGAAGAAAGTCTTTTTTGAATTTTCTTTAATAAGATCCCCGAACCAACAATAGGTTGCCTACGTATCTCACTCCCGAGAGAGGAGAATCAGGGGTGCGTAGTTCGTCCAGATTGGATAATTAATGATTAGATAACTGACTGAACCCTGACTTGAGAGAAGCAACCACAAACAGAAGATGAAAAACCTCAATAAAATCATTTTTGAGTTTTCAATTTGACACTTAACCTAAAAATGACACCAACAAATATGAAAGAAAAATCTTTTTGATATTGTCCTTATAAGAAATGTACAAAACTTCTACCATTGTTTTTGCATTTTCCTTTATAAAAAACTTCTATTGTAAAAAAAAAAATCTTTTTTTTTTCAAATTTTTGAATTGTGAAAAACAAAAGCCATAAAGAACTCTAAAAACTACAAAACTTTTTTTTTGACTCCTTTTTCTTTTTCCTTTTTTTTTTCCATGCCCACACACTTCACTTCTAACACATGTTTTCTCCCACATCAGTCCGTCAAATGACCACGTTACCCTCAGAGATGCAACATTTAGCATGTAGGGATGCTTTAGAGGCGAGTCTCCTACAAAGGGCCAAATGGGCCCCGCTAGGTCTTCAATATGATGTTCATAAGCATGAACTAAAGGCTGACCTACGTTGGGGTTCACTAACAAGGATGTTCGGGGGAGCATATGGTCGATAGTGGCTACTTTGCTTTCCACCTACTACATAACACCGACGGTTCACCCCATAAAATAAGGGTGACTCAACTAGAGGTCGTGTACAACAGGTGTACTATGGACATGTTGCAGAAAAAATGACTCGGGTTATGCACATGATGCTAGAAGGGAAGGTGTTAGGCACCCCTTTATCCCGTGGTTCGACCACGATCGCTTGGAAGAGCATACCGGCTAATTTAAACACTACAAATGTATAAACCTCATAAAACACATAAAACAATCAATCAAATTAACAAAACAAAACAAATCCAAAATCTAAATGTTTAGTCCAATTATACAGTCAAAAATAGAAAAATTGCGAAAATATAAATCCTACTCTAACCGATACTAATCCAGAATTGTGCTTCCATACTCTACCCGATGCCTCGGGCCTTGATCACGAACATCCTTTGAGTACAAAATACTTCGAGGCATTCCCTGGATAAATCAATACAAATTCCTCGGGGCATTCCCCGGCCAAATGAGCACAATTTTAATTTTTGTCTGATAAAATAGAATGAATCATTCACCCACATATTCAAACACTCAACCAATCATTATTCCTACATTTTCCTACCCAGCCTACCGTTTGCCTACCAATTTCACCCTATCATGATGCTATCACGTTCCAAACAATATCATGCTTATTCTGAATTAAACAACAATAAACCAAAATTACTCTAAACTCACCCTTTTTGTCAATTTCATCACCAAACAACCAATTTTACTTTTCAAATGAGATATCACTTCAACGTACAAATCATGATCAAGAAAACCAACCGCAAATCAAAACAACACGCATTCATCACCAACAAGGGTCAAACAATACACGAGATTTCATTCAATGCACCGGATATCTCAACAATGAAATAAAAAAAGGTGAAAGAGTAGAATTGGACCTCATTTGAAGCTTTTGAACTCAATGTTATTCGAATAAAGAGAATCCACGCCTGTAAACCTCAAACCGAACATCAAACAAATGAACTCGTCCAACTCAGAACTGAGAATCACAGAAACAAAGAGACCTGGACCAGATTCTCACTAACCCACACGACCTCAAACTAAAAATCATGAGAAATAAAAGAAATTTGGCCCGATTCCAATGGGTTTGGATGGAATCAAAAGAAGATCGAGGTTTGTTTGATGATTTTATGTCGCTGTAACCCTGGTAAACTTCGATTATGACCAAAACGACAAATTGATATCAATTGAGACATGTTCCGATGGGTTTTGAATAAATATGTGACAGCTAGACGCGATTCTGACGAGTCTATCGCTGGAACAGTAATTAAATGACCAAACTCGTGTTCCTCATGATCTCACTCTCCGGAAATTGCTTCGCCATCGTTCTCTTTCAATTTCAATCATGGATCTCCCCCATTCTCACAAAATCTCTATCACTCTCTCGCAGATCTCTCTCACTCTCACACAGCTCTCTCTCACTCTCTCTGTCCATGTGTGTGTTGTGTATATCTATTCTGTGTATATCAGTGTATTGATGAACCAAGAAGAAGAAAGGGAAGGTTTATGCGTATGTTTTTTTGTTCTTTTTCTCCCCAAATCCTGAAATCCCCCTCACTGGAAAAATTGAGAGTTGTATATATGTCCTGGTCCAGAAGAACAAAAGAAAATATCAATGTGTGATTCCTCTTTGTTATGGTGTGTGCCTATCGTGTCCCCCTCCCTTTTCTGTTAATGAATTGGAAATATCCAAAGGAATATTCCAAGTTGGCCCCCCTATTTTTGTCCTTTTGTCAATTTGTTAACAAAGTGGAATAAAATGTGAGTGGTAGGGGGTTGAGGTAGGGTAGTGAGGTGGATGAGGTGAGGGTGGGGTACGTGTTAAGTTGGTTAGGATAAGATTTGTTAGGATAAGGTTAGGGATTTAATTTGTTAGAGATTTTGTTAAGGGTTGTTTTTTTTGTATTTTTGTGGGATATAATTATACGGATGAAGACACGTAGTAATACGGAGGTAAAATGGTAAAAATGATATTGGGGAGGGACAAAATTAGGTGTCCACAAGTAGTCGTAGTTCTATACTAGTAATTTTTAATTCTTGTTGTTTTGTTGATGTTTATTGATCGGGCAGATCGATGGTAGTAGTATGTGGTACTTTTATTCTGTTAACATCTATTGTTTTGTTACCATCTCTAGCTTCTTGTACATATATCACTAATGCCTTTTGTCTTGTATTGTGTACACTCTACCCTCCCAAAGCTATATATAATCATTATCTTTTCATAATTCGACTAGTATAAACATAGAAGACATAAATCAAATAGAATCTCAAAATAGAGGGAATATATTCACTGAACAAGGATTCAAATATCTGTCATGACATGCTAATGCACCAAAAAAGAAGAAAGAAGACAAATGTCATACAATCAGATGTTTATTTTCATATTATTACAATTGACGCTTTGCAGTTGTCAGATTATCTCCAAGATCATCAAGTTTCAGTTAAAACAGACTAAGACAAAGCACACTCAGCGACAATATTCAAAGTTGCACCAACTGATTTTTCTTTTCCCCTCAGTTCAACACAAGATTCAAAATTGCGCCTACTGATATTTCTATTCCCAACAGTTCAATAAAGACAGGTAAAAAGCTTATTGACAACAAGCAACCAAAAATCTTATACACAATCAGCTAACCAGAAGAAATGATGCCCTTTCTATCTTTTGAAAGATACCAACAATGCACATTACCTATACGGAAAATTTCAAGTTTGAATGTCCTTCCCCTTCACAATTTATCCACGAGTATAACAATCATCTAACTTAGAAAAATTTGGTCATATTTATTCCCTTTTTCAAAAAATATGCATCACGTGATTTTCTGACAAATGACTAAGGGCAATTTTCCACACATAGCATAATTCACCAAAACAACCACAAAAGAAATATATCAAAACACATTACCTGGTTCATATCAAGCAACTAATCTTCAATAGGCCCAAAACAAGACACCAGTAAATTCTTAAAATTTGGTGCCTGTAGACAGAGAAAAAGGCAAAGCTAAATACTTTTGTCTCAATGTAGTCACTGATAAACTAGGGACACTTTTGCAGCTTTTAGACCACCATCTAAAATACAAGTAAATCTAACTACTATATCCACTACTATTCCAACATTCCTAATATAGCTTTAGTGCAACAGAGGGGAAACTGAAGGTGAAGGGATACAGTGCAACCGTATACAGACAATACAGTCGTTTAGCTATCCTGAACTGCTACCAACTAAGACTGTAGTTTTTTTAAGAAGCTTTGAGTTTGGTATCTAAGAAATAAAAACACAGGAGAGAGGAGTGAACTGGATGTGACAAATACAAAGTGACATTTCTTCAATACATTCTCTTTAAAGAATTGTTGATTCCAAGTATTTGCAATCAGGTTTAACTCATTCAATGGTGCTTGGGGACAATGCCATTCACCTCGACCCTACGTTACTAAATTTAACAAGTAAATTTTGCATGAAAATGAGCAGCACACTACAATCAGCTAAATTGCATTCAAGAATTTAAAATAAGTTTGAAAATCACAAGGTAATCCTCGAACAGGGTTTAAATGTAAATATCATTTAACTTCAAACCAACATTAAGAGTGTGCAGAAATATGAAAAAACAAAAGTTTAATCAGCCATCCTCGCACAAATCCGGGAGGGAACTGATCATGTCTCATATGATGTTAGCATTGTCTATTCACACCATTTTGCACCAGGAAGATAACTGTCACGACCCGAGCCGGGGCCTAGCTGTGACGAGCATCCCAAACCAGGAAGGCCCGGAACACCCTTCTCTTTCTATCTGGTAATCATGAACATAATTCATATGATAGAAGGTAATGCGGCAAGAGAAATCTACTATGGAAACATGGTTAATCTGAATGTGATAATAATACTGAAACTGAAATCTAAAATATATCTGAATAATAATGTCTGACTCAGTCTGCGAAATCTCTACCATGAATTAATCAAAGTTGTCTGAAAGCTGGGACAAGGCCCCCAGTAGACCAAAACCTATCTAATAGTAGTAATATGAAATAATCAGGCCTTCTGAATCATAGAAGGCTCACCACTGCAACTCTTATCTGTGATCTGGAATCTTTAATGTTTATCTGGACCCCTAGACTGTATCTTAGAACCTGGAAGGAGGGGGGTCAGCATAATTGTACTGGCACGCGAAGCAATCCAAAATAGAGTAATTGAACATATATATATATATATATATATAATACGTGAGAGAAAATTTTCATCAAGCATTATGCATAAAACAGTTTCTGAAAACACATGGTCATCTTCTGAAAACATATAACCTGTCTATAAATCTCAAACTCTGATCTGTGTATTAATTCTAAGTTAGGTGGTATCCCCTACAAGTCTGATATTCCACGGGCAATATGGAATCCGCCATTGACTCGGAAGGGAAGCCTCCAACCCGAGTATGCCGCAAGGGTTGGAGTTCCTGAATCTGATACGCCACATGACACTCAAGTTAGCGTATAATAATATACCCGGGTCAGTAAACCACGGTTTTAGGCAAAGAGTTGTCTGAACTCACGCCTTCTTCGGGGAACCACCTAAGCTCTCTTTATGCCCTATTTTAGCCTTTTCTGAACATGTATCATTCTGAAGTTCTAAAACATGCAAATTTGATAAAGTCTGATTTCTGTATTCATCTGTATCTGTTATGGCATTTTCTAAGTTTGGTATCGTCATACCAAGACTTGCAAGTCATGATTTCTAAGCCATAATACATTAAGCTAAATCTTTTCATTTAAAACATATCTTAGACCACCAAAAATATGCAACTGATATAGAAGATTTCGTGTTCCGAAACTCAAGACAAAATCATGCAAACACTTCATCAAACATATGGTGGTCTAGTGTCTTTAGCAAATCATGCACTCTTTTATTACATGCATTATGAACATTAAACATTCGTGCTAAATTCCCTCTTTAGTGATTTAAAAACCACCTTCAAATCATAACAAGAGTTCAACCATTTCATATAATGCTTTTCAAGAATGCATTGCAAAATAATTCATATGCTATGAAAAATCTAAAAATTCATAATAAGAGGGAATTCACCAAAAGTCATGCTCTCAACAAGAATTCATTCTTAAATACATGCTTTCATACATACATATTCTCAAATCCCATTAGGGAAGGTCAAAAGACCAAAACAATGATGTTAAAACATCTAGTACGTGAATATATACATAGTTTCAAAAATCCCATTCTAAAACATGATTTTTCTACGGCCATGAGAATTTAGGAAAACCCCGCGTACCTCTATTTCGGAAAATAATGGGTGCTTCTTGAAGCCTATGGATTGGGGATTCCGAATCTCTAATGGATTTTGAATACTCACGGATGAATATTGATTTATTTGGGTTTTTAGTTTGAAACTCTTGGGAGTGTTCTTGAGAATTTTTGGATGAATGTGCATGTATTTTGCAGAATTGGGGACTGAATTTCGTGTTTATGGATGAATAAGGGTGGAAAAAGACCATTTTGCCCCAAAAACGGAGTGTTTAAGTCACTTGAAACCATTACATAGGCGCCGCCTATGATATCGCCTATGTTTACATTGGCGCCGCCTATGCTATCACTTATGTTTACATAGGCGCCGCCTATGCTATCGCATATGTTTACATAGGCGCCGCATATGCTATCACATATGTTTTCCAGTGGCTATGTGCGATTGGTTAGGCGACGTATACTACTTTGAAAGGCCATAACTTCTTGCTCGGGTGCTGGATTTTAGCAAAATTGGTATCGTCTGAAAGCTAACTCGAAAACCTATCTTTTTACACATAGTAGGCTCTCTAATTTGACATATACAAAGAGTCATGGATGATAGAAGTTGGCACAAATTACAATGTCCATTTAAACTTAATTGATCGAAGTAGTTTTCAACTCGTCCTTGAGTCAAACGACCTCTATGGTCTAAATTCAAGATTGAATGGATTCACATACTACATAAATAATTAACATGCCATATTGGAATAGGATTTATGGCTTCGAGATTATCAACGCATTGGAATCATGCTCTATATTATAGCCCGAAATGCGGGGCATTACATTATCCCCCCCTTAGGATCATTCGTCCCTGAATGATGATGCAGGATACAGACAGATACAATTTCGAGCATAATAAGGACTAGTAAAGATAAGATAGGAATAGTACTTTCTGTCTCATCATCCATCGAAGTAAACAAATTGGGATATCTAATTCTCATGTCATCTTCTCACTCCCAAGTTGCTTCTTCAACTTTCTGATTTCTCCATAATACCTTCACTGAGGCTATCTCTTTGCTTCTCAACTTTCGAACTTGGCGATCTAAAATATCAACGGGTTCTTCTTCGTAAAACAAGGAATCTGTCACTTTGATATCCTCTACTGTCAATACCAAAGAATGATCTCTAATGCATTTCTTCAACATTGATACATGGAATACTGGATGAACGGAACCCAAACTTGTAGGAAATTCTAGCTCATAAGCAACTGCATCAATCTTCCTCAGAATCTGATATGGCCCTATATAGAGAGGGCTCAATTTACCCCTTTTTCCAAACCGCATAACTCCTTTCATAGGAGAAACCTTGAGAAATACCCAATCACCAACTTTAAACTCTAATTCTCTTCTTAGAACATTAGCATAGGACTTCTGACGACTCTGAGAAGTCTTGAGTCATTCTCTAATGATCTTCACTTTCTCCATCGTCTGATGAGCAAGATCAGGCCCATACAACTGAGTCTCACCCACTTCATACCATCTTATCACAGACCTACATCTTCTCCCATAAAAAGCCTCAAAAGGAGCCATCTTGATGCTGGCATGGTAACTATTATTGTAAGCAAATTCAATTTGTGGCAGGTGATCTACCCAACTACCTTTGAAATTAATGATACATGCCCTCAACGTATCCTCGAGGGTCTGAATGGTAAGATCAGCTTGCCCATCCATCTGAGGGTGGAAAGTTGTGCGTAAATTCACTTGAGTACCTAAACCCTTCTGAAAAGATCTCCAGAACTGAGATGAAAATTGCGTACCTCTATCAGATATAATGGACACTGGTGCCCTATGCAACCAAACTATTTTCTCAATGTAAATCTTAGCATAACCCTCTCCCGAATAATTAGTCCTCACAGGCACAAAGTGGGCTGACTTTGTCAACCGATCTACAATCACCCATATAGAGTCATACTGGTTTTGGGATCTCGGAAGTCCTATAATGAAGTCCATGTTTATCATCTCCCACTTCCATAAAGGCAGGGCTATATCTTGGGAAGTACAACCTGGCCTCATGTGTTCTACCTTCACTTGTTGAGAGTTCAAACACTTGGACACAAAATCATCTACATCATATTTCATGTTATTCCACCAATACAAGGTTTTCAGATCATGGTACATCTTAGTAGAGCCTGGGTGAACGACATACCTTGAAGTGTGCGCCTCATCAAGGATTCTTTCCCGAAGTCCATCAATATTCGGAACGCACAAACTACCCTGAAATCTCAGAATACCATCAGGATCAATTTCAAACGACATAACCTTTTCTTGACCCACATCTTTCTTGATTTGCATCAAGATGGGATCTTCAACCTGCTTCTCCTTAAATTCAGCACAAAGGGATGACTTAGCTAACTCACGAACAATCACCCCTCCATCTTCGAAATCTAAGAGTCGTACTCCCAGATTTGCAAGGCTGTGAATATCCTTCACCATCTCTTTCTTTCCTTCTTCTACATGAGAAAGGTTGCCCGTAGACAACCTGTTGAGGGCGTCGGCTACAACATTTTCCTTGCCCAGATGGTAATGCAGGCTCATATCATAGTCTTTCAGAAAATCGATCCAGCGCCTCTGCCTGAGGTTCAATTCTTTCTGTGAGAAAATATACTGCAGACTCTTGTGGTCAATGAAGATATCAACGTGAACACCGTACAAGTAGTTCCGGCAAATCTTAAGTGCAAACACCATAACCACTAACTCCAAATCATGGGTTGGGTAGTTACGCTCGTGCACCTTCAACTGCCTAGATGCATAAGCCACTACCTTACCATGCTGCATCAACACACAACCAATTCCCACATGGGATGCATCACAGTATACATCAAAGCCATCTACACCCTCGGGAAGGGTCAAAACAGGAGCAGTGGTAAGTTTGTCTTTCAACTTCTCAAAACTATTCTCACACAAATCAGAACACACAAACTGTACCCTTTTCTGAGTCAATTTAGTGAGTGGAGCAGCTATGGAAGAAAAACTCTCTACGAACCTTCTGTAATACCCCGCCAAACCCCAGAAGCTCCGAATATCAGTTGGAGTTGTGGGTATGGGCCATTTTCTCACTGCTTCAACTTTCTGGAGATCCACTCTTATCCCGTCACTGGACATAATATGCCCTAAGAAGGCAATAGCATCTAACCAGAATTCACACTTAGAAAATTTGGCATACAGCTGATGATCCTTAAGGGTCTGAAGAATAATTCGGAGGTGATTAGCGAGATCCTCTTTACTCTTAGAATAGATCAGGATATCATCAATAAATACAATGACGAACAAGTCAAGAAACTGACGGAATACTCTATTCATAAGATCCATGAAGGCTGCAGGGGCGTTAGTCAACCCGAAGGACATGACTAGAAATTCGTAGTGACCATATCGGGTTCGGAAGGCTGTCTTAGGTATGTATGACTCCCTAACTTTCAACTGATAATAACCCGAACGAAGGTATATTTTTGAAAAACACTTGGCACCCTGAAGCTGGTAAAAAATATTGTCAATCCTAGGAAGAGGATATTTATTTTTAATCGTGACCTTATTCAGCTGATGGTAGTCTATGCACATACGAATGGAACCATCTTTCTTTCGCACAAAAAGTACAGGCGCACCCCAAGGGGATACACTGGGGCGTATAAAACCCTTATCTAGGAGATCTGTTAACTGTTCTTTCAACTCCTTTAGTTCTGCAGGAGACATTCTATACGACGGAATAGAAATAGGACGAGTGTCTGGAAACACATCAATACCAAACACAATCTCCCTATCAGGTGGTATTCCTGGGAGATTATTTGGAATGACTTTTGGGAATTCCTTTACTATGGGAACAGATTAAAGAGGAAGACTCTCGGCATTGCAGTCCTTAACTCGGGTAAGGTGGTACAAGCAACCTTTAGAAATGAGTTTGCGGGCTCTGAGATAGGATATAAAGTGCCCTCTGGGTTCTAAAGAATGTCCTTCTCACTCTATCACTGGTTCATTCGGGAAAGAAAAAGTGACCCTTCGAGTCCTACAATCAAATGTGGCATAGCACGAATAGAGCCAATCCATTCCCAAGATAGCATCAAAAGTAACCATATCTATATCTATGAAATCTGCTAACATATTTTGGCTACCAAAAGTCACAATACAACCCCTGTACACCCTCCTAGCAACAATAGAATCCCCCACCGGGGTGGAAACAAAAAAGGGTTCAGAAATCACACAGGGCTCAAACCCAAAACCAACAGACACATAAGGGGTCACATAGGATAAAGTAGACCCGGTATCAAGTAACACATAAACATCACAGGAAAAGATTTGTAACATACCGGTAACAACATCTGGGGAAGTTTCCGCCTCTTATAGGTTGGTCAAAGCATATAACCGGTTGCGACTGTTACCGGCAGCTGATGTGGCGCCCTTCTGAGGCGGGGGTGGTGCCGAAGAATTTGCCTAAGACTTTGCACCACCAATATTCTTTCTAGCAGATGGACATTCTTTCTGAAAGTGACTCGGCTAACCACATCAATAACACACTATCGAGCCTAACTGACACCTTCCCGGATGATTTCTACCATAAGTCTCCCACCACGGAAAAGTACGATATTGCTGAGCCACACTACCCTGTGACCAAGTATCCTGAGCTCTGGTTCCATGGTTAGTTGGAAAACTCTGAGATTGTCTATCTACTGGTGGTCGGGGTACTGGAGCGCTGCCAGTAGACTGCGCATTACCCTAATTCTTCTTTTCCTACCATTTATTTCCCTACTTACTGCCCTGAGGCTGACTGTGACTCTGGTCGGCTGATCTGGCTTTTTTCGCTTGTCTTTCCACCTCCCTAGATTTAGAGATCTTCTTCTTTTTCTCTTCTACCAGCTGCATATGAACGGTCAAACTAGCAAAGTCTAACTCATTATTCAACATTTCCCCCTGGCACTCAAGCACCAGGTTATCATAAAGGCCGAATGCAAATTTCCTCATCCGGGCTCTCATATTACTAGTCAACTCTAGTGCATAGCGGGATAGTTTATTAAATTTCAAAGTGTACTCCTGGACACGCATACTTCCCTGCTTCAGATTCATAAACTCTTCCGCTTTGGACTCCCTCAACTCCGGACGAAAGAATCTGTCAAGGAAGGCTTCCACAAATTCGCCCCAAACTGTAGGCTCAACACTCTCACTTTTTGCATCCTCCCAGTCGGCATACCACTGATTCGCAACATCCTTAAGCTGATAAGTTGCTAGTTCCACCTCTTCAACCTCATCCATATGCATTACCTTAAAGATTTTTTCCATCTCATCCACGAACTCCTGTGGATCTTCCTCCACCTTGGTGCCAATGAACTTAGGTGGGTTCATTTTCATGAAATGTCTGACCCTGGTAGCCTCAGACGTAACAGATGCAGACCCAATATCTTCTGATTATTGAGCCTGGTTAGCTACCAACTGTGTCAGCATATGAATAGACCGTCTGAATTCTGCATTTGAAATATCTCTTTGAGCAGTCAGGGGACAGTTGCCATCTGTCCACGGAGCCCAAGATGGACTGGTCGGGATTGGAGGGACTCTCGGAGTAGGGACAGGTTCTAGAGTGTGAGCTCTGTTACGGTTCCGCATCCCATGGGTGGGACGGACCTCATCTGTCTAAGCATCCTGATCGATGATACGACGTAAAGGCATAGCTGTGTTTCTGAAATACAAGACATCATTGATTAGGGGACAGTTCAGACTCTGAAGCATGAACTAAATCACAAAGAAGGGAAACATTTCCTAAATGCCTAGTAGCCTCTTGCTTATAAGTGTGGCGTGCTACACACCCATAACCAAGACTCTACCCGGCGCGATTTTGAAGATACCCTGGGACCATGAACCGTGCTTTGATACAAAGTTTGTCACGACCCGAACCGAGGCCTAGCCGTGATGAGCATCCTGAACCATGAAGTCCCGGAACACCCTTCTCTGTCTATCTGGTAATCATGCACATAATTCATATGATAGAAGGTAATGCGGAAAGAGAAATCTAATACGGAAACATGGTCAATATGAATGTGATCATAATATTGAAACTGAAATCTAAACTATATCTGAATAATAATGTCTGACTCAGTCTGCGAAATCTCTACCATGAATTAATCAAAGTTGTCTGAAAGCTCGGACAAGGCCCCCAGTAGACCTAAACCTATATAATAGTAGTAATATGAAATAACTAGGCCTTCTGAATCATAGAGGCTCACCACTGCAACTCCGATCTGTGATCTGGAATCTCTACTGTTTATCTGGACCCCTAAATTATGTCTTAGAACTTGGAAGGAGGGGGGGTCAGCATAATTGTACTGGCACGCGAAGCAATCCAAAATAGATTAATTAAACATATATGTATATATATATATAATACGTGAGAGCAAATTTTCATCAAGCATTATGCATAAAACAGTTTCTGAAAACACATGGGCATCTACTGAAAACATATAACCTGTCTATAAATCGCAAACTCTGATCTGTGTATTAATTCTGAGTTAGGTGGTATCCCCTACAAGTCTGATATTCCACGGGCAATATGGAATCCACCATTGACTCGGCAGGGAAGCCTCCAACCCGAGTATGCCGCAAGGGTTGGAGTTCCTCAATCTGATACGCCACATGACACTTAAGTGAGCGTATAATAATATACCCGGGTTGGCAAACCACGGTTTTAGGAAAAGAGTTGTCTGAACTCACGCCTTCTTCGGGGAACCACCTAAGCTCTCTTTATGACCTATTTTAGCCTTTTCTGAACATGCATCATTCTGAAGTTCTAAAACATGCACATCTGATAAAGTCTGATTTCTGTATTCATTTGTATCTGTTATGGCATTTTCTGAGTTTGGTATCGTCATACCAAGACTTGCAAGTCATGATTTCTGAGCCATAATACATTAAGCTAAATCTTTTTATTTAAAACTTATCTTAGACCACCAAAAACATGCAACTGATATAGAAGATTTCGTGTTTCAAAACTCAAGTCAAAATCATGCAAACACTTCATCAAACATATGGTGGTCTAGTTCCTTTAGCAAATCATGCACTCTTTTATTACATGCATTATGAACATTAAATATTCATGCTAAATTCCCTCTTTAGTGATTTAAAAAACACCTTCAAATCATAACAAGAGTTCAACCATTTCATATAATGCTTTTCAAGAATGCATTGCAAAATAATTCATATGCTATGAAAAAACTGAAAATTCATAATAAGAGGGAATACCAAATGTCATGCTCTCAACAAGAATTCATTCTTAAATACATGCTTTCATACATACATATTCACAAATCCCTTTAGGGAAGGTCAAAAGACCAAAGCAATGATGTTAAAACATCTAGTACATGAATATATACATAGTTTCAAAAATCCCATTCTAAAACATGATTTTTCTATGCCCATGAGAATTTAGGAAAACCCCGCGTACCTATATTTCGGAAAATAATGGGTGCTTCTTGAAGCCTATGGATTGGGGATTCTGAATCTCTAATCGATTTTGAATACTCACGGTTGAATTTTGATTTATTTGGGTTTTTAGTTTAAACCCTTGGGAGTGTTCTTGAGAATTTTCATATGAATGTGGATGTATTTTGGAGAATTGGGGACTGAACTTCGTGTGTATGACTGAATAAGGGTGGAAAAAGGGCCATTTTGCCCCAAAAACGGAGTGTTTAAGTCACTTAAACCATTGCATAGGCGCCGCCTATGCTATCACCTATGTTTACATAGGCGCCGCCTATGCTATCGACTATGTTTACATAGGCTCCTCCTATGCTATCACCTATGTTTACATAGGCGTCGCATATGCTATCGCATATGCTTTCCAGTGGCCATGTGCGATTGGCTAGGCAACGCATACTACTTTGAAAGGCCATAACTTCTTGTTCGGGTGCTGGATTTTAGCAAAATCTGTATCGTTGGAAAGCTAACTCGATAACCTATATTTTTAGACATAGTAGGCTCTCTAATTCGACATATACAAAGATTCATAATTAATAGAAGTTGGCACAAATTACAATGTCCACTTAAACTTAATCGATCGAAGTAGTTTTCAACTCGTCCTTGAGTCAATGGACCTCTATGGTCTAAATTCAAACTTGAATGGATTCACATACTACACAAATAATTAACATGCCATATTGGCATCGGGATTATCAACGCATCGGAATCATGGTCTATATTGTAGCCCGAAATGTGGGGCGTTACAATAACAAACATAAGCAATTGTACCTTTGAAACGACTTGTACAATCATTTTGAGTATTTGGGCGCATTTTCCCTAAAAGTCCCTTTACGTGGCTTTAGTATGTGAATTATGAATTAAGGGGATGGGTGGCATGGTTCTCAAGGTAATTGGATGCGCATCGGTGAAGGAAATCAAATCATCGGAATTTGAGAAGTGAAAGTTTGACCAAGTCAACATAATGGTAAACTGACTCGGACTTGAGATTTGACTGTTTCATTAGGTCCGAAAGGTGATTTATGACTTTGCTCAATGGTTTGCACAGCCCCAAGAGTTTCGGGAGTGATTTGGATCCTTGGGTTAGTTACTAGTCTCTTTAAAGTTGAGGTTTGACCCCAGTAATATTTGGTGAAGAAGACCCCGGATAGATGTATCAAGTATTCCAATGAGTTTGTAAGCATGTTTTAGGACTGTCTCCGTGGCTTTTTTTTCTTCAACTTTTTTGTTGTCGAAGCTTTTAAAAGAATCCCAAACCAGTAATCATGTACAAAAAGAAATGGAGCAGCAACTTGTAACATTGTATGTGGCAGACAACAGTCCATTCTAGTTCATGAATGATGGCAGAGACACCAACAAAAGTTCATCAA
The DNA here is from genome assembly GCA_030864215.1 of Capsicum pubescens. Classification (NCBI taxonomy): domain Eukaryota; kingdom Viridiplantae; phylum Streptophyta; class Magnoliopsida; order Solanales; family Solanaceae; genus Capsicum; species Capsicum pubescens. Next base: position 294,883,521 of record CM061545.1, on the reverse strand, counting down.
AATTACAGATTTCATAAAACCCAACTCTAATTTCCATTCTTGACAACTAGAAAACTCATTAAAACCCATCAAAATTCTCATTCATAACAACTAGAAAATTCACAAAACACATCAAATTACCTCTGCTGCTGCAATTCAGAAACTCTCAAGAGAAAGATGCGATTTGCATTTTGGGAAATCAAGCGTAGAGTATTTTGGGGAAAAAATGTTTCTTTTGGTTGAAAATTCTGTAAAGGTGGGACTTTTTGTATTTTTGGGACAAATAAAAAAATAAAGGGAGGAAAATGAAAATATTTTTACCTGCCTATATTACCCACGGTTATTTAGCCACACTTTTTAAAGTGTAGAATTTTTTTTATTTTTTATTTAATTTAGCCACGATTTTTGTAACCATGGCTAAATAACTTTTTTTGGTAGTGCTCACACCAAACAACTCTTTAATACATATATTATTGCAATAACGATCTTAAAAAATGACATTAAATTTTGTGATAAATTCATAAAAAGCATTATTTTATTTATGGTGTTAATAAATTTAAATAAAATGCTATAATTATCTAGATTAAATAAATATATTATATAGATTATAAAGGGTATTACATAGATATAGAATTAAAATTACAAGAGTAAAATGGACATTGCATAGAATAAAAAAAGAAGGGGGGTGGGGGGTATAATGATTGTTCAAATTAAGGTGGGAGTTTGATTTTTAAAATAAAATTGAGGGATAAAAACGAGTTTCACCCTCCAAAAATAAAACAAAATTAAAGGAAATTTATAGCTTACGCCTGATCCACCAGGCCTATAGTTTTGTTGTAAGGGCAGTATTTTCATTTTTGGATAATCGAAGAAAAGAAAGTAAAAGATAAGGGCTAAATTTATTCCTCCACTATTGAAAATAGGTCACTTATACTTTCAAATATACCTTCGCGGTTAAAAAAAGAAACCACTTATACCCCTAAAAACTAACAGAGCACCGCATCATTATTAAACCCATTTTAAATATATACACTCTTAACTACAGTTATCTTAGATTTGAGCTCAAAAAATAAAGTCACTTTAATATGAGATGTTTTATCCATTTCTACATGAATGTGGTTTTGTTAGGGCCAAAATGGGTTGGTAGAGCAAACATGTTTCCCGAAAAGTTATTTTGTAAATCTAGATCAAATATTATTTTTGATTGATATATCAAATCTTCAACACTATTAACACTACCAAGAAATGTAGCCCAATCAGCTATAGTTTGAATACAACATTTTCCTACTATAATATTTTTATGCTAATCCGCACAAGAAAAAGATAAACTTATTCATACAATCGATGCTTGCCTCGAATTATGTTAATTTTATGGTTAACTAATAATTGAACAGATTGTACATATCAAGTAATAAGTAATAATCATGGATAAATGAATAAAGCTTATGTGAAAAAAGAGAAATAATATGTATCTTTGCTCGTTCGATGAACACCGAATGTCAGAACCTTCAGGATAGCTCGAATATTACCCTTCAATGTGTACTCAAATTAATAAAGTGATAAAATAAAATATCATACGCACTAATGATGTAATATTTTCTTTTTAATACTTTTGTAGAACGTGTACACAAATAAAGTCGCGGTCAATTGCGATCCAACGTCATAATTCAAATTAAGAAAAACATATATTGTCTAATTGTGAATTATGGTCATTAAGGATTCGATTAGCGCTAACGACACAAAGAATAGAGGCGAAAGAGGTTCCGTTCAAATCTTTTACAAAAAAAAAAAAAACATAAATTTACAGGCTCTCCAAGTAATTTTTATTTATTTTCCTAAAAAGGTTACACCTCCATCCTTTTATATTTTTATATTTATTGATATAACTGTATTTGTATTTGTATTTAAAAGTTCGCACTTATATTTATATTTTATAGTTCGCATTTGTATTTGTATTAAATAGTTCACACTTGTATTTGTATTTGTTAGTTTGCGCCATCATTTATATTTTATATAATTCACACTTGTATTTTAAAGAACTATTTTGTATTTGTCTTTTATAATTGATTGCATATTATATTGGATTATCTTTAAATCATTGTTTTATTGTGTTTGTATGTTTAGATTATATTTGGATTATACTTATATTTGTATTCTATTTTCTTCTTACCTTTTTTATTTTTAAGAAATTATTTTGTATTTGTATTTGTAAGTTGATTGCATATTGTATTTAGTCGTGACTATGTACAATGTATCATTTGTATTTGTATACAAACAAGTAAGTGCATTAATTGTATTTTTTTATTCTAAATTATATAAATATGTAAAGTATCATTTGATACAAATGTACTGTTTTGTATTTGTATATCAAAATTAGCATTCATATTTGTAAATAAACAAATATCACTTGATACAAATATAATGACAAACAACTGATTTTACAAATACAAATACAATATGTATTTGTAAATATATTGTATTTGTATAAAAATTTGAGTTGTATTTATTTGTATCAATAAACACAACTCGTATCAATAAATACAAACAAGTATTCGTGGAAAGAAAATCAATCATTCCTTTTCAATAATTAAAAAATACAAATGATAATTCACACTTGTATTTATATGTTATAGATCGCATTTGTATTTGTATTTTATAGTTCACACATGTATTTATATGTTATAGTTCGCATTTATATTTGTATTTTATAGTTCGCACTTGTATTTGTATGTTATAGTTCGCATTTGTATTTGTATTTTATAATTCGCACTTGTATTTGTGTTTGTTAGTTTGCAAAAATGAAAAGAAGGAAAAAAGTTGAAAAGAAAAAAAAAAGAAAAAAAAGGAGAAAAAATGAGAGAAAAAGGAAGAAAAATGAGAGAAAAAGGAGAAAAAATACAAAAAAAAAAAGAGAATAATAGAAAATAAAAAAAAGAGAGAAAATAAAAAGAAAAAAAGAAAAAATGAAGGAGAAAAAATATATAAAAAAAAAGAAGAAAAAAAGGAGAAAAATGAAAAGGAAAAAAATGAATAAAAATAAAAAGAAAAAAGTGAAAAAATAAAAAATAAAGAGAAAGCAACAAAAAAAAGAAAAGAAAACTGATGAAAAAAAAATTAAAAAATGAAAAAAAAAAGAATAATAGAAAATAGAATAATAAGAGAGAAAATACTGTCACACCCCTTTTTCTAACCCCAAAAAGATTTGATTTAGGTTTCGGAAGGTCTTTTATTATTAAAGTGACGAAGATGAAAATTTGTTTCGAAAAGGACTTTTAACAATCAAAACTCAGAGTCGCCACTTGGCATAAATCGGGTGTGCCAAGTCACCCATGGATATCCTTTTTCAAAATGGTTTTGACTCTTTAATACTGGTTTGCAAACAGAGATTCCGGCTAAGGAATTCTGTTGACCGAGAGGAAGGTGTTAGGCACCCCTCGATCTCGTGGTTTGACCACGGTCGCTTGGCAGAGCGTATCGGCTAAATTGACATTACAAATGCATAAACCACGCAAAAAATAATCACTCAAGCAAACAAAAATAAAATAATCAAAAATATAATGTCCAGTCTAATTATACAATCCCGAAAAATGAAAAATGCGAAAATGTAAACCCATTCTATTCTAAACTAATCCTAAACTACTCTCCAACCCGCTGCCTCGGGCCTTCGTCACGAACGTCCTCCGGGTAAAAAATACTTCGGGGCATTCCCCGGATAAAAATAATACAAGTACTTCGGGGCATTCCCCGACTAAATGATACAAGTGATCCCAAAGAACACATAGCCAAAAACCATTCGATCACACAAATCAAATATTCCATCAATCCACAATCCTTAAATTCGCCTACCCGACCTATGTTGCCTATCAAGCTCGGCATAACACATGATACTATCAAGTTCAATGACATTAATAACCATTTCAAATTTAACAACAATTGATGAATCAAAAACACAACAATATTTATTTTTATCAACATTCAATTCCCGTCTTCCCCAATTTCATTGTCAAAACTAATTCACCAATTCTTCGACTATCTAATCCAACATCAACCACACGCAATAAAATTCAAGCATGTCAAACACACAAAACACCCAAAATTATGTAAAATTACAAGGGAGATAGAATTGGACCTCAATCGGGGTTTAACCACGAAATTTCTTCAGCAATTTCCAATACATAAAGAAAGGGTGATACCAAAATTTGCGGACTGTTAGATGGAGTTTCGGCTGCTAAAACTGAAATAGACACCGACCTAAGATACTCTGGCGAGATTCGACGGGATTTGGGTCGTAAAATAGAGCTAGGTTGTTGGTTGGTGCTTTCCGAAGCATTTTTGATAGTTACGGGGATGATTCGATCGAAAACGGGATGGACAACTACTAAATGGATGTTTTTCGATTAGTCTCCGGCAATGGACTCACCGGCAAAAGCTTAGAGACTACAAACTTTACTCCTTTCTTTTAATTCGCCCCATTCCTCGCATCTCTGTGTGTGTATTTTTTAATATATGAGTGTGTTCTGCTATATTCTGCTGTATATGACCCTTGAAGATTTTAGTGAATATGTGAGTATATATGGTCTCCTGATGAAGATGATGATAAAAGGAAAAAGGAAGCCTCCAATTTTTGTCACTTCTCCCTCAATCTCTCTCTGTTTCTCACTATTTTCTATGTATATGACTGTGTGGAATTCGTAAAGGAATTGAGTGAGGTGAGTGTGTGCGTGTATGGTGGAAGAAGACGCTGGTGAAGAGAAGAAACTGTGTGTTGTGTGCGTATTCCGTGTAGAAGATTCGAGAATCCAGTCCCTCCTATGGTGTATATATTGTTTTTTATCTTCTGAGAGTAATGTGCATGAATGGAAAAATGGGAATTCCCCTTTTTAATAGTGTGTGGGCCCCCTCATTTTCTTAAAGTGGAAAATCTATTTTTTGGTCCTTTTTTTCATCTATATCTGTGTATGGATATGTACATATATGTTAGGGGTTTGGGGTAGGGTGACGTGGGGTAGAGTTTGTTAGGGTAGGGTAGGTAGGTGTCTTGTTTTGATTGGATAGGTTGTTAGGATAAAAATAAAATTAGTTAGGGGATTGTTATTTTTGTCATTTTGTGGAGAGATTATCACACGAGTGAGGGTACATGGTAGGATAAGATAAAAAATAGGTAAAAACGATATCGGGGAGGGACGAAATTAGGTGTCTACATCATGCCCCCTTTGAATGTAAACACGAAGTGTTTTCAGACAAAGAAGTAGACAACGAGACCAAATTTTGACCCAACCATTATTCAAAGAAAGAAACAGAAGGAAGAAGGACAACCGGGTCTTGACTTAAGACATCCTACCTACCGAAGTTATGAGAGAATCAAGTCACGGGTATTTCAAAGGATTGGAAGAGAAGTGGACTATACCGAGTTAGAGAGTCGAGTGAGGTTCCATCGAGGTTCCGGTCCGCGGCTCTGTCATCACATCAAAAAATGAAAATTACAAGTTAAAACATAAATAAAATTACAAAATCCTATCTATACAGTTTCTGTTGGCTCTTAACTCGACTTTTATCACCCTATTCTCCAGGCTAGCTCCTAACTTGTTGTCCATCACTTTGTTGCTTGACTTTTCATTTCTTCACTCTGTTCTCCAGGCGGGCTCCTGACTTGCAATTTCATCACCCTGTTCTTCAGGCGGGCTCCTGAAACCCAAAATTAAAACTAGAACGAAAAATTATCCCAAACAAAATTATAATAAAATAGTATTTCATTTTTGAAAGCGTTGTCCCATTTTTCCAGGAGGGTCCTGAACAGAAAGTAAAGTCCCATTTTTCAGGAAGGTCCTGAACTGAAAGTAAATTCCCATTTTTCAGGAGGGTCCTGAACATAAAGAAAATTTCCATTTTTGAGGAGGGTCCAGAATTGAAAGTAAATTCCCAATTTACAGGAGGGTCCTGAACATAAAGTAAAATTCCATTTTTCAGGAGGGTCCTGAGCAAAAAATAAATTTCCATTTTTCAGGAGGGTCCTGAACATAAAATAAATTCCCATTTTTCAGGAGGGTCCTGAACATAAAGTAAATTCCCATTTTTCAGGAGGGTCCTTTATTGAAAGTAAATTCCCATTTTTCAGGAGGGTCCTGAACATAAAGTAAATTCCCATTTTTCAGGAGGGTCTTGAATTGAAAGTAAATTCCCATTTTTCAGGAGGGTCCTGAATTGAAAGTAAATTCTCATTTTTCAGGAGGGTCCTAAACATAAAGTAAATTCCTATTTTTCAGGAGGGTCCTGAACATAAAGTAAAATCCCATTTTTCAGGAGGTTCATTAACATAAAGTAAATTCTCATTCTTCAGGAGGGTCCTGAACATAAAGTAAAATCCCATTTTTCAGGAGGGTCCTTAACATAAAGTAAAATCCCATTTTTCAGGAGGGTCCTGAATTGAAAGTAAATTTCCATTTTCCAGGAGGGTCCTGAACATACAGTAAATTCCCATTTTTCAGGAGGGTCCTGAATTAAAAGTAAATTCCCATTTTTCAGGAGGGTCCTGAGCAGAAAATAAATTCCCATTTTTCAGGAGGGTCCTGAACATAAAGTAAATTCCCATTTTTCAGGAGGGTCCTGAACATAGAGTAAATTCCCATTTTCCAGGAGGGTCCTAACATAAAGTAAATTCCCATTTTTCAGGAGGGTCCTGAATTGAAAGTAAATTCCCATTTTTCAGGAGGGTCCTGAGAAGAAAATAAATTCCCATTTTTCAGGAGGGTCCTGAACATAAAGTAAATTCCCATTTTTCAGGAGGGTCCTGAATTGAAAGTAAATTCCCATTTTTCAGGAGGGTCCTGAGAAGCAAAAAAAATTCCCATTTTTCAGGAGGGTCCTGAACATAAAGTAAATTCTCAGGGATGTGGATTTCCAATGTTAGCTGAATTAAGTGAAGCGAATTTACCCCTATTTCAACAAAGAAAATTTGTCAGTTAAAAACTTAGTGGTGGCTTGCAGCTCTTGGCTTCTCAGGTATCTGCCCCAACACTTGTTCCTTTCATCTTTGTTCCAAATATCTAATACTTTCCCTATCTTGCCGCATCATTGACCCGGATCCAGATTGAGGGAAATGAGTTCTGACTCGAACAATGGGTTTCCATTTTACCATGCCTCTGAGGTGCACCTTTTTCCCAAATCTGAATGTTTCCACGAATCCAACAACCTGTCGGTTGATTGACTTCCTTTGTTTCGTGTTGAATTACGATCATATTTCTTTCCTGTGCTGTTTCTTGGTTTTTCCTCATATAATTGAAAAGACTGGTAGTATATTTTGAAATCCTTTCTCGCTTGTTTTGACACAGACTTGACTTAAAATGTAAAGAAATGATGGTGACTTTTATTTTAATTGACGACATCACATTCCATTGACGACATCTTAAAAGACTTTCGCCGACAAATCTCTTTCTTTTCACTTTTCACTTTTCTCTTGAACTCGTCATCGCCTTACGGTGCCCGTGAAGGTTTTCACCACTAAGAATCTCTCATTTTTATTTATCTCCACTCACCATCACCTTATGGTGCCTGCGAGGGTTTTCACCAATAAGACTTTCTCATTTTTATTTCTCTCAACTCACCATCGCCTTATGATGCCCACGGGGGTTTTCACCAATAAGACTCTCTCATTTTTGTATTTCTTTCCTGATTTCTTATGCTGAGGGAGACAAGTGGTACCTCACAATGTATCATCATATCCATTGCATGCTTAGCCTTAAAATTATCAAAAATTGATCTGAAGTACTTTCTTTGGTTGTATCTTGACTTTTGGATAAGTTTAGAAAATGATGGCAAGGGTTTGAAATGACACTTGAAGTGGGGGTGGGACTTACAACTTTTGGAATCGACTCAAACAACACATTAACTCATGCCCCAGTTATTGTTGACTGGGTGAATCTTAAATCTTTATTTGGTTGGACCGAGCCCGAAATAGGGCAGCCTACGTATCTCACTCCTGAGAGAGGAGAATCAGGTCGCACGTAGTTCCATCAGCTTGTTCTTCATTTTGATTGGATTTTTTTTCTTTTTATTTTCGAACTCTTTCTTTTATTCTTATTTTCTTGATTTTTATCTTTGACTCTATTTTGATTCCAAAAGAGGGATATGAAAGAAAATTAAAACGAAGCTCAAACGGGTAAACAAAGGATGACACAATGTTTGGATAGAAGAATAAAATGCCTTCATCATATCAATCTTAAAAAAATGAAAGTACTAAACATGCAATAAAATCAACAAAGGATAAAATATCATACATAATATCTTTTGATCGCATCAGCATTGATAGCCATTTCTGCCATTTTGCCTTCAGTATCTGTAAAATATAAGGCTCCATTGGGCAACACTTTCTTCCCAACGAAAGGACCTTGACAGTTAGGGGAGAACTTGCCTTTCGCTTCAACCTGGTGAGGAAGGATACGTCTCAATACCAACTGACCAACTTCAAAATTCCTGGGATGGAACTTTTTGTTATATGATCGAACCATCCTCCTCTGATACAACTGGCCATGACACATAGACGTTAGCCTTTTTTCCTCAATCAAACTCAAATGTTCCAGTCGAGTTTTGACCCATTCGTCATCATTAATCTCTGCTTCTACAATGACTCGAAGAGAGGGAATTTTAACTTCTGCAGGGATGACTACTTCTGTACTATACACCAATAAATATGGAGTTGCCCCTGTTGAAGTACGAACAGTGGTGCGATAACCTAGCAATGCAAACGACAACTTTTCATGCCACTTTCTAGACCCTTGTACCATTTTTCGCAGTATCTTTTTTATATTCTTATTGGCGGTTTCTACAGCACCATTGACCTTTGGGAGATATGGAGTAGAATTTTGATGTGCGATCTTAAACTGTTGACACACTTCTTGCATCAAATGACTATTGAGATTGACAACATTGTCTGTAATGATCATCTTAGGAATTCCAAATCTACAAATGATATTGACCACGAATTCACGTTACTTCATGTACTGAATCAGCCATATTTCGGAAGATAACATACCAAACTGTACCTATGTGCAAAGTTCTTTAGGCTGTTTTGGCCCTTACAGATGCTTAGCTCAAAGGTTTTGTTTGATCAATTCCTTTCGCCAATGTTAAGCATTTTATGCTTGAATGACTTATTTAAACTCCGCATGAACTAGATGCTTGATGTTCAAGACCAGATCAAAGTATATTTGGTTCCTTGTTTTTTCTGATTATTGCAGTGTAGAACTATCAATAGATAGATACTGCTCTGTAATTTGGAGTGTGCAATGTACTCAGAAGTTACTACTCTGTAATTTGGAGTGTGCAATGTACATGAGTAGGTTGAACATGTGATTTGCATTTTATTTTTTTGGTGTGTGGATAAATCACATACTCCGTCGATGGTGGCATATTTTACTTAACAACTAATGGTTTTATTTGTCTGAATTTCAGCTCTTACAGGAGCTAAGAATTTACAAATTATAAACTCAACAAACACTTATATCCAGGTTATTCTGCTGTTCATAGTTTGTTTGTTATCCTTAATGAGCTGTTTTAGTAATATTTTCAAGACTTTGACTCTTCATTATAAATACAAATACCACATGCAAGATACAAATCGGAAAGACATCTTAGAGATCTTAGAGATAGCAGCCTATTATCATACCACAACAAACACATAAATAACTTAAAAGTTCAAGAATCCCTTAAAGCTCAAAACTTGATCCCCAAATACCCAAAACAAACACATAAACAACATAAACCATCAAGAATCTCCAACCAAACATTCTTGAAACATAATGTAGACACAAATCTCGCATATTTGGTACAAAAGTTTGTGATAGCTAGCGTAGTAAAATTAGATATCAATAAATCAACATCAAAACTAAAATTTGAATATGGATAAGTATATGAATCTTACCGCTAAAATATTTCCTTCTTCATTCGCAAAATTACCATCCTTCTTCAGTAAAGTTGACAAAACAACCTCAGTTCGATACACAGGCCTACCCAATTTTTGTTCCTACCATTAACCAGTTATATATAAATAAAAAATAAGTAACATGAAACACATTATATAAAATAATTTTCAAATAAAATTTAAAATTAAGAAACTTACCATTTGACGACCTCTCCTTACATTGCTTTTGCTACCACCAGCATGCGAGACTTTAAGTTTCATTCTGTTTTTTTTGCATTTTGTGCACATTGTTTCTGCAATTCTCAAACATCAATTCAATTATAAGTAGTAGAGGGGCACAAACACAAAATTTTACAAAAAAAAAACTTGAGTGATTATTTAACCCACTACCTTCGTCTTCTCCTCATTATAGTAATGCACAAAAGCAGTCCAATCAACAACAGAATCAATATTTTCGGGAGTTTTCTCAAGTATCTCTGTGTTACTTTTGTTTTGATAGAAGTTATTTCGTAACTTATATTTGAAGGACCTCCACCTATCGCGTAAAGATTGCATCACCCAATCAACTCCAGCTTCATAATCAAACTCGAAATGCTCCTTCAAATTTGATTGTATTCATACATCAATGTGTATCAACAAAAAATAAACTAACTGAATGACAATAAAGTTAGGTAGTTACCTCAATAATCTCCCAAATTAATTGTTTTTCTCTTTTGGCATTCTGTCCCATCTCACAACGGATATAGGACAAAATACAGAATTTTGAGAAAGTCTTCCAAGAAATCTCACAAGAAAGTTTGAACCATTATCACTTCCTTATCCATCTCCATTGAGTTCCACCATGACTTTTCTATTTTTTTTCTAAGTTCCAAACTCGATCTACTTGCATCTTTTGAGTTGTAATTTCTCCGATCGAAGTATCGACCATTTTAACAAGCAATTAGCTTTAATCGAAAGTAATAATAACAAAAAAAATAAAGAATAAAATGAAATTACTTCTAACCTTTAATCTTGATAAGTAGCAGCTCCTCTTTCACTTTTGAGCTAGCTTCATTAGAGTTTAAAGAAGAAATTAAATTGTCATCACTGAGAGTAGGATTTGTCATATTCTCATTCACAACATGATCCTCTTCTTGATCCAAATCTTGGGAAGTTATGTTATGATTGCCAGTTGGCCTTCCTCATAGGTTCGCTAACAATGAATGTGTTGGCGTCTTGCATTTTTGCTTCATATTTTCTTAGAATATAAAAAGAACAGATTTATTCTACTATATCAATTCAAATAAAAGTTTGGCATTTTCTACTAGCTTCAGTAAGAAGTAGTCACTATTTTGATACCTTTTCTTTCTTTTACCTGCCAAGTGAAATATGCAACATCAAAATATAAGAACATGCAAGTGAAAAAGAGAAAAAAAGAAACCAAAAGTAAAGAGGACCCACCATTTCAGCATAGCTAGCATTATGAACAAAGACCCACAACTGCGGAGAAGTAGTAATAAGGTTATCCATAGCCTCAACTATATGCACTATATTAGACATACTAGCTGGTGTTTCGGTCTACCTCTATGGACCTTATTGGCATTTCACTTTTTCTCTTTTGACCTTTGGGTATATAGAAGTACATAAGTGGCAATATGAATAACCAATTTGTACCTCTTTTGTGAGCTTTTGGAGAGACTGATGGTCTTGTTTTGGTTATGCTTAGAAACATTGATTAGTAGGTTTGAGTTGTTTATAGTCTCCAAGAACAATTACTACTAAGGTTAAAATGAAAAAGTTAGAAATTCTATCAGAAATTATTATTTCACCATATACAATAATATCAAGTTTCTAATAAGGGATAAGTTCTGCACTATGCGTACATCATACTAGTAGGTAGGAGTGAGTTTTGTAACCAGTATTAGTAGTGTCACACCCCTTTTTTAACTCCAAAAAGATTCGGATTATAAGGGTTCGAAAGGGTTTTTATTATCAAAGTGACAAAAGATGAAAATTTGTTTCGAAAAGGACTTTTAACAATCAAAACTCAGAGTCGTCACTTGGCATAATCGGGTGTGCCAAGTCACCTTTAGAAAATTCTTTTCAAAATGATTTGACTCTTTAAAACTGGTTTGCGAACAGAGATTCCGATTAAGAAATTCTGTTGATCGAGGGGAAAGTGTTTGGCACCCCTCAATCCCGTGGTTAGACTACGATCGCTTAGTGGAGAATACCTGTTTATTTAAACACTACAAATGTATAAAACACATAAAACACACAAAACAATCAATCAAATCAACAAAACAAAACAAATCCAAAATCAAAATGTTAAGTTTAATTATACAGTCAAAAATAGAAAAATTGTGAAAATATAAATCCTACTCTAACCGATACTAATCCTAAATTGTGCTTTCATGCTCTACCCGATGCCTCGGTCCTTGATCACGAACGTCCTTTGAGTACAAAATACTTCGAGGGATTCCCCGGATAAATCAGTACAAATTCCTCGGGGTATTCCCCGGCCAAATGAGAATAATTTCAATTTTTATGCGATAAAATAGGACGAATCATTCACCCACATATTCAAACACTCAACCAATCATTATTCCTACATTTTTCTACCCAGCCTACCATTTGCCTACCAATTTCACCCTATCATGATGCTATCACGTTCCAAACAATATCATGTTTATTCCGAATGAAACAACAATAAACCAAAATTAATCTAAACTCACCCTTTTTGTCAATTTCATAATTTCATACCCAAACAACCAATTTTACTTTTCAAAAGAAATATCACTTCAACATACAAATCATGATCAAGAAAACCAACCGTAAATCCAAACAATATGCATTCATCATAAACAAGGGTCAAACAATACACGAGATTTCATTCAATGCACCAGATATCTCAATAGTGAAATAAAAAGAGGTGAAATAGTAGAATTGGACCTCATTTGAAGCTTTTGAACTCAATGTTATTCGAATAAAGAGAATCAACACCCGAAAACCTCAAACCAAACCTCAAACAAACGAACTCATCCAACTCAGAACTAAGAATCACAAAAACAAAGAGACCTAGACCAGATTCTCACGAACCCACACGACCTCAAACTAAAAATCTTGAGAAATAAAAGAAATCTGGCCCGATTCCAATGGGTTTGGACGGAATCAAAAGCAGATCGAGGTTTGTTTGATGATTTGGTGTCGTTGTAACCTCGTTAAACATTGGCTATGACCAAAACGATAAAGAGATATCAGTTGAGACGTATTTCGATGGGTTTTGAATGAATTTGTGACAACTAGATGTGATTCCGACGAGTCTATCATTGGAACAGGAATCAAACGACCAAACTCGTGTTCCTCAAGATCTCATTCGCCGGAAACTGCTTCGCCATCGTTCTCTTTCAATTTCAATCGTGGATCTCTCCCTCTTTTGCAAAATCTCTATCACTCTCTCGCAGATCTCTCTCACTCTCTCGAAGCTCTCTCTACCTCTCTCTGTCCGTGTGTGTGTTGTTTATATCTATTCTGTGTATGTCAGTGTATTGATGAACCAATAAGAAGAAAAGGAAGGTTTATGCGTATTTTTTTTTTGTTCTTTTTCTCCCCAAATCCTGGAATCCCCCTCACTGGAAAAATGGAGTGTTGTATATATGTCCTGGTCCAAAAGAACAAAATAAAATATCAATGTGTGGGTCCTCTTTGTTATGTTGTGTGCCTATTGTGTCCCCCTCCTTTTTCTGTCAATGAATTAGAAAAATCCAAAGGAATATTCCAAGTTGGCCCCCTGTTTTTATCCTTTTGTCTATTTGTTAACAAAGTGGAATAAAATGTGAGTGGTGGGGGGTTGAGGTAGGGTAGTGAGGTGGGTGAGGTGAGGGTGGGGTACGTGGTAAGTTGGTTAGGATAAGGTTAGGGATTTAATTTGTTAGAGATTTTGTTAAGGGTTGTTATTTTTGTATTTTTGTGGGATATAATTATATGGATGAGGACACATAGTAATACGGAGGTAAAATGGTAAAAATGCTATCGGGGAAGGACAAAGTTTGGTGTCCACATCATGCCCCCTTTGAATGTAAACACAAAGTGTTTTGAGACAAAGAAGTAGACAACGAGACAGAATTTTGTCCCGACCATTATTCAAAAATAAAACAGAAGGCAGGAGGGAGACCAAGTCTTGATTTATGACATCCTACCTACCCAAGTTATGAGGGAATCAAGTCATGGGTATCTTAAAGGATTGGAAAGAGAAGAACTATACCGAGTTGGACAGTCGAGTGAGGTTCCATCGAGGTTCCGGTCCGCGACTCTGTCATTACATCAAAAAATGAAATTTACAAGGTAAAAACATAAATGAAATTAAAAAAAACTCTATCTATGCAGATTTTCTTGACTCTTGACTTGCTACTTCATCACCCTATTCTTCAGGCGGGCTCCTGACTTGCAATTTCTTCACCCAGTTCTTTAGGCGGGATCCTGACTTGCAATTTCATCACTCCATTTTTCGGGAAAGCTCCCGACTTACAATTTCATCATTTGTTGCTTGGTTTTCAATTTCTTCACCCTATTTTTTAGGCGGGTTCCTGACTTGCTATTTTTTTATTTGTTGACTTTTAATTTCTTCACCTTGTTGCTTGACTTTCAACTTTTTCACCATGTTTCTTGACTTTTCATTTATTCACCCTGTTCTTCAAGCGGGCTCCTAAATTACATCAATACTAAAAAGAAAATTATCCCAAACAAAGAAATCCATCATCTATGAGTTAATTGGAATGATTCGACTAAAAGGTACGTCTTATAGGAATCAAAGGGAATGATTCGACTAAAAGGTACGTCTTATATGAATCAAAGGGAATGAATCGACTAAAAGGTATGTCTTATAGGAATCAAGGAGAATGAATCGACTAAAAGGTACGTCTTATAGGAATCAAGGGATATGACTTGACTAAAAGGTATGTCTTATAGTAATCAAGGTGGGTGACTCGACTAAAAGGTACATCTTATAGGAATCAAAGGGAATGACTCGACCAAAGTTATGTCTTCTAGGAATCAAGGAGAATGACTCGACTAAAAGGTACGCTTATAGGAGTCAAGGAGAATGACTCGACTAAAAGGTACGTCTTATAGGAATCAAGGGAATGACTTGAATAAATGGTACGTCTTATAGGAATCAAAGGAGGTTACTCGACTAAAAGGTACGTCTTATAGGAATCAAGGGAGATGACTCGACTAGAAGGTACGTCTCCTAGGAGTGAAGGTTCAATTTAAGAAGTGTATCACCTACCAAATAAAAACTGAAATCCCTGGACAAGTGTATCTCCGAGGGATATGGGATGATCAATTTTTACCATGATTTTATTATTGAACCTGTGCAGAAATATTGCTTCCTGCATTTGTAAAAGTGAGGCATTGCAGCCCTTGATGTTTATGCTCTGAAGTCCCTGCTTTGAAGGTAATATGTTTCCTGTTTCATCAAAGAAAACTTTTTAGTTTAAAACACGGTGACTGGTTTGTGGCTTTAGCTTTCGCGGCGATCGCTCTTTCCCTCATCACATTTAACCTTGTTTCCATCCGTTAGCATGCATCATTGGCCCAAACTCAGGTTATTAAGAGTGACTCTGAAACAAACACAGTATTTCTGTTTTGCCATATTTCTCAGATAAACCCTTTGCACCTTAGTATTTCCATGGGTTCCCATACTTGTCTGTTGACAAAACTTTCAGCATGTCCTTTTTTGGCTCAAAATCATGTCTCTTTCATGTGCTGGCTATTGTCTTACTTTGTTTAATTAAAGAAGCTAGTAGCCAGTTTTGAAATCTTTCTCACTTGTTTTTTATATGGTCTTGACTCAAAGGCAAGAAAAAATGACAATGATTTTTTATTTGGTTAACTGACTCAAGAAAATAAAAAAAAAAAAAGAGAAGAAAGAAAATACAATGAAACAAAGAAATGAAAATTTATCTAGAAAAGAAAGTTAACTCTAATGATTATGTCATGCATTTTGGATTAAACTGCCTAATATTTCCATCCAAACTTCTACCAATTGTTGTTGGGTTATTGACCTTGAAACTGAGTTTCTTCCTTAGGCCAAATTCATTCAGAAACCTCATTCGACTAGTGGCGCCTTGAAGGGTTTTCGCCAACAAACCTGTTTCTTTCTCTCAGCTCACTATTTCCTTATGGTGCCCATGAGGGTTTTCACCAATAATTGTCTCTCATTTTTATTTCTCTCCTGATGTCATCACCAAATGTATCAGCACTCTACTATTTTCTCAGACGTTTCTCTTAACTTTAGCACTCTGATCCAATGTTTCATGGTTAAATAAGATTTTAAGATCTGACTGAAAATTCCACAAAAATGTCATATCACTAAATTCAACGTAAAATGTATTGTATAAAGAAAACAAGAAAACAACACATATTTAAAACACAAAGGAAAAGGAACAATTCATTTAGTTGAAATAAAAGATAGAAGGGTTTGAACCTAAACGACAAAAGGACAAAACAAGATAGATCCAAAACTACAACCCTGAAATAATTCAAAAAAAAAAAAACAAACAAACTACCAGTCCTATTCCTAGTAGGGAGAGGGGTGACTTCTCAATTGCTTAGCCTGACAACTTAGCCACTGTTTTGCATATCAACATGACTAGAGCTTCCCTTACTGTCAATGTTCTGCACCATAATTGATCCATCTTGAATCATCTTTTCAATTTCTCGTTTCAAATCTCGACAATCTTCAATACTATGACCCTGAGCATCAGAATGATACGCACACCGTACATTAGGATCAAAATTTCTTGAATGCCGATTAAGAGTGTACCCAAGGAGAGGAGTGATCATACCCCATTGTACCAATTTCTGAAATAAACTAGCATACGACTCTCCAATTGGCTTGGATCATACCCCATTGTACCAATCTCTGAAATAAACTTCTGCCTTATTTCATCGTTTGGCTTGGATCAAAAATTAGGCTTAGGAGGGTTTTGGTATGTTTGTGGAGTTAGAGGATGACAATGAGGAGTTGGTGTGTTCCACTATGGGTAAGATGGGGGATGAAAATATGGTTGTGCATTATATACTGGATATAGAGGTGGAGGAGCAGAGTATAATGGATTTTGGGAGTGATTATGTGGAGCTTGGGCATGAACTTGGGTTTGAGCCTGAGAGTGATGACAACGGGGTCTTCTTGACCGTGCCCGCTGTCCAACTACAATAGAAGATGCAACTTCCTCATTCTTTGTCTCTCCAATACTTCCTGAACCCTTTTGAATTGCTTGAGTTATCGCATTCAATGTTGCAAAACTCACAATGCGACCAGTCTTAATTACCTCTTTTATCATTTCCCCCATTTTTAGGACCTCAATAAATGACTTGCCTAATGCAGGTAACAACTGTTGATAATAAGTTTCGTCTTGCGCTTGAATAAACACCTCCACTATTTTTCTTTCTTTCATAGGCGGTTTTACTCTAGCAGCTTGTTCGCGCCATCTAATCGCATACTCCTTGAAACTCTCAGTATTCTTATTTTTATACTATTTATGGATTTTTCATCAGGGATCAACTCCATATTGTATTGAAATTATTGCACAAATTCATTAGCTTGGTCATCCCAACTAATCCACTTGTCAATGTCTTGGTCAACAAACTATTTTGAAGCTAGGACTGAAAGACTCTCCCCGAAATAAGCCATGAGTAGTTCTTTCTTCCCCCCAGCACCCCTTAGTTGGTTTCAATAACGTCTCAAGTGTGCAACAGGATCTCCATGTCCATGATACTTCTCAAACTTCGGATTTTAAAGCCAAAAGGAAGATGAACCCAGGGAAACATGCACAGATCTTTATATGAGACACTTTTGTACCCCCCAAGTCCCTGGAGGTCTTTCATAGCCAGTTCCAAACTTCTCAATTTTCTGCTCATTTCCTCTTGTTCTTTTGTTATAACAGGCTTCTCAGTGTTAAGAGGAAATTCAGGTGGGTGAGTGTAGCCATAAGGATTAGTCGACTTAAATGTGGGATCAATGGCATGATATTGATCAGCAAAAATATTCAATACAGGCTCTCTCACAGAGTGGGGAGGCATAACTTGTGGATAAACCTCAAAAGTAGGAGCTTCGGGTGGGGGTGGTGCTGCAAAAACATGAACAGTGGGTGGAGCCGAGCATATGGTAGCTTTATGTTGAGGAGTGAGGAAATAAATATTGGAAGTGTTTGGATAGTGTTTCCCCGGAGTAGATCCTGATGCATGTTGTAACGTGTCAACAACAATAGGAAATTGTGCATGTGACACTGGAGGCAAGCTAGAAAGATATTCTAGATTATCAGTGGGAAATGGAGGAGACGGCAACCCATTAGCCAAAGCTCGATGCATTTCTATCATTTGCTACCTTAATTTCCTAATCTCTTCATTAACTTCCAAATTCTCATTCTCCGAACTCCTTATCTGATCAGTGACAACAAATTCGGTATCCTTGTTGGCCATAACTTTCTCTGTGACTTGGTGCAATATGGAGGACTAGCCAAAATGTCACAAACCAACTACCTTAAACTAACTAAACAAGAGATAGCAAATGCGTTAGAATTCAACACTATTTTACAAAACTTTTTTTTGAAAAGGTCACCAAACCCAAGAGGGGCGCCTACGTATCTCACTCCCAGGAGAGGTGAATCAGGTGTGCGTAGTTCGTGAAGTCTTGCCAAAATGGCCAACTAAACTCTTTTTCCTTTCTTTTTTCTTTTTCTTGAAACTTTAAAAAGAAAAGGAATTAAAAAATTATCAAAAGAATTGATGAAAATCTTTTTATATTTTTCAAGTTTAAACTCCCTATACAAAATGAAACCTATGATTACCTAAAAAAATGTATTTTTGAGTTTTCGATTTTGAATTTCATGTGAAAATGAAACTTGAACATATTAACGGAAAAATCTTTTTTGAAGTTTTCTTTTAAAGATGTATATGAAACAACACCTACTCTAATAAAGAGTGAATTTTTTTATTTTTTATTTTGAATTTTTCAAATAAGATCAACCAAAAATGAAACCTACGACTATTGAGTAAAATCTTTTTTTTTCCTTTTCAAGACATGTAGGAAACACCTACTCTAAAAGAATAGTGAAGAAAATCTTTTTTGAATTTTTTTAATAAGATCCCCGAACCAACAATAGGTTGCCTACGTATGTCACTCCCGAGAGAGGAGAATCAGGGGTGCGTAGTTCGTCCAGATTGGATAATTAATGATTAGATAACCGACTGAACCCTGACTTGAGAGAAGCAACCACAAACAGAAGATGAAAAACCTCAATAAAATCTTTTTGAGTTTTCAATTTGACACTTAACCTAAAAATGACACCAATAAATATGAAAGAAAAATCTTTTTGATATTGTCGTTATAAGAAATGTACAAAACTTCTACCATTGTTTTTGCATTTTCCTTTATAAAAACCTTCTATTGTAAAAAAAAAAATCTTTTTTTTTTAAAATTTTTTGAATTGTGAAAAACAAAAGCCATAAAGAACTCTAAAAACTACAAAACTTTTTTTTTGACTCCTTTTTCTTTTTCCTTTTTTTTCTCCATGCCCACACACTTTACTTCTAACACATGTTTTCTCCCACATCAGTCCGTCAAATGACCACGTTACCCTCAGAGATGCAACATTTAGCACGTAGGGATGCTTTAGAGGCGAGTCTCCTACAAAGGGCCAAATGGGCCCCGCTAGGTCTTCAATATGATGTTCATAAGCATGAACTAAAGGTTGACCTACGTTGGGGTTCACTAACAAGGATGTTCGGGGGAGCATATGGTCGATAGTGGCTACTTTGCTTTCCACCTACTACTTAACACCGACGGCTCACCCCATAAAATAAGGGTGACTCAACTAGAGGTCGTGTACAACAGGTGTACTATGGACTTGTTGCAGAAAAAATGACTCGGGTTATGCACATGATGCAAGATATAAAGCGGTAACACATAAGATAAAAACTGTAAACAAAGAGCACGTAGGCACTCAACAGTGATAATACAATAACATAAAACAACACAAACAAAATGGTCATACACCTATAGTGTCAAACTAAGTCGATACAACTCCAAAATAAGCTCGAATTCTTAAATAGTCCCCCAAAGAGTCGCTAAAGCTGTCACACCCCTTTTTTAACTCCAAAAGGATTCGGATTTTAAGGTTTCAAAAGGGTTTTTATTATCAAAGTGACAAAAGATGAAAATTTTATTTCGTAAAGGACTTGTAACAAACAAAACTCAGAGTCTCCACTTGGAATAATCGGGTGTGCCAAGTCACCTTCAGAAAATCCTTTTCAAAATAATTTTACTCTTTAAAACTGGTTTGCGAACAGAGATTCTGGTTAAGGAATTCTGTTGATCGAGGGGAAGGTGTTAGGCACCCCTTTATCCCGTGGTTCGACCACGGTCGCTTGGTAGAGCATACCGGCTAATTTAAACACTACAAATGTATAAACCGCATAAAACACATTAAATAATCAATCAAATCATCAAAACAAAACAAATCCAAAATCAAAATGTTTAGTCCAATTATACAGTCAAAAATAGAAAAATTGCGAAAATATAAATCCTACTCTAACTGATACTAATCCTGAATTGTGCTTCCATACTCTACCCGATGCCTCGGGCCTTGATCACGAACGTCCTTTGAGTACAAAATACTTCGAGGCATCCCCTGGATAAATCAATACAAATTCCTCGGGGCATTCCCCGGCCAAATGAGCACAATTTCAATTTTTGTGCGATAAAATAGAATGAATCATTCACCCACATATTCAAACACTCAACCAATCATTATTCCTATATTTGCCTACCCAGCCTACCGTTTGCCTACCAATTTCACCCTATCATGATGCTATCACGTTCCAAACAATATCATGCTTATTCTGAATTAAACAACAATAAACCAAAATTACTCTAACTCACCCTTTTTGTCAATTTCTCAATTTCATCACCAAACAACCAATTTTACTTTTCAAACGAGATATCACTTCAACGTACATATCATGATCAAGAAAACCAACCGCAAATCAAAATAACATGCATTCATCACCAACAAGGGTCAAACAATACACGAGATTTCATTCAATGCACCGGATATCTCAACAATGAAATAAAAAAAAAGTGAAAGAGTAGAATTGGACCTCATTTGAAGCTTTTGAACTCAATGTTATTCGAATAAAGAGAATCCACGCCTGTAAACCTCAAACCGAACCTCAAACAAACGAACTCATCCAACTCAGAACTGAGAATCACCAAAACAAAGAGACCTGTACCATATTCTCACTAACCCACACGACCTCAAACTAAAAATCATGAGAAATAAAAGAAATCTGGCCCGATTCCAATGGGTTTGGACGGAATCAAAAGCATATCGAGGTTTGTTCGATGATTTTGTGTCACTGTAACCCTGGTAAACTTTGATTATGACCAAAACGACAAAGAGATATCAATTGAGACATATTTCGATGGGTTTTGAATGAATATGTGACAACTAGACGCGATTCTGATGAGTCTATCGCTGGAACAGTAATCAAACGACCAAACTCGTGTTCCTCAAGATCTCACTCACCGGAAACTGCTTCGCCATCGTTCTCTTTCAATTTCAATCGCAGATCTCCCCCTTTCTCACAAAATCTCCATCACTCTCTCGCAGATCTCTCTCACTCTCTCACAGCTCTTTCTCACTCTTTCTGTCCGTGTGTGTGTTGTGTATATCTATTCTGTGTATGTCAGTGTATTGATGAACCAAGAAGAAGAAAGGGAAGGTTTATGCATATGTTTTTTTTTTCTTTTTCTCCCCAGATCCTGGAATCCCCCTCACTGGAAAAATTGAGTGTTGTATATATGTCCTGGTCCAGAAGAACAAAAGAAAATATCAATGTGTGAGTCCTCTTTGTTATGGTGTGTGCCTATCATGTCCCCCTCCCTTTTCTGTTAATGAATTGGAAAAATCCAAAGGAATATTCCAAGTTGGCCCCCCTATTTTTGTCCTTTTGTCAATTTGTTAACAAAGTGGAATAAAATGTGAGTGGTAGGGGGGTTGAGGTAGGGTAGTGAGGTGGATGAGGTGAGGGTGGGGTACGTGGTAAGTTGGTTAGGATAAGATTTGTTAGGATAAGGTTAGGGACTTAATTTGTTAGAGATTTTGTTAAGGGATGTTATTTTTGTATTTTTGTGGGATATAATTATACGGATGAAGACATGTAGTAATACGGAGGTAAAATGGTAAAAATGATATTGGGGAGGGAAAAAATTAGGTGTCCACAAGTAGTCGTAGTTCTATACTAGTAATTTTTAATTCTTGTTGTTTTGTTGATGTTTATTGATCGGGTAGATCGATGGTAGTAGTATGTGGTACTTTTATTCTGTTAACATCTATTGTTTTGTTACCATCTCTAGCTTCTTTTACTTATATCACTAATGCCTTTTGTCTTGTATTGTGTACACTCTACCCTCCCAAAGCTATATATAATCATTATCTTTTCATGATTCGACTAGTATAAACATAGAAGACATAAATCAAATAGAATCTCAAAATAGAGGGAATATATTCACTGAACAAGGATTCAAATATCTGTCATGACATGCTAATGCACCAAAAAAGGAGAAAGAAGAAAAATATCATACAATCAGATGTTTATTTTCATATTATTACAATTGACGCTTCGCAGTTGTCAGATTATCTCCAAGATTATCATGTTTCAGTTAAAATAGACTAAGACAAAGCACACTCAGCGACAATATTCAAAGTTGCACCAACTGATTTTTCTTTTCCCCTCAGTTCAACACAAGATTCAAAATTGCGCCTACTGATCTTTCTATTCCCAACAGTTCAATAAAGACAGGTAAAAAGCTTATTGACAACAAGCAACCAAAAATCTTATACACAATCAGCTAACCAGAAGAAATGATGCCCTTTCTATCTTTTGAAAGATACCAACAATGCACATTACCTATACGGACAATTTCAAGTTTGAATGTCCTTCCCCTTCACAATTTACCCACGAGTATAACAATCATCTAACTTAGAAAAATTTGGTCATATTTATTCCCTTTTTCAAAAAATATGCATCACGTGATTTTCTGACAAATGACTAAGGGCAATTTTCCGCACATAGCATAATTCACCAAAACAACCACAAAAGAAATATATCAAAACACAGTACCTGGTTCATATAAAGCAAGTACTCTTCAATAGGCCCAAAACAAGACACCAGTAAATTCTTATCACAAATTTGGTGCCTATAGACAGAGAAAAAGGCAAAGCTAAATACTTCTGTCTCAATGTAGTCACTGATAAACTAGGGACACTTTTGCAGCTTTTAGACCACCATATAAAATACAAGTAAATCTAACTACTATATCCACTACTATTCCAACATTCCTAATATAGCTTTAGTGCAACAGAGGGGAAACTGAAGGTGAAGGGATACAGTGCAGCCATATACAGACAATACAGTCATTTAGCTATCCTTAATTGCTACCAACTAAGACTGTAGTTTTTTTAAGAAGCTGTGAGTTTGGTATCTAAGAAATAAAAACATAGGAGAGAGGAGTGAACTGGATGTGACTAATACAAAGTGACATTTCTTCTATACATTCTCTTTAAAGAATTGTTGATTCCAAGTATTTGCAATCAGGTTTAACTCATTCAATGGTGCTTGGGGACAATGCCATTCACCTCGACCCTACGTCACTAAATTTAACAAGTAAATTTTGCATGAAAATGAGCAGCACACTGCAATCAGCTAAATTGCATTCAAGAATTTAAAATAAGTTTGAAAATCACAAGGTAATCCTCGAACAGGGTTTAAATGTAAATCTCATTTAACTTCAAACCAACATTAAGCGTGTGCAGAAATATGAAAAAACAAAAGTTTAATCAACCAGCCTTGCACAGATCCGGGAGGGAACTGATCAAGTCTCATATGATGTCAGTATTGTCTATTCACACCATTTTGCACCAGGAAGATAATTGTCACGACCCGAGCCGGGGCCTAGCTGTGACGAGCATCCCAAACCATGAAGGCCCGGAACACCCTTCTCTATCTATCTGGTAATCATGCACATAATTTATATAATAGAAGGTAATGCGGAAAGAGAAATCTAATATGGAAACATGGTTAATCTGAATGTGATAATAATACTGAAACTGAAATCTAAAATATATATGAATAATAATGTCTGACTAAGTCTGCGAAATCTCTACCATGAATTAATCAAAGTTTTCTAAAAGCTGGGACAAGGCCCCCAGTAGACCAAAACCTATCTAATAGTAGTAATATAAAATAAACAGGACTTTTGGATCATAGAAGTCTCACCACTGCAACTCCGATCTGTGATCTGGAATCTCTACTGTTTATCTGGACCCCTAGACTGTGTCTTAGAACCTGGAAGGAGGGGGGTCAGCATAATTGTACTGGCACGCGAAGCAATCCAAAATAGAGTAATTGAACATATATGTATATATATATATAATACGTGAGAGCAAATTTTCATCAAGCATTATGCATAAAACAGTTTCTGAAAACACATGGGCATCTTCTGAAAACATATAACCTATCTATAAATCTCAAACTCTGATCTGTGTATTAATTCTGAGTTAGGAGGTATCCCC
Organism: Capsicum pubescens; assembly: GCA_030864215.1. Classification (NCBI taxonomy): domain Eukaryota; kingdom Viridiplantae; phylum Streptophyta; class Magnoliopsida; order Solanales; family Solanaceae; genus Capsicum; species Capsicum pubescens. The sequence continues at coordinate 294,859,008 of CM061545.1, read as the reverse complement.
TACAAGTCTGATATTCCACGGGCGATATGGAATCCTCCATTGACTCGGCAGGGAAGCCTCCAACCCGAGTATGCCGCAAGGGTTGGAGTTCCTGAATCTGATACGCCACATGACACTTATGTCAGCGTATAATAATATACCCGGGTCGGCAAACCACGGTTTTAGGCAAAGAGTTGTCTGAACTCACGCCTTCTTCGGGGAACCACCTAAGCTCTCTTTATGCCCTATTTTAGCCTTTTCTGAACATGCATCATTCTGAAGTTCTAAAACATGCAAAATCTGATAAAGTCTGATATCTGTATTCATCTGTACCTGTTAGTGCATTTTCTGAGTTTGGCATCGTCATACCAAGACTTGCAAGTCATGATTTCTAAGCCATAATACATTAAGCTAAATCTTTTGATTTAAAACATAGCTTAGACCACCAAAAATATGCAACTGATATAGAAGATTTCGTGTTCCGAAAGTCAAGTCAAAATCTTTTAAACACTTCATCAAACATATGGTGGTCTAGTGCCTTTAGAAACTCATGCACTCTTTTATTACATGCATTATGAACATTAAACATTCATGCTAAATTCTCTCTTTAGTGATTTAAAAACAACCTTCAAATCATAACAAGAGTTCAACCATTTCATATAATGCTTTTCAAGAATGCATTGCAAAATAATTCATATGCTATGAAAAATCTGAAAATTCATAATAAGAGGGAATTCACCAAAAGTCATGCTCTCAACAAGAATTCATTCTTAAATACATGCTTTCATACAAACATATTCTCAAATCCCATTAGGGAAGGTCAAAAGACCAAAACAATGATGTTAAAACATCTAGTACGTGAATATATACATAGTTTCAAAAACCCCATTCTAAAACATGATTTTTCTATGGCCATGAGAATTTAGGAAAACCCCGCGTACCTCTATTTCGGAAAATAATAGGTGCTTCTTGAAGCCTATGGATTGGGGATTCCGAATCTCTAATCGATTTTGAAAACTCACGGTTGAATATTGATTTATTTGGGTTTTTAGTTTGAAACTCTTGGGAGTGTTCTTGAGAATTTTTGGATGAATGTGGATGTATTTTGGAGAATTGGGGACTGAATTTCGTGTTTATGACTGAATAAGGGTGGAAAAAGGACCATAAACGGAGTGTTTAAGTCACTTGAAACCATTACAGAGGCGCCGCCTATGATATCGCCTATGTTTACATTGGCGCCGCCTATGCTATCGCTTATGTTTACATAGGCGCCGCATATGCTATCACATATGCTTTCCAGTGGCCATGTGCGATTGGTTAGGCGACGTATACTACTTTGAAAGGCCATAACTTCTTGCTCGGGTGCTGGATTTTAGCAAAATTGGTATCGTTGGAAAGCTGACTCAAAAACCTATCTTTTTACACATAGTAGGCTCTCTAATTTGAAATATCGAAAGAGTCATGGACGATAGAAGTTGGCACAAATTACAATGTCCATTTAAACTTAATTCATCAAAGTAGTTTTCAACTCGTCCTTGAGTCAAAGGACCTCTATGGTCTAAATTCAAGATTGAATGGATTCACATACTACATAAATAATTAACATGCCATATTAGAATAGGATTTATGGCTTCGGGATTATCAATGCATTGGAATCATGCTCTATATTATAGCCCAAAATGCGGGGCATTATATTATCCCCCCTTTAGGATCATTTGTCCCTGAATGATGATGCGGGACACAGACAGACACGATTTCGAGCATAATAAGGACTAGTAAAGATAAGATAGGAATAGTACCTTCTGTCTCATCATCCATCGAAGTAAACAAATTGGGATATCTAATTCTCATGTCATCTTCTGACTCCCAAGTTGCTTCTTCAACTTTCTGATTTCTCCATAATACCTTCACTGAGGCTATCTCTTTGCTTCTCAACTTTCGAACTTGGCGATCTAAAATTTCAATGGGTTCTTATTCATAAGACAAGGAATCTGTCACTTTGATATCCTCTACTGGCAATACCAAAGAATGATCTCTAATGCATTTCTTCAACATTGATACATGGAATACTGGATGAACAGAACCCAAACTTGCAGGAAATTCTAGCTCATAAGCAACTGCATCAATATTCCTCAGAATCTGATATGGCCCTATATAGCGAGGGCTCAATTTACCCCTTTTTCCAAACCGCATAACTCCTTTCATAGGAGAAACCTTGAGAAAAACCCAATTACCAACTTCAAACTCTAATTCTCTTCTCAGAACATCGGCATAGGACTTCTGACGACTCTGAGCAGTCTTGAGTCATTCTCTAATGATCTTCACTTTCTCCATCGCCTGATGAACAAGATCAGGCCCATACAACTAAGTCTCACCAACTTCATACCATCCTATCGCAGACCTACATATCCTCCCATACAAAGCCTCAAAAGGAGCCATCTTGATGCTGGCATGGTAACTATTATTGTAAGCAAATTCAATCAGTGGAAGGTGATCTACCCAACTACCTTTGAAATTAATGACACATTCCCTCAACATATCCTCGAGGGTCTGAATGGTAAGATCAGCTTGCCCATCCGTCTGAGGGTGGAAAGTTGTGCGTAAATTCACTTGTGTACCTAAACCCTTCTGAAAAGATCTCCAGAACTGAGATGAAAACTGCGTACCTCTATCGGATATAATGGACACTGGTGCCCTATGCAACCGAACTATTTTCTCAATGTAAATCTTAGCATAACCCTCTCCCGAATAATTAGTCCTCACAGGCAAAAAGTGGGCTGACTTTGTCAACTGATCTACAATCACCCATATAGAGTCATACTGGTTTTGGGATCTCGGAAGTCCTGTAATAAAGTCTATGTTTATCATCTCCCACTTCCATAAAGGGTGGGTTATCTCTTGGGAAGTAAAACCTGGCCTCATGTGTTCTACCTTCACTTGTTGACAGTTCAAACACTTGGACACAAAATCATCTACATCATATTTCATGTTATTCCACCAATACAAGGTTTTCAGATCATGGTACATCTTAGTAGAGCCTGGGTGAACGACATACCTTGAAGTGTGTACCTCATCAAGGATTCTTTCGCGAAGTCCATCAATATTCGTAACGCACAAACTACCCTGAAATCTCAGAATACCATCAGCATCAATTTCAAAAGACATAACCTTTTGTTGACCCACATCTTTCTTGATTTGCATCAAGATGGGATCTTCAACCTTCTTCTCCTTAACTTCAACACAAATGGATGACTTAGCTAACTCATGAACAATCACCCCTCCATCTTCAAAATCTAAGAGTCGTACTCCCAGATTTGCAAGGCGGTGAATATCCTTCACCATCTCTTTCTTTCCTTCTTCTACATGTGAAAGGCTGCCCGTAGACAACCTGCTGAGGGCGTCGGCTACAATATTTGCCTTGCTTGGATGATAATGCAGGCTCATATCATAGTCTTTTAGAAGCTCCATCCAGCGCCTCTGCTTGAGGTTCAATTCTTTCTGTGAGAAAACATACTGCAGACTCTTGTGGTCAATGAAGATAACAACGTGAACACCGTACAAGTAGTTCCGCCAAATCTTAACTGCAAACACCACAGCTGCTAACTTCGAATCATGGGTTGGGTAGTTACGCTCATGCACCTTTAACTACCTAGATGCATAAGTCACTACCTTACCATGTTGTATCATCACACAACCAATTCCCATATGGGACGTATCACAGTATACCACAACTAGGAGATCTGTTAACAGTTCTTTCAACTTTTTTAGTTCTGCAGGAGCCATTCTATTCGACGGAATAGAAATAGGACGAGTGTCTGGAAACACATCAAAACCAAACTCAATCTCCCGATCAGGTGGTATTCCTGGGAGATCATTTGGAATGACTTTTGGGAATTCCTTTACTACGAGAATAGATTGAAGAGGAAGACTCGCGACATTGGAGTCCTTAACTCGGGTAAGGTGGTAGAAGCAACCTTTAGAAATGATTTTGCGGGCTCTGAGATAGGATATAAAGTGCCCTCTGGGTGCTAAAGAATGTCCTTCTCACTCTATCACTGGTTCATTCGGGAAAGAAAAAGTGACCCTTCGAGTCATACAATCTAATGTGGCATAGCACGAATAGAGCCAATCCATTCCCAAGATAGAATCAAAAGCAACCATATCTAAATCTATGAGATCTGCTAACATATTTCGGCTACCAAAAGTCACAATACAACCCCTGTACACCCTCTTTTTAATAATAGAATCCCCCACCGGGGTGGAAACAAAAAAGGGTTCAGAAATCACACTGGGCTCAAACCCGAAACCAACAGACACATAAGGGGTCACATAGGATAAAGTAGACCCGGGATCAAGTAACACATAAACATCATGGGAAAAGATTTGTAACGTACCAGTAACAACATCTGGGGAAGATTCCGCCTCCTATAGGTTGGTCAAAGCATATAACCGGATGCGACTGTTCCCAGCAGCTGATGTGGTGTCCTTCTGAGGCGGGGGTGGTGCCGAAGAATTTTCCTGAGACTTTGCACCACCAACATTCTTTCTAGCAGATGGACATTCCCTCTGAAAGTGACTCGGCTGACCACATGAATAACATACTATCGAGCCCAACTGACACCTTCCCGGATGATTTCTACCATAAGTCTCACACCGCGGAAAAGTACGATATTGCAGAGCCACACAACCCTGTGACCGAGTATCCTGAGCTCTGGTTCCATGTTTAGTTGGAAAACTCTGAGATCATCTATCTGCTGGTGGTCGGGGTACTGGAGCGCTGCCAGTAGACTGTGCATTACCCTAATTCTTCTTTTCCTGCCATTTATTTCCCTACTTACTGCCCTGAGGCTGACTGTGACTCTGGTCGGCTGATCTGGCTCTTTTCACTTGTCTTTCCACCTCCCTAGCTTTAGAGATCTTCTTTTTTTTTCTCTTCTACCAGCTGCATATGAACAGTCAAACTAGCAAAGTCTAACTCCTTATTCAACATTGCCCTCTGGCACTCAAGCACCAGGTTATCATAAAGGCCGGATGCAAATTTCCTCATCCAGGCTCTCATATTACTAGTCAACTCTAGTGCATAGCGGGCTAGTTTATTAAATTTCAAAGTGTACTCCTAGACGCGCATACTGCCCTGCTTCAGATTCATAAACTCTTCCGCTTTTGACTCCCTCAACTCCAGAAGAAAGAATCTGTCAAGGAAGGCTTCTACAAATTTGCCCCAAACTGTAGGCTCAACACTCTCACCTTTTGCATCCTCCCAGTCGGCATACGACTGATTCGCAACATCCTTAAGATGATAAGTTGCTAGTTCCACCCCTTCAACCTCATCCATATGCATTACCTTAAAGATCTTTTCCATCTCATCCACGAACTCCTGTGGATCTTCCTCCACCTATGTGCCAGTGAACTTAGGTGGGTTTATTTTCATGAAATGTCCGACCCTGGTAGCCTCATACGTAACAGATACAGACCCAACATCTTCTGATTATTGAGCCTGGTTAGCTACCAACTGTATCAGCATATGAATAGACCGTCTGAATTCTGCATTTGAAATATCTCTTTGAGCAGTCAGGGGACAGTTGTCATCAGTCCACGGAGCCCGAGGTAGACTGGTCAGGACTGGAGGGACTCTCGGAGTAGGGACAGATTCTGGAGTGTGAGCTCTGTTACGGGTCTGCATCCCATGGGTGGGACGGACCTCATCTGCCTGAGCATTCTGATCGATGATATGACGTAAAGGCATAGCTGTGTTTCTAAAATACAATAGATCATTGATTAGGGGACAGTTCAGACTCTGAAGCATGAACTAAATCACAAAGAAGGGAAACATTTCCTAAACGCCTAGTAGCCTCTTGCTTATAAGTGTGGCGTGCTACACACCCATAACCAATACTCTACCCGACGCGATTTCGAACACACCCTGGGACCATAGACCGTGCTTTGATACCAAGCTTGTCACGACCCAAGCTGAGGCCTAGCCGTGATGAGCATCCCGAACCATGAAGGCTCGGAACACCCTTCTCTGTCTATCTGGTAATCATGAACATAATTCATATGATAGAAGGTAATGCGGAAAGAGAAATCTAATACGGAAACATGGTCAATCTGAATGTGATCATAATACTGAAACTGAAATCTAAAATATATTTGAATTATAATGTCTGACTCAGTCTGCGAAATCTCTCCCATGAACTAATCAAAGTTGTCTGAAAGCTCGGACAAGGCCCCCAGTAGACCAAAACCTATCTAATAGTAGTAATATGAAATAACCAGGACTTTTGAATCATAGAAGGCTAACCACTGCAACTCCGATCTGTGATCTGGAATCTCTACTGTTTATGTGGACCCCTAGGCTATGTCTTAGAACTTGGAAGGAGGGGGGGTCAGCATAATTGTACTGGCACGCGAAGCAATCTAAAATAGAGTAATTGAACATATATGTATATATATATATAATACGTGAGAGAAAATTTTCATCAAGCATTATGCATAAAACAGTTTCTGAAAACACATGGGCATCTTCTGAAAACATATAACCTATCTATAAATCTCAAAAACTGATCTGTGTATTAATTCAGAGTTAGGTGGTATCCCCTACAAGTCTGATATTCCACGGGAGATATGGAATCCTCCATTGACTCGGCAGGGAAGCCTCTAACCCGAGTATGCCGCAAGGGTTGGAGTTCCTGAATCTAATACGCCACATGACACTTAAGTCAGCGTATAATAATATACCCAGGTCGACAATCCACGGTTTTAGGAAAAGAGTTGTCTGAACTCACGCCTTCTTCGGGGAACCACCTAAGCTCTCTTTATGCCCTATTTTAGCCTTTTCTGAACATGCATCATTCTGAAGTTCTAAAACATGCAAATCTGATAAAGTCTGATTTCTGTATTTGTCTGTATCTGTTATGGCATTTTCTGAGTTTTGTATCGTCATACCAAGACTTGCAAGTCATGATTTCTGAGCCATAATACATTAAGCTAAATCTTTTTATTTAAAACATATCTTAGACCACCAAAAACATGCAACTGATATAGAAGATTTCGTGTTTCAAAACTCAAGTCAAAATCATGCAAACACTTCATCAAACATATGGTGGTCTAGTGCCTTTAGAAAATCATGCACTCTTTTATTACATGCATTATGAACATTAAACATTCATGCTAAATTCCCTCTTTAGTGATTTAAAAACCACCTTCAAATCACAACAAGAGTTCAACCATTTCATATAATGCTTTTCAAGAATTCATTGCAAAATAATTCATATGCTATGAAAAATCTGAAAATTCATAATAAGAGGGAATACCAAAAGTCATGCTCTCAACAAGAATTCATTCTTAAATACATGCTTTCATACATACATATTCTCAAATCCCTTTAGGGAAGGTCAGAAGACCAAAACAATGATGTTAAAACATCTAGTACATGAATATATACATAGTTTCAAAAATCTCATTCTAAAACATGATTTTTCTATGCCCATGAGAATTTAGGAAAACCCCGCGTACCTCTATTTCGGAAAATAATGGGTGCTTCTTGAAGCCTGTGGATTGGGGATTTCGAATCTCTAATCGATTTTGAAAACTCACGGTTGAATTTTGATTTATTTGGGTTTTTAGTTTGAAACCCTTGGGAGTGTTCTTGAGAATTTTCATATGAACGTGGATGTATTTTGGAGAATTGGGGACTGAACTACGTGTGTATGACTGAATAAGGGTGGAAAAGGGACCATTTTGCCCCAAAAACGGAGTGTTTAAGTCACTTAAACCATTGCATAGGCGCCGCCTATGCTATCACCTATGTTTACATAGGCGCCGCCTATGCTATCGCCTATGTTTACATAGGATCCGCCTATGATATCGCATATGTTTACATAGGCGCCGCATATGCTATCACATATGCTTTCCAGTGCCCATGTGCGATTGGTTAGGCGACGTATATTACTTTGAAAGGCCATAACTTCTTGCTCGGGTGCTGGATTTTAGCAAAATTGGTATTGTTGGAAAGATAACTTGATAACCTATCTTTTTACTCATAGTAGTCTATCTAATTCGACATATACAAAGAGTCATAGTCGATAGAAGTTGGCACAAATTACAATGTCCACTTAAACTTAATCGATCGAAGTAGTTTTCAACTCGTCCTTGAGTCAAAGGACCTCTATGGTCTAAATTCAAACTTGAATGGATTCACATACTACACAAATAATTAACATTCCCTATTGGCATCAGGATTATCAACGCATCGGAATCATGGTCTATATTGTAGCCCGAAATGTGGGGCGTTACAATAACAAACATAAGCAATTGTACCTTTGAAATGACTTGTACAATCATTTTGAGTATTTGGGTGCATTTTCCCTAAATGTCCCTTTACGTGGCTTTAGTATGTGAATTATGACTTAAGGGGATGGGTGGCATGGTTCTCAAGGTAATTGGATGCACATCGGTGAAGGAAATCAAATCATCGGAATTTGAGAAGTGAAAGTTTGACCAAGTCAACATAATGGTAAACTGACTCGAACTTGTGATTTGACTATTTCATTAGGTCCGAAAGGTGATTTATGACTTTGCTCAATGGTTTGCACGGCCCCAAGAGTTTCGGGAGTGATTTGGATCCTTGGGTTAGTTACTAGTCTCTTTAAAGTTGAGGTTTGACCACAGTAACATTTGGTGAAGAAGACCCCGGATAGATGTATCAAGTATTCCAATGAGTTTGTAAGCATGTTTTAGGACTGTCTCCGTGGCTTTTTTTTCTTCAACTTTTTTGTTGTCGAAGCTTTTAAAAGAATCGCAAACCAGTAATCATGTACAAAAAGAAATGGAGCAGCAACTTGTAACATTGTATGCGGCAGACAACAGTCCATTCTAGTTCATGAATGATGGCAGAGACACCAACAAAAGTTCATCAAAATTACAGATTTCGTAAAACCCAACTCTAATTTCCATTCTTGACAACTAGAAAACTCATTAAAACCCATCAAAATTCTCATTCATAACAACTAGAAAATTTACAAAACACATCAAATTACCTCTGCTGCTGCAATTCAGAAACGCTCAAGAGAAAGACGCGATTTGCATTTTGGGAAATCAAGCGTAGAGTATTTTGGGGGGAAAATGTTTCTTTTGGTTGAAAATTCTGTAAAAGTGGGACTTTTTGTATTTTTGGGACAAATAAAAAAATAAAGGGAGGAAAATGAAAATATTTTTACCTGCCTATATTACCCACGGTTATTTAGCCACACTTTTTAAAGTGTAGAATTTTTTTTATTTTTTATTTAATTTAGCCACGATTTTTGTAACCATCGCTAAATAACTTTTTTTGGTAGTGCTCACACCAAACAACTCTTTAATACATATATTATTGCAATAACGATCTTAAAAAATGACATTAAATTTTGTGATAAATTCATAAAAAGCATTATTTTATTTATAGTGTTAATAAATTTAAATAAAATGCTATAATTATCTAGATTAAATAAATATATTATATAGATTATAAAGGGTATTACATAGATATAGAATTAAAATTACAAGAGTAAAATGGACATTGCATAGAATAAAAAAAGAAGGGGGGTGGGGGGTATAATGATTGTTCAAATTAAGGTGGGAGTTTGATTTTTAAAATAAAATTGAGGGATAAAAATGAGTTTCACCCTCCAAAAATAAAAAAAAATTAAAGGAAATTTATAGCTTACGCCTGATCCACCAGGCCTATAGTTTTGTTGGAAGGGCAGTATTTTCATTTTTGGATAATCAAAGAAAAGAAAGTAAAAGATAAGGGCTAAATTTATTCCTCCACTATTGAAAATAGGTCACTTATACTTTCAAATATACCTTCGCGGTTAAAAAAAGAAACCACTTATACCCCTAAAAACTAACAGAGCACCGCATCATTATTAAACCCATTTTAAATATATACACTCTTAACTACAGTTATCTTTGATTTGAGCTCAGAAAATAAAGTCACTTTAATATGAGATGTTTTATCCATTTCTACATGAATGTGGTTTTGTTAGGGCCAAAATGGGTTGGTAGAGCAAACATGTTCCACCGAAAAGTTATTTTGTATCTCTAGATCAAATATTATTTTTGATTGATATATCAAATCTTCAACACTATTAACACTACCAAGAAATGTAGCCCAATCAGCTATAGTTTGAATACAACCTTTTCCTACTATAATATTTTTATGCTAATCCTCACAAGAAAAAGATAAACTTATTCATACAATCGATGCTTGCCTCGAATTATGTTAATTTTATGGTTAACTAATAATTGAACTGATTGTACATATCAAGTAATAAGTAATAATCGTGGATAAATGAATAAAGCTTATGTGAAAAAAGAGAAATAATATGTATCTTTGCTCGTTCGATGAACACCGAATGTCAGAACCTTCAGGATAACTCGAATATTACCCTTCAATGTGTACTCAAATTAATAAAGTGATAAAATAAAATATCATACGCACTAATGATGTAATATTTTCTTTTTAATACTTTTGTAGAACGTGTACACAAATAAAGCCGCGGTCAATTGCGATCCAACGTCATAATTCAAATTAAGAAAAAAATATATTGTCTAATGGTGAATTATGGTCATCAAGGATTTGATTAGCGCTAACGACACAAAGAATAGAGGCGAAAGCGGGTTCCGTTCAAATCTTTTACAAAAAAAGAAAAAACATAAATTTACAGGCTCTCCAAGTAATTTTAATTTATTTTCCTAAAAAGGTTACACTGTCATCCATTTATATTTTTATATTTATTGATATAACTGTATTTGTATTTGTATTTAAAAGTTCACACTTATATTTATATTTTATAGTTCTCATTTGTATTTGTATTTAATAGTTCACACTTGTATTTGTATTTGTTAGTTTGCGCCATCATTTATATTTTATATAATTCACACTTTTATTTTAAAGAACTATTTTGTATTTGTATTTTATAATTGATTGCATATTATATTGGATTATATTTAAATTATTGTTTTATTGTGTTTGTATGTTTAGATTATATTTGGATTATACTTATATTTGTATTCTATTTTCTTCTTACCTTTTTTATTTTTAAGAAATTATTTTGTATTTGTATTTGTATTTGTATTTGTATTTGTATTTGTATTTGTATTTGTATTTGTATTTGTATTTGTATTTGTATTTGTATTTGTATTTGTATTTGTATTTGTATTTGTATTTGTATTTGTATTCGTATTCGTATTCGTATTTGTATTCGTATTCGTATTTGTATTTGTATTTGTATTTGTATTTGTATTTGTATTTGTATTTGTCTTTGTATTTGTATTTGTATTTGTATTTGTAGTTGTATTTGTATTTGTATTTGTATTTGTATTTGTATTTGTATTTGTATTTGTATTTGTATTTGTATTTGTATTTGTATTTGTATTTGTATTTGTATTTGTATTTGTATTTGTATTTGTATTTGTATTTGTATTTGTATTTGTATTTGTATTTGTATTTGTATTTGTATTTGTATTTGTATTTGTATTTGTATTTGTATTTGTATTTGTATTTGTATTTGTATTTGTATTTGTATTTGTATTTGTATTTGTATTTGTAAGTTGATTGCATATTGTATTTAGTCCTGACTATGTACAATGTATCATTTATATTTGTATACAAACAAGTAAGTGCATTAATTGTATTTTTTTTATCCTAAAATATAGAAATATGTAAAGTATCATTTGATACAAATGTACCGTTTTGTATTTGTATATCAAAATTATCATTCATATTTGTAAATAAACAAATATCACTTGATACAAATATAATGACAAACAAATGATTTTACAAATACAATATTTATTTGTAAATATATTGTATTTGTATAAATATTTGAGTTGTATTTATTTGTATCAATAAATACGACTCGTATCAATAAATACAAACAAGTATTCGTGGAAAGAAAATCAATCATTCCTTTTCAATAATTCAAAAATACAAATGATAGTTCACACTTGTATTTATATGTTATAGATCGCATTTGTATTTGTATTTTATAGTTCACACTTGTATTTATATGTTATAGTTTGCATTTATAGTTGTATTTTATAATTCGCACTTGTATTTGTATGTTATAGTTCACATTTGTATTTGTATTTTATAATTCACACTTGTATTTGTGTTTATTAGTTTGCACAAATGAAAAGAAGGAGAAAAATTGAAAAGAAAAAAAAGAAAAAAAGAAGAAGGAGAAAAAATGAGAGAAAAAGGAGGAAAAATGAGAGAAAAAAAAGGAGAAAAAAATACAAAAAAAAAAGAGAATAATAGAAAATAAAGAAAAATAAAAAGAAAAAAAGAAAAAATGAAGGAGAAAAAATATATATATAAAAAAAAAAGAAGAAGAAAAAAAAAGTAGAAAAATGAAAAGGAAAAAAATGAATAAAAAATAAAAAGAAAAAAGTGAAAAAATAAAAAATAAAGAGAAAGCAACAAAAAAAAGAAAAGAAAAACTGAAGAAAAAAATTTTGAAAAATGAAAAAAAAAAGAATAATAGAAAATAGAATAATAAGAGAGAAAATACATCAGAAAGGTTATGAATTGTAATTAAGAATAATTAATAGGCAAGAGGGGGTTATGAATTGTAATTAATTAAAAATTAGGCTTTAAGTGGTAATAAAACCCCAATAATGACCAATCCGGATAATTTTCCCTAAAATTTATACTTACCAATTGATTTTAGGATTTAATAACCATTATATAGTTGATTTTGAATCCTAAATATTAGGGGTGTAATTAATATTTATTTATATATAAATTTTAAAAGAATTAGTAAATTAGTAAAGTGAATTAGAAAATATTGTGCGTTTTGTACGTCAAAAAAAAAAGGTAGTATTACTATAATTTGGATGAAACCATCAATTTTTCCTTTTTCTCCCTCTTATTATATATTTACGGAATCCTTTTTTTAGGTACACACACAAAAAAAAATGTATCAATATTAATTTTTCATATATTTTAAAACTCCTTTATTTTTATAGATAGTAACCAATAATATAAAAATAATTATAATAATTTAAAAAAAATGGAAAGACGATTTTGTTTATTACGAAGTCTTTTGATAAAGGGCAAAAAATTCAAACAACAATTTTAAGGTCCTTCACACTTTAATATGATTAGTTTAGGTATACGCACCTCGTGCGTGTACCTTACTTTAATAAGTTCAAACGTTACATTAAATGCAACATTTGTTTAATTAATAAATTGAATACAATAATTAAATTCAAACCCTTTTGAACATGTATAAAACTTATTTTATTAGTTATGTAGTATTTGTAAATATCTAAGATGCAAATAAAATAATTGAAATACATTGCCAGTCCCTTAAATTATATTGATGTCTTTAGTAAAGTAAGTAGATGATTAGTGATTGATAATCTACAAAATTGCACAATTTTACTTGATTTCATCCTAAAAGTGCAAAATTTGACCTGGAGAATCCATGCCACTTTAATCCCTCATCTTCATCAAATAGTCGATATAATTTTTTTGCCGCTTCAAATATAGCCATTCTCTTTCTCCAATGATTACAAAATGAAGTTTGCATCACGGATTTAGAGAAATAATAAAAATAGTGTCTCAAGAAAAAAATTATATTATTATTTAACTACGCATATACAACAATAACATAATTATAAATAATATCAACACAACCAAGAATGAAAAGTTAAAACAAGAACAGAAACACACCTTTAAATTCGCTATTAATCGACATGAAATTTTAAGCCCATCCTGCATGTGAATTTTCCTTTTCCTGCAATTTATTCATATATTTGTTGAAGAAGGTAGGAAGATAATAATATTATAACAACAACAAACATATTCATAGGAATAGCTCAAAGTAGAAAGAGAATTCATAACCATTTCAATAAAAAGATAAAAACAAATGGAATTTAACTCAAAAATAATGGTAATTTTTTTACTACTTTCTCCATCCTATGATTGCAGGTTGTTTCAATGTCTCAATATAATAGTCCGAAATTTAACAAAAGCGTCTTGAACATAAGAAAATACGCTCTATTTATTGTAATGTTGGCATACATTAATAGCAAAATTAATCTACAAAAACGTTTTAAATATAAAAGAGATGCTTTATTTGCTGCAAATAACACACGCTAATAGCTGAAATATTTTTCATCAGTAATATAAAAAGAAAAATAAAGATGAAATAGTATTCCACTAAACAATGATGATAACGAAATTTGCGTTGTTTTCTCTTTTTGGAGGACAAATATATTTTGTTTTGTCTGAAAAAAAATTAATTGTTCACAAGTTAAATTTAAATGCTTACACACCTGAGATCATTGAAAAAACAATACAATTGACTATGCTCCCTTCAAGAAAACAATTCGAATAAAAATACTTAAAAAATCAAAAAAATAAAGAAGAAGAAGACTCAATATATGTTTATATCTACAGACTATATGTGTATAACTTTTTTCATTGTCATTGTTCCTAGGATTTCTTATATAGTTAAAATAGTTATTTAACTCCAAGAAATTATGGACTCTTACTATATATATATATATTTTATTATATATTTTAAAAAAAATTAATTATTAAAATATTTTTTTTTTCTTACCATATCTTTTAGGACTACTTAATTATTAGTTTTCATAATAATTCTTACAACATTTTAGGACTCTTTAATTTAAGATATTATAAAAATAATTAATAAATAATTCAAGAAAAATAGTGAAAAGACGACTTTGTCTAAAGTAGAGACTTTTAATGAAGGGCAAAAAGTTCAATTTACTTTTCTAAAGATCTTCACACTTTTAATATATTATAGATATAGATATAGATATAAATTATAGATTATAGATTCACACTTTTAATATATTATAGATTATAGATTATAGATATAGATATAGATATAGATAGATATACATATACATAATAGATATGTTATATTATCAGTCCATTGTCATGTTGATTGATTTTATCCTTTGAATGATTGTTTGTATATCATCACATATATAGTGCTAGGTATATGGTGGCTACGCCCGACAACAATAAGAGATAATTAACGGCATCGCAAAAACATTTAGCGGCATTTGAGTGAACGATGTTGCATATATTTTCATAAAGACTTTGATGATATTTATATCAAGTGCCGGTGAATATCTATATTTTTGAAGCTAAAAGTAATTACTTTTAGCGATAATTATTATTGCCGGTAAAGCTACCGGTCATATATTGCGGCTTTAGTTATTACCGATAAATGATACCTATTTTAGCGGAAATTATTATAACGACTAAAGTCGACCATGAATTCACATTAATTCATATACCAAATAAACCATATTGAGGAAGATAATAGCACAAAAAAACAAAATATCTCCAATATTTTGGCTTGCAAGAAGTTTTGCGTTGGTCGTAACCCAGTTTGAGAACATTCTCTCATATATTCCCTTCACCAAGTCATCGTCGCCAACAATCAACTCTTAACCCTTGGTGTCAAAGTAAAGGGCAAGTTCCTTTCTTGTCTTGCCCAAAAACTTTCTTTATTCTCATTGAAGAAAGACTCTCCCCCGAGAAGGTTTTACACATAGGGCCAGCTGATTTTTTTTATCTAGCTTGCCGTTAGTTCGTCTAGTGCCTTTCAGTTGGGGTCCGCCCTAGGGATTGGTTAGACCACTTGAATTTTTTTCGTCTATCGAAGGTAGTCAATGTGTCAGTCATTTTCCCCCATTAGACTTGTCATTCCTTTGCTCTTTTTCTTTCTCTCTTCCAGTTCTCCTCCTCTACTTTATTTGACAGGAATGGAAAATACCACTCTATAAATAACAAAAAAAATTAGTAATTTTATTTTAAAATTTAAATGATTTGAGCTTGGAAGAAACCTACAAAGATCAAGAACAGTAATTAGCAATATACCCCAAGTTGAAGTTAGGTCTTATTAGACATAAGGAGAAGCAAAAAACTCTGTTAGAATCTGTGCAATTGTTCAATCTAAGCTGCCATTGATAATGAGCTATGGCTCAGCAGAGAAGAGAAGAGAAAATGAGATATTATTTCAGTGTAAAGAGGCCAAAAAATTAGTTCATTACAATGCAATAGTGTTGTTTATATAGAACTTCTGGAAGCTTCTATTCTAACTGTTTCCTAACTAATCACTGCTTAGACAACTAACTAACACATTAGTTGTTTAACTACTTCATAATCAAGTAATTCCTAACTCATTACTCCCCCTCAAGCTGGTGGGTGCAAAGACATTTAACACACCAATCTTGCCTAGTAAGTTTTCATGTTGCAACTGAGGTAAGCCCTTAGTAAGTATGTCTGCAAGTTGTTCTCTTGAGCTCATATGTTTTATTTTCAAGAATCCTTCTTGTATTTTTTGTCTGATAAAGTGGCAGTCAATCTCTACGTGTTTAGTCCTCTCATGGAACACTGGATTGGCTGCTATCTGTAATGCTGCTCTACTGTCACTAAACACAATTGTTGGTTCCTCAATTTTACTTCCCAGCTCCTTTAATAATGTAGTGATCCATACTAGTTTTGAAACTGCATTAGCCATGCTTCTGTATTCAGCTTCTGCTGAACTTCTGGAGACTACATTTTGTTTCTTTGACTTCCACGACAATAGTGATTCACTATGCTTGACTAAAATGCCTGAAACTGACCTTCTGGGATTGGGACATGAAGCCCAGTCTTCATCACAATATACATTAAGCTTGTTTGATATCTTGCTGCTTAACAAGATTCCAAGTCCTTGTTCTCTCTTCACATAATTCATTACTCTCACAGCTGCATCCCAATGCGACCTTTTTGATTATTGCAGGAATTGACTAAGTGTTTGGACTGAGAATGCAATGTATGGCCTTGTCAGTGTTAAATACTTTATTTTGCCTATGAACCTCTGATATTGCTCTCTGTTTTCAAAAGGTTCATCTGTTGATTCTCCTGTGACTTGATCAAACTTCAGTGTCGTTAACTTCATATTCATTTCAAGGGGTGTCATAGATGGTTTAGCACTTCCTAACCCTAAATCAGAGATAATTTCCAATGCATACTTCCTTTGATTCATAAGAATACCTTTGGCAGATCTACTAAATTCCATGCCAAGAAAGAATTTTAAATTACCAAGATCCTTGATTTTAAATGCTTTCTGAAGAGAAGCTTTAGTATGTTCTGTGAGGCTCAAGCTATTACCAGTCACAAGCATGTCATCTACATACACAAGGATTGCAACTATGTCTAACCCTTGTTTTTTTATGAATAAAGAATGATCCAGGATGCTCTGAGTAAAACCAGAATGCACTAGTGACTCACTCAATTTCAAATTCCACTTCCTACTTGCTTTCTTAAGACCATAGAGGGATTTGACAAGTCTACATACAATACAATTCTCCCCCTGACTTAGAAAACCCTCAAGCAACTGTTTATACACCTTATCATGCAAGTCACCATGGATAAAAGCATTGTACACATCTAACTGATGAATGAACCAATTGTGTTGTGCAACCAAAGAGAGAACTGTCCTGACTGTAGCAATTTTAACTACTGGAGAAAAGTTATCATGAAAATCAATACCTGCTGTCTGATTAAAGCCCTTAGCAACTAATTGAGCTTTAAATCTCTCAATATCCCCATTAGCTTTTAACTTGACTTTATAGACCCATCTGCAGCCAATAGGAACTTTACCCTTGGTAATGGAAACCAGGTCCCAAGTATGATTATCATTAAGATCCTCTAACTCAGTGTACATAGCTTCCAACCATCTCGGATCTTTGAGAGCCTCTTGATAAGAGGTAGGTTCTTATACTGCAGCAAAAGTATGTAGATACTTCTGATACGAGGGAGAAAGATGTGCATATGACACACTGTCAGCAAGAGGATAAAGGACATTGCTAGCTGACGGTTTGGAAACAAAATCTGATAACCAAATAGGTTTATTAGTGAGACTTGTTTATCGTCTAAAATTTGGTAGATTGTATGGATTGAAAGTAGAGGTAGAAGCATCCGTAGGGATAAGAGATGGTAATGGATTTTGAACAATATCAGAAGGTGGGAGATCAACTGGTAATGAGGAAGCCAGAGTAGGTGTTTCGGAGATGTTGCTAGGATCATAAAAATCATCATCATCACAAGGACCTAGAGAGAGTGAAATAAAATCTGTAGATGATCATCCACTATATGGGTACCTTGAAGGGAAATTGGTTTTCCTGAAATACCACATCACCATTAACAAAAACCTTCTATGCAGCAAGATCAATACAGAACATACCCTTTGGTGACATTAGAATATCCCATAAAAACTGATCTTACAGCTCTTGGAGAAAATTTGTAAGTTCTAGGTAGTGTGTTAGCAAAACACAAACAACCGAATGTATTAAAATGGAATATACAATGTTTCTTTCCAAAAAAGACCTCATAAGGTGATTTCCCTGCAAGTTCACTAGAAGGAATTCTGTTAACAATATAAGCAGCAGTAAGAATACAATGACCCCAAAACATGAGAGGTATATGAACCTGGAACCGGAGTGCTCTAGCCACTTCAAGCAAGTGTCTGTGCTTCCTCTCAGCTACACCATTTTGCTGAGGGGTATGTACACAAGTTCTGTAGTGAATAATACCTAATTCTTTAAGTAAAGATTGCAAATTTTCATTTATAAACTCTCCCCCATTATCTGTCCTTATACCTTTAACTGTGATAATAAATTGAGTAGGCACCATTTGAAAAAACTATTTAAGTGAAAGAAAGACATCAGTCTTGAATTTCAACAAGAAAATCCAAATGGTCCTTGAGCAATCATCAACAATTGTAAGAAAAAATTTGTTACAATCAAATGTCTGAGTACGATAAGGTCCCCATATATCCACATGTAGCATATCAAACACTTTACTAGACCTAGTATAACTACTCAAAAAAGGGAGTATGGTATGTCTAGCTAAGGGACAAATCTCACAGGTGCTTAATATTGATTTACAATGTTCAAGATTAAATCCAAGCATGTCCTTTATTGAGTGAAAAGGTGCATGGGCCAATCTTCTATGCCATAACATGATAATATTTTGAACATCCTTAGCTGACAAGATTTTAGTAGCAACAACCTCTTTAGGGGAAGGTTCAGGCCGAGCTAGAAGATAAAAAATAGTATCCTCTTTACCAATCCCCATCAGCTTCCCAGTGGTAAGGTCCTGGAACAAACAGAATCCAGGATAAAATGACACAAAACAGTTCATTTCCCTGGTAACCTTGGATACCGATAAGAGATTGTATTGAAATCTTCGGACAAAAAGCACATCATGTATTTCTCCTGTATTTGACAGTCTACAGCAGCTAGTGTGTGACACTAAGGTCACCCCTCCATTAGGTAAGTAAACTTTTCTACTTTGTTCATTTGTAACAACTTGCACATCATTCATTATGTCTAAACTTGTGAGCCATGTGGTTTGTAGCACTACTATCAATTATCCATCTTAAACTCTCTAATTTAGTATTGGGAGTTTGAGATATACCTACCATGTTGGCCATCATATTGGTCTAAGGTGAATCTCGGTCAAGCATCTGCAAAATCTGTCCATGTTGATCACCTGTCGGCTGTGGAGCCCTTGGTAAATCTCTGGAAATTAGTGGCTCTATTGCTTTTCCCTTCTCTCTTGTTCCATCATGCATTTTTGGTATAGGGACCTCATCTTGAACATTATAAGCAGTATTCCATGCCAACTTCTTCTTTGATTTCAATCAGGTGGGTATCCATGTAGCTTAAAGAAGTCATCTACCACATGTCCTTTCATTTTACAATAGTCACATTTTTTGTTCCAATTCTCCCTGCCTTTCTGAAAAGAGTTTCCTTTGTTATGTTGATAATGCATTCCTCTCCCAGCCATGTAAGCTGCAATATCTGAACTCTCTCTAGTCAAAGTTCTAGATACAAAACCTTCTCCAATTGACAATCAAGAACCTAAGCCTTTTGCTGCTAACAGAGTCGTTAAATCAGCACCTTCACCTTGCATTGTTGAACTACCAATAAGTCGTTAGCTCTATCGCTCAAAAAGCATAGCATATGCCTTGTTGAGATTTGGAGTAGGTTCAGTCATAAAAATTTGGCTCCTCGACTGATTATACATTTCATTCAAGCTCATTAGGAACTGCATCAATTTTTGTCTCTCAACATGATTATTAAATTCCCCTGATCTAGGGAAATCACAATACGGAGGAACTATACTAGAAAATTCATCCCATAAATTGCGATGTTTTGAAAAATAACCAGGTATTCAGTCATTTCCTTGAACAGTAGTTGCTATGGCTTTGTGCAACAGGTAAACTCGTGATACATTTACCTTGTCAAAGCGTTCATGCAAATCCTCCCAAACAGTTCGTGCATTAGTAGCATAGACAATTCCAGTGCGCAATTCCTGTGTTACTGAGCTCATTATCCATCCATGAACAATTGCATTGCACCGGTCCCATTGACGTCGAAAATCAGCTCCAAAATCCTTCTTTTTCAATGTTCCATCAACAATCCCCAACTTGTTTTTCCCAAGCAACTCAATGAGCTTGTAATCTCACAAATCTCTTCCGTGGAACGCACAATCGTGGTTCAAAGCTCTGATACCATGTAAGAATATGTGCAATTGTTCAATCTAAGCTGTCATTGATAATAAGCTAGGGCTCAACAGAGAAGAGAAGAGAAAGGGAGATATTATTTTAGTGTAAAGAGGCCAATAAATTAGTTCATTACAATGCAATAGTGTTGTTTATATAGAACTTCTGGAAGCTTCTATTCTAATTGTTTCCTAACTAATCACTAATCACTGCATAGCCAACTAACTAACACATTAGTTGTTTAACTACTTCTTAATCAACCAATCAAGTAATTTCTAACTCATTAAACTCCATCTTAATTCACTTGCTAATGAACAAATTACAAACAATCTCGCATTCTAAGCTTACCGGTGCTTGGGAGTCGTCAGACGACAAGTTGACACCATTTTCTGGTAACTAGCTTGGCATGCTTTTAAAGACGTGATCAACTTTGTAAACAAAATGATCAGTTCTTTTTGAATCGTAAACATGCATTCATATATTAACAAACCACAAATAATTTGATTTCAGAGGTTATTAACCTTTGTTTCTTTTAAATATGTATTTTTCAATTTATAAGAAAGTTGCTTCTTTAATCGCAGTATGTCAGAATGAACAATTGTTTTTAGTAGGTTTGGGAGAAATACAACCTTTCCCTACTACAATATTTTTACTCCAATCCGCACGAGGAAAAGACAAACTTATTCACATAATCGGTGCTTGTAATACTAAACCATGTTAATTTTATGGTTAACTAATAATTGAAGTGATTGTACATATCAACTAATAAGTAATAATCGTGGATGAACGAATAAAACTTATATAAAAGAAAAATGTCATGTATCTTTGCTCATTCGATGAACACCGAATGTCTGAACCTTCAAGGATAGCTTGAATATTACATTTGAAAATTCAAAAATGTTATAGTAATAATTTGATATTTTATTTTTTATTATTACTCTTCAATGTGTACTCAAATTAATAAAGTGATAAAATAAAATATCATACGTACTAATGATGTAATCTTTTCTTTTTAATACTTTTGTAGAACGTCATAATTCAAATTAAGAAAAACATATATTGTCTAATTATGAATTATGGTCATTAAGGATTCGATTAGCGCTAACGACACAAAGAATAGAGGCGAAAGCTGGTTCCATTCAAATCTCTTACCAAAAAAGAAAAAACATAAATTTATAGGCTCTCCAAGTAATTTTAATTTATTTTCCTAAAAAGGTGAAACAAAATATTGAAATTTCTAATATAAAAGCTCTTGGTGATGAGATAAAAAATCACAACTACTACTTCTTGGTTTCACAAATATTGAGTAGTTTTAATTTAGCCATGGCAAGACTGAGCAAGGGTAAAAAAAAGGTCGAAATAGTGAAAATGAAAAATGAGAGTAACATGCAAGTTACTTTCTCTAAGCGTCGTGCTAGCCTGTTCAAAAAGGCTAGTGAACTTTGTACGCTATGTGGTGCTGAAATTGCCATTGTGGTATTTTCTCCAGGCAAGGCCAACAAAGTTTACTCCTTTGGCCATCCTTCAGTGGAGTCGCTAGTGGATAGGTTCCTGGGGAGGGACCTCCCTCTACCAAATGATGATGATCGCCATGACCACCTAATCATGGTTCATCGAAACACTGGTCAACGTGGGCTCAATAAGGAGGTCATGGACTTGCAGGAGTCTCTCCGGAAGGAGAGAGCTGTAGGGGAATCCCTACTTGAATCTAGGAGGAGAGCCTATGATCGTGTGTGCGAATCTTATTGAAGGACTCAGCCTCTCCCAACTTGAACAATTGAAGGAGGCATTGGAAGCTCAAAAGAGAAAAGTTGAATTCAAAGCAGAACTTCAACAAATGGGGGGTGATGCTCCACTCCCATTTCTCACCCTTGGAAGTGCCTTGTCTCCTACTAGTGGTGATGGGGCAAGTTCTTCACGTGGACCCAATGTTGGTGCACCCTTTCCTAATTAGGGCTGGTGGATCTACTTCTTCTGCAGTCCCTACTAGTTTAACTGTAGTTCCTAAGTCGCGCATTGTGGAAGGTGCATGAGTAATAAGCGCGCATCTAGGTTTATCGTGTCATTTGAGTTATCCCCAGTGTGTCATGTCTTATAATTAGAGTCAGTCCTATCATCTATCTTATGGTTCGTTCGAACCCTACAAGTTTAGTTATTATGTCATGTTGTCAGTCCATTGTCATATTGATTTTATCATTTGAATGGTGTTAGTGTGTGTCGTTCGAGTCATGTTATCAGTCCATAGTCGTGTTGTTTTTGTCGTTTAAATGGTGTCAGTGCGTCGTTTGAGTCATCTTATGATGTTCTATCATCAGTTATGGTTCATTCGAACCCATTAATATTAGTTATATATATATGTTATGTTATTAGTTTATTGTTATATTGATTTTATACTTGATTGGTGTTGCTCTCTTCTTTAACAACATATATCTAGATACTACACATCTTCAAATGAAAATCGATAGATGCCTATTTGTATATTATCATATGTCGTGATAGGTATACGGTGGCTACTACTGGCTACCATTACAACGAAAGATATATTTAGCGTAAATAAATATTTCCACAAAAATATTTAACGGCATTTATGTTAAGGTCATTGCATGGCGTTAACGTCTTTTGTGGCAGTTATATCAAGTGCAGGTAAATGCTCATATTATTAGCGCCAAAAATAATTACTTTCAACGACTTTTTATTTAGCGATAAATTGCTGGTAAAGCTACCGTTAAATAAGACCTATTTTAGTGGTCCTATTAAGGAAATATTATTAAGAGAATATATATTAATACTAACCATGATAAAGAGCATTAGATTGTTGAATACATAAAAAAATTTATTTGACCATTGCAATAATATTCTACAGGAATTCCAAAAATCTATGGTAAAAATGGAAAGTAGTAGAGTACATTCAGCACTATGATTAGTGTATGAGCTCGTTTGGTATTAGGGATTAGAGATAATTAATATTGGGTTTAATGGTAGGATCAATTTATCCCATATTTGATTGAGATAAAATGCATGAGATAACTTATTCCGTAATTGTAGTGTTATTAATCCCACCTTAGGGGTGGAATACCTAATCTTGCATAGTTAATTTCAAGATAACTTACTTTCAACCAAACAACAATACATACGTAAGTCACATAATCTAATGAAAAAATTTACAAAATTTTTCCACTATTAAACTGCACTTACGATACATACTTGGCATAATACTGGACAACGCATACAATAGAAAAAAGGCTTGACCAATATACACCGACAGTTTAAATGACTACCCGGCTATTGTGCGTGAAATAATATGCATACCTGATTGACTCAATTCATGGTCACTGTAATCGCGTAATTAGCGAGGGAGGTCACGAATTTAGATAAATTCAATGTAAAATACACACAGATTGAAAATCCTACTTACTTTACAAAAGCAAAATAATGTACGTCAAGGTAAAGTTACTGGAAGAGGAACTAAAAGGATTGAAAATCCAAATCCTACCATAAAAAATAAGAATAATTAAACAAAGTCCTTGTAAGAAGAAAACAATTTAAAAAAAAAAATTGGTCAACTTTTTAAGTGTTAGTGGCTTTGCGCCCCGATTAATCATTTTAGGATAATCATTTTTTTATGCGTTTAGGTTCTGTGCATAGTTAGTGAATAAACTATTTTGCACTATCAATTAGCTTGATCTGTTATTGCAGGTTATCCAACTATTTACATAAAAAAAAAATAATTAAATAACCTGCAATAGCAAGTCAAATTTACCTGATAGTGTAAAATATTTTGTAAACTGACAATGAACAAAATCTAAATTCTTTTTTTATTTTACCAAAAGCACATAATTATCTTTTGTAACATAAACATAATGATTTAATTTTGTTCAATTATCACAAAACAAACACTAAAATACTTTTTATAACAAATATCTAATTTGAGTCATCCGATGATGTTCATTATCTGTTATGATTCATTCGAACCCTATAAGTTTAGTTATGTGCCATGTTGTCAGTCCATTGTCATGTTGATTTTATCGTTTGCATGATGTTAGTGTGTGTTGTTTGAGTCGTTATTTAATATTTTATCATCGGTTATGATTCATTTGAATCCAGTAATGTTAATTAAATGTGTTATGTTATCTGTCCATTGTCATGTTGATGTTATCCTTAACTGTGTTGCTCTCTTCTCTAACATTTAACATGTATTTGTTATCCTTGAAATCTTGAACGGTGTTGCTCTCTTCTTTAACATGTATCTAGATATTACAAATCTCAAAAGAAAATCGTTGTATGCTTGTTTGTATATTATCATATGTCGTGCTAGGTATATGGTGGTTACTGACTACCTACAACAAAAGAGATATTTTGCGACAATAAATATTACAACAAAAATATTTAATGCCATTTAAGTTAAAGTCATTGCATTTAATGTTGTTAAAGTGTTTAGTGGCATTTATATTGAATGTTTCGTAAATGCTTATATTAGTGGCGCTAAAAGTAATTACTTTCAGCGACATTTATTTAGCAATAAATTACTGATAAAGCTACCATATTTTGCGGGTTTTCTTATTATCGATAAATTGGACCTATTTTAGTTGAAATTATTATAATGATTAAAGTTGACTACGAATTCACGTTACTTCATGTACTGAATAAGCCACATTGCGGAAGATAACATACCAAACTGTACCTATGTGCAAAGTTCTTTAGGCTGTTTTGGACCTTACAGATGCTTAGCTCAAAAGTTTTGTTTGATCAATTCCTTTCGCCAATGTTAAGCATTTTATGCTTGAACGACTTATTTAAACTCCGCATGAACTAGATGCTTGATGTTCAAGACCAGAACAAAGTATAGTTGGTTCCTTGTTTTTTCTGATTATTGCAGTGTAGAACTATCAATAGATAGATCATCCTCAGAAGTTACTACTCTGTAATTTGGATTGTGCAATGTACATGAGTAGGTTGAACATGTGATTTGCATCTCTTTTTTTTTGGTGTGTGGATAAATCACATGCTCCGTCGATGGTGGCATATTTTACATAACAACTAATGGTTTTATTTGTCTGAATTTCAGCTCTTACAGGAGATAAGAATTTACAAATTATAAACTCAACAAACACTTATATCCAGGTTATTCTACTGTTCATAGTTTGTTTGTTATCCTTAATGAGCTATTTTTGTCTTAAGCCGGGGTCTATCGGGAACAACCTCTCTACCTCATGGCGGGAGTTTTAGTTTACCGGGATGCCCTTTGAATAGTGTACTGTTCCAAAAACCACCAAATAACACAGTCATTTGATAAACATAGTCAGCTTAACTGATGTAGAAGGAGTATAAACTTATGTACTGGAAATGCAGTATCAATTTCTAGTACAATCAATTTTTATTATTGTGACGCCTGGTGTATTTAATCTTCATTCTAATGAACATTCCTTGATTTGAACTTCACTGTATCCCTGTTCTAAGATCTTCATAATACAGAATGGGGTTGTTTTAGAGTGTATACAGAAGACGATTGAAAGACAAATAGATTTAGTGAACAAAACTATTCAGATATGATAATGTATAAACACAAGAAAAGCAGTATGGATTGAACTCCTCGTGAACTGTTTCTCTGTTTAGAAGTGCATTGCCTGTCTAGAGATGGACCAAAATCTGGTAGCACAAAAAGTTTGCATTAAGGTACAAAAAGTACCACAGAATGATTACAAAAAACCAGTCGAGTAAGATTTCCTATGGAGTCGGTTAAGGATCCAGAAAATCCACAACCAATAAAGATACTGTCATGAAATTAAGAAAAGATCAGCAAATTATCATGAGATTAGCTTGTAAGTGAATTCAATTTCAATGCTTATTCACATTTACTTACAAATTTGATAGCTTTTGCAATTTTCCAATAGACTGAGGAAAAGGTCCTATCAAATCCTTGTTGTATGATAGATAGATAGATCCCTATGAGGTGCAGTCAATAATTAGAATCTAATTTAAGTTTGAAAAATCATACCAATGTAGTGCCCATTCACTGATCTTAAGATCTTAACTAGATGACCTCATTCACTTATTCATTCCATATATACAGATACCGTTGTGGGCTGATTGTTATCTCTGACGTATTTATTGTTAGATGGATATTTATTTTATATGTTAGAACTCTTGCTTATACAATTATTGGTATGTCATGAATAAAGGAAACTTTCCAAACTTCCTACAAGGTTAAAAGTTATGTAGTGTACAAGGCAAGGATGAAGATAATTAGGTGACTCTAAAATTGTCTATGTGAAGTAAGGATGATGCAAGTAAATGATAGTATGATACCATGTATAAGTGGCACATGCTCAAAACTGTACATTAGCGACATCAATTGTTGATTGCCTACTTGAACATAATTTTTTTAATCATTCTTGTCCATTCCTGAGATTAAATTCCTTGCTGGTATATCTGTATAATTATGACAATATTATTGTTATTAGTTTATTATAAGCTCGGTTCTAGTTGAAGACTATTCTTTATCTTGAGCCGGGGGTCTATCGGAAACAACCTCTCTACTTCTTCGGAGGTAGCGGTATGGACTGCGTACATTTTACCCACCCCATACCCCACTTGGTGGGAGTATACTAGATTTTTTGTTGTTGTTGAAGCGTCTCTATATTAAATGGACAATTGCTTGAATTAATATGTCTCTATATATAATGGACAATTGCTTGAATTAATACCCAACTCTATTACAGAGAAGTCTTATTGGTACGAGGATATCTCATTTATCTATTTTGCTTGTTGGATAAAATATCGGAGCATGTACCTAAAGATCAGGAACTTCCTATCAGTTACGGTGTTCCTTTAAAGATACTAGCTCATCCTAATGACGCCATTGAAAAAGTGTTTGTATGTAAACATTCTGGACGTGTGTGTGGTTTAGGTGGAAATGTTTGTCCTTCAAAAGCTTTTGGAATGTCTAGAAATAGTCATGTGAATCTTGGTAGCTCAAGCAGTAATCTTCTTAGGCTTTAGTATATTTTGGTGTTTCTTTAACATTAGTATTTATGGTATTTTTTATGAATATTTAAGGTTTGGACCTTATCTTTTGTGCCAATATATTGAACAATATCAGAACTGTGATTATTATGTTACAATTAATATCAATCTTGTGTATAATGGTTAATGTGTAAGTGAATGTCTATCATTATTTAGAAATTAGTATCAGACTATCATTTATATATATATATATATATATATATATATATATATATATATATATATATATATATATATATATATATATATATTTAAAAAGAGCTGGCAGTTTTGTCACGATTAAATCATGACAAATTTATGCAAAAATATATATTTTTTAAAAAAGTTTGATACTTTTTTGGTAACCATGGCTAATTTATATGAAAAAAATATATATTTCTTAAAAACTAGGCATTTTTGCCACGGTTATAACTGTGGCAAACTGATATGATAGCACAAAATTTGAACAAATTACCCATGGAATGGCCGTGGCTAAATGTACCTGAAAACCGTGGCTAATGAAATGTTATCACGGACGTTAAAACCGTGGATAATTTACTTGCCACGCCCCTGTTGGACCCACCTTTAACCGTAGCTAATGAACCGTGGCTAAACTATTTTGCTACGATTTTGGTACCATATAGCCACGGCTTTGCACGTGGCTTAAACAGGTTTTTTTTGTATTGATTATTCATGGCTTGTATTTAATGTAATCATATTTTTTGAAAATAAAAAAAATATAAAATTTAAAATGTGATTAATGTATTTATGTTTTTTATACATACAGATTATTAAGTAATGCAAATACAATAAATGTGAATCAAATACTTTGATTATAAATAATAATATTATAAAGTGTGGTTATGAAATATGAATTTTGTGCCAAACAGTTGCTATTTTTTAAACTTACCAAAAAAATAACGAAGAAGCAATTCAGTTCCACTGCCTACTTACGAGTATTTCGTTTGTTCTTTCTTTGTTGTGTGTGCATTTGGTTTCTTTTATTAGAATTGAGGGGAAATGGAGTTTATTTTAATTTTTTTAAAAAAAGAAATTACGTTTCTATACACATACACCTAATGTTAGTAATTTTTTTAAAATAAATTCGTCCTGGGGTTTAAGTGCTTTTTAACACAAAAATTTGGAAAGAGTAAATCCACCACCGGAGATTTTCTTTTTGTCAAATAATGAATTTGAAAAGCACCATGAATTTTTAGGCTTATCATTTTATAATCATAGAATTATCATGGGTCAGGTGTAAGATATGGTCTTCTTTAAATTTTCTCTAGAGTAAAAATAGTAAAGGAAAAACTACCTATAGTAGCTTACTTAAGTATTAAATTACAAAAAATAGCAACACTTTATCCTAATTACATTATGTCTATTGGCTATATGTATTTTTAGTAGAATTGATATGTATTTTTCAGTATTGGTTACATTTTTTGTCTTCTTAAAATACATATGCTTGTTTATATGAATTTTTTTCTTATTCGACTGTTCTTGCTCAGATCAAGAAATTAGCTGAGATTATCCCTTTGTGTCTCCAAGCTTGTGATTTCTACAATAAGAAAGGAATTGATCTTCAAAATCATTCAAGATACAAAGAAAAAGATTACTCAGATCTGTTTGATGTGATATTTGAAGAGAATTTGCCTCAACAACCGAGTGGAAGCTTGTAAGTTTTTAATTTACATATACCAAAATTGAATGTTTGTACAAAATATATTTTACTTATAAATAAATATTTTTTTCCTTGTTTTTGTAGGGATTGTGGTCTCTTTATAGTTACATATGCAGAGTGCCTTTCTTATGGTCACAAAGTTATTGCGATTGAGTTCGACCCCAACGCACTTCCGTAAAAGATATGCTGCACTTTTGTGGGACTATGGGATCCAAAAACAAGAAGCAAATGCTCATAGTGGCGTCGAAGCACCCTTGAGGCCTGCAAGGCAAAGTAGAATAACTAGTGTTACTGAAGTTTTTGAAGTATGATGATTGATGGATTTATTACTTTGTACAGTTAGAGAAACTGGTGTATGAATGTAGGTTCTGATTGTACAAACTAATTTTTTTGTTTGAAGTGGTTCTAATTGTAGGTTATAATAGTACTTATTTTTTAACTGAACGAAATTAATTCTGATTTGAATTGGGTCTAATTTTGATTTGAATTAAAGTTTAATTTGAGTATTTTATGCAGTTATATATTTTACTGTGAGATTTAGTTAAAAAAATACAAATGTAGTGTTCATATTATGCTTAAAAATATGTATGCAGTATCAATCAAAAGTTTTTATCCTAAAAATACATATGCAGTGTTAAGATTAAGAATGTTGTAAAATACATCTAGACCCAAATCTAATATATTTTTTAAATGTTTTCATTTATTATCAATATAAATGCGAGTTTGAATTAAATATAAACTTGAGTTTTTTATGAAGTTCTACTTTGTATTGTGAGATTTTAGCTATAAAATACATATGCAGTATTGATATTTTGCTTAAAAATACATATGCATTATACATCAAATGTATTTACCCTAAAAATAAATATGCAGTGTTAAAATTAAGCATTTCAAAAATACACCTTGATCATAACTAATATATATTTTAATATGTGTTCATTTATTATCATTATAAATGAGAATTTGAATTAAAGATAAATTTGAGTTTTTTGTGTAGTTCTACATTTTATTGTGAAATTTTAGTTTCAAAAGATACATATGTAGTGTTGATATTTTGATTAAAAATACATATGGATTATACAGCAAAATGTTTTTTAGCATAAAAATACATATGCAGTGTTGATATTTTGCTTAAAAATACATATGCATTATACATCAAATGTATTTACCATAAAAATATAGCGGCATTTGAGTGAACGATGTTGCATTCATTGTCATAAAGTCTTTGATGATATTTATATCGAGTGCCGGTGAATATCTATATTTTTAAAGCTAAAAGTAATTACTTTTAGCGATAATTATTATTGCCGGTAAAGCTACCGGTCATATATTGCGGCTTTTGTTATTTTCGATAAATGATACCTATTTTAGCGGCAATTATTATAACGACTAAAGTTGACCATGAATTCACATTAATTCATATACCAAATAAACCATATTGAGGAAGATAATAACACAAAATAACAAAATATCTCCTTTATTTTGGCATGCAAGAAGTTTTACGTTGGTCGTAACCCAGTTTGAGAACATTCTCTCATATATTCCCTTCACTAAGTCATCGTCGCCAACAATCAGCTCTTAACCCTTGGTGTCAAATTAAAGGGCGAGTTCCTTTCTTGTCTTGCCCAAAAACTTTCTTTATTCTCATTGAAGAAAGACTCTCCCCCCGAGAAGGTTTTACACATTGGGCCAGCTGATTTTTTTTATCTAGCTTGCCGTTAGTTCGTCTAGTGCCGTTCAGTTGGAGTCCGCCCTAGGGATTGGTTAGACCACTTGAATTTTTTTCGTCTATCGAAGGTAGTCAATGTGTCAGTCATTTTCCCCCATTAGACTTGTCATTCCTTTGCTCTTTTTCTTTCTCTCTTCCAGTTCTCCTCCTCTACTTTATTTGACAGGGATCGAAAATACCATTCTATAAATAACAAAAAAAAATAGTAATTTTATTTTAAAATTTAAATGATTTGAACTTTGAAGCAACATACAAAGATCAAGAACAGTAATTAGCAATTTACCCCAAGTTGAAGTTAGGTCCTATTAGTCATAAGGAGAAGCAAGAAAACTCTGTTAAAATCACTGCTTAGTCAACTAACTAACACATTAATTGTTTAACTACTTCTTAATCAAGTAATTCCTAACTCATTACTCCCCCTCAACCAGGTTGGTGCAAAGACATTTAACACACCAAGCTTGAATACTAAGTTTTCATGTTGCAACCGAGGTATGCCCTTAGTAAGTATGTCTGCAAGTTCTTCGCTTAAGCTCACATGTTTTATTTTCAAGACTCCTTCTTGTATTTTTTGTCTGATAAAGTGGCAGTCAATCTCTATGTGTTTAGTCCTCTCATGGAACACTGGATTGGCTGCTATCTGTAATGCTACTCTACTGTCACTAAATACAATTGTTGGTTGCTCTATTTTACTTCCCAACTCCTTTTATAATGCAGTGATCCTTACTAGTTCTGAAACTGCATTAGCGATGCTCCTATATTCAGCTTCTGCTAAACTTCTGGAGACTACATTTTGTTTCTTTGACTTCCACGACAATAGTGATTCACCATGACTAAAATGCCTGAAACTGACCTTCTGGTATTGGGACATGAAGCCCAGTCTGCATCACAATATACATTTAGCTTGTTTTCCCTTCACATGATTCATTACTCTCACAGTTGCATCCCAATGCGACCTTTTTGGTTGTTGCAGGAATTGACTAAGTGTTTGGACTGAGAATGCAATGTCTGGCCTTGTCAGTGTTAAATACAACATTTTGCCTATCAACCTCTGATATTGCTCTCTGTTTTCAAAAGGTTCATCTGTGACTTGATCAAACTTCAGTGTCGTTAACTTCATATTCATTTCAAGGGGTGTCATAGATGGTTTAGCACTTCCTAACCCTAAATCAGAGATAATTTCCAATGCATACTTCCTTTGATTCATAAGAATACCTTTGGCAGATCTACTAAATTCCATGCCAAGAAAGAATTTTAAATTAACAAGATCCTTGATTTTAAATGCTTTCTGAAGAGAAGCTTTAGTATGTTCTATGAGGCTCAAGCTATTACCAGTCACAAGCATGTCATCTACATACACAAGGATTGCAACTATGTCTAACCCTTGTTTTTTTATGAATAAAGAATGATCCAGGCTGCTCTGAGTAAAACTAGAATGCACTAGTGACTCACTCAATTTCAAATTCCACTGCCTACTTTCTTTCTTAAGACCATAGAGGGATTTGACAAGTCTACATACAATACCATTCTCCCCCTGACTTAGAAAACCCTCAAGAAACTATTTATACACCTCATCATGCAAGTCACCATGGAGAAAAGCATTGTACACATCTAACTGATGAATGAACCAATTGTGTTGTGCAACCAAAGAGAGAATTGTCCTGATTGTAGCAATTTTAACCACTGTAGAAAAGGTATCATGAAAATCAATACCTGGTGTCTGATTAAATCCCTTAGAAACTAATTGAGCTTTAAATCTCTCAATATGGCCATTAGCTTTTAACTTGACTTTATAGACCCATCTGCAGCCAATAGGAACTTTACCCTTTGGAAGGGAACCAGGTCCCAAGTATGATTATCATTAAGATCCTTTAACTCAGTGTACATAGCTTCAAACCATCTCGGATCTTTGATAGCCTCTTGATAAGAGGTAGGTTCTTATACTGCAGAAAAACTATTTAGATACTTTTGATAAGAGGGAGAAAGATGTGCATAAGACACACTGTCAGCAAGAGGATAAAGGACATTGCTAGCTTACGGTTTTATTTCATCTGATAACCAAATAGGTTGATTAGTGAGCCTTGTTGATCATATAAGATTTGGTAGATTGTATGGATTGAAAGTAGAGGTAGAAGCATCAGTAGGGATGAGAGATGGTAAAGGATTTTTAACAATATTAAAAGGTGGGAGATCAACTATTAATGAGGAAGGCAGAGTAGGTGTTTCAGAGATGTTCCTAGGAGCATAAAAATCATCATCATCACAAGGACCTGGAGAGAGTCACATAAAATCTGTAGATTATCATCAATTGTATGGGTACCTTGAAGGGAAATTGGTTTTCCTAAAATACCACATCCCCATTAACAAAAAACTTCTACGCAGCAAGATCAAACAAAACATACCCTTTGTTGACATTAGAATATCCCATAAAAACTGATCTTACAGTTCTTGCAGCAAACTTGTAACTTCTAGGTAGTGTGTTAGCAAAACACAAACAGCCGAATGTTCTAAAATGGAAGAAACAAGGTTTCTTTCCAAAAAAGACCTCATAAGGTGATTTCCCTGCAAGTTCACTAGAAGGAATTCTATTAACAATATAAGCAGCAGTAAGAATACAATGACCCCAAAACTTGAGAGGTATATGACCCTGGAACGGGAGTGCTCTAGCCGTTTCAAGCAAGTATCTGTGCTTCCTCTCAGTTACTCCATTTTGCTGAGGGGTATGTACACAAGTTCTGTAGTGAATAATACCAAATTCTTTAAGTAAAGATTGTAAATTTTCATTGATAAACTCTCCCCCATTATCTGTCCTTATACCTTTAACTGTGACATTAAATTGAGTAAGCATCATTTGAAAAAACTATTTAAGTGAAAGAAAGACATCAGTCTTGAATTTCAACAAAAAAATTCAAATGGTCCTTGAGTAATCATCAACAATTGTATGAAAAAAATTGTTACCATCAAATGTCTGAGTACGATAAGGTCCCCATATATACACATGTAGCATATCAAACACTTTACTAGACCTAGTAGAACTACTCGAAAAAGGGAGTCTGGTATGTCTAGCTAAGGGACAAATCTCACAGGTTCTTAATACTGATTTACAATGTTCAAGATTAAATCCAAGCATGTCCTTTATTAAGTGAACAGGTGCATGATCCAATCTCTTGTTCCCTAACATGATAGTATTTTGAACTTCCTGAGCTGACAAGATTTTAGTAGCAACAACCTCTTTAGGGGAAGGTCCAGGCAGAGCAAGAAGATAAAAACCAGTATCCTCTTTACCATTCCCCATCATCTTCCCTGTGGTAAGGTCCTGGAACAAACAGAATCCAGGTTAGAATGATAAAAAATAGTTCATTTCCCAGGTAACCTTGGATACCGATAAGATATTGTATTGAAATTCTGGGACAAAAAGCACATCATGTATTTCTCCTATATTTGACAGTCTACAGCAGAATGTGTGTGACACTAAGGTCACCCCTCCATTAGGTAATTAAACTTTTCTACTTTGTTCATTTGTAACAACTTGCACATCATGCATTATGTCTAAACTTGTGAGCCATGTGGTTTGTAGAATCACTATCAATTATCTATCTTAAACTCTCTAATTTAGTATTAGGAGTTTAAGATATACCTGCCATGTTAGCCATCACATTGGTCTGAGGAGAATCTCAGTTAGGCATCTGCAAAATCTGTCCATGTTGCTCACCTGTCGGCTGTGGAGCCCTTGTTAAATATCTGGAAATTAGTGGCTCTATTGCTTTTCCCTTCTCTCTTGTTCCATAATGCAGTTCTGGTATAGGGACCTCAGCTTGAACATTATAAGAAGTATTCCATGTCACCTTCTTCTTAGATTTCCAATCAGGTGGGTATCCATGTAGCTTAAAGCAGTCATCTACCACATGTCCTTGCATTTTACAATAGTCATATTTTTTGTTCCAATTCTTCCTGCCTTTCTGAAAAGAGTTTCCTTTGTAATGTTGATAATGCATTCCTATCCCATCCATGTGAGCTGCAATATCTGAACTCTCTCTAGTCAAAGTTCTAGATACAAAACCTTCTCCAATTGACAATCGAGAACCCAAGCCTTTTGTTGCTAACAGAGCCGTTAAATCAGCACCTTCACCTTGCATAGTGGAACTACCAATAAGTTGTTGGCTCTCTCGCTCAACAAGCATAGCATATGCCTTATTGAGAATTGGAGTAGGTTCAGTCATCAAAATCTAGATCCTCGACTGATTATACAATTCATTCAAGCCCATTAGGAACTGCATCAATTTTTGTCTCTCAACATGATTATTAAACTTCATTGATATAGGGCAATCACAAGACGGAGGAACTATACTACCAAATTCATCCCATAAATTGCGATGCTTTGAAAAATAACCAGGTATACTATCATTTCCTTATATACTAGTCGCTATGGCTTTATGCTTCTGGTAAGCTCGTGATGCATTTACCTTGTCAAAGCGTTCATGCAAATCCTCCCAAAAAGTTTGTGCATTAGTAGCATTGACAATTCCAGTGTGCAACTCCTCTGTTACTGAGTTAATTATCCATCCTTGAACAATTGCATTGCACCGGTCCCATTGACGTCGAAAATAAGCTCCGAAATCCTCCTTTTTCAATGTGCCATCAACAATCCCCAGCTTGTTTTCCCAAGCAACTGAATGCGCATAGCCCTACTCCATATCGAATAGTTATCGAAACCGGTTAGCTGCATCGGAATAATGGTCGCTCCGATGGTGTCTGAAGGGTATAAAAACAGGGGATGATTGTGATCGAACTTCACAGTGTTCAATGATGAAGCTACCATGGTAGAACATCAACCTTCGTTACTGAAAACTGTCAATGAGCTCGTAATCTCACAAATCTCTTCCGTGGAACGCACAATCGTTGTTCAAAGCTCTGATACCATGTTAGAATCTGTTCAATTGTTCAATCTAAGTTGTCATTGATAATGAGCTAGGGCTCAACAGAGAAGAGATGAGAAACAGAGATATTATTTCAGTGCAAAGAGGCCAAAAAATTAGTTCATTACAATGCAATAGTGTTGTTTATATAGAACTTCTGAAAGTTTCTATTCTAACTATTTCCTAACTAATCACTAATCACTGCATAGCCAACTAACTAACACATTAGTTGTTTAACTACTTCTTAATTTCGCATTCTAAGCTTTAAAAATACATATGCAGTGTTAAGATTAAGCATTTTCAAAAATACATCTGGACCCATATCTAATATATTTTTTAATATGTTTTCATTTATTATCAATATAAATGCGAATTTGAATTAAATATAAACTTGTGTTTTTTATGAAGTTCTACTTTGTATTGTGATATTTTAGTTATAAAATACATATGCATTATTCATATTTTGCTTAAAAATACATATGCATTATACATCAAATGTATTTACTCTAAAAATACATATGCAGTGTTAAAATTAAGTATTTAAAAAATACACCTTGATCATAACTAATATATATTTTAATATGTGTTCATTTATTATGATTATAAATGAGATTTTGAATTAAAGATAAATTTGAGTTTTATATGTAGTTCTACATTTTATTATGAGATTTTAGTTACAAAAGATACATATGTAGTGTTTATATTTTTCTTAAAAATACATATGGATTATACATCAAAATATTTTTTAGCATAAAAATACATATGTAGTGTTGATATTTTGCTTAAAAATACATATGCATTATACATCAAATGTATTTACCCTAAAAAGATAGCGACATTTGAGTGAATGATGTTGCATTAATTGTCATAAAGTCTTTGATGATATTTATATCGAGTGCCGGTGAATATCTATATTTTTGAAGCAAAAAGTAATTACTTTTAGCGATAGTTATTATTGCCGGTAAAGCTACCGGTCTTATATTGCGGCTTTTGTTATTACCGGTAAATGTTACCTATTTTAGCGGCAATTATTATAACGACTAAAGTTGACAATGAATTCACATTAATTCATATACCAAATAAACCATATTGAGGAAGATAATAGCACAAAATAACAAAATATCTCCATTATCTTGACTTGCAAGAAGTTTTTCGTTGGTCGTAACCCAGTTTGAGAACATTCTCTTATATATTCCCTTCACCAAGTCATCGTCGCCAACAATCAACTCTTAAACCTTGGTGTCAAATTAAAGGGTGATTTCCTCTTTTGTCTTGCCCAAAAACTTTCTTTATTCTCATTGAAGAAAGACTCTCCCCCCGAGAAGGTTTTACACATAGGGCCAACTGATTTTCATTATCTAGCTTGCCGTTAGTTTGTCTAGTGCCTTTCAGTTGGGGTCCGCCCTCGGGATTGGTTAGACCACTTGAATTTTTTTCGTCTATCGAAGGTAGTCAATGTGTCAGTCATTTTCCCCCATTAGACTTGTCATTCCTTTCCTCTTTTTCTTTCTCTCTTCTAGTTCTCCTCCTCTACTTTATTTGAGAGGGATGGAAAATACCACTCTATAAATAACAAAAAAAATAGTAATTTTATTTTAATATTTAAATGATTTGAGCTTGGAAGCAACCTACAAATATCAAGAACAGTAATTAGCAATATACCCCAAGTTTAAGTTAGGTCCTATAAGTCATAAGGAGCAGCAAAAAAACTCTGTTAAAATCTGTGCTATTGTTCAATCTATGCTGCCATTGATAATGAGCTATGGCTCAGTAGAGAAGAGAAGAGAAAGGGAGATATTATTTCAGTGTATAGAGGCCAAAAAATTAGTTCATTACAATGAAATAGTGTTGTTTATATAGAACTTCTGGAAGCTTCTATTCTAACTGTTTCCTAACTAATCACTAATCACTGCTTAGCCAACTAACTAACACATTAGTTGTTTAACTACTTCTTAATCAAGTAATTCCTAACTCATTACTCCCCCTCAAGCTTGTGGGTGCAAAGAAATTTAACACACCAAGCTTGCCTACTAAGTTTTCATGTTGCAACCGAGGTAAGCCCTTAGTAAGTATGTCTGCAAGTTGTTCTCTTGAGCTCACATGTTTTATTTTCAAGACTCCTTCTTGTATTTTTTGTCTGATAAAGTGGCAGTCAATCTCTATGTGTTTAGTCCTCTCATGGAACACTGGATTGGCTGCTATCTGTAATGCTGCTCTACTGTCACTAAACACAATTGTTGGTTGCTCAATTTTACTTCCCACCTCCTTTAATAATGCAGTGATACATACTAGTTGTGAAACTGCATTAGCCATGCTCCTGTATTCAGCTTCTGCTAATCTTCTGGAGACTACATTTTATTTCTTTGACTTCCACGACAATAGTGATTCACTATGACTAAAAAGCCGAAAACTGACCTTATGGTATTGGGACATAAAGCCCAGTCTGCATCACATTATACATTTAGATTGTTTGATATCTTGATTCTTTACAAGATTCCAAGTCCTTGTTCTCTCTTCACGTAATTCATTACTCTCATAGCTACATCCCAATGCGAACTTTTTGGTTGTTGCAGGAATTGACTAAGTGTTTGGACTGATAATGCAATGTCTGGCCTTGTCAGTGTTAAATACAACATTTTACCTATCAACTTCTGATATTGCTCTCTATTTTCAAAAGGTTCATCTGTTGATTCTCCTGTGACTTGATCAAACTCCAGTGTCGTTAAGTTCATGTTCATTTCAAGGGGTGTCATAGCGGGTTTAGAACTTCCTAACCCTAAATCAGAGATAATTTCCAATGCATACTTCTTTTGATTCATAAGAATACCTTTGGCAGATCTACTAAATTCCATGCCAAGAAAGAATTTTAAATTACCAAGATCCTTGATTTTAAATGCTTTCAGAAGAGAAGCTTTAGTATGTTCTATGAGTCTCAAGCTATTACCAGTCACAAGAATGTCATCTACATACACAAGGATTGCAACTGTCTAAACCTTGTTTTTTATGAATAAAGAATGATCCAGGCTGCTCTGAGTAAAACCAGAATGCACTAGTGACTCACTCAATTTCAAATTCCACTGTCTACTTGCTTCCTTAAGACCATAGAGGGATTTGACAAGTCTACATACTATACCATTCTCCCCTAACTTGGAAAATCCTCAAGCAACTGATTATACACCTCATCATTCATGTCACCATGGAGAAAAGCATTGTACACATCTAACTGATAAATGAACTAATTGTGTTGTGCAACCAAAGAGAGAACTGTTCTGACTGTAGCAATTTTAACTACTGGAGAAAAGGTATCATGAAAATCAATACCTGCTGTCTGATTAAAGCCCTTAGCAACTAATTGTGCTTTAAATCTCTCAATATCTCCATTAGCTTTTAACTTGACTTTATAGACCCATCTGCAGCCAATAGGAACTTTACCCTTGGGAAAGGAACCAGGTCCCAAGTATGATTATCGTTAAGATCCTTTAACTCAGTGTACATAGCTTCCAACCATCTCGGATCTTTGATAGCCTCTTGATAAGAGGTAGGTTCTTATACTGCAGAAAAACTATGTAGATACTTCTGATAAGAGGGAGAAAGATGTGCATATGACACACTGTCAGCAAAAGGATAGAAGACATTGCTAGCTGACGGTTTGGAAACCAAATCTGATAACCAAATAGGTTGCTTAGTGAGCCTTGTTGTTATTCTAAGATTTGGTAGATTCTATGGATTGAAAGTAGAGGCACAAGCATCAGTAGCGATAAGAGATGGTAAAGGAATTTGAACAATATAAGATGGTGGGAGATCAACTGGTAATGAGGAATCCAGAGTAGGTGTTTCGGAGATATTGCTAGGAGCATAAAAATCATCATTATCACAAGGACCTGGAGAGAGTGACATAAAATCTGTAGATTATCATCCACTGTATGGGTACCTTGAAGGGAAATTGGTTTTCCTTAAATACCACATCCCCATTAACAAAAAACTTCTACGGAACAAGATCAAATAGAACATACCCTTTGGTGACATTAGAATATCCCATAAAAAATGATCTTACAGTTCTTGGAGCAAACTTGAAAGTTCTAGGAAGAGTGTTAGCAAAACACAAACAACCGAATGTTCTAAAATGGAAGAAACAAGGTTTCTTTCCAAAACAGACCTCATAAGGTGATTTCCCTGCAAATTCACTAAAAGGAATTCTGTTAACAATATAAGCAGCAGTAAGAATACAATGACCCCAAAACTTGAGAGGTATATGACCCTGGAACCAGACTGCTCTAGCCACTTCAAGCAAGTGTGAGTGCTTCTTCTCAGCTACTCCATTTTGCTGAGGGGTATGTACACAAGTTCTGTAGTGAATAATACCCAATTATTTAAGTAATGATTGCAAATTTTCATTGATAAACTCTCCCCCATTATCTGTCCTTATACCTTTAACTGTGATAATAAATTGAGTAAGCACCATTTGAAAAAACTATTTAAGTGAAAGAAAGACATCAGTCTTGAATTTCAACAAGAAAATCCAAATGGTCCTTGAGCAATCATCAACAATTGTAAGAAAAATTTTGTTACCATCAAATGTCTGAGTACGATAAAGTCCCCATATATCCACATGTAGTATATCAAACACTTTACTAGACCTATTAGAACTACTCGAAAAGGGAGTCTAGTATGTCTAGCTAAGGGACAAATCTCACAGGTTCTTAATACTGATTTACAATGTTCAAGATTAAATCCAAGCATGTCCTTTATTAAGTGAACAGGTGTATGATCCAATCTCCTGTGCCATAACATGATAGTATTTTGAACTTCCTGAGCTGACAAGATTTTAGTAGCAACAACCTCTTTAGGGGAAGGTCCAGGCCGAGCTAGAAGATAAAAAACAGTATCCTCTTTACCAATACCCATCATCTTCCCTGTGGTAAGGTCATGGAACAAACAGAATCCAAGTTAGAATGACACAAAATAGTTCATTTCCCTGGTAACCTTGGATACCGATAAGAGATTGTATTTCTCCTATATTTGACAGTCTACAGCAGAAAGTGTGTGACACTAAGTTCACCCCTCCATTAGGTAATTAATCTTTTCTACTT
The DNA here is from genome assembly GCA_030864215.1 of Capsicum pubescens. Classification (NCBI taxonomy): domain Eukaryota; kingdom Viridiplantae; phylum Streptophyta; class Magnoliopsida; order Solanales; family Solanaceae; genus Capsicum; species Capsicum pubescens. The sequence continues at coordinate 294,818,026 of CM061545.1, read as the reverse complement.
TGTTCATTTGTAACAACTTGCACATCATGCATTATGTCTAAACTTGTGAGCCATGTGGTTTGTAGAACCACTATCAATTATCCATCTTAAACTCTCTAATTTAGTATTAGGAGTTTGAGATATACCTGCCATGTTGGCCATCAAATTGGTCTGAGGAGAATCTCGGTCAAGCATCTGCAAAATCTGTCCATGTTGCTCACCTGTCGGCTGTGGAGCCCTTGGTAAATATCTGGAAATTAGTAGCTCTATTGCTTTTCCCTTTTCTCTTGTTCCATCATGCAGTTGTGGTATAGGGACCTCAGCTTGAACATTATAAGCAGTATTCCATGTCACCTTATTCTTAGATTTCAAATCAGGTGGGGATCCATGTAGCTTAAAGCAGTCATCTACCACATATCCTTGCATTTTGCAATAGTCACATTTTTTGTTCCAATTCTTCCTGCCTTTCTGAAAAGAGTTTCCTTTGTTATGTTGATAATGCATTCCTCTCCCAGCCATGTGAGCTGCAATATCTGAACTCTCTCTAGTCAAAGTTCTAGATACAAAACCTTCTCCAATTGACAATCGAGAACCCAAGACTTTTGTTGCTAATAGAGCCGTTAAATCAGCACCTTCACCTTGCATAGTGGAACTACCAATAAGTTGTTGGCTCTCTCGCTCAACAAGCTTAGCATATTCCTTGTTGAGATTTGGAGTAGGTTCAGTCATCAAAATCTAGATCCTCGACTGATTATACATTTCATTCAAGCCCATTAGGAACTGCATCAATTTTTGTCTCTCAACATGATTATTAAACTCCATTGATCTAGGTCAATCACAAGACGGAGGAACTATACTAGCAAATTCATCCCATAAATTGCGATGTTTTGAAAAATAACCAGGTATACTATCATTTCCTTATATACTAGTCGCTATGGCTTTATGCTACTGGTAAACTCGTGATGCATTTACCTTGTCAAAGCGTTCATGCAAATCCTCCCAAAAAGTTCGTGCATTAGTAGCATTGACAATTCCAGTGTGCAACTCCTCTGTTACTGAGCATATTATCCATCCTTGAACAATTGCATTGCACCGGTCCCATTGACGTCGAAAATAAGCTCCGAAATCCTCCTGTTTCAATGTTCCATCAACAATCCCCAACTTGTTTTTCCCAAGCAACTGAATGTGCATAGCCCTACTCCATATCGAATAGTTATCGAATCCGGTTAGCTGCATCGGAATAATGGGCGCTCCGGTGGTGTCTGAACGGTGTAAAACCATGGGATGATTGTGATCGAACTTCACAGTGTTCAATGTTGAATCTACCTTGGTATAACTTCAACCTTCGTTACTGAAAACTGTCAATGAGCTCCAAATCTCACAAATCTCTTCCGTGGAAAGCATAATTGTGGTTCAAAGATCTGATACCATGTTAGAATCTGTGCAATTGTTTAATCTAAGTTATCATTGATAATGAGCTAGGGCTCAGCAGAGAAGAGAAGAGAAAGGGAGATATTATTTCAGTGTAAAGAGGCCAAAAAATTAGTTCATTACAATGCAATAGTGTTGTTTATATAGAACTTCTGAAAGTTTCTATTCTAACTGTTTCCAAACTAATCACTAATCACTGCATAGCCAACTAACTAACACATTAGTTGTTTAACTACTTCTTAATTTCGCATTCTAAGCTTACCGGTGCTTGGGAGTCGTCAGACGACAAGTTGACACCATTTTCTGGTAACTAGCTTGGGAAGCTTTCAAGGACGTGATCAATTTTGTAAACAAAATGATCAGTTCTTTTTGAATCGTAAACATGCATTCATATATTAACAAACCACAAATAATTTGATTTCAGAGGTTATTAACCTGTTTCTTTTAAATATGTATTTTTCAATTTATAAGAAAGTTGCTTCTTTAATTGCAGTATGTCAGAATGAATAATTATTTTTAGTAGGTTTGGGAGAAATACAACCTTTCCCTACTACAATATTTTTACTCCAATCCGCTTGAGGAAAAGACAAACTTATTCACATAATCGGTGCTTGTAATACCAAACCATGTTAATTTTATGGTTAACTAATAATTGAAGTGATTGTACATATCAACTAATAAGTAATAATCGTGGATGAACGAATAAAACTTATATAAAAGAAAAATGTCATGTATCTTTGTTTGTTCGATGAACACCGAATGTCAGAACCTTCAGGGATAGCTCGAATATTAAATTTGAAAATTCAGAAATGTTATAGTAATAATTTGATATTTTAATTTTTATTATTACTCTTCAATGTGTACTCAAATTAATAAAGTGATTAAATAAAATATCATACGTACTAATGATGTAATGTTTTCTTTTTAATACTTTTGTAGAACGTCATAATTCAAATTAAGAAAAACATATATTGTCTAATTATGAACTATGGTCATTAAGGATTCGATTAATGCTAACGACACAAAGAATATAGGCGAAAGCTGGTTCCATTCAAATCTTTTACAAAAAAAGAAAAAACATAAATTTATAGGCTCTCCAAGTAATTTTAATTTATTTTCCTAAAAAGGTGAAACAAAATATTGAAATTTCTAACATAAAATCTCTTTGTGTTGAGATAAAAAATCAAAACTACTACTTCTTGGTTTCACAAATATTGAGTAGTTTTAATTTAGCCATGGAAAGACTGAGCAAGGGTCGAAAAAAGGTCGAAATAGTGAAAATGAAAAATGAGAGTAACATGCAAGTTACTTTCTCTAAGCGTCATGCTGGCCTGTTCAGAAAGGCTAGTGAACTTTGTACGCTATGTGGTGCTGAAATTGCCATTGTGGTATTTTCTCCAGGCAAGGCCAACAAAGTTAACTCCTTTGGACATCCTTCAGTGGAGTCGCTGGTGGATAGGTTCCTAGGGAGGGACCTCCCTCCACCAAATGATGATGATCGCCATGACCACCTAATTATGGCTCATCAAAACACTGGTCAACGTGGGCTCAATAAGGAGGTCATGGACTTGCAGGAGTCACTCCGGAAGGAGAGATCTGTAGGGGAATCCCTACTTGAATCTGGGAGGGAAACCTACGATCGTGTGTGTGAAACTCCGATTATTGAAGGACTTAGCCTCTCCCAACTTGAACAATTGAGGGAGGCATTGGAAGCTCAAAAGCGAAAAGTTGAATTCGAGGAAGAACTTCAACAAATGGGGTGTGATGCTCCACTCCCATTTCTCACCCTTGGAAGTGCCTTGTCTCCTACTAGTGGTGATGGGGAAAGTTCTTCACGTGGACCCAATGTTGGTGCACCCTTTCCTAATTAGGGCTGGTGGATCTACTTCTTTTGCAGTTCCCTACTAGTTCAACTGCCGTTCCTAAGTCGCGCATTGTGGAAGGCGCATAAGTAATAAGCGCGCATCTAGGTTTATCGTGTCTTTGAGTTATCCCCTGTGTGTCATGTCTTATAATTAGAGTCAATCCTATCATCTGTCTTATGGTTCATTCGAACCCTACAAGTTTAGTTATTGTGTCATGTTGTCAGTCCATTGTCATGTTGATTTTATCATTTGAATGGTGTTAGTGTGTGTCGTTCGAGTCATGTTATCAGTCCATAGTCGTGTTGTTTTTGTCATTTGAATGGTGTCAGTGCATCGTTTGAGTCATCTTATGATGTTCTATCATCAGTTATGGTTCATTCGAACCCATTAATATTAGTTATATATATATGTTATGTTATTAGTTTATTGTTATATTGATTTTATACTTGATTGGTGTTTCTCTCTTCTTTAACAGCATATATCTAGATACTACACATCTTCAAAAGAAAATCGATAGATGCCCGTTTGTATATTATCATATGTCGTGCTAGGTATACGGTGGCTACTACTGGCTACCATTACAACGAAAGAGATATTTAGCGTAAATAAATATTTCCACAAAAATATTTAATGGCATTTATGTTTAGGTCATTGCATGGAGTTAACGTCTTTAGTGGCAGTTATATCAAGTGCAGGTAAATGCTCATATTATTAGCGCCAAAAATAATTACTTTCAACGACTTTTTATTTAGCGATAAATTGTTGGTAAAGCTACCATTAAATAAGACCTATTTTAGTGGTCCTATTAAGGAAATATTATTAAGAGAATATATCTTAATACTAACCATGATAAAGAGCATTAGATTGTTGAATACATAAAAAAAATTATTTGACCATTGCAATAATATTCTACAGGAATTCCAAAAATCTATGGTAAAAATGGAAAGTAGTAGAGTACAGTCAGCACTATGATTAGTGTATGGGCTCGTTTGGTATAAAGGATTAGAGATAATTAATATTGCGTTTAATGGTAGGATCAATTTATCCCATATTTGATTGAGATAAAATGCATGAGATAACTTATTGCGTAATTGTAGTGTTATTAATCCCACCTTAGGGGTGGAATACCTAATCTTGCAAAGTAAATTTCAAGATAACTTACTTTCAACCAAAAAACAATACATACGTAAGTCACATAATCTAATGAAAAAATTTACAAAATTTTTCCACTATTAAACTGCACATACGATACATACTTGGCATAATACTGGACAACGCATACAATAGAAAGAAGTCTTGACCAATATACACTGACAGTTTAAATGACTACCCTGCTTTTGTGCGTGAAATAATATGCATACCTGAATTTTATTGAGTCAATTCATGGTCGCTGTAATCGCGTAATTAGCGAGGGAGGTCACAGATTTAGATAAATTCAATGTAAAATACACACAGATTGAAAATCCTACTTACTTTACAAAAGCAAAATAATGTACGTCAAGGTAAACTTACTGGAAGAGGAACTAAAAGGATTGAAAATCCAAATCCTACCATAAAAAATAAGAATAATTAAACAAAGTCCTTGTAAGAAGAAAACAATTTAAAAAAATAAATTGGTCAACTTTTTAAGTGTTAGTGGCTTTGTGCCCCGATTAATCATTTTAGGATAATCATTTTTTTATGCGTTTAAGTTCTGTGCATAGTTAGTGAATAAAATATTTTGTACTATCAGTGAGCTTGATCTGTTATTGCAGGTTATCCAACTATTTACATAAAAAAAAATTAATTAAATAACCTGCAATAGCAAGTCAAATTTACCTGATAGTGTAAAATATTTTTTAAACTGACAATGAACAAAATCTAAATTCTTTTTTTATTTTACCAAAAGCACATAATTATCTTTTGTAACATAAACATAATGATTTAATTTTGTTCAATTATCACAAAACAAACACTAAAATACTTTTTATAACAAATATCTAATTTGAGTCATCCGATGATGTTCATTATCTGTTATGATTCATTCGAACCCTATAAGTTTAGTTATGTGCCATGTTGTCAGTCCATTGTCATGTTGATTTTATCGTTTGCATGATGTTAGTGTGTGTTGTTTGAGTCGTTATTTAATATTTTATCATCGGTTATGATTCATTTGAATCCAGTAATGTTAATTAAATGTGTTATGTTATCTGTCCATTGTCATGTTGATGTAATCCTTAACTGTGTTGCTCTCTTCTCTAACATTTAACATGTATTTGTTATCCTTGAAATCTTGAACGGTGTTGCTCTCTTCTTTAACATGTATCTAGATATTACAAATCTCAAAAGAAAATCGTTGTATGCTTGTTTGTATATTATCATATGTCGTGCTAGGTATATGGTGGTTACGGACTACCAACTACAACAAAAGAGATATTTTGCGGCAATAAATATTACAACAAAAATATTTAATGCCATTTATGTTAAGGTCATTGCATTTAATGTTGTTAAAGTGTTTAGTGGCATTTGTATTGAATGTTTCGTAAATGCTTATATAATTGGCGCTAAAAGAAATTACTTTCAACGACATTTATTTAGCGATAAATTACTGATAAAGCTACCATATTTTGTGGGTTTTCTTATTATCGATAAATCAGACCTATTTTATTGGAAACTATTATAATGATTAAAGTTGACCACAAATTCACGTTACTTCATGTACTGAATAAGCCACATTGCGGAAGATAACATACCAAACTGTACCTATGTGAAAAGTTTTTTACGCTGTTTTGGCCCCTACAGATGCTTAGCTCAAAGGTTTTGTTTGATCAATTCCTTTCGCCAATGTAAAGCATTTTATGCTTGAACGACTTATTTAAACTCCGCATGAACTAGATTCTTGATGTTCAAGACCAGAACAAAGTATATTTGGTTCCTCGTTTTTTCTGATTATTGCAGTGTAGAACTATCAATAGATATATCGTCCTCAGAAGTTACTGCTCTGTAATTTGGAGTGTGCAATGTACATGAGCAGGTTGAACATGTGATTTGCATTTTTTTTTTGGTGTGTGGATAAATCACATGCTCTGTCGATGGTGGCATATTTTACTTAACAACTAATGGTTTTATTTGTCTGAATTTCTGCTCTTACAGGAGCTAAGAATTTACAAATTATAAAATAACAAACACTTATATCCAGGTAATTCTGCTGTTCATAGTTTGTTTGTTATCCTTAATGAGTTGTTTTTGTCTTAAGCCGGTGTCTATCGGGAACAACCTCACTACCTCATGGCGGGAGCTTTAGTTAACCGGGCTTCCCTTTAAATAGTGTACTGTTCAAAAAACCACCAAATAACACAGTCATTTGATAAACATAGTCACCTTAATTGATGTAGAAGGAGTATAAACTTGTGTACTGGAAATGCAGTATCAATTTCTAGTACAATCAATTTTTATTATTCTGACGCCTGGTGTATTTAATCTTCATTCTAATGAACATTCCTTGAGTTGAACTTCACTGTATCCCTGTTCTAAGATCTGCATAATATAGAATGGGGTTGTTTTAGAGTGTATACAGAAGATGATTGGAAGCCAGATAGATTTAGTAAACATAACTATTAAGATATGATACTGTATAAACACAAGAAAAGCAGTATGGATTGAACTCCTCGTGAACTGTTTCTCTGTTTAGAAGTGCATTGCCTGTCTAGAGATGGACCAAAATCTGGTAGCACAAAAAGTTTGCATTAAGGTACAAAGAGTACCACATAATGATTACAAAAAAACAAGTCGAGTAAGATTTCCTATGGAGTCGATTAAGGATCCAGAAAATCCACAACCAACAAAGATACTGTCATGAAATTAAGAAAAGATCAGCAAATTATCATGAGATTAGCTTGTAAGTGAATTCAAGTTCAATGCTTATTCACATTTACTTACAAATTTGATAGCTTTGTCAATTTTCCAATAGACTGAGGAAAAGGTCCTGTCAAATCCTTGTTGTATGATAGATAGATAGATCCCTATGAGGTGCAGTCAATAATTAGAATTGAATTTAAGTTTGAAAAATCATACCAAAGTAGTGCTCATTCACTGATCTTAAGATCTTAAATAGATGACCTCATTCACTGATTCATTCCATATATGCAGATGCCGTTGTGGGCTGATTGTTATCTCTGACGTATTTATTGTTTGATGGATATTTATTTTATATGTTAGAACTCATGCTTATACAATTATTGGTATGCCAAGAATAAAGGAAACTTTCCAAACTTCCTACAAGGTTAAAAGTTATTTAGTGTACAAGGCAAGGATGAAGTTAATTAGGTGACTCTAAAATTGTCTATGTGAAGTAAGGATGATGCATGTAAATGATAGTATGATACCATGTATAAGTGGCACATGCTCAAAACTGTACATTAGCGACATCAATTGTTGATTGCCTTCTTGAACATCATTTGTTTAATCATTCTTGTCCATTCCTGAGATTAAATTCCTTGCTGGTATATCTGTATAATTATGACAACATTATTGTTATTATTTTATTATAAGCTCGGTTCTAGTTGAATACTATTCTTTATCTTGAGCCGGGGGTCTATCAGAAACAATCTCTCTACTCCTTCGGAGGTAGCGGTATGGACTGCGTACATTTTACCCACCCCAGACCCCACTTGGTGGGAGTATAGATTTTTTGTTGTTATTGAAGCGTCTCTATATTTAATGGACAATTGCTTGAATTAATACGTCTCTATATATAATGGACAATTGCTTGAATTAATACCTAACTCTATTACAGAGAAGTCTTATTGGTACGAGGATATCTCATTTATCTATTTTCCTTTTTGTATAAAATATCGGAGCATCTACCTAAAGATCCAAAACTTGGTATCAGTTACGGTGTTCCTTTGAAGATACTAGCTCATCCTAATGACGCCATTCAAAAAGTGTTTGGATCTAAACATTCTGGACGTGTGTGTGGTTTAGGTGGAAATGTTTGTCCTTCAAAAGCTTTTGGAATGTCTAGAAATAGTCATTTGAATCTTGGTAGCTCAATCAGTAATCTTCTTAGGCTTTAGTATATTTTGGTGTTTCTTTAACATTAGTATTTATGGTATTTTTTATGAATATTTAAGGTTTTGACCTTATCTTTTCTGCAAATATATTGAACAATATCAGAACTTTGATTATTATGTTACAATTAATATCAATCTTGTGTAAAATGGTTAATGTGTAAGTGAATGTCTATCATTATTTAGAAATTAGTATCAGACTAATATATATATATATATATATATATATTTAAAAAGAGTTGGCACTTTTGTCATGATTAAATCATTGCAAATTTATGCAAAAATATATATATATTTTAAAAATGTTGGATACTTTTTTGCCACGGTTAAAACCGTGGCTAATTTATATGAAAAAAATATATATTTCTTAAAAACTAGGCATTTTTGCCACGGTTATAACTGTGGCAAACTGATATGATAGTACAAAATTTGAACAAATTCCCCATGGAATGGCCGTGGCTAAATGTACCTGAAAACCGTGGCTAATGAAATGTTACCACGGACGTTAAAACCGTGGCTAATTTACTCGCCACGCCCCTGTTGGACCCACCTTTAATCGTGGCTAATGAACCGTGGCTAAACTATTTAGCTACGATTTTGGTATCATATAGCCACAGTTTTGCGTGTGGCTAAAACACGTTTTTTTTGTAGTGATTATTCATGGCTTGTATTTAATGTAATCATATTTTTTGAAAATAAAAAAAATTTAAAATTTAAAATGTGACTAATGTATTTATGTTTTTTATACATACAAATTATTAAGTAATGCAAATACAATAAATGTGAATCAAATACATCGATTATAAATAATAATATAAAATATGAATTTTGTGCCAAGCAGTTGCTATTTTTTAAACTTACCAAAAAAATAACGAAGAAGCGATTCAGTTCCACTGCCTACTTACGAGTATTTCTCTTGTTTTTTCTTTGTTGTGTGTGCATTTGGTTTCTTTTATTAGAATTGAGGGGAAATGAAGTTTATTTTATTTAAAAAAAAAAGAAATTAAGTTTCTATACACATACACCTAATGTTAGTAATTTTTTAAAAATAAATTCGTCCTGGGGTTTAAGTTCTTTTTAACACCAAAATTCGGAAAGTGTAAATCCACCTCTGGAGATTTTCTTTTTATGAAATAATGAATTTTAAAAGCACCATGAATTTTTAGGCTTATCATTTTATAATTATATAATTATCATGGGTCGGGTGTAAGATATGGTTTCTTTAAATTTTCTCTAGAGTAAAAATAGTAAAGGGAAAACTACCTATAGTAGCATACATAAGTATTAAATTACAAAAAATAGCAACACTTTATCCTAATTACATTATGTAGAATCTGTAACATTATTTTAAGTGGTCCCCTATTTTTTGCCCCCTAAGAAAGTTACTGTGCTAAAATCCCCCTTTCACACCATTCTTATTTCTCTTTCCTTAATTTAAAATTTTTATTCCTTTTCTTTCGCCATTAACGATCTCTCCCACTTCAAATTTTATTCCTTTTGCACGATTCTAGCACGATCTGTGATAATGATTTACTTTCTCTATTTCAGGTAACTATTAATCGCATATTGCATGTTAGCGGTTCTTCTTTTTTCCTATTTTAATTCAACTGAAAATCAGATTTTAAGGGTTTTATGTTTTAATGGATGAACATACAGCAAAAACACTAACAAATAACGGTATACAGAATATGAATGTAGAGTTTGATTAAGCACAATCTTTTAGTCTTGAGTTAACTCATGAAGATTTAGTTAAAGTTGTTGTAAATCCTATACAGTTGAAGAAATCTGGGAGATCAAAGGAGATTAGGTCGAAGTTTCGCAACGACACAGTGAGGATCGGTGAAATTTTTTTAAAAAAAGGGTTGAAGAAAGGGCAAAAAATTTTAAAACGGTACAAAAAGAAAAGGAAAGTTGAAGAAATTGAAGACGATGTTCAGAAATCTTATGCTGATGATTCTGAAGAAGATAGTGAGGGTGGGGTATTTTTTCGTTTGTAAATGTATTTTTTTGACTGTTAAGTATTGTGTTGTTCTAAATAGGGTAATAAAGATATTATCAAAGTAGTGAGTTAAAGATATAGGCCAATAAGTACTGTTAAGTATTGTGTTAACTACTCATGAACTGTCTATTGGCTATATGTATTTTTAGTAGAATTGATATGTATTTTTCAGTATTGGTTGCATTTTTTGTCTGCTTAAAATACATATGCTTCTTTATATGAATTTTTTTTCTTATCCGACTGTTCTTGCTCAGATCAAGAAATTAGCTGAGATTATCCCTTTGTGTCTCCAAGCTTGTGATTTCTACAATAAGAAAGGAATTGATCTTCAAAATCATTCAAGATACAAAGAAAAAGATTACTCAGATCTGTTTGATGTGATATTTGAAGAGAATTTGCCTCAACAACCGAGTGGAAGCTTGTAAGTTTTTAATTTACATATACCAAAATTGAATGTTTGTACAAAATATATTTTAGTTATAAATAAATATGTTTTTCCTTGTTTTTGTAGGGATTGTGGTCTCTTTATGGTTACATATGCAGAGTGCCTTTCTTATGGCCACAAAGTTATTGCGATTGAGTTCGACCCCAACGCACTTCCGTACAAGATATGCTGCACTTTTGTGGGACTATGGGATCCGAAAACAAGAAGCAAATGCTCATAGTGGTGTCGAAGCACCCTTGAGGCCTGCAAGGCAAAGTAGAATAACTAGTGTTACTGAAGTTTTTGATGTATGATGATTGATGGATTTATTACTTTGTACAGTTAGAGAAACTGGTGTATGAATGTAGGTTCTGATTGTACAAACTAATTTTTATGTTTGAAGTGGTTCTAATTGTAGGTTATAATAGTACTTATTTTTTAACTGAACGAAATTAATTCTGATTTGAATTGGGTCTAATTTTGATTTGAATTAAAGTTTAATTTGAGTATTTTATGCAGTTATATATTTTACTGTGAGATTTAGTTAAAAAAATACAAATGTAGTGTTCATATTATGCTTAAAAATATGTATGCAGTATCAATCAAAAGTTTTTATCCTAAAAATACATATGCAGTGTTAAGATTAAGCATTTTCAAAAATACGTATGGACCCATAGCTAATATATTTTTTAATATGTTTTCATTTATTATCAATATAAATGAGAATTTGAATTAAATATAAACTTGTGTTTTTTATGAAGTTCTACTTTGTATTGTGAGATTTTAGTTATTAAATACATATGCAGTATTGATATTTTTCTTAAAAATACATATGCTAATTACATCAAATGTATTTACCCTAAAAATACATATGCAATGTTAAAATTAAGCATTTCAAAAATACATGTTGATCATAACTATTATATATTTTAGTATGTGTTCATTTATTATCATTATAAATGAGAATTTGAATTAAAGATAAGTTTGAGTTTTTTATGTAGTTCTACATTTTATTGTGAGATTTTAGTTACAAAAGATACATATGTAGTGTTGATATTTTGCTTAAAAATACATATGGATTATACATCAAAATGTCTTTTAGCATAAAAATACATATGCAGTGTTGATATTTTGCTTAAAAATACATATGCATTATACATCAAATGTATTTACCCTAAAAATATAGCAGCATTTGAGTGAACGATGTTGCATTCATTGTCATAAATTCATTGATGATATTTATATCGAGTGCCGGTGAATATCTATATTTTTGAAGCTAAAAGTAATTACTTTTAGCGATAATTATTATCGCAGGTAAAGCTACCGGTCATCTATTGCGGCTTTTGTTATTACCGGTAAATGATACCTATTTTAGCGGCAATTATTATAACGACTAAAGTTGACCATGAATTCACATTAAATCATATACCAAATAAACCATATTGAGGAAGATAATAGCACAAAATAACAAAATATCTCCATTATCTTGTCTTGCAAGAAGTTTTGCGTTGGTCGTAACCCAGTTTGAGAACATTCTCTCATATATTTCCTTAACAAAGTCATCATCGCCAACAATCAACTCTTAACCCTTGGTGTCAAATTAAAGGGCGAGTTCCTTTCTTGTCTTGCCCAAAAACTTTCTTTATTCTCATTGAAGAAAGACTCTCCCCCCGAGAAGGTTTTACACATAGGGCCAGCTGATTTTTTTTATCTAGCTTTTCGTTAGTTCGTCTAGTGCCTTTCAGTTGGGGTCCGCCCTAGGGATTGGTTAGACCACTTAAATTTTTTTCGTCTATCGAAGGTAGTCAATGTGTCAGTCAGTTTCCCCCATTAGACTTGTCATTCCTTTGCTCTTTTTCTTTCTCTCTTTCAGTTCTCCTCCTCTACTTTATTTGACAGGGATGGAAAATACCACTCTATAAATAACAAAAAAAATAGTAATTTTATTTTAAAATTAAAATGATTTGAGCTTTAAAGCAACCTACAAAGATCAAGAACAGTAATTAGCAATATACCCCAAGTTGAAGTTAGGTCCTATTAGACATAAGGAGCAGCAAAAAACTCTGTTAGAATCTGTGCAATTGTTCAATCTAAGCTGCCATTGATAATGAGTTATGGCTCAGCAGAGAAGAGAAGAGAAAGCGAGATATTATTTCAGTGTAAAGAGGCCAGAAAATTAGTTCATTACAATGCAATAGTGTTGTTTATATAGAACTTCTGGAAGCTTCTATTCTAACTGTTTCCTAACTAATCACTTCTTAGCCAACTAACTAACACATTAGTTGTTTAACTACTTCTTAATCAAGTAATTCCTAACTCACTACTCCCCCTCAAGCTGGTGAGTGCAAAGACATTTAATACACCAAGCTTGCCTACTAAGTTTTCATGTTGCAACCGAGGTAAGACCTTAGTAAGTATGTCTGCAAGTTGTTCTCTTGAGCTCACATGTTATATTTTCAAGACTCCTTCTTGTATTTTTTGTCTGATAAAGTGGAAGTCAATCTCTATATGTTTAGTCCTCTCATGGAACACTGGATTGGCTGCTATCTGTAATGATGCTCTACTGTCACTAAACACAATTATTGGTTCCTCAATTTTACTTCCCAGCTCCTTTAATAATGCAGTGATCCATACTAGTTCTGAAACTGCATTAGCCATGCTCCTGTATTCAGCTTCTGCTGAACTTCTGGAGACTACATTTTGTTTCTTCGACTTCCACGACAATAGTGATTCACCATGACTAAAAAGTCTGAAACTGACCTTCTGGTATTGGGACATGAAGCCCAGTCTGCATCACAATATACATTTAGCTTGTTTGATATCTTGCTGCTTTACAAGATTCCAAGTCCTTGTTCTCTCTTCACATAATTCATTACTCTCACAGCTGCATCCCAATGCGACCTTTTTGGTTGTTGCAGGAATTGACTAAGTGTTTGGACTGAGAATGCAATGTATGGCCTTGTCAGTGTTAAATACAACATTTTGCCTATCAACTTCTGATATTGCTCTCTGTTTTCAAAAGGTTCATCTGTTGATTCTCCTGTGACTTGATTAAACTCTAGTGTCGTTAACTTCATGTTCATTTCAAGGGGTGTCATAGATGGTTTAGAACTTCCTAACCCTAAATCAGAGATAATTTCCAATGCATACTTCCTTTGATTCATAAGAATACCTTTGGCAGATCTACTAAATTCCATGCCAAGAAAGAATTTTAAATTACCAAGATCCTTGATTTTAAATGCTTTCTGAAGAGAAGTTTTAGTATGTTCTATGAGGCTCAAGCTATTACCAGTCACAAGCATGTCATCTACATACACAAGGATTGCAACTATGTCTAACCCTTTATTTTAATGAATAAAGAATGATCCAGGCTGCTCTGAGTAAAACCAGAATGCACTAGTGACTCACTCAATTTCAAATTCCACTGCCTACTTGCTTTCTTAAGACCATAGAGGGATTTGACAAGTCTACATATAATACAATTCTCCCCCTGACTTGGAAAACCCTCAAGCAACTGCTTATACACCTCATCATGCAAGTCACCATGGAGAAAAGCATTATACACATCTAACGGATGAATGAACTAATTGTGTTGTGCAACCAAAGAGAGAACTGTCCTGACTGTAGCAATTTTAACTACTGGAGAAAAGGTATCATGAAAATCAATACCTGTTGTCTGATTAAATTCCTTAGCAACTAATTGAGCTTTAAATATCTCAATATCGCCATTAGCTTTTAACTTGACTTTATAGACCCATCTGCAGCCAATAGGAACTTTACCCTTGGGAAGGGAACCAGGTCCCAAGTATGATTATCATTAAGATCCTTTAACTCAGTGTACATAGCTTCTAACCATCTCGGATATTTGATAGCCTCTTGATAAGAGGTAGGTTCTTATACTGCAGAAAAACTATGTAGATACTTCTGATAAGAGGGAGAAAGATGTGCATATGACACACTCTCAGCAAGAGGATAAAGGACATTGCTAGCTGACGGTTTGGAAATAAAATCTGATAACCAAATAGGTTTCTTAGCGAGCCTTGTTGTTCGTGTAAGATTTGGTAGATTGTATAGATTGAAAGTAGAGGTAGAAGCATCAGTAGCGATAAGAGATGGTAAAGGATTTTTAACAATATCAGAAGGTGGGAGATCAACTGGTAATAAGGAAGACAGAGTAGGTGTTTCGGAGATCTTTCTAGGAGCATAAAAATAATCATCATCACAAGGACCTGGAGAGAGTGACATAAAATCTGTAGATTATCATCCACTGTATGGGTACCTTGAAGGGAAATTGGTTTTCCTGAAATACCACATCCCCATTATCAAAAAACTTCTACGCACAAAGATTAAACAGAACATACCCTTTGGTGACATTAGAATATCCTATAAAAATTGATCTTACAGCTCTTGGAGCAAACTTGTAAGTTCTAGGTAGTGTGTTAGCAAAACACAAACAACCGAATGTTCTAAAATGGAAAAAACAAGGTTTCTTTCCAAAAAAGACCTCATAAGGTGATTTCCCTGCAAATTCACTAGAAGGAATTCTGTTAACAATATAAGCAGCAGTAAGAATACAATGACCCCAAAACTTGAGAGGTATATGACCCTGGAACCGGAGTACTCTAGCCACTTCAAGCAAGTGTCTGTGCTTCCTCTCAGCTACTCCATTTTGTTGAGGGGTATGTACACAAGTTCTGTAGTGAATAATACCCAATTCTTTAAGTAAAGATTGCAAATTTTCATTGATAAGCTCTCCCCCATTATCTGTCCTTATTCATGTAACTGTGACATTAGATTGAGTAAGCACCATTCGAAAAAACTGTTTAAGTGAAAGAAAGTCATTAGTCTTGAATTTAACAAGAAAATCCAAATGGTCCTTTAGCAATCATCAACAATTGTAAGAAAAAATTTGTTACCATCAAATGTCTGAGTACGATAAGTTCCCTATATATCCACATGTAGCATATCAAACACTTTACTAGACCTAGTAGAACTACTCGAAAAAGAGAGTCTGGTATGTCTAGCTAAGGGACAAATCTCACAGGTGCTTAATACTGATTTACAATGTTCAAGATTAAATCCAAGAATGTCCTTTATTGAGTGAACAGGTGCATAAGCCAATCTCCTGTGCCATAACATGATAGTATTTTGAACATCCTGAGATGACAAGATTTTACTAGCAACAACCTCTTTAGGGGAAGGTCCAGGATGAGCTAGAAGATAAAAACCAGTGCCACACGCCTTTTTCAACTCAAAAAAAGATATGTATTTTAAGGTTTGAAAGGGTTTTTTATTAAAGTGACAAAATGAAGATTGGTTACGAAAAAAGATTGTTTTTACATTCAACATCAGAGTCGCCACTTGGCATAATCTGGTGTGCCAAGTCACCATTGGAAAATCCTTTTTGAAACCATTTGACTCTTTAAACTGGTTTACGAACATAGATTACGGCTAAGAAATTCTGTTGACCCAGGGGAATGTGTTAGGCACCCCTCGATCCCGTGGTTCGACCACGGTCGCTTGGTGGAGTGTATCGGCTAATTTGACATTACAAATGTACAAACCACATAAACACACAAAACAAGCAAATAAATAAATCACACAAAATTCAAAACAAACAAAAATAATGTTCAGTCCAAATTATACAATCCAAAATAAAAGAGGTGCTGAAATATAAAACCTATTCTATTCTAAACTAATCCTAAACTAAACTCCACTCGACGTTCCGGGCCTTGATCACGAGCCTCCTTTGCGTACATGCTACTTCAGGGCATTCCCCGAATAAATCAATACAAATCCTTCGGGGCATTCCCCGGCAAAATGAGAACAATTTAAACTTTTCGTGCAATAAAGTAGAAAGTACCATTCACGCACATATTCAAACACTCCAATAAATCGTTATTCCTAAATTTGCCTAACCGGCCTACGTTTGCCTACCAAGTTCAACATATCACAATTCTATCATGTTTACCATTATCAATACATCAAAATTAATCAATATTCATTTTTCTCCATTTTTAATCCCCACCTTAATTCATTTTTAACCACGTGATTAACCCATTTCAATACACAATCCACCAATCGAGAATAACGAAAAATCACCAATCATGCTTAGCACATCACACACCAAAATGTCACCAACAGTTCACATCAACAAACAAACCACGGTATCGAATCACACGCAATCACAATCACATAAGAATTAAATAAAAGAGAAGAAAGAATTGGACCTTAAATTTGAAGCTTTCAAACTCAATGTTAATCGAATAAAGAGAGTCTGCACCCAAAAATCTCGAGCCGAACCTTAACACCAACAATCCAACTCGACAAATAATGACCCGTTCACCGTCTCTTTTCACGCCGTCACTGTTCACCGGTTACTTTTTTTTCCGTTGTTGTTCTTGTTCTTGTGAGGAAGATTATTTGGTGATTCTTGTTATTGTGGAGAAGATGATGATCAAAGAATGAGCCCCCTTTTTCTTCTTAGAATTTTTCTTTTATAATGAGCATGGATTTGTTATCATGTGGGAATTTTGGTGGGTCCCCAATATATTCTTTCTTTGTGGACAAGAAAAAGGAGGGGGGGAATCACGTGGGTAGTTAGGGTAGGTGGAAGATTTTGATTGGATAGGTTGTTAGGATAAGATAAATTAGTTAGAGGTATTTTTTTGTTTATTTTTGTATTTTGGTGGGATATAATTACATGGGGTTGGACACATGGTAAGGTGAATTAAAAATGAATAAAATTAGACTTCGGGAGGGACAAAATTAGGTGTCTACATCATACCCCCTTTGAATGTAAACACGCAGTGTTTTTCAGACAAAGAAGTAGATCACGAGACCAAATTTTGACACGACCAATATTCAAAGAAAGAAACAGAAGGTAGAAGGACAATCGGGTCTTGACTTAAGACATCCTTCCTACCCAAATTATGAGAGAATCAAGTCACGGGTATTTCAAAAGATTGGAAGAGAAGAGGACTATACCGAGATGGAGAGTCGAGTGAGGTTCCATCGAGGTTTCGGTCCGCGGCTCAATCATTACATCAAAAGATGAAAATTACAAGTTAAAACATAAATGAAACTACAAAAATCCTATCTCTACAGCTTATGTTGGTTCTTGACTCAACTTTCATCACCCCATTCTTCAGGCGGGCTCCTGACTTGCTATTTCATCAACTTGTTGCCATGCTTTCAACTTCTGCTCCCTGTTCTGCAGGCGGGCTCCTGACTTGCTATTTTATCAACTTGTTGCTATGCTTTCAATTTCTTCACCCTGTTTTGCAGGCGGGCTCCTGACTTGCTATTTCATAAACTTGTTGCTATGCTTTCAATCTCTTTACCCTGTTCTGCAGGCGGGCTCCTGACTTGCTATTTCATCAACTTGTTGCTATGCTTTCAATTTCTTCACCCTGTTCTGCAGGCGGGCTCCTGACTTGCTATTTCATCAACTTGCTGCTATGCTTTCAATTTCTTGACCCTGTTTTGCAGTCGGGCTCCTGACTTGCTATTTCATCAACTTGTTGCTATGCTTTCAATTTCTTCACCCTGTTCTGCAAGCGGGCTCCTGACATGCTATTTTTCAATTTGTTTAACTTTCAATTTCTTCACCTTGTTTCTTGGTTTCCCATTTATTCGCCTTGTGCTTCGGGCATGCTACTGAAATCACATCTAAACTGAAAAGAAAATTATCCCAAATAAAGAAATGCAATTTCTATGAGTTAATTGGAATGACTCGACTAAAAGGTCAACTAAAAGGTACGTCTTATAGGAATCAAAGGGGATGACTCGACTAAAAGGTACGTCTTCTAGGAATCAAAGGAAATGACTCGACTAAAAGGTACGTCTTTTAGGAATCAAGCGGGATGACTCGACTAAAAAGTACGTCTTATAGGAATCCTGGGGGATGACTCGACTAAAAAGGTACGTCTTATAGGAATCAAAGGGGATGACTCGAATAACAGGTACGCCTTCTAGGAATCAAGGGAAATGACTCGACTAAAAGGTACATCTTATAGGAATCAAAGGGGATGACTCGACTTAAAGGTACGTCTTATAGGAATCAAGGGAAATGACTCAACTAAAAGGTACGTTTTCTAGGAATCAAGGGGGATGACTCGACTAAAAGGTACGTCTTATAGGAATCAAAGGGGATGACTCGACTAAAAGGTACGTCTTATAGGAATCAAGGGAAATGACTCGACTAAAAGGTACATCTTATAAGAATCAACGGGGATGACTCGACCAAAAGGTACGTTTTATAGGAATCAAGGGAAATGACTCAACTAAAAGGTACGTCTTATAGGAATCAAGGGAAATGACTCGACTAAAAGGTACGTCTTATAGGAATCAACGGGGATGACTCGACCAAAAGGTACGTCTTATAGGAATCAAGGGAAATGACTCAACTAAAAGGTACGTCTTCTAGGAATCAAAGGGGATGACTCGACTAAAAGGTACGTCTTATAGGAATCACAGGGGATGACTCGACTAAAAGGTACGTCTTATAGGAATCAAAGGGGATGACTCGACTAAAAGGTACGTCTTATAGGAATCAAGGGAAATGACTCGACTAAAAGATATGTCTTCTAGGAATCAAAAGAAATGACTCAAATTAAAGGTACGTCTTATTGGAATCGAAGGGGATGACTCGACTAGAAGGTACATCTTATAGAAATCAATGGGGATGACTCGACTAAATGGTACGTCTTATAGGAATCAAAGGAAATGACTTGACTAAAAGGTACGTCTTCTACGGTTCAAAGGGGATGACTCGACTAAAAGGTACGTCTTATAGGAATCAAAGGGGATGACTCAACTTAAAGGTACGTCTTATAGGAATCAATGGGGATGACTTGACTAAAAAGTATGTCTTATAGGAATCAAAGGGGATGACTCGACTAAAAGGTACGTCTTATAGGAATCAAGGGAAATGACTCGACTAAAAGGTACGTCTTCTAGGAATCAAAGGGGATGACTCGACTAAAAGGTACGTCTTATAGGAATCAAGGGAAATGACTCGACTAAAAGGTACGTCTTCTAGGAATCAAGACTTATGTTAGGAAGGTCATTACCTTAGAAGCAAAATTCAAATTACCCAATCAAGGAAGTGTGTTTCCTTATCAATGTTGTTTGAATTATCAAAACAATGAAGTGCGTCTCCTTACCAAAGTTGCTTGAATTACCAAAAAAAGGAAATGTGTCTCCTAGAGATCTTGAATTATGAATTTTACCATGGTTTTGATTACCAAACCTGTGCAACAACCTTGCCTCTTGCGTTTGTTGAGGTGAGAAATTACAGCCTTTGATGTTTAGTCTCCCAAATCCTTGATATGAATGCAACATGTATTCCTATTACATACAAAGAAAACTTGTAAGTTTAAAACATGGTGGCTAGTTTGTGGCTTTGGCTTTTGAGGCAATTGCTCCTGCCCCTGTCACATTTAGCTTTGCTTCCATCCATTAGCATATGTCATTGACTTGTTGTATCATTGACTCAAACTCAACTTATTAAGAGTGACTCTGAAACAAACACAATATTTCTGCTTTGTCGTGTTTCTCAAATAAACCCTTTGAACCTTGGTATTTCCATGAGTTCTCCGACTTCTCTGTTGACAAAACTTCCTGCATGCCTTTTTTGGGCTCACAATCATGTCTCTTTCATGTGCTAGCTTTTTTCTTGCTCTGTGCAATTAAAGAAGTTGGTAGCCAGTTTTGAAATCTTTTCTCACTTATTTTGACACGGATTTGACTCAAAGACAAGAAACAAAAAAAAAGAATGACAATTTTTGTTTTGATAACTGACTTAAGAAAGATAAAATGAAAATAAAGAGAAGAAAGAAAAGATGATGAATATCCCCTTTTAAAATAATGAAACGAAAAATTCATCTAAAAATGACAGTCAACACTAATGATTATGCCATGCATTTTGGATTAAGCAGCTTGATCTTTTCATCCAAACTTTCTACCCATTTTTGTTGAGTTAATGACCTTGAAACTGAGTTGCTTTCTTAGGTCAAATGCATTTAAGACCCCATTCGGCTAGTGGCGCCTTGAAGGGTTTTAGCCAACAAGCTTCTTTCATTTTCTCTCGGCTCACTATCGTCTTATGGTGCCCGTGAGGGTTTTCACCAATAAGACTCTCTCCTTTTTATTTCTCTCAACTTACTAACGCCTTATGATGCCCGTAAGGGTTTTCACCAATAAGACTCTCTCATTTTTATTAGACAAATAGTTCCCAAATGCATCATCATATCCCTTGCATGCTTAGCCTTAACATTCTCAAAGATTGATCTGAAGGTCTTTGTTTGGTTGTAGCTTTTCTTTTGGATAGGGTTAGAAAGAAAGGATGGCATAAGGCCCAATAGACACTTGAAGTGGGGTGGGACTTACAACTTTTGGAATCGACTCAAACAATGAGGATTAACTCATGCCCCAGTTTTTTTTGACTGGGTGACACTAAATTGTTTATTTGGTTGGACCGAGCCCTGAGTGGGGCAACCTACGTATCTCACCCTTGAGAGAGGAGAATCAGGTCATGCGTAGTTCTGGCATCTTATTTTTCTTGATTCTAATTTTTTTTTCTTTTGGGGATTTTTCTGACTCTATTTTTCTTCACTCTTTTTTTCTCTTTTTTTTTGACACATTTTTTCTCTTTTTTTTTTTTGAACTTTTCTGATTATTGTTTTGTTCAACATTTTTCTTTCAAGCTTTGCTGACTATATTGATTCCAAAAGAGGTGTATGAAAGAAAATAAGACTAAAGCTCAAATGGGGTATACAAAGGATGACACGATGTTTGGATGGCAGAATGAAATGCCTTCGTCATATCAATCTTTGAAAATGCAAGTACATATCATGCAATATGAAAGTGAAAGATGAAGATCTTTTGACATCTTTTACAGCATTAACTTTGACAGATTCTGTGCATCACTATTTCTTCTGCGTTTACATGGCATACAACTCCATTTTTTTTGCACATTCCTCACATTGAATGACTCATGATTTTGTGAAGTTGATTTTCTTTCTCTTCACGCGGCCACTATTTGATCTAATTGAGACATGTCTTTTAATTGATTACCAAGTTATTCTTGTGATTCTCAAAATAAGTGCCTTAATTTTCAAAGAAGGTTTCAACTTGATCACCAAATGCCCCAGCACTCTATCTATTTCCTCAGATGCTCTCTTTTTCTAACTTTAACCCTCTGATTCAATGTTCATTCTTAAACTGGATGTTAAGATCTAGCTGTAAATTTCACTAGCATATCATATTACTAGAGTCAACATAAAATGTACTATGTAAGAAAAACAACAACACATTTAAAACACAAAGAAAAAGGGGACACTCCATTTAATAAAAATGAAAGATAAAAGGGTTTGAACATAAACGACAAAGGGAAAAAACAAGATAAATCCCGAATTACAACCCTGAAATAATTTGGAGAATAGAAAATAAAACAAAACAAACTACCAAACCCCTTCCTGGTAAGGAGAGGGGTGACTTCTCCATTGCTCAGCCTGAAATCTTAGCCACTGGATTGCATATCAATATGACTGGAGCTTACACCACTGTCAGATATATTTCCTTCAACAAATAAGCTCTGGATCCCCATGCTTAACTCATTGCCTCCCAGAGATTGTGCAGTACCGCGTGCTGGTGAAGAACTCTATGGGATGGTCGAAAGGCCAATTTTTTGCACCACAATCAATTTATCTTGAATTATCTTTTCTATTTCTCTTTTCAAAGTGCGAAAATATTCAGTACTATGACCCTGAACATCAGAATGATATGCACATTGCACATTAGGATCAAAGCTTCTTGAATGCGGGTCAGAAGTATACCCTAGGAGAGGAGTGATCATGCCCTGCAGTACCAATCTCTGGAATAAACTGGCATAGGATTCCCCAATAGGAGTGAAATTATATTTTTCCTTCCTCCTCTTTGCGAACTCTGGCCTCGGATGAAATTTGGATTTAGAGGTCCCTTGGTAAATTTGTGGAGGTCGAGGACGATGTTGAGGGATAGGAGCATGCCATTGTGGATAAGAAGATGGATGAGCATACAAATGTGCATTGTTCACAGGATATCGAGGAAGTGGAATGGGATTTCTTGGATTTTTGATATGCCCAAATTACAACTCTCTTTAGAAAGTGTAAGCGGCCGCTGTCAAATATAGAACCCAACTGGGTTGGGTGTCGAATCCCACAGGGAATACTCTGGTCACTAAGTGTTGCAATTATTAGTAGACTGTTGGTCGAAAATTCCAAGGAAAAAGGGGGGTTTGGTTTAGACGTGAACTAATATTATCAAAGTAAGAATGGAACGATTTGCATAGTAAGATTTAATCACAGAGATTGATAAGTTAGGGCTATGTCCACCTTATAAGTTCTACTTCTCTATTAACTATGAGTAACGCGGAATTTAGACATGCATGCACTTATAGAGAATCGTATTCTAATTCTAAATCCAAGTGTTTCTCAACCATCAAGGATTTATTTTGCTTTAGCTCTCTCAACCCTAAAGTGTATAACAAATGGTACAAATTCTCCAAGAAGTTAATCCGGTTAAGGCATTAACGTGTAAATAGGAGTTGGAAACCCTATTTCCGTCACACTCTCTTTTCCAAACATGTAACTTTTCTCTCGAACAAGTTAATGCTATAATGGCGTATTCTCTATGTTTGAAACCATAAGAATTAAATCAAAACGAAGAGAGAAATGATATAAGTAGCATAACACATCAAGAATTCACAAACTCATAGCAATAGATAGTATCTTACAAGGTTTCCATAACCCTAACAGATAAGTTTAGCTACTCATGAATACTACAGAAATCAAAGTAGACATCATCATCATACCAAAACTTAGAGAAATCTCGGCTATGGAGATGAAACGTGTTTTCTTTCTCCGTTGCTCAAGTGAGCCGTTTTCTGTTCTCAAAAACTCGTATAAAATCTCCAACGTCAATTGTCAATAATGTCGAATGATAATTCTTAATGATGCTGAAAACTTCAGCAATAAGGTTTTTAATAGCATCCTTGTCTAATAAGTTGCTACTGCATCCTTAAGTATTTAAAAATACTAGGTTTGCCCGGGAAAAAGTTCCCATGCATCACATTCAGTCCAAAAGTTGCCTTCCCTCTTATGTGAAGTTTTCCTTTGCTGCCCACAGGTCCACAAAGTGCTGAAATCTTCATCATTAGTACCTGAAAAACATACTAATCACATAGGTCTGCTCACTTAAAGAAAAATGGACTAAAAGTGCAAGAATTATATATTTTATCCTCAAAACTTAGCCAAAACATGGGTAAATTATGGTGCTTAGACGTATAAATACGCCCAACATCACCTCCCCACACTTAAAGCTTTGTTTGTCCTCGAACAAAATATTACATCCATGCAAACACCTAACTAGAATTTCATAATAGCAACACGAAATTTTCAACAAGACATGCACATCAATCATTAACAAAGAGTAGGTTTCTCGATCACTACTAGAAACAACTCAACCTCCAACATAGACTCATTAGGATGGTTAATTCGTATCCACAAGTTAAGCCACAAAGAAACATATAAAACTACCCAACAACCATTAACCATGTGTGCTCACACAAGATATCACCCATAATCACTCATAGTTTTGCATTTTTCGAAACATGGGTATAAGACTCTCCTTGCTCTCGCTCTCACAAAGAATTCTTATATTGCAACTGATGACCATAGGCTTTCCCTTAGTGTAATGCTCTACTAATATCAGACTGCTATGTTTAGGATCAAATAGGTCTTTACAGGTTGTAATGTAGGCTAAGGGACAGGTAGGACTATTTTGGCCAGAAATAGTGACTATGTTCCCTAAGTGCTTTAATACACTACAATATGCCAGTTACACTATCTTTTAACAACCACTTTACCTCTCTTTCATCTACCAACACATTTTCACCCATTTTGTTTTTCAATCATAAACACAACTATGTTTTTGTTTTTTTTAAATTTATTTTATTTTATTTTATATTTTTTTTTCTTTTTTTTTATATTAAGCAAGCATCCCTATAATAGCCACTCGTTTTCACAACAATTTCAAGTACCAATACACCCTGAGGAATCACTTTCACCATTCTCCTTTTATTTTTCCACATGATTCTACAATTTTAAAGCGCTTAGGAGTTTGGATCAAATTATGGTCTTGAAGAAAAAATGGATTAGGCTACATATGAGGCTGCCAAAGAAAATAGCTAAAGGCTCAAAGGGGGTTCACTAGCACAATGTACAAAGGTAGGTAAAAAGAAGGTAAACACTTTCAGGGCTGCCAAAGAAATGCCTAAATCACCTCCTACACTCACAATCTTTATTTCGCTTCACACACACACCAGGCAAGTTCTAGCATCAGTCACAACAAAGAATATACACTATCCTCACACACACAAGGCATATGGTCAATTTCATTGGGAGCATTATAGATTCTTGACCCAACAGATGAACGAATTAAACCACAACAATTTATCACACAGTGAGTCACAACTTAGAGCCTAAACAACTCAATAATAATGATTTAGCACAAACTCTTGTTGTAATATACCATGCTGTCTATCAGAACACTAACTAACTACGACTAATTCAAACAAACAAGAATAAATGTAGGCAAAGAAATACAATACAACAGACATATACCCGCACCCCACACTTAGACGGGACACACTGTCCTCAGTGGAAATAAATAAGGAAAAC
Source organism: Capsicum pubescens (assembly GCA_030864215.1). Taxonomy (NCBI): domain Eukaryota; kingdom Viridiplantae; phylum Streptophyta; class Magnoliopsida; order Solanales; family Solanaceae; genus Capsicum; species Capsicum pubescens. The sequence goes on along the minus strand of CM061545.1, from coordinate 294,792,557 downwards.
CTGATTAGTCGGACTCCTCTTCTATGTCTGGGGTCATACCCCCTGCGTCGGAATCATCATTAGAGTCGTCGTCATCAGAGTTTTCCTCCACGTCTGAGTCTGGCAGTCGGTGATCATCATCAGTCGGCACGTCATCGTCGAGAGGTTCCTCAAAATGTACTCCCACTCCATACATGGTCCGCTCATGCTCATTAAGCGGGTAATCATAGTCCAACTGCTGAAGCTCTGCATCAGTCGGAACACGACCCCCATTTATTAGTGTAAATCTAGTCATGCCATACAGATGGCGGAAAAAACTTTCATCTCGAGCATGCCTCTCTGCAGTGGTGAGGTTGATGCCTTGACTAGTTTCTGGCTCTTTAACCTTTGTGAAATCAACCTTCTTCGGGTTGTGTGGTAGCTTATGATCCGCGGGTTCCTCTTTAATGTGTTCTTTCCTTAAGATCACAGTCAACAAGTTGTTAAAACTGAAATGGGACCTTTTGTGCAGCCTAGCCTTGCGCATTGACGATCGTATAACCGCACCAATGTTGATGGGAATATTCATCATCAAAGCGTACACCAAGCAGACTCGATCACGTGTGATCTTAGTATATTGTGTCCCAGGAATCAAGAAAGAGTTGACTATCCTTAACCATATCAGAAAAAATGGATATCATACATCGCTGGAAAGTAGCAGGTCCGTTACATAGCCCAAATAGAATTCGTTTAAAGGCAAACGTACCATACGGGCATGTAAAAGTGGTTTTCCCCTGATCTTCAGGAGCAATGCAAATCTGATTGTATCTGGAATAACCATCTAAGAAATAAAACCATCCCTTCCCTGCCAATCGATCAAGCATTTGATACATGAATGGGATTGGAAAGTGATCCTTTAACATCCACGAATTCAGCTTCCGGTAGTCCATGCACACTCTCCACCCTGTGACAGGTCTGAGTGGAATTAGCTCATTCTTTTCATTTACGACTACTGTCATGCCCTCTTTCTTGGGCACACATTGCACTGGACTCACCCATTTACTATCTGAAATTGGGTACACCACCCCTACATCTAACCACTTAATAATTTCTTTCTTCACCACCTCTTGCATAGGTGGATTCAAACGACGTTGGTGCTCAATGGTGGGTACGCAATCTTCCTCGAGCTGAATCTTGTGCATACATATCCCAGGAGGGATACCAATTATATCAGCAATAGTCCAACCAATGGCTATCTTGTACCTCTTCAGAACAGAGATGAGAGTCGTTACTTGTTGTTCACCTAAATCAGCCGCAACAATAACCGGAAGTGTATTCCCACTTCCCAAGAACGCATACTTTAGATGACTGGGGAGCTCTTTCAATTCTAGCACTGGTGGCTCTTCAATGGATGGTTTCGCTGGTGGTGACGGTCGATTCTTAAGGTCAAGGTCCAGCTTCTTAGGGGCATGAGAATAGGACCCCATTCCTATTAGAGCACGAATAGTTTCTTCATACTCTTCAACATCCTCATGCTCAAAGTTCAAAAGTACAACAGATAATGGCTCGACAGTAAGATGCTTGTCTACAGATGATTCTTTCTCGTCCTCATAATAAACATCATCTATAGAGAAAACATTCATATCTTTAGGCTGCTTCATTGATTTGCATACATCAAAACGGACCACTTCGTCATTCATCCGAAATAAAAGCTCGTTTGCTCGTAAATCAATAAGCACACTTCCTGTTGCGAGAAAAGGGCATCCCAAGATTATGGGAACTTTAGAATCTACCTCGCAATCCAAAATAACATAGTCTGCAGGAAAAATGAAGGAAGAAACCTTCACCAGTACATCATATAAGATACCAACAAGTTGTTTTACCGACCTATCTGCCATCACGAGCCGCATATTGGTTGGTGTAGGATCGGCCAACCCCAACTGTTTATAAATAGATAGCGGCATCAAATTGATGCTAGCCCCCAAATCGCACAATGCCTTAGAAAAATCCAAGGATCTAACCCTGCAAGGAATAGTGAAAGCACCAGGATCCGCCTTTTTCTGTACTAAAGATCTCGTGGCAATTGCACTGCAATGATGAACATTATCTGCCAGTTCATAACTTGCTGCCCTTTTCTTTGTCAAAGGGTCCTTCATGAATTTGGCGTATCCTGGCATCTGCTCTAGTGCCTCCACCAAAGGCACATTAATAGTCAACTGCTTCAACATAGTCATGAATTTACTGAACCTGGTGTCATCAGCTTTCTTCTTCAGTCTCTGAGGAAAAGGTGATGGTGGACTTGGAAGAGTTTTCTCCACCACTTTCTTTTTATCTTGCTTCCGATTATCAATCTTTTCAGGCTGGTGACATCTAGGTGTACTGTCATGAACGTTCTCATTCTGATTTTCAGCTTCTACAGAATCATCACAATATGCTTCAATAACATTCTCTTCTGTAATATCAACCACCTGCTTGCCTTTGGATGGATTTTCCAACACCTTACCACTCCTGGTAGTAATAGCCATACATGATCCATCATTCCTTGGGTTCTGCACAGTGTCGCTAGGTAAGGTACCAACTTTTCTTTGATTGAGTGCCGCTGATAGTTGAATCAATTGTTGTTCCAGCTGTTTTATTGAAGTGGAATACGAATCAACCAAATGATTTATTGAGGACAAATTATTTTTTACCTCAGTTACTCCCGTGTTGGTTGCCTCCACTCCTTTCAACAACTTAGCCATCATATCTTTCATGGACATCTTTCCAGAGCCAGATGCCGCAGCCTCACAATTTCCAGGAGGAACATACAAACCACTCTTGTTAGTCTTATTCATGAATCCAGATTTTTCATAATAGTTCCGACCTTGGTTTCCTTGGGCATTGCCTCGGAAACCCCCCTGATTATTCAAATAATTCGCTTCCTCCTCAGAATCGGATTTATCTCTACCCTGTGATACAACAGCCTTGACCTTTTCTATTTTCCCTGATAATAAATGCTTGGTAAGAAGGTCTATCTGTGTTTTCATGTGAGCCATATCTTGGTCACGTTCCTCTTCTCTTTGCCTCTATTCTGCTGTCATGCCAGTAGATACAGTAGAGCTTGCTACCTCAGAATCCCTGGTATGCCAAGCTCTACTCTTCTTTGTCATACAATCGAACATATCACCAGCCTCAATAAAAGTAAGGTCCATGAATGACCCACCTGCAACATTATCAACCACTGGCTTAGTCACCGAGTTCAACACCCTGTATAATATTTCCATCAAGTGGATATTGGTCATCTGATGATTTGGGCACCGCATAAGCTTCTTCTTGAATCTCTCCCATGTTTCGTGGAGAGATTCAATTGGAAGCTGTCGAAAATTGTTGATCTCATCTCATAACTGTGCTCTCTTGGATGGCGAAAAGAATCTTTCTAGGAAAGCGTCTTTCAGTTGCCTCCAATTAGTAATAGAGTCAGGAGTCAGCCCATTCAACCATAGAGTTGCCTCTCCAGATAGAGACAATGGAAATAAGCGCAGTCGAATTGCATTCTGTCTAACTCCTGGATTGTCAAATGACTTGCATGTTGAGATAAAGTTGATCAGATGCATATTCGGATCATCGCCTGCAAGTCCACCAAATAACCCTTTTAGTTGTAATAGCTGGATCATGGTGCTGGTGATATTGAACTTGGCTCCGGGTGCCAAGGGTGGAGGAATAATAACCCCTGTGGCACCAGCCGCATCCAAATCGTCATCATTATCATCGAAAGGGGCCTGCACAGCTCGGCGTTCAGGTCTCATTCTAGCTTGACGATCTCTCCTGTTCACAGGTGCTGCCACCTCACTAGCACGCCTTGGATTTAATAATTCATCATCACCCAGGTCCTCTTCATCAAGATTTGTTGCCCGACCTGGGTTATCAATATTCTGTTGATGCACTTGAGCAGATGCCAATGCAGCTAATCTTTCCTGCTCCTGTTGAGCAGACATCCGTTCAAGGTTTCGTTGCGCATCCATTCTGCCAATAAGATGTGGTTCAGGATTTATAGGTAATAATGGTTGACCAGAACTTCGTGTATTTGGCATGCACTCCAATTAACCTGAACCAAACAAAATCAACAAACAAAAAGTAAAATTCAAGAATCTTTGACCAAAGGGTCTATTAACTATCACAAACTTAGTTGACAACTGTATTCCTCGGCAGCGGCGCCAAAATTTGATACGCTCAAATTACAACTCTCGTTAGAAAGTGTAATCAGTCACTGTCAAATATAGAACCCAACTGGGTTTGCCCGGGAAAAAGTTCCCATACATCACATTCAGTCCAAAAGCTGCCTTCCCTCTTATGTGAAGTTTTCCTTTGCTGCCCACAGGTCCACAAAGTGCTGAAATCTTCATCATTAGTACCTGAAAAACATACTAATCTCATAGGTCATCCCACTTAAAGGAAAATGGACTAAAAGTGCAAGAATTATATATTTTATCCTCAAAACTTAGCCAAAACATGGGTAAATTATGGTGCTTAGACGTATAAATACGCCCAACATTAATTTTGGAGAAAGAAACCTTGTTGCAAGTGGTTATGTGGATCTGATATGTACGCTCGGTATTGAGGCTGACAGTATTGGTGGGTTGAACCTCTCAAACTCTGCTTTGGCCCTGTCATGACAATAGGTGAGTTTTCCTTCTTCTTTCCTTCAGTTTCCCTTGGTTAATTGCAATGTCGTCCCGAATGTTTCACAGAATCCTTCTGTCCATCAGGCTCCCTAAATTTTGATGTCTCAAATCTAGGAGGAAGGTTAACAATTGAAGACATGCCCCAGTTTTTATATGAAACATCTTCATAGCCCATAAGTTCAGGGGAATTTTTCATATCATTTTCTACACTCTTCACTTTCCCAACCATTTTCTCTGGCTCTTTTTGCATGCTAGGCTTCTTAGTAAGAAATTTTGAAGGTTCACTTAACTTAACTGTAGGCTCAAGAGTATACCAATGATCATCAATAGTATTGAACGTGGAGTCACTAGTGGACTGGGAAATCACAATCGTTGGATTGATAGACAAAGTGGAAGCCTTAGTAGAAGGTTGAGTAACAAAAGCACAGAGGGTATGTGGTGTTGTGAATGTGGTAGACTTATACTGAGGAGATAAAGAAAGAGTGGTGGAAGTATTGAGGTGCATTTGACGTGGAATGGATTCTGAGGCATGTTGTGGTGCATCAACAACAGTAGGAAACTGACTTTGCGATTTTGGTGGAAGACTCAAGGTATTTGCAGGGTCAAAAGTGGGGAACGGAGGTGGAGGCAGCCCACTGGCCCAAGCTCGGTACATTCCAATCATTTGTTGTCTCAGTCTCAAATTCTCTTCCTTTAAACTCTCAATTTCCTGACTCATTGTTTCATCCATGATGCCACTCTCTATATCGTTGTTGGACACAACTAACCCTTCCTTGGATTTGGTGTGATATGGAGGACCATCCAGGAAACCACAAACCAACCACCTTAAACTAACTGAACAAGAGGTAACAAATATGTTAGAGTTCAACATTTTTTTTTCTTCAAAACCTCTTTTTTTTTTCTCTTGAAGAAAAATCACCGAACCCTAGAAGGGCGCCTACGTATCTCACCCCCGAAAGGGGAGAATCAGGTGTGCGTAATTCGTGAAGTTTTGCAAAAATGGCCAATTAAATTTTTTTTTTCTTTTTCTTGAAACTTTAAAAAGAAAAAAAATTAACAAATTATCAAAAGAATTGACGAAAATCTTTTTGCATTTTTTAGGTTTAAACTCCTTGTACAAAAATGGAATCTATGATTACCAAAGAAGAATCTTTTTGGGTTTTCGATTTAGAATTTCATAGGAAAATGAAACTTGAAACTATTAAAGAAAAATCTTTTTGTAGTTTTCTTTTAGAGATGTATATGAAACATCTACTCTAAGTGAAGAGTGAAAAAAATCTTTTTGAATTTTTCAGATTCCTGTACAACATGAAATCTATGGTTACCGAAGAAAATATTTTTGGATTTTCGATTTTAAATTTCATACGAAAATGAAACTTGAACCTATTAAAGGGAAATATATTTTTTTGCTTTCTTTTAAAGATGTACATGAGAAACCTACTCTAAATGAAGAGTGAAGAATTATTTTTTTTTGAATTTTTGAAATAAGATCCCCGAACCTAAAATAGGTTGCCTACGTATCTCACTCCCGAGAGAGGAGAATCAGGGGTGCGTAGTTCGTCCAGATTGGATAATTAATGATTAAATAACGGATTGCACCCTGACTTGAGACACGCCCAAAGACATACGATGAACAACATAACAAAATCTTTTTTTTTTTCGAGTTTTCAATTTGATACTTCAACTAAACTACCACCAACAATTATGAAGGAAAAAAAATAATCTTTTTGGTATTTTCATTACATGAAATGTACAAATTTCTACCATTTTTTGCATTTTCTTTTATAAAAACTGCGATTTTTTTTTTTTTTTGAAAATTTCGAATTATGAATGCATGCTAAAGGAGACAAATGAAAAATCTTTTGGATATTTTCGTTTTTGAGAAATGAGTGCAAAAGGTTAAAATCTTTTCTTTTTGAATTTTTCGATTGTGAAGAACAAAACCCATAAAGAACACTAAAAGCTACGACACTCTTTTTTTTTTCTTCTTTTCGACTCACTTCACTTTTTTTCTCAATTTTTTTCAACAGTTCTTGCCTACGCACCTTACTTCTAACACATGTTTTCACCAAATCAGTCTGTCAAATGACCCCATTACCCTCAAAGATGCAACATTTAACACGTAGGGATGCGCTAGAGGTGAGTCTCCTACAAAGGACCAAGTGGGCCCTGCTAGGTCTCAATATGATGCACATAAGCATGACCTAAAGGCTGACCTACGTTGTGGTTTACTAACAAGGCCGTTTGGGGGAGCATATGGTCGATAGTGGCTGTTTTGCTTTCCACCTACTCCATACATCCAACGGCTCCCCCCCTAAAATAAAGGTGACTCAACTAGAGTTCGTGCGCACGACGTGCGCTCCGAGACTTGTTGCGAAAAGAATTGACTCGGGTTATGCAAATGATGCCAGATATAAAGCGGTAACACATAGGATAAATACTGTAAACAAAGAGCACGAAAATGCACAAAAGTGAAAACACAAACAAAAATCACAAACAATGATTATACACTCGTAATGCCAAACAAAGCCTATACGACTCCAAAAAAAAGCTCGGGTTCTGAAATAGTCCCCAGCAGAGTCGCCAGAGCTGTCACTCCCCTTTTTCGACTCAAAAAAAAGATATGTATTTTAAGGTTTGAAAGAGTTTTTTATTAAAGTGACAAAATGAAGATTGGTTCCGAAAAAAGATTGTTTTTACATTAAAAATCAGAGTCGCCACTTGGAATAATCTGGTGTGCCAAGTCACCATTGGAAAATCCTTTTCGAAACCATTTGACTCTTTAAACCGGTTTACGAACAGAGATTCCGGCTAAGGAATTCTGTTGACCAAGTGGAAGGTGTTAGGAACTCCTTGATCCCGTGGTTCGACCACGGTCGCTTGGTGGAGTGTATCGGCTAATTTGACATTACAAATGTACAAACCACATAAACACACAAAACAAGCAAACAAATAAATCACACAAAATTCAAAACAAACAAAAATAATGTTCAGTCCAAATTATACAATCCAAAATAAAAGAGGTGCTGAAATATAAAACCTATTCTATTCTAAACTAATCCTAAACTAAACTCCACCCGACGTTCCGGGCCTTGATCACTAGCCTCCTTTGCGTACATGCTACTTCAGGGCATTCCCCGGATAAATCAATACAAATCCTTCGGGGCATTCCCCGGCCAAATGAGTACAATTTAAACTTTTCGTGCAATAAAGTAGAAAGTACCATTCACGCACATATTCAAACACTCCAATAAATCGTTATTCCTAAATTTGCCTAACCGGCCTATGTTTGCCTACCAAGTTCAAAATATCACAATTATATCATGTTTAACATTATCAATACATCAAAATTAATCTATATTCATTTTCCTCCATTTTTAATCCCCACCTTAATTAATTTTTAACCACGTGATTAACCCATTTCAATACACAATCCACCAATCGAGAATAATGAAAATTCACCAATCATGCTTAGCACATCACACACCCAAATGTCACCAACAGTTCACATCAACAAACAAACCACGGTATTAAATCACACCCAATCACAATCACATAACAATTAAATAAAAGAGAAGAAAGAATTGGACCTTAAATTTGAAGGTTTCAAACTCAATGTTATTCGAATAAAGAGAGTCCGCACCTAGAAATCTCGAGCCGAACCTTAACACCAACAATCCAACTCGACAAATAATGACCCGTTCACCATAACTTTTCATGTCGTCACTGTTCACCGGTCACTGTTTGCCGGTCACTGTTTACCGGTCACTGTTCACCGGTTACTTTTTTTTTTTTTCGTTGTTGTTCTTGTTATTGTGAGGAAGATTATTTGGTGATTCTTGTTATTGTGGAGAAGATGATGATCAAAGAATGAGCCCCCTTTTTCTTCTTAGATTTTTTCTTTTATAATGAGCATGGATTTGTTATCATGTGGGAATTTTGGTGGGTCCCCCATATATTCTTTCTTTGTGGACAAGAAAAAGGAGGGTGGGAATCACATGGGTAGTTAGGGTAGGTGGAAACTTTTGATTGGATAGGTTGTTAGGATAAGATAAATTAGTTAGAGGTATTTTTTTGTTTATTTTTGTATTTTGGTGGGATATAATTACATGGGGTTGGACACATGGTAAGGTGAACTAAACATGAATAAAATTAGACTTCGGGAGGGACAAAATTAGGTGTCTACATCATGCCCCCTTTGAATGTAAACACACAGTGTTTTTCGGACAAAGAAGTAGACAACGAGACCAAATTTTGACCCGACCATTATTCAAAGAAAGAAACAGAAGGAAGAAGGACAACCGGGTCTTAACTTAAGACATCCTTCCTACCCAAATTACAAGAGAATCAAGTCATGGGTATTTCAAAGGATTGGAAGAGAAGTGGACTATACCGAGTTGGAGAGTCGAGTGAGGTTCCATCGAGGTTTCGGTCCGCGGCTCTGTCATTACATCAAAAAATAAAAATTACAAGTTAAAACATAAATAAAATTACAAAAGTCCTATCTATACATCTTCTGTTGGTTCTTGACTCGACTTTCATCACCCTATTCTTCAGGCGGGCTCCTGACTTGCTATTTCATCAACTTGTTGCCATGCTTTCAACTTCTGCACCCTGTTCTGCAGGCGGGCTCCTGACTTGCTATTTTTATCAACTTGTTGCTATGCTTTCAATTTCTTCACCCTATTCTACAGGCGGGCTCCTGACTTGCTATTTCATCAACTTGTTGCTATGCTTTCAATTTCTTCACCCTGTTCTGCAAGCGGGCTCCTGACTTGCTATTTCATCAACTTGTTGCTATGCTTTAAATTTCTTCACCCTGTTCTGCAAGCGGGCTCCTGACTTGCTATTTTTCAATTTGTTTAACTTTCAATTTCTTCACATTGTTTCTTGGTTTTCCATTTATTCGCCCTGTGCTTCGGGCATGCTCCTGAAATCACATCAAAACTGAAAAGAAAATTATCCCAAATAAAGAAATGCAATTTATATGATTTAATTGGAATGAATCGACTAAAAGGTCAACTAAAAGGTACGTCTTATAGGAATTAAAGGGGATGACTCAACTAAAAGGTACGTCTTCTAGGAATCAAAGGAAATGACTCGACTAAAAGGTACGTCTTTTAGGAATCAAGGGGGATGACTCGACTAAAAGGTAAGTCTTATAGGAATCCAGGGGGATGACTCGACTAAAAAGGTATGTCTTATAGGAATCAAAGGGGATGACTCGACTAAAAGGTACGTCTTAGAGGAATCAAAGGGGATGACTCGACTAACAGGTATGTCTTCTAGGAATCAAGGGAAATGACTCGACTAAAAGGTACGTCTTATAGGAATCAAAGGGGATGACTCGACTAAAAGGTACTTCTTATAGGAATCAAGGTCAACGTGGGCTCAATAAGGAGGTCATGGACTTGCAGGAGTCTCTCCGGAAGGAGAGAGCTGTAGGGGAATCCCTACTTGAATCTGGGAGGGGAGCCTACGATCGTGTGTGCGAATATCCGATTATTGAAGGACTTAGCCTCTCCCAACTTGAACAATTGAAGGAGGCATTAGAAGCTCAAAAGCAAAAAGTTTAATTCGAGGCAGAACTTCAACAAATGGGGAGTGATGCTCCACTCCCATTTCTCTCCCTTGTAAGTTCATTGTCTCCTACTAGTGGTGATGGGGCAAGTTCTTCACGTGGACCCAATGTTGGTGCACCCTTTCCTAATTAGGGCTGGTGGATCTACTTCTTCTGCAGTTCCCTACTAGTTCAACTGTCGTTCCTAAGTCGCGCATTGTGGAAGGCACATGAGTAATAAGCGCGCATCTAGGTTTATCGTGTCATTTGAGTTATCCCCAGTGTGTCATGTCTTATAATTTGAGTCAGTCCTATCATCTGTTTTATGGTTCGTTCGAACCCTACAAGTTTAGTTATTGTGTCATGTTGTCAGTCCATTGTCATGTTGATTTTATCATTTGAATGGTGTTAGTGTGTGTCCTTCGAGTCATGTTATCGGTCCATAGTCGTGTTGTTTTTGTCGTTTGAATGGTGTCAGTGCATCGTTTGAGTCATCTTATGATGTTCTATCATCAGTTATGGTTCATTCAAACCAATTAATATTAGTTATATATATATGTTATGTTATTAGTTTATTGTTATATTGATTTTATACTTGATTGGTGTTGCTCTCTTATTTAACAGCAAATATCTAGATACTACACATCTTCAAAAAAAAATCGATAGATGCCCGTTTGTATATTATCATATTTCATGCTTGGTATACGGTGGCTACTACTGGCTACCATTACAACGAAAGATATATTTAGCGTAAATAAATATTTCCACAAAAATATTTAACGGCATTTATGTTAAGGTCATTGCATGGCGTTAACGTCTTTAGTGGAAGTTATATCAAATGCAGGTAAATGCTCATTCTATTAGCGCCAAAAATAATTACATTCAACGACTTTTTATTTAGCGATAAATTGCTGGTAAAGCTACCGTTAAATAAGACCTATTTTTGTGGTCCCATTAAGGAAATATTATTAAGAGAATATATCTTAATACTAACCATGATAAAGAGCATTAGATTGTTGAATACATAAAAAAAATGATTTGACCATTGCAATAATATTCTACAGGAATTCCAAAAATCCATGGTAAAAATGGAAAGTAGTAGAGTACAGTCAACACTATGATTAGTGTATGAGCTCGTTTGGTATAAGGGATTAGAGATAATTAATATTGGGTTTAATAGTAGGATCAATTTATCCCATATTTGAATGAGATAAAATGCATGAGATAACTTATTCCGTAATTGTAGTGTTATTAATCCGACCTTAGGGGTGGAATACCTAATCTTGCATAGTTAATTTCAAGATAAATTACTTTCAACCAAACGACAATACATACGTAAGTCACATAATCTAATGAAAAAATTTACAAAAATTTTCCACTATTAAACTGCACTTACGATACCTACTTGGCATAATACTGGACAACGCATACAATAGAAAAAAGGCTTGACCAATATACACCGACAGTTTAAATGACTACCCTGCTATTGTGCGTGAAATAATATGCAAAATAATGTATGTCAAGGTAAAGTTCCTGGAAGAGGAACTAAAAGGATTGAAAATCCAAATCCTACCATAAAAAATAAGAATAATTAAACAAAGTCCTTGTAAGAAGAAACTAATTTTTTTAAAAAAATTGGTCAACTTTTTAAGTGTTAGTGGCTTTGTGCCCCGATTAATCATTTTAGGATAATCATTTTTTTATGCGTTTAAGATCTGTGCATAGTTAGTGAATAAAATATTTTGCACTATCAGTTAGCTTGATCTGTTATTGCAGGTTATCCAACTATTTACATAAAAAAAAAAAAAAATAACCTGCAATAGCAAGTCAAATTTACCTGATAGTGTAAAATATTTTGTCAACTGACAATGCACAAAATCGAAATTCTTTTTTTGTGGTACTTAAAGCACATAATTATCTTTTGTAATATAAACAAGATGATTTAATTTTTTTCAATTATCACAAAAAAAATACTAAAATACTTTTTATAACAAATATCTAATTTGAGTCATCCAATGATGTTCATCATCTGTTATGATTCATTCGAACCCTATAAGTTTAGTTATGTTCCATGTTGTCATGTTGATTTTATCATTTGCATGATGTTAGTGTGTGTTGTTAGAGTCGTTATTTAATATTTTATCATCGGTTATGATTCATTTGAACACAGTAATGTTAATTATATGTGTTATGTTATCTATCCATTGTCATGTTGATGTTATCCTTAAATAGTGTTGCTCTCTTCTCTAACATTTAACATGTATTTGTTATCCTTGAAATCTTGAATGGTGTTGCTCTCTTCTTTATCATGTATCTAGATATTACAAATCTCAAAAGAAAATCGTTGTATGCTTGTTTGTATATTATCATATGTCGTGCTAGGTATATGGTGGTTACTGACTACCAACTACAACAAAAGAGATATTTTGCGTCAATAAATATTACAACAAAAATATTTAATGCCATTTAAGTTAAGGTCATTGCATTTAATGTTGTTAAAGTGTTTAGTGGCATTTATATTGGATGTTTCGTAAATGCTTATATTATTGGCGCTAAAATTAATTACTTTCAACGACATTTATTTAGCGATAAATTTCTGATAAAGCTACCATATTTTGCGGGATTTCTTATTATCGATAAATCAGACCTATTTTAGTGGAAATTATTATAATGATTAAAGTTGACCACGAATTCACGTTTCTTCATGTACTGAATAAGCCACATTGCGGAAGATAACATACTAAACTGTACCTATGTGCAAAGTTCTTTAGCCTGTTTTGGCCCTTACAGATGCTTAGCTCAAAGGTTTTGTTTGATCAATTCCTTTCGCCAATGTTAAGCATTTTATACATGAACGACTTATTTAAACTCCGCATGAACTATATGCTTGATGTTTAAGACCAGAACAAAGTATATTTGGTTCCTTGTTTTTTCTGATTATTGCAGTGTAGAACTATCAATAGATAGATCATTCTCAGAAGTTACTGTTCTGTAATTTGGAGTGTGCAATGTACATGAGTAGGTTGAACATGTGATTTGCATTTTTTTTTTTGGTGTGTGGATAAATCACATGCTCCGTCGATGGTGGCATATTTTACTTAACAACTAATGTTTTTATTTGTCTGAATTTAAGCTCTTACAGGAGCTAAGAATTTACAAATTATAAAATCAACCAAAACTTATATACATGTTATTCTACAGTTCATAGTTTGTTTGTTATCCTTAATGAGCTGTTTTTGTCATAAGCCGGGGTCTATCGGGAACAACCTCTCTACCTCATGGCGGGAGCTTTAGTTTACCGGGCTGCCCTTTGAATAGTGTACTATTCCAAAAACCATCAAATAACATAGTCATTTGATAAACATAGTCAACTTAATTGATGTAGAAGGAGTATAAACTTGTGTACTGGAAATGCAGTATCAATTTCTAGTACAATCAATTTTTATTATTGTGACGCCTAGTGTATTTAATCTTCATTCTAATGAACATTCCTTGAGTTGAACTTCACTGTATCCCTGTTCTAAGATCTGCATAATACAGAATGGGGCTGTTTTAGAGTGTATAAAGAAGACGATTGGAAGATAGATAGATTTAGTAAACATAACTATTCAGATATGATAATGTATAAACACAAGAAAAGCAGTATGGATTGAACTCCTCATGAACTGTTTCTCTGTTTAGAAGTGCATTGCCTGTCTAGAGATGGACCAAAATCTGGTAGCACAAAAAGTTTGCATTAAGGTACAAAAAGTACCACAGAATGATTACAAAGAAACCAGTCGAGTAAGATTTCCTATGGAGTTGGTTAAGGATCTAGAAAATCCACAACCAACAAAGATACTGTCATGAAATGAAGAAAAGATCAGCAAATTATCATGAAATTAGCTTGTAAGTGAATTCATGTTCAATGCTTATTCACATTTACTTACAAATTTGATAGCTTTGTCAATTTTCCAATTGACTGAGGAAAAGGTCCTGTCAAATCCTTGTTGTATGATAGATAGATAGATCCCTATGAGGTGCAGTCAATAATTAGAATCGAATTTAAGTTTGAAAAATCATACCAAAGTAGTGCTCATTCACTGATCTTTGTAGGCTGATTGTTATCTTTGATGTATTTATTGTTTGATGGATATATATTTTATATGTTAGAACTCTTGCTTATACAATTATTGGTATGTCAAGAATAAAGGAAACTTTCCAAATTTCCTACAAGGTTAAAAGTTATGTAGTGTACAAGGGAAGGATGAAGTTAATTAGGTGACTCTAAAATTGTCTATGTGAAGTAAGGATGATGCAAGTAAATGATAGTATGATAACATGTATAAGTGGCACATGCTCAAAACTGTACATTAGTGACATCAATTGTTGATTGCCTGCTTGAACATCATTTGTTTAATCATTCTTGTCCATTCCTCAGATTAAATTCCTTGCTGGTATATCTGTATATTTATGACAATATTATTGTTATTAGTTTATTATAAGCTCGGTTCTAGTTGAAGACTATTCTTTATCTTGAGCCGGGGGTCTATCGGAAACAACCTCTCTATTTCTTCTGAGGTGGCGGTATGGACTGCGTACATTTTACCCACCCCAGACCCCACTTGGTGGGAGTATACTAGATTTTTTGTTGTTATTGAAGCGTCTCAATATTTAATGGACAATTGCTTGAATTAATACGTCTCTATATATGATGGACAATTGCTTGAATTAATACACAACTCTATTATAGAGAAGTCTTATTGGTACGAGGATATCTCATTTATCTATTTTGCTTGTTGGATAAAATATCGGAGCATCTACCTAAAGATCAGGAACTTGCTATCAGTAACGGTGTTCCTTTGAAGATACTAGCTCATCCTAATGACGCCATTAAAAAAGTGTTTGGATCTAAACATTCTGGACATGTGCTTGGTTTAGGTGGAAATATTTATCCTTCAAAAGCTTTTGGAATGTCTAGAAATAGTCATGTGAATCATGGTAGCTCAAGCAGTAATCTTCTTAGGCTTTAGTATATTTTGGTGTTTCTTTAACATTAGTATTTATGGTATTTTTTATGAATATTTAAGGTTTGGACCTTATCTTTTGTGCCAATATATTGAACAATATCAGAACTTTGATTATTATGTTACAATTAATATCAATCTTGTGTATAGTGGATAATGTGTAAGTGAATGTCTATCATTATTTAGAAATTAGTATCAGACTATCATATATATATATATATATATATATATATTTAAAGAGAGCTGGCACTTTTGTCATGATTAAATCGTGGCAAATTTATGCAAAAATATATATTTTTTTAAAAAGTTGGATACTTTTTTGCCACGGTTAAAACCGTGGCTAATTTGTATGAAAAAAATATATATTTCTTAAAAACAAGGCATTTTTGCCATGGTTATAACTGTGGCAAACTGATATGATATCACAAAATTTGAACAAATTACCCATGGAATGGTCGTGGCTAAATGTACCCGAAACCGTGGCTAATGCAATGTTACCACGGACGATAAAACCGTGGCTAATTTACTCGCCACGCCCCTGTTGGACCCACCTTTAACTGTGGCTAATGAACCGTGGCTAAACTATTTAGCTACGATTTTGGTACCATATAGCCACGGTTTTGCACGTGGCTAAAACACGTTTTTTTTGTAGTGATTATTCATGGCTTGTATTTAATGTAATCATATTTTTTGAAAATAAAAAAAATATAAAATTTTAAATGTGACTAATGTATTTATGTTTTTTATACATACAGATTATTAAGTAATGCAAATACAATAAATGTGAATCAAATGCATCAATTATAAATAATAATATTATAAAGTGTGGTTATGAAATATGAATTTTGTGCCAAACAGTTGCTATTTTTGAAACTTACCAAAAAAATAACGAAGAAGCAATTCAGTTCCACTGCCTACTTACGAGTATTTCGTTTATTCTTTCTTTGTTGTGTGTGCATTTGGTTTCTTTTATTAGAATTGAGGGGAAATGGATTTTATTTTATTTTTTTTAAAAAAAAAAATTAAGTTTCTATACACATACACCTAATGTCAGTAATTTTTTAAAAACAAATTCGTCCTGGGGTTTAAGTGCTTTTTAACACCAAAATTCGGAAAGTGTAAATCCACCTCCGGAGATTTTCTTTTTGTGAAATAATGAATTTGAAAAGCACCATGAATTTTTAAGCTTATCATTTTATAATTATAGAATTATCATGGGTCGGGTGTAAGATATGGTTTCTTTAAATTTTCTCTAGAGTAAAAATAGTAAAGGCAAAACTACCTATAGTAGCATACTTAAGTATTAAATTACAAAAAATAGCAACACTTTATCCTAATTACATTATGTAGCATCTGTAACATTATTTTAAGTGGTCCCCTATTTTTTGCCCCCTAAGAAAGTTACTGTGCTAAAATCCCCTTTTCACGCCATTCTTATTTTTCTTTCCTTAATTTAAAATTTCTATTCCTTTTCTTTCACCATTAACGATCTCTCCCACTTCAAATTTTATTCCTTTTTCACGATTCTAGCACTATCTGTGATAATGATTTACTTCCTCTCTTTCAGGTAACTATTAATCGCATATTGCATGTTAGTTTGTAAGTTTGTAAGTTTTTAATTTACATATACCAAAATTGAATGTTTGTACAAAATATATTTTACTTATAAGTAAATATTTTTTTCCTTGTTTTTGTAGGGATTGTGGTCTCTTTATGGTTACATATGCAGAGTGCCTTTCTTATGGTCACAATGTTATTGTGATTGAGTTCGACCCCAACGCACTTCCGTACATGATATGCTGCACTTTTGTGGGACTATGGGATCCGAAAACAAGAAGCAAATGCTCATAGTGGTGTCGAAGCACCCTTGAGGCCTGCAAGGCAAAGTAGAAGAACTAGTGTTACTGAAGTTTTTGATGTATGATGATTGATGGATTTATTACTTTGTACAGTTAGAGAAACTGGTGTATGAATGTAGGTTTTGATTGTACAAACTATTTTTTATGTTTGAAGTGGTTCTAATTGTAGGTTATAATAGTACTTATTTTTTAACTGAATGAAATTAATTCTAATTTGAATTGGGTCTAATTTTAATTTGAATTAAAGTTTAATTTGAGTATTTTATGCAGTTATATATTTTACTGTGAGATTTAGTTAAAAAAATACAAATGTAGTGTTCATATTATGCTTAAAAATACGTATGCAGTATTAATCAAAAGTTTTTATCCTAAAAATACATATGCAGTGTTAAGATTAAGCATTTTCAAAAATACATCTGACCCATATCTAATATATTTTTTAATATGTTTTCATTTATTATCAATATAAATGTGAATTTGAATTAAATATAAACTTGTGTTTTTTATGAAGTTCTACTTTGTATTCTGAGATTTTAGTTATAAAATATATATGCAGTATTGATATTTTGCTTAAAAATACATATGCATTATACATCAAATGTATTTACCCTAAAAATATATATGCAGTGTTAAAATTAAGCATTTCAAAAATACACCTTGATCATAACTAATATATATTTTAATATGTGTTCATTTATTATCATTATAAATGAGAATTTGAATTAAAGATAAATTTGAGTTTTTTATGTAGTTCTACATTTTATTGTGAGATTTTAGTTACAACAGATACATATGTAGTGTTGATATCTTGCTTAAAAATACATATGGATTATACATCAAAATGTTTTTTATCATAAAAATACATATGCAGTGTTGATATTTTGCTTAAAAATACATAAGCATTATACATCAAATGTATTTACCCTAAAAATATAGCGGCATTTGAGTGAACGTTGTTGCATTCATTTCCATAAAGTCTTTGATGATATTTATATCGAGTGCCGGTGAATATCTCTTATATATTCCCTTCACCAAGTCATCATCGCCAACAATCAACTCTTAACCCTTGGTGTCAAATTAAAGGGCGAGTTCCTTTCTTGTCCTTCCCAAAAACTTTCTTTATTGTCATTAAAGAAGGACTCTCCCCCGAGAAGGTTTTACACATAGGGCCAGCTGATTTTTTTTATCTAGCTTGCCGTTAGTTCGTCTAGTGCCTTTCAGTTGGGGTCCGCCCTAGGGATTGGTTAGACCACTTTAATTTTTTTCGTCTATCGAAGGTAGTCAATGTGTCAGTCATTTTCCCCCATTAGACTTGTCATTCCTTTGCTCTTTTTCTTTCTCTCTTCTAGTTCTCCTCCTCTACTTTATTTGACAGGGATGGAAAATACAACTCTATAAATAACAAAAAAAAATAGTAATTTTATTTTAAAATTTAAATTATTTGATCTTGGAAGCAACCTACAAAGATCAAGAACAGTAATTAGCAATATACCCCAAGTTGAAGTTAGGTCCTATTAGTCATAAGGAGCAGAAAAAAACTCTGTTAGAATCTGTGCAATTGTTCAATCTAAGCTGTCATTGATATTGAGCTATGGCTCAGCAAATAAGAGAAGAGAAAGTGAGATATTATTTCAGTGTAAAGAGGCCAAAAAATTAGTTCATTACAATGCAATAGTGTTGTTTATATAGAACTTCTGGAAGTTTCTATTCTAACTGTTTCCTAACTAATCACTGTTTAGCCAACTAACTAACACATTAGTTGTTTAACTACTTATTAATCAAGTAATTCCTAACTCATTACTCCCCCTCAAGCTGGTGGGTGCAAAGACATTTAACACACAAAGATTGCCTACTAAGTTTTCATGTAGCAACCGAGGTAAGCCCTTAGTAAGTATGTCTGCAAGTTGTTCTCTTATCATTTTTGTCTGATAAAGTGGCAGTCAATCTCTATGTGTTTAGTCCTCTCATGGAACACTGGATTGGATGCTATCTGTGACATGCTGCTCTACTGTCACTAAACACAATTATTGGTTCCTCAATTTTACTTCCCAGCTCCTTTAATAATGCAGTGATCCATACTAGTTCTGAAACTGCATTAGCCATGCTCCTGTATTCAGCTTCTGCTGAACTTCTGGAGACTACATTTTGTTTCTTCGACTTCCACGACAATAGTGATTCACCATGACTAAAAAGCCTGAAACTGACCTTCTGGTATTGGGACATGAAGCCCAGTCTGCATCACAATATACATTTAGCTTGTTTGATATCTTGCTGCTTAACAAGATTCCAAGTCCTTGTTCTCTCTTCACATAATTCATTACTCTCACAGTTGCATCCTAATACGACCTTTTTGGTTGTTGCAGGAAGTGACTAAGTGTTTGGACTGAGAATGCAATGTCTAGCCTTGTCAGTGTTAAATACAACATTTTGCCTATCAACCTCTGATATTGCTCTCTGTTTTCAAAAGGTTCATCTATTAATTCTCCTGTGACTTGATCAAACTCCAGTGTCGTTAACTTCATGTTCATTTCAAGGGGTGTCATAGCTGGTTTTGCACTTCCTAACCCTAAATCAGAGATAATTTCTAATGCATACTTCCTTTGATTCATAAGAATACCTTTGGCAGATCTACTAAATTCCATGCCAAGAAAGAATTTTAAATTACCAAGATCCTTGATTTTAAATACTTTCTGAAGAGAAGCTTTAGTATGTTCTATGAAGCTCAAGCTATTACCAGTCACAAGCATGTCATCTACATACACAAGGATTGTAACTATGTCTAACCCTTGTTTTTTTATGAATAAAGAATGATCCAGGCTGCTCTGAGTAAAACCAGAATGCACTAGTGACTCACTCAATTTCAAATTCCACTGACTTCCTGTTTTCGTAAGACCATAGAGGGATTTGACAAGTCTACATACAATACCATTCCCCCTGACTTGGAAAACCCTCAAGCAACTACTTATACACCTCATCATGCAAGTCACCATGGAGAAAAGCATTGTACACATCTAACTGATGAATGAACCAATTGTGTTGTGCAACCAAAGAGAGAACTGTCCTGACTGTAGCAATTTTAACTACTGGAGAAAAGGTATCATGAAAATCAATACCTTCTGTCTGATTAAAGACCTTAGCAACTAATTGAGCTTTAAATCTCTCAATATCACCATTAGCTTTTAACTTGACTTTATAGACCCATCTGCAGCCAATAGGAACTTTACCCTTGGGAAGGGGAACCAGGTCCCAAGTATGATTATCATTAAGATCCTTTCACTCAGTGTACATAGCTTTCAACCATCTCGAATCTTTGATAGCCTCTTGATAAGAGGAAGGTTCTAATACCGCAGAAAAAGTATGTAGATACTTCTGATAAGAGGGAGAAAGATGTTCATATGACACACTGTCAACAAGAGGATAAAGGACATTGCTAGATGACGGTTTGGAAACAAAATCTGATAACCAAATAGGTTGCTTAGTGAGCCTTGTTGATCGTCTAAGATTTGGTAGATTGTATGGATTGAAAGTAAAGGTAGAAGCATCAGTAGGGTCAAAGATGGTAAAGGATTTTGAACAATATCAGAATGTAGGAGATCAACTGGTAATGAGGAAGCCAAAGTAGGTGTTTCGAAGATGTTACTAGGAGCCTAAAAATCATCATCATCACAAGGACCTGGAGAGAGTGACATAAAATATGTAGATTATCATCCACTGTATGGGTACCTTGAAGGGAAATTGTTTTTCCTGAAATACCGCATCCACATTAACAAAAAACTTCTACGCAGCAAGATCAAACCGAACATACCCTTTGGTGACATTAGAATATCCCATAAAAACTGATCTTACAGCTCTTGGAGCAAACTTGTAAGTTCTAGGTAGTGTGTTAGCAAAACACAAACAACCGAATGTTCTAAAATGGAAGAAACAAGGTTTCATTCCAAAAAAGTCCTCATAAGGTGATTTCCCTGCAAGTTCACTAGAAGGAATTCTGTTAACAATATAAGCAGCAGTAAAAATAAAATGACCCCAAAACTTGAGAGGTATATGACCCTGGAACCGGTGTGCTCTAGCCACTTCAAGCAAGTGTCTGTTCTTCCTCTCAGCTACTCCATTTTATTGAGGGGTATGTACACAAGTTCTGTAGTGAATAATACCCAATTTTTTAAGTAAAGATTGCAAATTTTCATTGATATGTTCTCCCCCATTATCTTTCCGTATACCTTTAACTGTGACATTAAATTAAGTAAGCACCATTCGAAAAAACTGTTTAAGTGAACGTAAGACATCAATCTTGAATTTCAACAAGAAAATCCAAATGATCCTTGAGCAGTCATCAACAATTGTAAGAAAAAAATTGTTACCATCAAATGTCTGAGTACGATAAGGTCCCCATATATCCACATGTAGCATATCAAACACTTTACTAGACCTAGTAGAACTACTCAAAAAAGGGAGTCTGGTATGTCTAGCTAAGGGACAAATCTCACAGGTGCTTAATACTGATTTACAATGTTCAAGATTAAATCCAAGAATGTCCTTTATTGAGTGAACAGGTTTATGATCAAATCTCCTGTGCCATAACATGATAGTATTTTGAACATCCTGAGCTGACAAGATTTTAGTAGCAACAACCTCTTTAGGGGGAAGGTCCAGGCCGAGCTAGAAGATAAAAAATAGTATCCTCTTGACCAATCCTCATCAGCTTCCCTGTGGTAAGGTCCTGGAACAAATATAATCCAGGATAGAATGACACAAAACAGTTCATTTCCCTGGTAACCTTGGATACCGATAAGAGATTGTATTGAAATTCTTGGGCAAAAAGCACATCATGTATTTCTCCTGTATTTGAAAGTCTACAGTAGCCAGTGTGTGACACTAAGGTCACCCCTCCATTAGGTAATTAAACTTTTCTACTTTGTTTATTTGTAACAACTTGCACATCATGCATTATGTCTAAATTTGTGAGCCATGTGGTTTGTAGCACCACTATCAATTATTCATCTTAAACTCTCTAATTTAGTATTAGGAGTTTGAGATATACCTGACATGTTGGCCATCATATTGGTCTGAGGAGAATCTCGGTCAAGCATCTGCAAAATCTATCCATGTTGCTCACCTATCGGCTGTGGAGCCCTTTGTAAATCTCTGGAAATTAGTGGCTCTATTGCTTTTCCCTTCTCTCTTGTTCCATTATGCAATTGTGGTATAGGGACCACAGCTTGAACATTATAAGCAGTATTCCATGTCACCTTCTTCTTAGATTTCCAATCAAGTGGGTATCTATATAGCTAAAAGTAGTCATCTACCACATGTCCTTGCATTTTACAATAGTCACATTTTTTGTTCCAATTTTTCCTGCCTTTTTGAAAAGAGTTTCCTTTGTTATGTTGATAATGCATTCCTCTCCCAGCCATGTGAGCTGTAATATCTGAACTCTCTCTAGTCAAAGTTCTAGATACAAAACCTTCTCCAATAGACAATCGAGAGCCTAAGCATTTTGCTGCTAACAGAGCCGTTAAATAAGCACCTTCACCTTGCATAATGGAACTACCAATAATTCGTTGGCTCTCTCGCTCAACAAGCATAGCATATGCCTTGTTGAGATTTGGAGTAGGTTCAGTCATCAAAATCTAGCTCCTCAACTAATTATACATTTCATTCAAACCCATTAGGAACTACATCAATTTTTGTCTATCAACATGATTATTAAATTCCCTTGATCTAGGTCAATCACAAGACGGAGGAACTATACTAGAAAATTCATCCCATAAATTGTGATGTTTTGAAAAATAACCAGGTATACTATCATTTACTTGTATAGTAGTTGCTATGACTTTATGCAACTGGTAAACTCGTGATACATTTACCTTGTTAAAGCGTTCATGCAAATCCTCCCAAACAGTTCATGCATTAGTAGCATAGACAATTCCAGTTTGCAATTCCTGTGTTACTGAGCTCATTATCCATCCTTGAACAATTGCATTGCACCGGTCCCATTGATGTCGAAAATCAGCTCCGAAATCCTCCTTTTTCAATGTGCCATCAACAATCCCCAACTTGTTTTTCCCAAGCAACTGAATGTGCATAGCCCTACTCCATATCGAATAGTTATCGAAACCGGTTAGCTGCATCGGAATAATGGGCGCTCCGGTGGTGTCTGAAGGGTGTAAAAATAGGGGATGATTGTGATCAAACTTCACAGTGTTCAATGTTGAAGCTGCCATGGTAGAACTTCAACCTTCGTTACTGAAAACTGTCAATGAGCTTGTAATTTCACAAATCTCTTTCGTGGAACGCACAATCGTGGTTCAAAGATCTGATACCATGTTAGAATCTGTGCAATTGGTCAATCTAAGCTGTCATTGATAATGATCTAGGGCTCAGCAGAGAAGAGAAGAGAAAGGGAGATATTATTTCAGTGTAAAGAGGCCAAAAAATTAGTTCATTACAATGCAATAGTGTTGTTTATATAGAACTTCTGGAAGCTTCTATTCTAACAGTTTCCTAACTAGTCACTAATCACTGCATAGCCAACTAACTAACACATTAGTTGTTTAACTACTTCTTAATCATCTAATCAAGTAATTCCTAACTCATTAAACTCCATCTTAATTCACTTGCTAATGTCCAAGTTACAAACAATCTCGCATTCTAAGCTTACCGGTGCTTGGGAGTCGTCAGACGACAAGTTGACACCATTTTCTGGTAACTAGCTTTGAAAGCTTTCAAAGATGTGATCAACTTTGGAAACAAAATGATCAGTTCTTTTTGAATCGTAAACATGCATTCATATATTAAGAAACCACAAATAATTTGATTTCAGAGGTTATTAACCTTTGTTTCTTTTAAATATGTATTTTTCAATTTATAAGAAAGTTGCTTCGTTAATTGCAGTATGTCAGAATGAATAATTGTTTTTAGTAGGTTTGGGAGAAATTCAACCTTTCCCTACTACAATATTTTTACTCCAATTCGCACGAGGAAAAGACAAACTTATTCACATAATCGGTGCTTGTAATACCAAACCATGTTAATTTTATGGTTATCTAATAATTGAAGTGATTGTACATATCAACTAATAAGTAATAATCGTGGATGATTGAATAAAACTTATATAAAAGAAAAATGTCATGTATCTTTTCTCGTTCGATGAACACCGAATGTCAGAACCTTCAGGGATAGCTCGAATATTAAATTTGAAAATTCAGAAATGTTATAGTAATAATTTGATATTTTAATTTTTATTATTACTCTTCAATGTGTACTCAAATTAATAAAGTGATAAAATAAAATATCATACGTACTAATGATGTAATGTTTTCTTTTTAATACTTTTGTAGAACGTCATAATTCAAATTAAGAAAAACATATATTGTCTAATTATGAATTATGGTCATTAAGGATTCGATTAATGCTAACGACACAAAGAATAGAGGCGAAAGCTGGTTCCATTCAAATCTATTACAAAAAAAGAAAAAACATAAATTTATAGGCTCTCCAAGTAATTTTAATTTATTTTCCTAAAAAGGTGAAACAAAATATTGAAACTTCTAATATAAAAGCTCTTGGTGTTCAGATAAAAAATCACAACTACTACTTCTTGGTTTCACAAATATTGAGTAGTTTTAATTTAGCCATGGCAAGACTGAGCAAGGGTCGAAAAAAGGTTGAAATAGTGAAAATGAAAAATAAGAGTAACATGCAGGTTACTTTCTCTAAGCGTCGTGCTGGCCTGTTCAAAAAGGCTAGTGAACTTTGTACACTATGTGGTGCTGAAATTGCCATTGTGGTATTTTCTCCAAGTAAGGCCAACAAAGTTTACTCCTTTGGCACCCTTCAGTGGAGTCGCTAGTGGATAGGTTCCTAGGGAGGGACCTCCCTCCACCAAATGATGATGATCGCCATGAACACCTAATCATGGCTCATCGAAACACTGGTCAATGTGGGCTCAATAAGGAGGTCATGGACTTGCAGGAGTCTCTCCGGAAGGAGAGAGCTGTAGGGGAATACCTACTTGAATCTGGGAGGAGAGCCTATGATCGTGTGTGCGAATCTTCGATTATTGAAGGACTTAGCCTCTCCCAACTTGAACAATTGAAGGAGGCATTGGAAGCTCAAAAGCGAAAAGTTAAATTAGAGGCAGAACTTTAACAAATGGGGAGTGATGCCCACTCCCATTTCTCACCCTTTGATGTGCCTTGTCTCTTACTAGTATTGATGGGGCAAGTTCTTCACGTGGATTCAATGTTGGTGCACCCTTTCCTAATTAGGGCTGGTTGATCTACTTCTTCTGCAGTTCCCTACTAGTTCAACTGTCGTTCCTAAGTCGCGCATTGTGGAAGGCGCATGGGTAATAAGCGCGCATCTAGGTCTATCGTGTCATTTGAGTTATCCCCAGTGTGTCATGTCTTATAATTTGAGTCAGTCCTATCATCTGTCTTATGGTTCATTCGAACCCTACAAGTTTAGTTATTGTGTTATGTTGTCAGTCCATTGTCATGTTGATATTATCATTTGAATGGTGTTAGTGTCTGTCGTTCAAGTCATGTTATCAGTCCATAGTCGTGTTGTTTTTGTTGTTTGAATGGTGTCAGTGTGTCATTTGAGCCATCTTTTGATGTTCTATCATCAGTTATGGTTCATTCGAACCCATTAATATTAGTTATATATATATGTTATGTTATTAGTTTATTGTTATATTGATTTTATACTTGAATGGTGTTGCTCTCTTTTTAACAACATATATCTAGATACTACACATCTTCAAAAGAAAATCGATAGATGCCCATTTGTATATTATCATATGTCGTGCTAGGTATACGGTGGCTACTACTGGCTACCATTACAACGAAAGAGATATTTAGCGTAAATAAATATTTTCACAAAAATATTTAACGGCATTTAAGTTAAGGTCATTGCATGGCGTTAACGTCTTTAGTGACAGTTATATCAAGTGCAGGTAAATGCTCATATTATTAGTGCCAATAATAATTACTTTCAACGACTTTTTATTTAGCAACAAATTGCTGGTAAAGCTACC
Organism: Capsicum pubescens; assembly: GCA_030864215.1. Taxonomy (NCBI): domain Eukaryota; kingdom Viridiplantae; phylum Streptophyta; class Magnoliopsida; order Solanales; family Solanaceae; genus Capsicum; species Capsicum pubescens. Next base: position 294,766,473 of record CM061545.1, on the reverse strand, counting down.
GTTAAATAAGACCTATTTTAGTGGTCCTATTAAGAAAATATTATTAATAGAATATATCTTAATACAAACCATGATAAAGAGCATTAGATTGTTGAATACATAAAAAAAATTATTTGATCATTGCAATAATATTCTACTGGAATTCCAAAAATCTATGGTAAAAATGGAAAGTAGTAGAGTACAGTCAACACTATGATTAGTGTATGGGCTCGTTTGGTATAAAGGATTAGAGATAATTAATATCGGGTTTAATGGTAGGATCAATTTATCCCATATTTGATTGAGATAAAATGCATGAGATAACTTATCCCGTAATTGTAGTGTTATTAATCCCACCTTAGGGGTGGAATACCTAATCTTGCATAGTTAATTTCAAGATAACTTACTTTCAACCTAACAACAATACATACGTAAGTCACATAATCTAATGAAAATATTTACAAAAATTTTGCATTATTACTTACGATACATACTTGGCATAATACTGGACAACGCATACAATAGAAAAAAGGCTTGACCAATATACACCGACAGATTAAATGACTATCCTACTATTGCGCGTGAAATAATATGCATACCTGAATTTTATTGAGTCAATTCATGGTCGCTGTAATCGCGTAATTAACGAGGGAGATCACGGATTGAAATAAATTAAATGTAAAATACACACAGATTGAAAATCCTACTTACTTTACAAAAGCAAAATAATGTACGTCAAGGTAAAGTTACTGGAAGAGGAGCTAAAAGGATTGAAAATCCAAATCCTACCATACAAAATAAGAATAATTAAACAAAGTCCTTGTAAGAAGAAAACAATTTAAAAAAAAAAATTGGTCAACTTTTTAAGTGTTAGTGGCTTTGTGCCCCGATTAATCATTTTAGGATAATCATTTTTTTATGCGTTTAAGTTATGTGCATAGTTAGTGAATAAAATATTTTGCACTATCAGTTAGCTTGATCTGTTATTGTAGGTTATCCAACTATTTACATAAAAAAAAAAATTAAACTACCTGCAATAGCAAGTCAAATTTACCTGATAGTGTAAAATATTTTGTAAACTAACTATGCACAAAATCTAAATTATTTTTTTATTGTACCAAAAGAAAATAATTATCTTTTGTAACACAAACATAATGATTTAATTTTGTTCAATTATCACAAAAAAAAACACTAAAATACTTTTTATAACAAATATCTAATTTGAGTCATCCGAGGATGTTCATCATCTGTTATGATTCATTCGAACCCTATAAGTTTAGTTATGTGCCATGTTTTCATGTTGATTTTATCATTTGCATGATGTTAGTGTGTGTTGTTTGAGTCGTTATTTAATATTTTATCATCGGTTATGATTCATATGAACCCAGTAATGTTAATTATATGTGTTATGTTATCTGTCCATTGTCATGTTGATTTTATCCTTAAATAGTGTTGCTCTCTTCTCTAACATTTAACATGTATTTGTTATCCTTGAAATCTTGAATGGTGTTGCTCTCTTCTTTAACATGTATCTAGATATTACAAATCTCAAAAGAAAATCGTTGTATGCTTGTTTGTATATTATCATATGTCGTGCTAGGTATATGGTGGTTACTGACTACCAACTACAACAAAAGAGATATTTTGCGGCAATAAATATTACAACAAAAATATTTAATGCCGTTTAAGTTAAGGTCATTGCATTTAATGTTGTTAAAGTGTTTAGTGGCATTTATATTGAATGTTTCGTAAATGCTTATATTATTGGCGCTAAAAGTAATTACTTTCAACGACATTTATTCAGCGATAAATTACTGATAAAGCTACCATATTTTGCGGGTTTTCTTATTATCTATAAATCGGACCTATTTTAGTGGAAATTATTATAATGATTAAAGTTGACCACGAATTCACGTTACTTCATGTACTGAATAAGCAACATTGCGGAAGATAACATACCAAACTGTACCTATGTGCAAAGTTCTTTTGGTTGTTTTGTCCCTTACAGATGCTTAGCTCAAAGGTTTTGTTTGATCAATTCCTTTCGCCAATGTTAAGCATTTTATGCTTGAACGACTTATTTAAACTTCGCATGAACTAGATGCTTGATGTTCAAGACCAGAACAAAGTATATTTGGTTCCTTGTTTTTTCTGATTATTGCAGTGTAGAACTATCAATAGATAGATCGTCCTCATAAGTTACTGGTCTATAATTTGGAGTGTGCAATGTACATGAGTAGGTTGAACATGTGATTTGCATTTTTTTTTTGGTGTATGGATAAATCACATGTTCCGTCGATGGTGGCATATTTTACTTAACAACTAATAGTTTTATTTGTCTGAATTTCAGCTCTTACAGGAGCTAAGAATTTTATTCCCACTTCAAATTTTATTCCTTTTGCACGATTATAGCACGATCTGTGATAATGATTTACATCCTCTATTTCAGGTAACTATTAATCGCATATTGCATGTTAGCGGTTCTTTTTTTTTCCTACTGTAATTCAACTGAAAATCAGATTTTAAGGGTTTTCTGTTTTAATGGATGAAAATATAGCAAAAACACCAACAAATAACAGTATACGGAATATGAATGTAGAGTTTGATTAAGCACAAACTTTTAGTCTTGGTTTAACTCATGAAGATTTAGTTAAAGTTTTTGTAAATCCTATACAGTTGAAGAAATCTGGGAGATCGAAGGAGATTAGGTCGAAGTTTCACAACGACACAGTGAAGATCAGTGAAATTTTTTTTAAAAAAAGGGTTGAAAAAGGAGAAAAAAATTTAAAAACGGTACGAAAAGAAAAGGAAAGTTGAAGAAATTGAAGACGATGTTCAGAAATCTTATGCTGATGATTCTGAAGAAGATAGTGAGGATGGGGTAATTTTTTGTTTGTAAATGTATTTTTTTGACTGTTAAGTATTGTGTTGTTCTAAATAGGGTAATAAAGATATTATCAAAGTTGTGAGTTAAAGATATAGGCCAATAAGTACTGTTAAGTATTGTGTTAACTACTCATGAACTGTCTATTGGCTATATGTATTTTTAGTAGAATTGATATGTATTTTTCAGTATTGGTTGCATTTTTTGTCTGCTTAAAATACATATGCTTGTTTATATGAATTTTTTTCTTATCCGACTGTTCTTGCTCAGATCAAGAAATTAGGAGAGATTATCCCTTTGTGTCTCCAAGCTTGTGATTTCTACAATAAGAAAGGAATTGATCTTCAAAATCATTCAAGATAAAAAGACAAAGATTACTCAGATCTGTTTGATGTGATATTTGATGAGAATTTGCCTCAACAACCGAGTGGAAGCTTGTAAGCTTTTAATTTACATATACCAAAATTGAATGTTTGTACAAAATATGTTTTACTTATAAGTAAATATTTTTTTCCTTGTTTTTGTAGGGATTGTGGTCTCTTTATGGTTACATATGCAGAGTGCCTTTCTTATGGCCCCAAAGTTATTGCGATTGAGTTCGACCCCAACGCACTTCCGTACAAGATATGCTGCACTTTTGTGGGACTATGGGATCCGAAAACAAGAAGCAAATGCTCATAGTGGTGTCGAAGCACCCTTGAGACCTGCAAGGCAAAGTAGAATAACTAGTGTTACTGAAGTTTTTGATGTATGATGATTGATGGATTTATTACTTTGTACAGTTAGAGAAACTGGTGTATGAATGTAGGTTCTGATTGTACAAACTAATTTTTATGTTTGAAGTGGTTCTAATTGTAAGTTATTATAGTACTTATTTTTTAACTGAATGAAATTAATTCTGATTTGAATTGGGTCTAATTTTGATTTGAATTAAAGTTTAATTTGAGTATTTTATGCAGTTATATATTTTACTGTGAGATTTAGATAAAAAAAATACAAATGTAGTGTTTATATTATGCTTAAAAATATGTATGCAGTATCAATCAAAAGTTTTTATCCTAAAAATATATATGCAGTGTTAAGATTAAGCATTTTAAAAAATACATCTGGACCCATATCTAATATATTTTTTAATATGTTTTCGTTTATTATCATTATAAATGCGAATTTGAATTAAATATAAACTTGTGTTTTGTATGAAGTTCTACTTTGTATTGTGAAATATTAGTTATAAAATACGTATGCAGTATTGATATTTTGCTTAAAAATACATATGCATTATACCTCAAATGTATTTACCCTAAAAATACATATGCAATGTTAAAATTAAGCATTTCAAAAATACTCCTTTATCATAACTAATATATATTTTAATATGTGTTCATTTATTATCATTATAAACGAGAATTTGAATTAAAGATAAATTTGAGTTTTTTATGTAGTTCTACATTTTATTGTGATATTTTAGTTACAAAAGATACATATGTAGTGTTGATATTTTGCTTAAAAATACATATGGATTATACATCAAAATGTTTTTTAGCATAAAAATATATATGCAGTGTTGATATTTTGCTTAAAAATACATATGCATTATACAACAAATGTATTTACCTTAAAAATATAGCGGCATTTGAGTGAACGATGTTGCATTCATTGTCATAAAGTCTTTGATGATATTTATATCGAGTGCCGGTGAATATCTATATTTTTTAAGATAAAAGTAATTACTTTTAGCGATAATTATTATTGCCGGTAAAGCTACCGGTCATATATTGCGGCTTTTGTTATTACCGGTAAATGATAACTATTTTAGCGGCAATTATTATAACGACTAAAGTTGACCAAGAATTCACATTAATTATTATACCAAATAAACCATATTGAGGAAGATAATAGCACAAAATAACAATATATCTCCACTATTTTGGCTTGCAAGAAGTTTTACGTTGGTCGTTACCCAGTTTGAGAACATTCTCTCGAATATTCCCTTAACTAAGTCATCGTCGCCAACAATCAACTCTTAACCCTTGGTGTCAAATTAAAGGGCGAGTTCCTTTCTTGTATTGCTGAAAAACTTTCTTTATTCTCATTGAAGAAAGACTCTCCCCCCGAGAAGGTTTTACACATTGGGCCAACTGATTTTTTTTATTTAGCTTGCCGTTAGTTCGTCTAGTGCCTTTCAGTTGGGGTCCGCCTTAGGGATTGGTTAGACCACTTGAATTTTTTTTGTCTATCGAAGGTAGTCAATGTGTCAGTCATTTTTTCCTATTAGACTTGTCATTCCTTTGCTCTTATTCTTTCTCTCTTCCAGTTCTCCTCCTCTACTTTATTTGATAGGGATGAAAAATACCACTCTATAAATAACAAAAAAAAATAGTAATTTTATTTTAAAATTTAAATGATTTGAGCTTGGAAGAAACCTACAAAGATCAAGAACAATAATTAGCAATATACCCCAAGTTGAAGTTAGGTCCTATTAGTCATAAGGAGCAGCAAAAAACTCTGTTAGAATCTGTGCAATTGTTCAATCTTAGCTGTCATTGATAATGAGCTATGGCTCAGCAGAGAAGAGAAGAGAAAGTGAGATATTATTTCAGTGTAAAGAGGCAAAAAAATTAGTTCATTACAATGCAATAGTGTTGTTTATATAGAACTTCTGGAAGCTTCTATTCTAACTGTTTCCTAACTAATCACTAATCACTGTTTAGCCAACTAACTAACACATTAGTCGTTTTACTACTTCTTAATCAAGTATTTCCTAACTCATTACTCCCCCTCAAGCTGGTGGGTGCAAAGACATTTAACACACCAAGCTTGCCTACTAAGTTTTCATGTTGCAACCGAGGTAAGACCGTAGTAAGTATGTCTACTAGTTGTTCTCTTGAGCTCACATGTTTTATTTTCAAGACTCCTTCTTGTATTTTTTGTCTAATAAAGTGGCGGTCAATCTCTATGTGCTTAGTCCTCTCATGGAACACTGGATTGGCTGCTATCTGTAATGCTGCTCTACTGTCACTAAACACAATTATTGGATCCTCAATTTTACTTTCCAGCTCTTTTAAAAATGCAGTCATCCATACTAGTTCTTAAACTGTATTAGCCATGCTCCTGTATTCAGCTTCTGCTGAACTTTTGGAGACTAAATTTTGTTTCTTCGACTTCCACGACTATAGTGATTCACCATGACTAAATATTTTGTCAACTGACAATGCACAAAATCTAAATTCTTTTTTTGTTGTACCAAAAGCACATAATTATCTTTTGTAATATAAACATAATGATTTAATTTTGTTCAATTATCACAAAAAAAAACACTAAAATACTTTTTATAACAAATATATTATTTGAGTCATCGGATGATGTTCATCATCTGTTATGATTCATTCGAACCCTATAAGTTTAGTTATGTTCCATGTTGTCATGTTGATTTTATCGTTTGCATGATGTTAGTGTGTGTTGTTTGAATCGTTATTTAATATTTTATCATCGGTTATGATTCATTTGAACCCAGTAATGTTAATTATATGTGCTATGTTATCTATCCATTGTCATGTTGATGTTATCCTTAAATAGTATTGCTCTCTTCTCTAACATTTAACATGTATTTATTATCCTTGAAATCTTGAATGATGTTGCTCTCTTCTTTAACATGTATCTAGATATTACAAATCTCAAAAGAAAATCGTTGTATGCTTGTTTGTATATTATCATATGTCGTGCTAGGTATATTGTGGTTACTGACTACCAACTACAACAAAAGAGATATTTTGCGGCAATAAATATTACAACAAAAATATTGAATGCCATTTATGTTAAGGTCATTGCATTTAATGTTGTTAAAGTGTTTAGTGGCATTTATATTGGATGTTTCGTAAATGCTTATATTATTGGCGCTAAAATTAATTACTTTAAACGACATTTATTTATCGATAAATCACTGATAAAGCTACCATATTTTGCGGGTTTTCTTATTATCGATAAATCAGACCTATTTTAGTGGAAATTATTATAATGATTAAAGTTGACCACGAATTCACGTTACTTCATGTACTGAATAAGCCACATTGCGGAAGATAACATACCAAACTGTACCAATGTACAAAGTTCTTTAGCCTGTTTTGGCCCTAACAGATGCTTAGCTCAAAGGTTTTGTTTGATCAATTCCTTTCGTCAATGTTAAGCATTTTATACTTGAACGACTTATTTAAACTCCGCATAAACTAGATGCTTGATGTTCAAGACCAGAACAAAGTATATTTGGTTCCTTGTTTTTTCTGATTATTGCAGTGTAGAACTATCAATAGATAGATCGTCCTCAGAAGTTACTGCTCTGTAATTTGGAGTGTGCAATGTACATGAGTAGGTTGAACATGTGATTTGCATTTTTTTTTTTGGTGTGTGGATAAATCACATGCTCCGTCGATGGTGGCATATTTTACTTAACAACTAATGGTTTTATTTGTCTGAATTTCAGCTCTTACAGGAGCTAAGAATTTACAAATTATAAACTCAACAAACACTTATATCCAGGTTATTCTGCTGTTCATAATTTGTTTGTTATCCTTAATGAGCTGTTTTTGTCTTAAGCCGGGATCTATCGGGAACAACCTCTCTACCTCATGGCGGGAGCATTAGTTTATCGGGCTGCCCTTTGAATAGTGTACTGTTCCAAAAACCACCAAATAACACAGTCATTTGATAAACATAGTCAACTTAATTGATGTAGAAGTAGTATAAACTTGTGTACTGGAAATGCAGTATCAATTTCTAGTACAATCAATTTTTATTATTGTGACGCCTGGTGTATTTTATGTTCATTCTAATGAACATTCCTTGAGTTGAACTTCACTGTATCCCTGTTCTATGATCTGCATAATACAGAATGGGGTTGTTTTAGAGTGTATACAGAAGACGATTGAAAGATAGATAGATTTAGTAAACATAACTATTCAAATATGATAATGAAATAACACAAGAAAAGCAGTATGGATTGAACTCCTCGTGAACGGTTTCTCTGTTTAGAAGTGCATTGCCTGTCTAGAGATGGACCAAAATCTGGTAGCACAACTCTATTACAGAGAAGTCTTATTGGTACGAAGATATCTCATTTATCTATTTTGCTTGTCGGATAAAATATCGGAGCATCTACCTAAAGATCAGGAACTTGCTATCAGTTACGGTGTTCCTTTGAAGATACTAGCTCATCCTAATGACGCCATTGAAAAAGTGATTGGATCTAAACATTCTGGACGTGTGCGTCGTTTAGGTGGAAATGTTTGTCCATCAAAAGCTTTTGGAATGTCTAGAAATAGTCATGTGAATCTTGGTAGCTCAAGCAGTAATCTTCTTAGGCTTTAGTATATTTTGGTGTTTCTTTAACATTAGTATTTATGGTATTTTTTATGAATATTTAAGGTTTGGACCTTATCTTTTGTGCCAATATATTGAACAATATCAGAACTTTGATTATTATGTTACAATTACTATCAATCTTGTGTATAATGATTAATGTTTAAGTGAATGTTTATCATTATTTTGAAATTAGTATCAGACTATCTTATATATATATGTACTAATGATGTAATGTTTTCTTTTTAATACTTTTGTAGAACGTCATAATTCAAATTAAGAAAAACATATATTGTCTAATTATGAATTATGGTCTTTAAGGATTCTATTAGCGCTAACGACACAAAGAATAGAGGCGAAAGCTGGTTCCATTCAAATCTTTTACAAAAAAAGAAAAAACATAAATTTATAGGCTCTCCAAGTAATTTTAATTTATTTTCCTAAAAAGGTGAAACAAAATATTGAAATTTCTAATATAAAAGCCCTTGGTGTTGAGATAAAAAATCACAACTACTACTTCTTGGTTTCACAAATATTGAGTAGTTTTAATTTAGCCATGGCAAGACTGAGCAAGGGTCGAAAAAAGGTCGAAATAGTGAAAATGAAAAATGAGAGTAACATGCAAGTTACTTTCTCTAAGCGTCGTGCTGGCTTGTTCAAAAAGGCTAGTGAGCTTTGTACGCTATGTGGTGCTGAAATTGCCATTGTGGTATTTTCTCCAAGCAAGGCCAACAAAGTTTACTCCTTTGGGCACCCTTCAGTGGAGTCGCTGGTGGATAGGTTCCTAGGGAGGGACCTCCCTCCACCAAATGATGATGATCGCCATGACCACCTAATCATGGCTCATCGAAACACTGGTCAACGTGGGCTCAATAAGGAGGTCATGGACTTGCAGGAGTCTCTCCGGAAGGAGAGAGTTGTAGGGGAATCCCTACTTGAATTTGGGAGGGGATCCTACGATCGTGTGTGCGAATCTCCGATTATTGAAGGACTTAGCCTCTTCCAACTTGAACAATTGAAGGAGGCATTGGAAGCTCAAAAGTGAAAAGTTGAATTCGAGGCAGAACTTCAACAAATGGGGAGTGATGCTCCACTCCCATTTCTCACCCTTGGAAGTGCCTTGTCTCCTACTAGTGGTGATGGGGCAAGTTCTTCACGTGGACCCAATGTTGGTGCAGCCTTTCCTAATTAGGGCTGGTGGATCTACTTCTTCTGTAGTTCCCTACTAGTTCAACTATCATTCCTAATTCGCGCATTGTGGAAGGCGCATGAGTAATAAGCGCGCATCTAGGTTTATCGTGACATTTAAGTTATCCCCAGTGTGTCATGTCTTATAATTTGAGTCAGTCCTATCATCTGTCTTATGGTTCGTTCGAACCCTACAAGTTTAGTTATTGTGTCATGTTGTCAGTCCATTGTCATGTTGATTTTATCATTTGAATGGTGTTAGTGTGTGTCATTCGAGTCTTGTTATCAGTCCATGGTCATGTTGTTTTTGTCATTTGAATGGTGTCAGTGCGTCGTTTGAGTCATCTTATGATGTTCTATCATCAGTTATGGTTCATTCGAACCCATTAATACTAGTTATATATATATGTTATGTTATTAGTTTATTGTTATATTTATTTTATACTCTATTGGTGTTGCTCTCTTCTTTAACAGCATATATCTAGATACTACACATCTTCAAAAGAAAATCGATAGATGCCCGTTTGTATATTATCATATGTCGTGCTAGGTATACAGTGGCTACTACTGGTTACCATTACAACGAAAAAGATATTTAGCGTAAATAAATATTTCCACAAAAATATTTAACAGCATTTATGTTAAGGTCATTGCATGGCGTTAACGTCTTTAGTGGCAGTTATATCAAGTGCAGGTAAATGCTCATATTATTAGCGCCAAAAATAATTACTTTCAACTACTTTTTATTTAGCAATAAATTGCTGGTAAAGCTACCGTTAAATAAGACCTATTTTAGTGGTCCTATTAAGGAAATATTATTAAGAGAATATATCTTAATACTAACCATGATAAAGAGAATTTGATTGTTGAATACATAAAAACAATGATTTGACCATTGCAATAATATTCTACAGGAATTCCAAAAATCTATGGTAAAAATGGAAAGTAGTAGAGTACAGTCAGCACTATGATTTGTGCATGGGCTCGTTAGGTATAAGGGATTAGAGATAATTAATATTGGGTTTAATGGTAGGATCAATTTATCCCATTTTTGATTGAGATAAAATGCATGAGATAACTTATTCCGTAATTGTAGTGTTATTAATCCCACCTTAGGGGTGGAATACCTAATCTTGCATAGTTAATTTCAAGATAACTTACTTTCAACCAAACAACAATACATACGTAAGTCACATAATCTAATGAAAAAATTTACAAAAAATCTTCACTATTAAACTGCACTTACGATACATACTTGGCATAATACTAGACAATGCATACAATAGAAAAAAGGCTTGACCAATATACACCGACAGTTTAAATGACCACCCTGCTATTGTGCGTGAAATAATATGCATACCTGAATTTTATTGACTCAATTCATGGTTGTTGTAATTGCGTAATTAGCAAGGGAGGTCACGGATTTAGATAAATTCAATGTAAAATACACTCAGATTGAAAATCCTACTTACTTTACAAAAGCAAAATAATGTACGTCAAGGTAAAGTTACTGGAAGAGGAACTAAAAGGATTGAAAATCCAAATCCTACTATAAAAAATAAGAATAATTAAACAAAGTACTTGTAAGAAGAAAACAATTTTTAAAAAAAAATTGGTCAACTTTTTAAGTGTTAGTGTCTTTGTGCCCCGATTAATCATTTTAGGATAATCATTTTTTTATGCGTTTAAGTTCTGTGCATAGTTAGTGAATAAAATATTTTGTACTATCAATTAGCTTGATCAATTATTGCAAGTTATCCAACTATTTACATAAAATAAAAATAAAAATAAAAACTGCAATAGCAAGTCAAATTTACCTGATAGTGTAAAATATTTTGTCAACTGACAATGCACAAAATCTAAATACTTTTTTTGTTGTACCAAAAGAACATAATTATCTTTTGTAACATAATCATAATGATTTAATTTTGTTCAATTATCACAAAAAAAACACTAAAATACTTTTTATAACAAATATCTAATTTGAGTCATCCGATGATGTTCATCATCTGTTATGATTCATTCGAACCCTATAAGTTTAGTTATGTGCCATGTTGTCAGTCCATTGTCATGTTGATTTTATCGTTTGCATGATGTTAGTGTGTGTTGTTTGAGTCGTTATTTAATATTTTATCATCGGTTATGATTCATTTCAACCCAGTAATGTTAATTATATGTGTTATGTTATCTGTCCATTGTCATGTTGATGTTATCCTTAAATAGTGTTGCTCTTTTCTCTAACATTTAACATGTATTTGTTATCCTTGAAATCTTGAATGATGTTGCTCTCTTCTTTAACATGTATCTAGATATTACAAATCTCAAAAGAAAATCGTTGTATGCTTGTTTGTATATAATCATATGTCGTGCTAGGTATATGGTGGTTACTGACTACCAACTACAACAAAAGAGATATTTTGCGGCAATAAATATTACAACAAAAATATTTAATTCCGTTTAAGTTAAGGTCATTGCATTTAATGTTGGTAAAGTGTTTAGTAGCATTTATATTGGATGTTTCGTAAATGCTAATATTATTGGCGCTAAAAGTAATTACTTTCAACGACATTTATTTAGCGATAAATTACTGATAAAGCTACCATATTTTGCGGGTTATCTTATTATCGATAAATCGGACCTATTTTAGTGGAAATTATTATAATAATTAAAGTTGACCACGAATTCACGTTACTTCATGTACTGAATAAGCCACATTGTGGAAGATAACATACCAAACTATACCTATGTGCAAAGTTCTTTAGGCTGTTTTGGCCCTTATAGATGCTTAGCTCAAAGGTTTTGTTTGATCAATTCCTTTCTCCAATGTTAAGCATTTTATGCTTGAACGACTTATTTAAACTCCGCATGAACTAGATGCTTAATGTTCAAGACCAGAACAAAGTATATTTGGTTCCTTGTGTTTTCTGATTATTGCAGTGTAGAACTATCAATAGATAGATCGTCCTCAGAAGTTACTGCTCTGTAATTTGGAGTGTGCAATGTACATGAGTAGGTTGAACATGTGATTTGCATTTTTTTTTTGGTGTGTGGATAAATCACATGCTCCGTCGATGGTGGCATATTTTACTTAACAACTAATGGTTTTATTTGTCTGAATTTCAGCTCTTACAGGAGCTAAGAATTTACAAATTATAAACTCAAAAAACACTTATATCCAGGTTATTCTGTTGTTCATAGTTTGTTTGTTATCCTTAATGAGCTGTTTTTGTCTTGAGCCGGGGTCTATCGGGAACAACCTCTCTACCTCATGGCGGGAGTTTAGTTTACCGGGCTGCCCTTTGAATAGTGTATTGTTCTAAAAACCACCAAATAACACAGTCATTTGATAAACATAGTCAACTTAATTGATGTAAAAGTAGTACAAACTTGTGTACTGGAAATGCAGTATCAATTTCTAGTACAATCAATTTTTATTATTGTGACGCCTGGTGTATTTAATCTTCATTCTAATGAACATTCCTTGAGTTGAACTTCACTGTATCCGTGTTCTAAGATCTACATAATACAGAATGGGGTTGTTTTAGAGTGTATATAGAAGACGATTGGAGGACAGATAGATTTAGTAAACATAACTATTCAGATATGATAATATATAAACACAAGAAAAGCAATATGGATTGAACTCCCCGTGAACTGTTTCTCTGTTTAGAAGTGCATTGCCTGTCTAGAGATGGACCAAAATCTAGTAGCACAAAAGTTTTGCATTAAGGTTCAAAAAGTACCACAGAATGATTACAAAAAAACCAGTCGAGTAAGATTTCCTATGGAGTCGGTTAAGGATCCAGAAAATCCACAACCAACAAAGATACTGTTATGAAATTAAGAAAAGATCAGCAAATTATCATGATATTAGCTTGTAAGTGAATTCAAGTTCAATGCTTATTCACATTTACTTACAAATTTGATAGCTTTGTCAATTTTCCAATAGACTGAGGAAAAGGTCCTGTCAAATCCTTGTTGTATGATAGATAGATAGATCCCTATGAGGTGCAGTCAATAATTAGAATCGAATTTAAGTTTGAAAAATCTTACCAAAGTAGTGCTCATTCACTGATCTTAAGATCTTAACTAGATGACCTCATTCACTGATTCATTCCATATATACAGATACCGTTGTGGGCTGATTGTTTTCTCTGACGTATTTATTGTTTGATGGATATTTATTTTATATGTTAGAACTCTTGCTTATAAAATTATTGGTATGTCAAGAATAAAGGAAACTTTCCAAACTTCCTACAAGGTTAAAAGTTATGTAGTGTACAAAGCAAGGATGAAGTTAATTAGGTGACTCTAAAATTGTCTATGTGAAGTAAGGATGATGCAAGTAAATGATAGTATGATACCATGTATAAGTAGCACATGCTCAAACCTGTACATTAGCGACATCAATTGTTGATTGCCTGCTTGAACATCATTTGTTTAATCATTCTTGTTCATTCCTGAGATTAAATTCCTTGCTGGTATATCTGTATAATTATGACAATATTATTGTTATTAGTTTATTCTAAGCTCGGTTCTAGTTGAAGACTATGCTTTATCTTGAGTCGGGGGTCTATTGGAAACAACCTCTCTACTTCTTCGGAGGTAGCGGTATGGACTGCGTACATTTTACCCACCCCAGACCCCACTTGGTGGGAGTATACTAGATTTTTTGTTGTTGCTGAAGTGTCTCTATATTTAATGGACTATTGCTTGAATTAATACGTCTCTATATATAATGGACAATTGCTTGAATTAATACCCAACTCTATTACAGAGAAGTCTTATTGGTACGAGGATATCTCATTTATCTATTTTGCTTGTTGGATAAAATATAGGAGCATCTACCTAAAGATCAGGAACTTGCTATCAGTTACGGTGTTCCGTTGAAGATACTAGCTCATCCTAATGACGCCATTGAAAAAGTGTTTGGATCTAAATATTCTGGACGTGTGCGTGGTTTAGGTGGAAATGTTTGTCCTTCAAAAGCTTTTGGAATGTCTAGAAATAGTCATGTGAATCTTGGTAGCTCAAGCAGTAATCTTCTTAGGCTTTAGTATATTTTGGTGTTTCTTTAACATTAGTATTTATGGTATTTTTTATGAATATTTAAGGTTTGGACCTTATCTTTTGTGCCAATATATTGAACAATATCAGAACTTTGATTATTATGTTACAATTAATATCAATCTTGTGTATAATGGTTAATGTGTAAGTGAATGTCTATTATTATTTATAAATTAGTATCAGACTATCATATATATATATATATATATACATATATTTTAAAAAAAAGAGCTGGCACTTTTGTCACGATTAAATCATGGTAAATTTATGCAAAAATATAATTTTTTTAAAAAGATGGATACTTTTTTTCCGCGGTTATATGAAAAGAATATATATTTCTTAAAAACTAGGCATTTTTGCCACGGATATAACTGTGGCAAACTGATATGATAGCACAAAATTTGAACAAATTACCCATGGAATGGCCGTGGCTAAATATACCTGAAAACCGTGGCTAATGAAATGTTACCACGGACGTTAAAACCGTGGCTAATTTACTCGCCACGCCCCTATTGGACCCACCTTTAACCGTGGTTAATGAACCGTGGCTAAACTATTTAGCTACGATTTTGGTACCATATAGCCACGGTTTTGCACGTGGCTAAAACACGTTTTTTTTGTAGTGATTATTCATGTCTTGTATTTAATGTAATCATATTTTTTGAAAATAAAAAAAATATAAAATTTAAAATGTGACTAAAGTATTTATGTTTTTTATACATACAGATTATTAAGTAATGCAAATACAATAAATGTGAATCAAATACATCGATTATAAATAATAATATTATAAAGTTTGGTTATGAAATATGAATTTTGTGCCAAACAGTTGCTATTTTTGAAACTTACAAAAAAAATAAAGAAGAAGCAATTCAGTTCCACTGCCTACTTACGAGTATTTCTTTTGTTCTTTCTTTGTTGTGTGTGCATTTGGTTTCTTTTATTAGAATTGAGGGGAAATGGAGTTTATTTTGTTAAAAAAAAAAAAAGAAATTAAGTTTCTATACACATACACCTAATGTTAGTAATATTTTAAAAATAAATTCGTCCTGGGGTTTAAGTTCTTTTTAACACCAAAATTCAGAAAGTGTAAATCCACCTCCGGAGATTTTCTTTTTGTGAAATAGTGAATTTGAAAAGCACCATGAATTTTTAGGCTTATCATTTTATAATTATAGAATTATCATGGGTCGGGTGTAAGATATGGTCTTCTTTAAATTTTCTCTAGAGTAAAAATAGTAAAGGGAAAAATACCTATAGTAGCATACTTAAGTATTAAATTACAAAAAATAGAAACACTTTATCCTAATTACATTATGTAGCATCTGTAACATTATTTTAAGTGGTCCCCTATTTTTTGCCCCCCTAAGAAAGTTACTGTGCTAAAATCCCCTTTTCACGCCATTCTTATTTCTCTTTCCTTAATCTAAAATTTTTATTCCTTTTCTTTCGCCATTAACGATCTCTCCCACTTCAAATTTTATTCCTTTTGCACGATTCTAGCACGATCTGTGATAATGATTTACTTCCTCTATTTCAGGTAACTATTAATAGCATTTTGCATGTTAGCGGTTCTTTTTTTTTTCCTACTGTAATTCAACTGAAAATCAGATTTTAAGGGTTTTATGTTTTAATGGATGAACATACAACAAAAATATCAACAAATAACGGTATACGGAATATGAATGTAGAGTTTGATTAAGCACAATCTTTTAGTCTTGGGTTAACTCATGAAGATTTAGTTAAAGTTGTTCTAAATCCTATACAGTTGAAGAAATCTGGGAGATCGAAGGAGATTAGGTCGAAGTTTCGCAACGACACAGTGAATATCAGTGAAATTATGAAAAAAAAAGGGTTGAAGAAGGAGCAAAAAATTTAAAAACAGTACGAAAAGAAAAGGAAAGTTGAAGAAATTGAAGACAATGTTCAAAAATCTTATGCTGATGATTCTGAAGAAGATAGTGAGGATGGGGTATTTTTTTGTTTGTTTCTAAATAGGGTATGTCACACCCCTTTTTTTTTTCTCCAAAAAAGATATGTATTTTAAGTTTGAAAGGGTTTTATTATTAAGGTGAAAAAAATGAAAAAATTATTTCAAAAAAGGACTATTTACATTTTTATTCAGAGTCGCCACTTGGCATAATCCGGTGTGCCAAGTCACCATTGGAAAATTCTTTTTCAAAATGATTTTTGACTCTGTAAAACTGATCTGCGAACAGAGATTCCGGCTAAGGAATTCTGTTGACCGAGGGGAAGGTGTAAGGCACCCCTCGATCCCATGGTTCCACCACGGTCGCTTAGTAGAGCGTATTGGCTAATTTGACATTACAAATGTATAAACCACACAAAAAACACATAAAAACAATCCATTAAACACATGAGACAAAACAAATCAAAAAGTTAGTGTCCAGTCCAATTAAACAGTCCAAAATTAGAAAAATGCGTAAAAATAAATCCTATTCTAAATTAATTCTAGACTAATGCTCTACTCGACGCCTCGGGCCTTCATCGCGGACATCCTCCGGGTACAAGATACCTTGGGGCATTCCCCGGTAAATAAATATATACAGATACTTCGGGGCATTCCCCGACTGAATGAATACATTTTTAGTGCGAGAAAATCAAATTATTCAACAAAATTTCAAATATTTCATCGAATTTCCAACATTCAACCAAAGCAACAAGTTCTAAAATTGGCCTACCCGAACCTATATTGCCTATCCGTTTCAACCCATCGGAAATCTATCCCGATTCATGCCAACAATAAATCAAAATTAAATTGAATCTATCCTTTTTGTCAATTTTTCAATTCCACCCCAACTTCGTTTCTATCAATCCATTAGAACATGATCAAATTTATTCCTCAAACCACCAAAACCAAACAACCGAGCATCATGATCATAACATCAACATAAACAAAATACAACAAAACCATAATCGCACCACTCGTAATCGCAACCCATACAACCAACCAACCAAATATATATATTAAAAAAAAAGGAGTTAAGAAATGGACCTCGATAGAATGTTTTGGCGATAATAAAGAAACCCGGGACAGGAATCCTCGAACGGAAACCTCCAAAGTAGCACAATCCACTCAGTATCAAGAATGTACTACCCGGACGGCGTGAGAATAGAAGAACCCAAAACCCCGATCAATACGACAGAAGGTCGAAAACCGACGTAGCTTGAGCTCCGGTGAGCTCAGATGAGACAGAAAGAGATGGACCAAAAATTCCAGCGATCCTCACTGTTTCTCGGCCGGGTCTACTTCGAAATCAGTAGGGACGAAGAAGATTCTGGAACTTTAAACTCAAGTCGATCACAAGACCACCATCCGATAAACTTTCGTTGATAATAAAGAATTAAAGAAGCCCAGACTTGGAACCCCGACTAGAAAACTACGACCACGAACCAAAGTCCAACTCAATATCGAGAGATAATGACCCGTACAACTTTGAATCCTAATCAAAGAGAATTAACGAGCAACCCGATACTGAAATTGCGAAAAATCGAGAAACCCGCATCCGAAATCTCTCCGACATCAACTAATTTGGTCGCTTGTCCGTATTTCCGCAGCGAGGGAGAAAGTTTTTGGACAGAAGACGCCTGAATCTGCCGAACCACACTGATTCCAACGACCTTAGGACTAGACCGACAAGCTGAAAAATCAAATCCGGCGAAATTTTCACCGAAAATCTAAAGACGGCCTGATCTCTCAAACCATCTTCATTCACGTTTTTAACTCTCCCCCTCTCTATTTTTAATCTCTCTCTCTTCCTTGATTCTATGTGTGCGTAAGTGTGTAGTGTGTGAAGGATGCCTGTTGTTGTAATGTATTGATGGTGTTGTTGTTAAAAAAAAATGGAAGCTGATAGAGTAGTGGTGTGTACGGATATGTTTGTGCGTGTGTTGATCGAATGAGAAAAATAAAGAAAAAAAATGGAGAAGTGGTCTCTTCTCTGATGTCGATGTTGTGAAGAAGAATAAATGGACCCCTTCTATGCGTGCACTGTCTCCCCTTTATGTATTGATAAGAATGGTCAAATCTGTGGGCCCTTTTTATTTATTAGTGTGTTGGTTAAAAGGGAATAAAAATTTGAGGGGGTGGGGCAGTGGGGTAGGTGGTTAGGTGTCCTAATTTAATAGGAAAGGTTGTTAATTAGTTATCACAAGAATAATTGGGGATTGGGTTTGTTAGGGGTTTGTTTAGAGTTGTTTATTTTTTTTTTGTATTTTTATGGAGGGGTTATCATGAAGATGAGGGTACGGGATAGAATAAATTGAAAATGGGTAAAATATATCGGGGGGACGAAATTAGGTGTCTACATCATGCACCCTTTGAATGTAAACATGAAATGTTTTCAGACAAAGAAGTAGACAGCGAGACCAAATTTTGATCCGATCATCATTCAAAGAAACAGAAGGAAGAAGGACAATACGGGTTTTGACTTAAGACATCCTACCTACCCAAGTTATGAGAGAAACAAGTCACGGGTATTTCAACGGATTGGAAAGAGAAGGACTATGCCAAGTTGGAGAGTCGAGTGAGGTTCCGTCGAGGTTCCAGTCCGCGACTCTGTTATTACATAAAAAAAATGAAAATTACATGTTAAAAAAAATAAATGAAATTAAAAAATCCTATCTATGCAGCTTCTTTTGGACTCTTCACTTGAGTTTCATCACCCTATTCTTCAGGCGGGCTCCTGACTTGCTATTTCTTTAACTGGTTGCTTGCTTTTCAATTTCTTCACTTTGTTGCTTCACTTTTCAGTTAGTTGCCCTGTGCTTCGGGCGGGCTTCTGACTTGCAATTTCATCACTTTATTGCTTGACTTTTCATTTCTTCAACTCTGTTCTCCAGGAGGGCTCCTGACTTGCTATTTCATCACCCTGTTCTTCAGGCGGGCTCCTGAAATCCAAAATTAAAACTAGAACGAAAATTGTCCCAAACAAAAATTATAGTAAAGTAGTATTTGATTTGAAAGCGTGGTCCCAGTTTTCAGGAGGGTCCTGAACATAAAGTAAAATTCCATTTTTCAGGAGGGTCCTGAACATAAAGTAAAATCCCATTTTTCAGGAGGGTCATGAATATAAAGTAAATTCTCATTTTTCAGGAGGGTCCTGAACATAAAGTAAAATCCCATTTTTCAGGAGGGTCCTGCACTGAAGGTAAAATCCCATTTTCCAGGAGGGTCCTGAACTGAAAGTAAAATCCCATTTTTTAGGAGGGTCCTGAACACAAAGTAAAATCCCATTTTTCAGGAGGGTCCTGAACAGAAAGTAAAATCCTATTTTTCATGAGGGTCCTGAACAGAAAGTAAAATCCCATTTTTCAGGAGTGTCCTGAACATAAAGTAAAATCCCATTTTTCAGGAGGGTCCTGAACTGAAGGTAAAATCCCATTTTTCAGGAGGGTCCTGAACTGAAGGTAAAATCCCATTTTCCAGGAGGGTCCTGAACTGAAAGTAAAATCCCATTTTTTAGGAGGGTCCTGAACACAAAGTAAAATCCCATTTTTCAGGAGGGTCCTGAACAGAAAGTAAAATCCTATTTTTCATGAGGGTCCTGAACAGAAAGTAAAATCCCATTTTTCAGGAGTGTCCTGAACATAAAGTAAAATCCCATTTTTCAGGAGGGTCCTGAACTGAAGGTAAAATCCCATTTTTCAGGAGGGTCCTGAACTGAAGGTAAAATCTCATTTTTCAGGAGGGTCCTGAACAGAAAGTAAAATCCCATTTTTCAGGAGGGTCCTGAACTGAAAGTAAAATTCCATTTTTCAGGAGGGGCCTGAACTGAAAGTAAAATATCACGGATGTGCATTTCCAATGGTAGCTGAATTAAGTGAAGCGAATTTGCCCCTATTTCAACCAAGAAAATTTGTCAGTTAAAACTTAGTGGTGGCTTGCAGCTCTTGGCTTCTCAGGTATCTGCCCTAGCACTCGTTCCTTTCATCTTTGTTCCAAATCGCTGACACTTTCCCTGTCTTGATGCATCATTGCCCCGAATCCAGATATAGGGAAATGAGTTCTGACTCGAACAATGGGTTTCCATTTTACCATGCCTCTGAGGTGCACCCTTTTCCTGAATTTGAATGCTTCCACGAATCCAACAGCCTGTCGGTTGATAGACTTCCTTTGTTTTGTGTTGAATTACGATCATATTTCTTTCATGTGCCGGTCCTTGGCTTTTCCTCATATAATTGGAAAGGCTGGTAGTAAATTTGAAATCCTTTCTCGCTTGTTTTGACACAGACTTGACTTAAAAATGTAAAGAAACGATGGTGACTTTTATTTTGATAAATGACATAAAATGACAAAAATCTTGAATATGTAAATGAAAGAAAAGGGAAATGCCCCATATTCCAAAAGAAAACTTATCTGAATACGACAACCAACTCCAATGAGTATGACATGCATTTTTGGATTAAGCTGCCTGATCTTCCTATCCAAACTCCCCATTTGTCGTTGAGTTCGTGCCTTTGCCGCTGAGCCTCTTCTTCAAATCCATTGGACTCATACATCACATTCAATTGACAACATCTTAAAAGACTTTCGCCAACAAATCTTTTTCTTTTCACTTTTCACATTTCTCTTGAACTCGCCATCGCCTTACGGTGCCCATGAGAGTTTTCACCAATAAGACTCTCTCATCTTTATTTCTCTCCACTCACCATCACCTTATGGTTTTTGCGAGGGTTTTCACCAATAAGACTCTCTCATTTTTATTTCTCTCAACTCACCATCGCCTTATGATGCCCGCGGGGGTTTTCACCAATAAGACTCTCTCATTTTGTATTTCTTTCCTGATTTTTTATGCTGAGGGAGACATGTGGTACCTCACAATGTATCATCATATCCATTGCATGCTTAGCCTTAACATTATAAAAAAATGATCTGAAGGACTTTCTTTGGTTGTATCTTGGCTTTTGGATAAGGTTAGAAAAGGATGGCAAGAGGTTCAAACGACACTTGAAGTGGGGGTGGGAATTACAACTTTTGGAATCAATTCAAACAACACATTAACTCATGCCCCAATTTTTGTTGACTGGGTGAATCTTAAATCTTTATTTGGTTGGACCGAGCCCAAAATAAGGCAACCTACGTATCTCACTCCCGAGAGAGGAGAATCAGGTCGCACGTAGTTCCATTAGCTTGTTCTTTGTTTTGATTTGATTTTTTTTCTTTTATTTTTGAACTCTTTCTTTTATTCTTATTTTCTTGACATTTATCTTTGACTCTATTTTGATTCCAAAAGAGGGATATGAAAGAAAAAATGAAACGAAGCTCAAACGGGTAACAAAGGATGACACAATGTTTGGATAGAAGAATAAAATGCCTTCATCATATCAATCTTCAAAAATGCAAGTACTAAACATGCAATAAAATCAACAAAGGACAAAATATCATACATAATATCTTTTGACCGCATCAGCATTGATAGTCATTTCTACCATTTTGCTTTCAATATCTGTCAAATATAAGGCTCCATTGGGCAACACTTTTTTCACAACGAAAGGACCTTTCCAGTTAGGGAAGAACTTGCCTTTCGCTTCAACCTGGTGAGGAAGGATACATCTTAATACCAACTGACCAACATCAAAATTCCTGGGACAGACCTTTTTGTTATACGCTCGAGCCATCCTCCTCTGATACAACTGGCCATGACACACAGACGTTAGCCTTTTTTCCTCAATCAAACTCAAATATTCCAGTCGGGTTTTGACCCATTCGTCATCATCAATCTCTGCTTCTACAATGACTCGAAGAGAGGGAATTTCAACTTTTGCAGGGATGACTGCTTCTGTTCCATACACCAATAAATATGTAGTTGCCCCTGTTGAAGTATGAACAGTGGTGCGATATCCTAGCAATGCAAATGACAACTTTTCATGCCACTGTCTAAACCCTTGTACAATTTTTCGTAGTATTTTTTTATATTCTTATTGGCAGCTTCTACAGCACCATTGGCCTTTGGGCAATATGGAGTAGAATTTCGATGTGCAATATTAAACTGTTGACATACTTCTTGCATCAAATGACTATTAAGATTGACAACATTGTCTGTAATGATCATCTTTGGAATTCCAAATCTACAAATGATATTGGCATGAACAAAGTCTACCACAGCCTTCTTTGTCACCGACTTAAAAGTTACTGCTTCTACCCACATTGTGAAGTAGTCAATGGATACCAAAATGAATCTATGTTCATTTGATGCCTTCGGCTCAATCGGTCCAATCACATCTATTCCCCAAGCCACGAACGGCCATGGAGCGGCCATTGCGTGCAACTCAATAGGAGGAGAACGTATCATATCTCCGTGCACCTGACATTGATGACACTTTAGAACAAATATAATAGAATCCCTCTCCATAGTAAGCCAGTAATAACCTGCTCGAAGAATCTTCTTTAACAAGACATGACTGTTCATATGCGACCCACATACTCCAGAGTGTATTTCAACCATGATTGCCGAGGCTTCTCTTGCATCTACACACCTCAAAAGTCCCAGATTTGGGGTTCTCTTATATAAGATTCCCCCACTTAAGAAAAATCCACTAGCCAAACACCTAATAGTCCTCTTTTGATCGTTGGTGGCATATGCTGGGTATTCTCCTGACTGAATGTATCGCTTGATATCCAAGAACTAGGGTTCTCCATCGAGCCCTTCTTCAACAACATTACAGTAAGCATGCTGATCACGACTTTGTATATGCACTGGATCGATGTAGGCTTTATCAGGATGTTGGAGCATTCAAGACAGAGTGGCTAAAGCGTCAGCAATTTCATTATGAATCCTTGGAATATGCCTAAATTTTACTAACATAAACCATTGGCATAGCTCCTGCAAGCATTGTCGATACAGGATGAGCTTCAAATCTAGTGTCTCCCAATCGCCTTGAATTTGATGGACGAGCAAATCCGAATCTCCCAACACCAATAATTCTTGGACTCCCATATCAACAGCTAACCTCAAACCAAGAATGCAGGCTTCATACTCTGCCATATTATTAGTAGAGTAGAATCAAAGTTGTGCTGTTACCGGGAAATGTTGTCCCGATTCAGAGATAAGAACCGCACCTATTCTGACTCCTTTCATATTGACAGCTCCATCGAAGAACAACTTCCAACCTGGATCAGCATATATAACGTCTTCATCGACACACGACACTTCTTCGTAGGAAAATATGTCTTCAATGGCTCGTACTCTTCATCGATGGGATTCTTAGCAAGATGATCTGCCAAGGCTTGGGCTTTCATGGCGGTTCGAGTCACATATACAATGTCGAACTCGGTAAGAAATATTTTCCACTTTGCCAATCGACCTGTCGGCATAGGCTTCTGAAAGATATACTTCAAAGGATCCATGCGGGAGATGAGATAAGCAGTATAGGATGAGAGATAATGATTCAACTTCTATGCTATCCAAGTTAGGGCACAACATGTCTTTTCAAGAAGAGTATACCTGGCCTCATATGTGGTGAACTTCTTGCTAAGATAATAAATAGCCTGCTTCTTTTTGCCAGTGACATCATGTTGACACAGGACATAATAGAAAGAATTGTCCATGACTGATAAATATAAGATCAAAGGCCTACCAGGCTCCGGGGGTACCAGTATGGGCGGATTTGACAAATATCTTTTGATTCGATCGAATGCTTCCTGACATTCTTCAATCCATTTTACCGCAACACTCTTTTTCAGCAACTTGAATATGGGCTCACAAGTGGTTGTGAGTTGAGAAATATACCTGCTAATGTAGTTCAGTCTACCAAGCAAACTCATCACCTCCGTCATATTCTTGGGCGGGGGCAAATCCTGAATGGCTTTGATTTTCGAGGGATCCAATTCAATCCCTCGACGGCTGACTACAAACCCCAACAACTTTCCAGACAGAACTCTAAATACATATTTTGCCGGGTTGAGTTTGAGATTATACCTGCGAAGCCTTTCAAAGAACTTTCTTAAATCTTTAACATGGTCATCCAGACTTTTTGACTTAATAATCACATCATCCACGTATACCTCAATCTCCTTATGCATCATATCATGAAATATAGTGGTCATGGATCTCATGTATATTGCTCCACCATTCTTCAAACCGAACGACATCACTCGATAACAATAAGTCCCCCATGGTGTGATAAAAGACGTCTTCTCCGCGTCTTCATCATCCATAATGATCTGGTGATATCCGTCATAACAATCCACAAAAGAGGCAACCTCGTGTTTAGCACAGTTGTCTAACAAAATATGGATGTTGGGCAGTGGAAAATTATCTTTCGGGCTTGCTCTGTTCAAATCACGGTAATCAACACACACTCAATTTTTTCCATCTTTCTTTGGTACGGGAACAACGTTGGATAACCACATGGGATAACGAGCCACTTGAATTACTTTGTCTTCAAGTTGTTTCATGATTTCCTCTTTGATTTTAATACTTACATCAGTTTTAAACTTCCTCAACTTCTATTTGATAGGAGGGAATGCGGGATCAGTTGGCAATTTGTGAGCCACTAATTAGTGCTTAAACCAGGCATATCATCATAAGACCATGCAAAAACATCTTTATAATCAATTATTGCTTGAATCATTCCATCTTTTAGCTGTGGCAAAACATGTACACTGATTTTAGTTTCCCTAACAGCTTCTTGATCCCCTAGATTTATGGGCTCAGTCTCATTCAAATTAGGATTCGGTTTGTCTTCAAACTGTTCCAACTCTTTGCTTATTTCTTCTAGTTCTTCTTCTTCATCATATTCCCCATCCTGCTTCATTACATCTTGATTAGTTTGGATTTTAAGGTCAGGCTGAAAATTCCACATGTATGTCATGTCATTAGAATCAGCATAAAGAGAACTGTATATAAAAAAGAAAAGAAAAACAAAATATATTAGACACGAATCAGAAAGGGACATTGCATTTCATTAAATAAAAAGTTAGATGGGTTTAAACATAGATGCCAACATAACATAAACAAACTAAAATCCGAATTACAACCCTGAAATAACTCGGATAAACAGAAAGAAAAACAAAATAAACTACCAAAACTCCCTCCTGATAGGAAGAAGAGTGACTTCCCAATTATTGAGCCAGACAGCTGGGCCTATGAATTGCACGTCTTCCATACTGGTACCTTCTCCTGCTTCGACTATATCAACATTAATAAAAAGGTTCTGGCAGTCATCAACCAATTCAAATTCAGATTCCACATGCTTCGTGACACTGCTCTTAACAAATGATTCACTGAGTAGTGTCATTGGGCGAGGGAGTGACCATGTTTCCTTTTTCCTTCCCTTGGCTTTCTTCAGATCTTCAGCCGTAGGCTCAAATCCCAGACCAAACGTGCCCACGTTCTCACTCAGACATATGGGACAAACTATACCGTGCAGAGATGCTCCCAAACCCTTTCCTGGCTCAAATCCGTATTTCCAAAGTTTACTCACCATCATGATAGAAGCGGAAGAAAATTACGGTCCCGATATAACCTGTCATTCAAGGATACGATTCACTAGCACTGTATCAAAAATTTGATAGACGAATGTCTCCTCTATGTTATTTTCTTCAATAAGAGACAAAGGAGAATCTTCGCCGACGGACAAATCTCCTTCACCGTGAATAACCACTTCTTGCCTGTCATGCTCAAACTTAATCATTTGGTGCAGTGTAGATGCAACCGCCTTGGACTTGTGGATCCACGGCCTTCCCAATAACAGATTGTAAGAGGAGTCTATATTCAATACTTGAAACTCTATGGCGAATTCAACAGGCCCTATGATCAACATTAGTTCTATTTCGCCAATGGAGTTTGATTTTGCACCATCCAAAGCCCTAACACATACATTGTTGGGCCTGATCCTCTCAGCACCAATATTCAACTTTTGCAAAGTAGAAATATGGCAGATATTTGCACCTGAACCTCCGTCAATCATAACATGAGTAACGTAGAACTCTTTGCACTTCACTGTAATGTAAAGGCCCCAGTTATGCCCTATACCTTCAACAGACAATTCATTATCAGAAAAGCTGATCCGATTCATCTCAAAGATTTTTCCAACCAATTTCTCAAGCTGATTTACTGTAAACTCCCTAGGAACATATTCCTTATTTAATACCTTCAGTAAAATATCACGATGCTCCTTGGAGTGCAAAAACAAAGATAAGAGGGAAATTTGAGCCGGGGTTTTCTTCAACTGGACTATTATTGAATACTCTGGCAATTTCATCTTTTTCAAAAATTCTTCAGCTTTTTCTTCGGTGATAGGCTTTTTGATAGATGACGGTCCACTCACCATTGACTTGGACTTTCTTAAGCCTTCATGCACGAAGCATCTTTCTGACCTAGTCACACCCCCTACCTCATCTACATCTTCCACTACTTCTTTCTCGTGATAGGTCATCACAGTCCGCCCATAATTCCAGGGAACCTTTTTCGTATCAACTATCAGAGGTTGGGTCACTGGTTTGAGGACAATAGGCACTGCCAGTACTCCTTTCACCGTCATGATGGGCTGAATCAGAGCTCTTACCACTGTCAACGTAGGTTTATCCTGACTTAAATCAACATACCTTCTGGCACCTTGTACTGTGATCAAGGGTTTCTTTGTGATTTCTTGGGCTTTATCTTCTCTCATTCTTTCCTGGCTCAATGACATTGCTTTCAAAGACTGCTACATTCACCGATTTCTCCTCAAGGGTCTGTATCTTGACAATAGGCTTATAACACCTTGAAGACTCTTTCCCATCATATATCAATTCTAACATATTAGCTTCACCATGGGTTGGCAGCGGATTCTGGTTAATGTTTGGACCCTCCGGGGCTTGGACCAGCATCTAATTTGTGTCAATTAAATCTTGGACAGCTATCCTTAAATGCCAGCATTTCTCGATATCATGGCCTGGCATGTCAGAATAGTATGCACACCTTAAAGAATAATTGAGATTCCTCGACGGTGGATTTGAAAGCCTTCCTTGAATTGGGTTTAAGACCTTCAACTTTCAAAACCGATCAAACAAGCTAGCATATGACTCCCCAAGAGGTTTAAATTGATTTTTGACCGCCTTCTCTTTCTTATACTCGGGCCTAGGTTAAAAACCGGATCTGGAGGGGTTTTGGTAATTCGGTGGAGCGGATGGGCGATTTTGTGGAGCTTACATGCACCATTGCGGGTAAGAAGGGGTTTGGGCATATGGTTGTGCGCTATATACTAGGTACGGGGGTGGTGGAATGGAATATAAAGGGTTTTGTGGAGGGTAGTAATGGTGGGGAGGAATATATGGAGCTTGGGCGTAGACTTGGGCTTGGGATTGGGGATAGGGGCGAGGTGGTCTTTTAGGATAGGAATGGGTTCCAACTACGACAGTCGCCACGTCCTCTTTCTTCTTTTTATCTCCGAATGTGCCATATCCACCTTGAAACGCTTGTTGGTGGCTTTCAATGCGACAAAACTCACTATTCGGCCGGTCTTGATTCCGTCCTCTATCATCTCCCCCATTTTGAGGACTTCAATAAAAGACTCTCCCATTGCCGGAAGTAAATGTTGAAAATAGGTCTCATCCTGTGCTTGAATGAAAACCTCTACCAACTTACTTTCTTTCATTGGAGGCTTTACCCTGGCAGCCTGTTCACGCCACCTTATCGCGTATTCCCTAAAACCTTCAGTGCTTTTCTTCTTCATGTTGACCAAAGATTTTTCGTCCGGAATCAGGTCGATGTTATACAAAAAATGTTGCACAAACTCAGAAGCTAAGTCGTCCCAGCTGTTCCACTTGTCGATATCTTGATTGATAAACCATTCTGAAGCCAGATCAGAAAGACTCTCGCCAAAGAAAGCCATGAGCAGCTCTTCCTTTCCTCCTGCAGCCCTCAACTGGTTGCAATAACTTCTCAAGTGTTCCACGGGATCATCGTGCCCTGCATACTTCTCGAACTTGGGCATTTTAAAACCGAGGGAAAGGTTGATGTCTGGGAACATGCACAGATCTTTATAAGAAACATTCTTATAACCTCCGATTCCCTGCAAATTCCTCATGGCCTGTTCTAAACTTTTCAACTTCCACGCTATGACTTCCTATTCCTCTGTTGCGATAGGTTTCTCTGTATCAAATAGAAATGCAGGTGGCTGAGTGTACCCATACGGTTCATTCATTCTCAAAGTCGGCTCCAGAGCATAATACTGACTATCTGGAACCTTCAATACTGGCTCACTGGAAGACCTAGGAAGCCTCATTGTGGGACGCACAACATATATGGGAGTTTTATGTGGTCGCGGATCCACGAATACTGGTGTGATCGGTGGCGCTGGCTAAGAAGCGGGTCTTGATTTAGGAGCTTCCAAGGGCACACCAGAACTTCCAGGATAATAATGTCGCGGAGTGAATCCTGGCGCGTGCTCAGGTGACTCAGTAGGAGTAGAGAATTACGCCTGAGAGAGCGGTGGGCAATTAGATATATTCCCAAGACCATCAGGAAGCGGAGGAGGAGGCATTCTGCTGGCCCATGCCCGGTGTAAATCTATCAATTGTTTCCTGAGCCTTACTACCTCATCATTCTGTTCTGAACATTCTTCCCTGTGATCCTGATCCGAGTCAATGAGCAAATTTTCAATCTCCCTACTAGCCATGGTGAGCTTTTCTTTGGATCTAGTGAAGTATGGGTGACTAGCCAGAGTGATGCAAACCTACCACTGTTATCTGAAAGAACATGCTCATCAAAGACGACATCCGTTAGGATTGAGGCACACAACAAGCATGGGAATCACATTGGTAAAATTGTCCTAAATTCATGTTCATTTCTACCATCTTTTGAGGGTAGCGAGGTCATTTTAACATCATCCAGATTTTTATCTACACTTATTTTTATCTACACTTATTATTATTATTATTTATTTTTTTCGTATCCATCTCTGTTCTTTTCCCTTCTCTCGTTATCTACCTTTATTTTATCATTCTTTATGGCTTTTGTTTTTTCTTTAAAAGAGGAAAAATAATGGAAAACAACGAAACAAAATGATTAGATCGAACCCAAAAGTAGGTTGCCTACGTATCATGTTGTACATGAATCAGATCTTGTGTAGTTCGGGCAGCTTATGCATAAACATCACACAGTTGAAGGTTTTTTTTTCACGAAAAAAGAAAACAAGTAAACAAAAGAAAGACGTAAAGTCCTAACATTTCAATGACAGACAGCAAAACATACAACGAATTTAGGACCAATTTAAAACTAAACAACAAATACAAAACAACATTCTAAACCCCTAACGACATGTGTGCAATAAAGAACCGAATATCAAAAACAACTTGACTCCGTCTTAACACAGACACTAACCTACAATGACAGAAACATAAAAGACTCCAAACTGAATAAAGATAAGAAATGCTCTTTCAGACTGGTGATCTGCGTGATGACCCTGGATGAGATGGACCTGCCTGTGAAGTTCTCTTTCTCCCATTCAAACTTTGTAGCATATCCTATAAAGACACCCTGATACTAGGGAAGAAGCTTCGGGCCCGTATTCCTGCCTCATGAGGAGTGCACTTGGAAAGATTATTCTGACACCTTTCTACCGTCTTGAACAAATCTGCTAACTGAACTCTCAGTGTCTCCACTTTGGACCTCGCACTTTCATCCTGATGGTCATCAACTATGCATTCTTCCTATATTCTCCCTCTAAGCTGCGCTGGTAAGGGTTGACTGATACCCCGAGGGACAGATTAAAACCAGACCCTATATCCCTGAGTGTACCCCGAATTATCCAAACTTTCTTTGCGAGTGTCCACACCTAGCTTTGTTGCATGCTTCCAGAACTACTCGTATTTGCTTTCACCCAAGGCTTGGTCCTTGAAGTACTCTACATCCTTTAGAAGATCCACTGCTGGTGGTACATCCTGCGGCCTACACAACTGGTGCATTACCCTAGAAGGACTGTATGGTCTAGTGCAATTAAGCCCTAACATAACTAGAAGGAGCTGCATTTGACAACCAAACAAGATTATCTTTGGTCGAAGCCACAAACAAGTCCACAAAACATTATCCCCGGTTCTTGACTCAAGAAATTCAATCCAAGCGTCGACTCCCACGGGTAGAGAAAATTTATCCAAACGCAACCTGAGGTCCATGGCTTTCACTCGATTGGGAATACAACGATCTACCATATCTGGTCTGAATAAAGAAGGCACATGCAAATGCTCTATCATCCATAACTGCAATATCAGGTTACTGCCCTAAAAAAATCTCATCCCCCCCTTCACTTTGGTTAAAGCCTTATATATTTCTGTTAAGATCATGGGTATGAGAGTGGACCTGCCCTTTTGATTAATGCCCTTGTTGTTTTGATCCTTATGAAATAGAGCCATCACCACAGATTGCAAACGGGTATTAATACGTCTTTCTTCTAGTGGAAACACTAAAATACCTAACAAAGCAAGGGTGAAGACTTCAAGACGCTTTCTCTCCCACTTCTCCTTAGTCATATAAAATTCATCCCTAAAGCAATCAAAACCTTCCGAGGGCCCGAATGTAGTGAACAAAAAATCTTAAGAAATCCACGAATCACTTAAACAACCCAAATGCATACCCTTACTTTTTAAACCACAAGACTGCAAAAATCTCACGCCAGTATAATTTCTTGATCTGATCATATCCTTCTCGATATGGGGAAAATGCAACAAATCGGATATTTCTTCCAAAGTAGGAGTCATTTCATATTCCCCAAACTTGAACACCAAACTACTTGGATCCCTAAAGGTCAACAAAGCCTCTATTAAATCCGGACGAGGGGTAACATGCAGAAGTTCCGTAAGATCACCTAATATTTTAATCAGTTTCTGCTGATCAACATAGTTAAACATTTCCCACCACTTGATTAACTTTTTGGGCACCTTGACAACTATCAGGACTCTAGACTTGGTGAACAAATCCATCCTGTAATAACACATAAGACTTTATCTCAAAAATTCGACAGGAGTAGAAGATTCCCAACCCTTGGGATTTTTGACGCAAGCATATGTAGATGAGACAGACCACATTCATGACTCCAATTTCCCGAACAGAAGTACTGAGCGAAATCAGTCTACTTAGCTAACAACTCTACGTGGGGAGAGACCTAGGCTAATAATAAGACAAAGGCCAACACAAAGATTACCGGACCCACTGAGGGTTGCCTACGTATCCCAACCCGAGGGAAGGGAAACAGGTATGCGTAGTTCATCCAGATTGGACAATTAACGATTAACTAATAAATTGACCCTAACTTAAGAGACAACCAAAAACAACGAATAAAAACTTTTTTTTGGATTTTCAACTAGACATTTCAACTAAGACTGACACCCCCAATTATGAAAAAAAATAAAATCTTTTTGGTATTTTGTTTTTGACAAATAAGTAGAAAAGGCAAACAAAATCCTTTTTTTTTTGTTGTTGAACTTACGCTACTTTGAGAAGATGAATGCAAAAACGTAAAAATATCTTTTTGAGTTTTTGGATCGTGAAGAACAAAAGCCATAAAGAACTCTAAAATAAACTACGACACTTTTTTTTCTTCTTTTCGACTCACTTCACTTTTTTTTTTCTATATTTTTTTTTCAACAGTTCTTGCCTACGCACCTTACTTCTAACACATGTTTTCACCAAATCAGTCCATTAAATGACCCCATTACCCTTAAAGATGCAACATTTAGCATGTAGGGATGCGTTAGAGATGAGTCTCCTACAAAGGACCAAGTGGGCCCCGCTAGGTCTCAATATGATGCACATAAGCGTGACCTAAAGGCTGACCTACGTTGGGGTTCACTAACAAGGCTGTTCGGGGGAGCGTATGGTCGATAGTGGCTGCTTTGCTTTCCGCCTACTCCATAACACCGACGGCTCCCCCCCTAAAATAAGGGTGACTCAACTAGAGGTTGTGTACAACACGTGTACTATGAACTTGTTGCAGAAAGAAGGTCAGGGGTAGACACATGATGCCAGATTTAAAAGCGGTAACACATAGGATAAATGCTATAAACAAAGAGCACGAAAAACGCACAAAATGTGATAACAATAACACAAACAAAAATCACAAACAATGCTTATACACTCATAATGCCAAATAAAGCCGATACGACTCCAAAACAAGCTCGAATTCTGAACAAGTTCCACAGCAGAGTCGCCATAGCTGTCACACCCTTTTTTTTTTCTCCAAAAAATATATGTATTTTAAGTTTGAAAGGGTTTTATTATTAAGGTGACAAAAATGAAAAACTTGTTTCGAAAAAGGACTATTTACATTTTTATTCAGCGTCGCCACTTGGCATAATCCGGTGTGCCAAGTAACCATTGGAAAATCCTTTTTCAAAATGTGTTTTGACTCTATAAAACTTATCTGCGAACGGAGATTTCGGCTAAGGAATTCTATTTACCGAGGGGAAGGTGTTAGGCACCCCTCGATCCCGTGGTTCGACCACGGTCGCTTAGTAGAGCGTATCGGCTAATTTGACATTACAAATGTATAAACCACACAAAAACACATAAAAACAATCCATCAAACACATGAGACAAAACAAATCCAATATTTAGTGTCCAGTCCAATTATACAGTCCAAAAATAGAAAAATACGTAAAAATAAATCCTATTCTAAATTAATTCTAGACTAATGCTCAACCCGACGCCTCGGGCCTTCATCGCAGACATCCTCCGGGTACAAGATACCTCGGGGCATTTCCCGGTAAATAAATATATACAGATACTTCGGGGCATTCCCCGACCGAATGAATACATTTTTAGTGCGAGAAAATCAAATTATTCAACAAAATTTCAAATATTCCATCGAATTTCCAACATTCAACCAAAGCAACAAGTTCTAAAATTTGCCTACCCGAACCTATATTGCCTATCCATTTCAACCCATCGTAAATCTATCACGATTCATGCCAACAATAAATCAAAATTAAACTGAATCTATCCTTTTTGTCAATTTTTCAATTCCACCCCAACTTCCTTTCTATCAATCCATTAGAACATGATCAAATTTATTCCTCAAACCACCAAAACCAAACAATCAAGCATCATGATCATAACATCAACATAAACAAAATGCAACAAAACCATAATCACCCACTCGTAATCGCAACCCATCCAAACAACCAACCAAATATATATATATAAAAAAAAGGATACTTGCCCTGTCATTCCACATCATTTCCCCATATCCAGATATAGGGAAATGAGTTCTGACTCGAACAATTGGTTTCCATTTTCCATGCCTCTGAGGTGCACCCTTTTCCCGAATCTGAATGCTTCCACGAATCCAACAGCCAGTTGGTTGATAGACTTCCTTTGGTTTCGTGTTGAATTACGAACATATTTCTTTCATGTGCCGGTCCTTGTCTTTTCCTCATATAATTGGAAAGGCTGGTAGTAAATTTGAAATCCTTTCTCGCTTGTTTTGACATAGATTTGACTTAAAAATGTAAAGAAACGATGGTGACTTTTATTTCGATAAATGACATAAAAAGACAAAAAGTTTGAATATGTAAATGAAAGAAAAGGGCAATATCCCATATTCCAAAAGAAAACTTATCTAAATATGACAACCAACTCCAATGAGTATGACATGCATTTTGGATTAAGCTGCTTGATCTTCCTATCCAAACTCACCATTTGTTGATGAGTTCGTTCCTTTTCCGCTGAGCCGCTTCTTCAAATACATTGGACTCATACATCACATTTAATTGACGACATCTTAAAAGACTTTCGCCAACAAATCTTTTTCTTTTCACTTTTCACTTTTCTCTTGAACTCGCCATCGCCTTATGGTGCCCATGAGGGTTTTCACCAATAAGACTCTCTCATCTTTATTTCTCTCCACTCACCATCGCCTTATGGTTCCTGCGAGGGTTTTGCTTAAAAATACATATGCATTATACATCAAATGTATTTACCCTAAAACTACATATCCAGTGTTAAAATTAAGCATTTCAAAAATACACGTTGATCATAACTAATATATATTTTAATATGTGTTCATTTATTATCATTATAAATGAGAATTTGAATTAATGATAAATTTGAGTTTTTTTATATAGTTCTACATTTTATTGTGAGATTTTAGTTACAAAAGATACATATGTAGTGTTGATATTTTGCTTAAAAATACATATGGATTATACATCAAAATGTTTTTTAGCATAAAAATACATATGCAGTGTTGATATTTTGCTTAAAAATACATATGCATTATACATCAAATGTATTTACCCTAAAAATATAGCGGCATTTGAGTGAACGATGTTGCATTCATTGTCATAAAGTCTTTGATGATATTTATATCGAGTACCAGTGAATATCTATATTTTTTAAGATAAAAGTAATTACTTTTAGGGATAATTATTATTGCCGGTAAAGCTACCGGTCATATATTGCGGCTTTTGTTATGACCGGTAAATGATACCTATTTTAGCGGCAATTATTATAACGACTAAAGTTGACCATGAATTCACATTAATACTTATACCAAATAAACCATATTGAGGAAGATAATAGCACAAAATAACAATATATCTCCATTATTTTTGCTTGCAAGAAGTTTTTCGTTGGTCGTAACCCAGTTTGAGAACATTCTCTCATATATACCCTTCACCAAGTCATCGTCGCCAAAAATCAACTCTTAACCCTATGTGTCAAATTAAAGGGCGAGTTCCTTTCTTGTCTTGCCCAAAAACTTTCTTTATTCTCATTGAAGAAAGACTCTCCCCCGAGAAGGTTTTACACATAGGGACAGCTGATTTTTTTTATCTAGCTTGCCGTTAGTTCGTCTAGAGCCTTTCAGTTAGGGTCCGCCCTAGGGATTGGTTAGACCACTTGAATTTTTTTCGTCTATCGAAGGTAGTCAATATGCCAGTCATTTTCCCCCATTAGACTTGTCATTCCTTTTCTCTTTTTCTTTCTCGCTTCCAGTTCTCCTTCTCTACTTTATTTGATAGGGATGAAAAATACCACTCTATAAATAACAAAAAAAATAGTAATTTTATTTTAAAATTTAAATGATTTGAGCTTGGAAGCAACCTACAAAGATCAAGAACAATAATTAGCGATATACCCCAAGTTGAAGTTAGGTCCTATTAGTCATAAGGAGCAGCAAAAAACTCTGTTAGAATCTATGCAATTGTTCAATCTAAGCTCTCATTGATAATGAGTTATGGCTCAGCAGAGAAGAGAAGAGAAAGTGAGATATTATATCAGTGTAAAGAGGCCAAAAAATTAGTTCATTACAATTCAATAGTGTTGTTTATATAGAACTTCTGGAAGCTTCTATTCTAACTGTTTCCTAACTAATCACTAATCACTACTTAGCCAACTAGCTAACACATTAGTTGTTTTAACTATTTCTTAATCATGTAATTCCTAACTCATTACTCCCCCTCAAGCTGGTGGGTGCAAAGACATTTAACACACCAAGCTTGCCTACTAGGTTTTCATGTTAGAACCGAGGTAAGCCCTTAATAAGTATTTCTGCAAGTTGTTCTCTTGAGCTCACATGTTTTATTTTCAAGACTCCTTCTTGTATTTTTTGTTTGATAAAGTGGCAGTCAATCTCTATGTGTTTAGTTCTCTCATGGAACACTGGATTGGCTGCTATTTGTAATGCTGCTCTACTGTCACTAAACACAATTATTGGTTCCTCAATTTTACTTCCCATCTCCTTTAATAATGCAGTGATCCATACTAGTTCTGAAACTGCATTAGCCATGCTCATGTATTCAGCTTCTGCTGAACTTCTGGAGACTACATTTTGTTTCTTCGACTTCCACGACAATAGTGATTCACCATGACTAAAAAGCCTGAAACTGACCTTCTGGTATTGGGACATGAAGCCCAGTCTGCATCACAATATACATTTATCTTGTTTGATATCATGCTTCTTAAAAAGATTCCAAGTCCTTGTTCTCTCTTCACATAATTCATTACTCTCACAGCTGCATCCCAATGCAACCTTTTTGGTTGTTGCAGGAATTGACTAAGTCTTTGGACTGAGAATGCAATGTCTGGCCTTGTCAGTGTTAAATACAACATTTTGCCTATGAACCTCTGATATTGCTCTCTATTTTCAAAAGGTTCATCTGTTGATTCTCCTGTGACTTGATCAAACTCCAGTGTCGTTAACTTCATGTTCATTTCAACGGGTGTCATAGCTGGTTTAGTACTTCCTAACCCTAAATCAGAGATAATTTCCAATGCATACTACCTTTGATTCATAAGAATACCTTTGGCAGATCTACTAAATTCCATGCCAAGAAAGAATTTTAAATTACCGAGATCCTTGATTTTAAATGCTTTTTGAAGAGAAGCTTTAGTATGTTCTATGAGGCTCAAACTATTACCAGTCACAAGCATGTCATCTACATACACAAGGATTGCAACTATGTCTAACCCTTGTTTTTTTATGAATAAAGAATGATCTAGGCTGCTTTGAGTAAAACAAGAATGCACTAGTGACTCACTCAATTTCAAATTCCACCGCCTACTTGTTTTATTAAGACCATAGAGGGATTTGACAAGTCTACATACAATACCATTCTCCCCATGTCTTGGAAAACCCTCAAGCAACTTCTTATACACCTCATCATGAAAGTCACCATGGAGAAAAGCATTGTACACATATAACTAATGAATATCTCAATATCGCCATTAGCTTTTAACATGACTTTATAGACCCATCTGCAACCAATAGGAACTTTACCCTTAGGAAGGGGAACCAGGTCCTAAGTATGATTATCATTAAGATCCTTTAACTCAGTGTACATAGCTTCCAACCATCTCAGATCTTTGATAGCCTCTTGTTAAGAGGTAGGTTCTTATACTGCAGAAAAACTATGTAGATACTTCTAATAAGAGGGAGAAAGATGTGCATATGACACACTGTCAGCAAGAGGATAAAGGACATTGCTAGATGACGGTTTGGAAACAAAATCTGATAACCAAATAGGTTACTTAGTGATCCTTGTTGATCTTCTAACATTTTGTAGATTGTATGGATTGAAAGTAAAGGTAGAAGCATCAGTAGGATAGAGATGGTAAAGGATTTTGACCAATATCAGAAGGTGGGAGATCAATTGGTAATGAGGAAGCCAGAGTAGGTGTTTCGAAGATGTTGCTAGGAGCATAAAAATCATCATCATCACAAGGACCTGGAGAGAGTAACATAAAATCTATAGATTATCATCCACTGTATGGGTACCTTGAAGGGAAATTGGTTTTCTTGAAATACCGCATCCCCATTAACAAAAAACTTCTACGCAGCAAGATCAAATAGAACATACCCTTTGGTGACATTAGAATATCCCATAAAAACTGATCTTACAGCCCTTGGAGCAAACTTGTAAGTTCTAGGTAGTGTGTTAGCAAAACACAAACAACCGAATGTTCTAAAATGGAAGAAACAAGGTTTCATTCAAAAAAAGACCTCATAAGGTGATTTCCCTGCAAGTTCACTAAAGGAGTCTGTTAACAATATAAGCAGCAGTAAGAATACAATGACCCCAAAACTTGAGAGGTATATGACCCTGGAACCGGAGTGATCTAGCACTTCAAGCAAGTGTTTGTGCTTCCTCTCAGCTACTCCATTTTGCTGAGGGGTATGTACACAAGTTCTATAATGAATAATAGCCAATTCTTTAAGTAAATATTGATAAAATCTTCCCCATTATCTGTCCTTATACCTTTAACTATGACATTAAATTGAGTAAGCACCATTCGAAAAAACTGTTTAAGTGAAAGAAAGACATCAGTCTTGAATTTCAACAAGAAAATCCAAATGGTCCTTGAGCAATCATCAACAATTGTAAGAAAAAATTTGTTACCATCAAATGTCTGAGTACGATAAGGTCCCCATATATCCACATGTAGCATATCAAACACTTTACTAGACCTAGTAGAACTACTCGAAAAAGGGAGTCTAGTATGTCTAGCTAAGGGACAACTCTCACAGGTTCTTAATAGTGATTTACAATGTTCAAGATTAAATCCAAGCATGTCCTTTATTGAGTGAACAGGTGCATGAGCCAATCTCCTGTGCCATAACATGATAGTATTTTGAACATCCTGAGCTGACAAGATTTTAGTAGCAACAACCTCTTTAGGGGAAGGTCCAGGCCGAGCTAGAAGATAAAAACTAGTATCCTCTTTACCAATCCTCATCATCTTCCCAGTGGTAAGGTCCTAGAACAAACAGAATCTAGGATAGAATGACAAAAAATAGTTCATTTCCCTGGTAACCTTGGACACCGATAAGAGATTGTATTGAAATTCTGGGACAAAAAGCACATCATGTATTTCTCCTGTATTTGACAGTCTACAGCAGCCAATGTGTGACACTAAGGTCACCCCACCATTAGTTAATTAAACTTTTCTACTTTGTTCATTTGTAACAACTTGCACATCATGCATTATGTCTAAACTTGTGAGCCATGTGGTTTGTAGCACCACTATCAATTATCCATCTTAAACTCTCTAATTTAGTATTAGGAGTTTGAGATATACCTGCCATATTGGCCATCATATTGGTCTGAGTAGAATCTCGGTCAAGCATCTGCAAAATCTATACATGTTGATCACCTGTCAGCTGTGGAGCCCTTGGTAAATCTCTGGAAATTAGTGGCTCTATTGCTTTTCCCTTCTCTCTTGTTCAATCATGCAGTTGACGTATAGGGATCTCAGCTTGAACATTATAAGCAGTATTCCATGTCACCTTCTTCTTAGATTTCCAATCAGGTGGGTATCCATGTAGCTTAAAGCAGTCATCTACCACATGTCCTTGCATTTTACAATAGTCACATTTTTTGTTCCAATTCTTCCTGCCTTTCTGAAAAGAGTTTCCTTTGTTATGTTGATAATGCATTACTCTCCCAGCCATGTGAGCTGCAATATCTGAACTCTCTCTAGTCAAAGTTCTAGTTACAAAACCTTCTCCAATTGACAATGGAGAACCTAAGACTTTTGCTGCTAACAGAGCCGTTAAATAAGCACCTTCACCTTGCATAGTGGAACTACCAATAAGTAGTTGGCTCTCTCGCTCAACAAGCATAGCATATGGCTTATTGGGATTTGGAGTAGGTTTAGTCATCAAAATTTAGCTCCTCGACAGATTATACATTTCATTCAATCCCATTAGGAACTGCATCAATTTTTGTCTCTCAACATGATTATTAAACTCCCTTGATCTAGGGCAATCATAAGACAGAAGAACTATACTAGAAAATTCATCCCATAAATTGCGATGTTTTGAAAAATAACCAGGTATACTATCATTTCCTTGTATAGTAGTCGCTATGGCTTTATGCAACTGGTAAACTCATGATGCATTTACCTTGTCAAAGCATTCATGCAAATCCTCCCAAACAGTTCGTGCATTAGTAGCATAGACAATTCCAGTGTGCAATTCCTGTGTTACTGAGCTCATTATCCATCCTAGAACAATTGCATTGCACCAGTCCCATTGACGTCGAAAATCAGCTCCGAAATCCTCATTTGTCAATGTGCCATCAACAATCCCCAATTTGTCTTTCCCAAGCAACTGAATGCGCATAGCCCTACTCCATATCGAATAGTTATCGCAACCGGTTAGTTGCATCGGAATAATGGGTGCTCCGGTGGTGTCTGAAGGGTGTAAAAATAGGGATGATTGTGATCGTACTTCACAGTGTTCAATGTTGAAGCTTCCATGGTAGAACTTCAACCTTCGTTACTGAAAACTGTCAATGAGCTCGTAATCTGAAAAATCTCTTTCGTGGAATGCACAATCGTGGTTCAAAGCTCTGATACCATGTTAGAATCTGTGCAATTGTTCAATCTAAGCTGTCATGTATAATGAGCTAGGGCTCAACAGAGAAGAGAAGAGAAAGGGAGATATTATTTCAGTGTAAAGAGGCCAAAAAATTAGTATGCAATAGTGTTTTTTAGATAGAACTTCTGAAAGCTTCTATTCTAACTGTTTCCTAACTAATCACTAATCACTGCATAGCCAACTAACTAACACATTAGTTGTTTAACTACTTCTTAATCAACTAATCAAGTAATTACTAACTCATTAAACTCCATCTTAATTCACTTGCTAATGAACAAGTTACAAACAATCTCGCATTCTAAGCTTACCGGTGCTTGGGAGTCGTCAGACGACAAGTTGACACCATTTTCTGGCAACTAGCTTGGCAAGCTTTCAAAGACGTGATCAACTTTGTAAACAAAATGATCAGTTCTTTTTGAATCGTAAACATGCATTCATATATTAACAAACCACAAATAATTTGATTTCAGAGGTTATTAACCTTTGTTTCTTTTAAATATGTATTTTTCAATTTATAAGAAAGTTGCTTCTTTAATTGCAGTATGTCAGAATGAACAATTGTTTTTAGTAGGTTTGGGAGAAATACAACCTTTCCCTACTACAGTATTTTTACTCCAATCCGCACGAGGAAAAGACAAACTTATTCACATAATCGGTGCTTGTAATACCAAACCATGTTAATTGTATGGTTAACAAATAATTGAAGTGATTATTCAAAACAACTAATAAGTAATAATCGTGGATGAACGAATAAAACTTATATAAAAGAAAAATGTCATGTATCTTTGCTCGTTCGATGAACACCGAATGTCAGAACCTTCAGGGATAGCTCGAATATTAAATTTGAAAATTCAAAAATGTTATAGTAATAATTTGATATTTTATTTTTTATTATTGCTCTTCAATGTGTACTCAAATTAATAAAGTTATTAAATAAAATATCATACGTACTAATGATGTAATGTTTTCTTGTTAATACTTTTGTAGAACGTCATAATTCAAATTAAGAAAAAAATCTATTGTCTAATTATGAATTATGGTCATTAAGGATTCGATTAGCGCTAACGACACAAAGAATAGAGGCGAAAGCTGGTTCCATTCAAATCTTTTACAAAAAAAGAAAAAACATAAATTTATAGGCTCTCCAAGTAATTTTAATTTATTTTCCTAAAAAGGTGAAAAAAAATATTGAAATTTCTAATATAAAAGCTCTTGGTGTTGAGATAAAAAATCATAACTACTACTTCTTGGTTTCACAAATATTGAGTAGTTTTAATTTAGCCATGGCAAGACTGAGCAAGGGTCGAAAAAAGGTCGAAATAGTGAAAATGAAAAATGAGAGTAACATGCAAGTTACTTTCTCTAAGCGTCGTGCTGGCCTGTTCAAAAAGGCTAGTGAACTTTGTACGCTGTGTGGTGCTGAAATTGCCATTGTGGTATTTTCTCCAGGCAAGGCCAACAAAGTTTACTCCTTTGGCCACCCTTCGGTGGAGTCGCTGGTGGATAGGTTCCTAGGGAGGTACCTCCCTCCACCAAATGATGATAATCTCCATGACCACCTAATCATGGCTCATCGAAACACTGGTCAACGTGGGCTCAATAAGGAGGTCATGGACTTGCAGGAGTCTCTTCGGAAGGAGAGAGCTGTAGGGGAATCCCTACTTGAATCTGGGAGGGGAGCCTACGATTAGGTGTGCGAATCTCCGATTATTAAAGGACTTAGCCTCTCCCAACTTGAACAATTGAAGGAGGCATTGGAAGCTCAAAAGCGAAAAGTTGAATTCGAGGTGGAACTTCAACAAATGGGGAGTGATGCTCCACTCCCATTTCTCTCCCTTGGAAGTGCCTTGTCTCCTACTAGTTGTGATGGGGCAAGTTCTTCACGTGGACCCAATGTTGGTGCACCCTTTCCTAATTAGGGCTGGTGGATCTACTTCTTCTGCAGTTCCCTACTAGTTCAACTATCATTCCTAAGTCGCGCATTGTGGAAGTATCATGAGTAATAAGCGCGCATCTAGGTTTATCGTGTCATTTGAGTTATCCCCAGTGTGTCATGTCTTGTAAGTTTAGTTATTGTGTCATGTTGTCAGTCCATTTTCATGTTGATTTTATCATTTGAATGGTGTTAGTGTGTGTCATTCGAGTCATGTTATCAGTCCATAGTCGTGTTGTTTTTGTCGTTTGAATGGTGTCAGTGCGTCGTTTGAGTCATCTTATGATGTTCTATCATCAGTTATGGTTCATTCGAACCCATTAATATTAGTTATATATATATGTTATGTTATTAGTTTATTGTTATATTGATTTTATACTTGATTGGTGTTGCTCTCTTCTTTAACAGAATATATCTAGCTACTACACATCTTCAAAAGAAAATCGATAGATGCCCGTTTGTATATTATCATATGTCGTGCTAGGTATACGGTGGCTACTACTGGCTACCATTACAACGAAAGAGATATTTAGCGTAAATAAATATTTCCACAAAAATATTTAATGACATTTATGTTAAGGTCATTGCATGGCGTTAACGTCTTTAGTGGAAGTTATATCAAGTGCAGGTAAATGCTCATTTTATTAGCACCAAAAATAATTACTTTCAACGACTTTTTATTTAGCGATAAATTGCTGGTAAAGCTACCGTTAAATAAGACCTATTTTAGTGGTCCTATTAAGGAAATAATATTATGAGAATATATCTTAATACTAACCATGATAAAGAGCATTAGATTGTTGACTACATAAAAACAATGATTTGACCATTGCAATAATATTCTACAGGAATTCCAAAAATCTATGGTAAAAATGGAAAGTAGTAGAGTACAGTCAGCACTATGATTAGTGTATGGGCTCGTTTGGTATAAGGGATTAGAGATAATTAATATTGGGTTTAATGGTAGGATCAATTTATCCCATAGTTGATTGAGATAAAATGCATGAGATAACTTATTCCGTAATTGTAGTTTTATTAATCCCACCTTAGGGGTGGAATACCTAATCTTGCATAGTTAATTTCAAGATAACTTACTTTCAACCAAAAAACAATACATACGTAAGTCACATAATCTAGTGAAAAAATTTACAAAAATTTTCCACTATTAAACTACACTTACGATACATACTTGGCATAATACCGGACAACGCATACAATAGAAAAAAGGCTTGACCAATATACACCGACAGTTTAAATGACTACCCTGCTATTGTGCGTGAAATAATATGCATACCTGAATTTTATTGACTCAATTCATGGTCGTTGTAATCGCGTAATTAGCGAGGGAGGTCACGGATTTAGATAAATTCAATGTAAATTACACACAGATTGAAAATCCTACTTACTTTAAAAAAGCAAAAGAATGTACGTCAAGGTAAAGTTACTGGAAGAGGAACTAAAAGGATTGAAAATCCAAATCCTACCATAAAAAATAAGAATAATTAAACAAAGTCCTTGTAAGAAGAAAACAATTTAAAAAAAAAAAATTGGTCTACTTTTTAAGTGTTAGTGGCTTGCGCCCCGATTAATCATTTTAGGATAATCATTTTCTTTGTGCGTTTAAGATCTGTGCAGAGTTAGTGAATAAAATATTTTGCACTATCAGTTAGCTTGATCTGTTATTGCAGGTTATCCAACTATTTACATAAAAAAAAATAACCTGCAATAGCAAGTCAAATTTACCTGATAGTGTAAAATATTTTGTAAACTGACAATGCACAAAATATAAATTCTTTTTTTATTGTACCAAAAGCACATAATTATGTTTTGTAACATAAACATAATGATTTAATTTTGTTCAATTATCACAAAAAAAACACTAAAATACTTTTTATGACAAATATCTGATATGGGTCATCCGATGATGTTCATCATATGTTATGATTCATTTGAACCCTATAAGTTTAGTTATGTGCCATGTTGCCAGTCCATTGTCATGTTGATTTTATCGTTTGCATGATGTTA
This sequence comes from Capsicum pubescens, assembly GCA_030864215.1. NCBI lineage: Eukaryota > Viridiplantae > Streptophyta > Magnoliopsida > Solanales > Solanaceae > Capsicum > Capsicum pubescens. The sequence goes on along the minus strand of CM061545.1, from coordinate 294,722,224 downwards.
GTGTGTGTTGTTTGAGTCGTTATTTAATATTTTATCATCGGTTATGATTCATTTGAACCCAGTAATGTTAATTATATGTGTTATGTTATCTGTCCATTGTCATGTTGATGTTATCCTTAAATAGTGTTGCTCTCTTCTCAAACATTTAACATGTATTTGTTATCCTTGAAATCTTGAATGGTGTTGCTCTCTTCTTTAACATGTATCTGGATATTACAAATCTCAAAAGAAAATCCTTGTATGCTTGTTTGTATATTATCATATGTCGTGCTAGGTATATGGTGGTTACTGACTACCAAATACAACAAAAGAGATATTTTGCGGCAATAAATATTACAACAAAAATATTTAACGTCATTTAAGTTAAGGTCATTGCATTTAATGTTGTTAAAGTATTTAGTGGCATTTATATTGAATGTTTCGTAAATGCTTATATTATTGGCGCTAAAAGTAATTACTTTCAACGACATTTATTTAGCGATAAATTACTGATAAAGCTACCATATTTTGCGGGTTTTCTTATTATCGATAAATCAGACCTATTTTAGTTGAAATTATTATAATGATTAAAGTTGAACACAAATTCACGTTACTTCATGTACTGAATAAGCCACATTGCGGAAGATAACATACCAAACTGTACCTATGTGCAAAGTTCTTTAGGCTGTTTTGGCCCTCACAGATGCTTAGCTCAAAGGTTTTGTTTGATCAATTCCTTTCGCCAATGTTAAGCCTTTTATGCTTGAATGACTTATTTAAACTCTGCATGAACTAGATGCTTGATGTTCAACACCAGAACAAAGCATATTTGGTTCCTTGCTTTTTCTGATTATTGCAATGTAGAACTATCAATAGATAGATACTGCTCTGTAATTTGGAGTGTGCAATGTACTCAGAAGTTACTGCTCTGTAATTTGGAGTGTGTAATGTACATGAGTAGGTTGAACATGTGATTTGCATTTTTTTTTTTGGTGTGTGGATAAATCACATGCGCCGTCGATGGTGCCATATTTTACTTAACAACTAATGGGTTTATTTGTCTGAATTTTAGCTCTTACAGGAGCTAAGAATTTACAAATTATAAACTCAACAAACACTTATATCCAGGTTATTCTGTTGTTCATAGTTTGTTTGTTATCCTTAAGGAGCTATTTTTGTCTTAAGCTAGGGTCTATCGGGAACAACCTCTCTACCTCATGGCGGGAGTTTAGTTTACCGGGATGCCCTTTGAATAGTGTACTATTCCAAAAACCACCAAATAACACAGTCATTTGATAAACATAGTCAACTTAATTGATGTTGAAGGAGTATAAACTTGTGTACTGGAAATGCAGTATCAATTTCTAGTACAATCAGTTTATATTATTGTGACGCCTGGTGTATTTAATCTTCATTCTACTGAACATTCCTTGAGTTGAACTTCATTGTATCCCTGTTCTAAGATCTGCATAATACAGAATGGGGTTGTTTTAGAGTGTATACAGAAGACAATTGGAAGACAGATAGATTTAGTAAACATAACTATTCAGATATGATAATGTATAAACACAAGAAAAGCAGTATGGATTGAACTCCTCGTGAACTGTTTCTCTATTTAGAAGTGCATTGCCTGTCTAGAGATGGACCAAAATCTGGTAGCACAAAAAGTTTGCATTAAGGTACAAAAAGTACCACAGAATAATTACAAAAAAAATAGTCGAGTAAGATTTCCTATTGAGTCGGTTAAGGATCCAGAAAATCCACAACCAACAAAGATACTGTCATGAAATTAGGAAAAGATCAGCAAATTATCATTAGATTAGCTTGTAAGTGAATTCATATTGAATGCTTATTCACATTTACTTACAAATTTGATAGCTTTGTCAATTTTCCAATAGACTGAGGAAAAGGTCTTCTCAAATACTTGTTGTATGATAGATAGATAGATCCCTATGAGGTGCAGTCAATAATTAGAATCAAATTTAAGTTTGAAAAATCATACCAAAGTAGTGCTCATTCACTGATCTTAAGATCTTAACTAGATGACCTCATTCACTGATTCATTCCATATATACAGATACCGTTGTGGGCTGATTGTTATCTCTGACGTATTTATTGTTTGATGGATATTTATTTTATATGTTAGAACTCTTGCTTATACAATTATTGGTATGTCAAGAATAAAGGAAACTTTCCAAACTTCCTTCAAGGTTAAAAGTGATGTAGTGTACAAGGCAAGGATGAAGTTAATTAGGTGACTCTAAAATTGTCTATGTGAAATAAGGATGATGCAAGTAAATGATAGTATGATACCATGTATAAGTGGCACATGCTCAAAACTGTACATTAGCGACATCAATTATTGATTTTCTGCTTGAACATCATTTGTTTAATCATTCTTGTCCATTCTTGAGATTAAATTCCTTGCTGGTATATCTGTATATTTATGAAAACATTATTGTTATTAGTTTATTATAAGCTCGGTTCTAGTTGAAGACTATTCTTTATCTTGAGCCGGGGGTCTATCGGAAACAACCTCCCTACTTCTTCGGAGGTAGCGGTATGGACTTCGTACATTTTACCCACCCCAGATCCCCCTTGGTGGGAGTATACTAGATTTTTTGTTGTTGTTGAAGCGTCTCTATATTTAATGGACAATTGCTTGAATTAATACGTCTCTATATATAATGGACAATTGCTTGAATTAATACCCAATTCTATTACAGAGAAGCCTTATTGGTACGAAGATATATCATTTATCTATTTTGCTTGTTGGATAATATATCGGAGCATCTACCTAAAGATCAGGAACTTGCTATCGGTTACGGTGTTCATTTGAAGATACTAGCTCATCCTAATGACGCCATTGAAAAAGTGTTTGGATCTAAACATTCTGGACGTGTGTGTGGTTTAGGTGGAAATGTTTGTCCTTCAAAAGCTTTTGGAATGTCTAGAAATAGTCATGTGAATCTTGGTAGCTCAAGCAGTAATCTTCTTAGGCTTTAGTATATTTTGGTTTTTCTTTAACATTAGTATTTATGGTATTTTTTATGAATATTTAAGTTTTGGACCTTATCTTTTGTGCCAATATATTGAACAATATCAGAACTTTGATTATTATGTTACAATTAATATCAATCTTGTGTATAATGGTTAATGTGTAAGTGAATGTCTATCATTATTTAGAAATTAGTATCAGACTATCATATATATATATATATATTTATATATATTTATATATATATATATATATATATATTTAAAAAGAGCTGGCACTTTTGTCATGATTAAATCATGGCAAATTTATGCAAAAATATATATTTTTTAAAAAAGTTGGATACTATTTTTCCACGGTTAAAACCGTGGCTAATTTATATGAAAGAAATATATATTTCTTAAAAACTAGGCATTTTTGCCACGGTTATAACTGTGGCAAACTGATATGATAGCACAAAATTTGAACAAATTACCCATGGAATGGCCGTGGCTAAATGTACCTGAAAACCGTGGCTAATAAAATGTTACCACAGACGTTAAAACCGTGACTAATTTACTCGCCACGCCCCTGTTGGTCCCACCTTTAACCGTGGCTAAACTATTTAGCTACGATTTTGGTACCATATAGCCACGGTTTTGCACGTGGCTAAAACACGTTTTTTTTGTTGTGATTATTCATGGCTTGTATTTAATGTAATCATATTTTTTGAAAATAAAAAAAATATAAAATTTAAAATGTGACTAATGTATTTATGGTTTTTATACATACAGATTATTAAGTAATGCAAATACAATAAATGTGAATCAAATACATCGATTATAAATAATAATATTATAAAGTGTGGTTATGAAATATGAATTTTGTGTCAAACAGTTGCTATTTTTGAAACTTACCATAAAAATAACGAAGAAGCAATTCAGTTCCACTGCCTACTTACGAGTATTTCTTTTGTTCTTTCGTTTTTGTGTGTGCATTTGGTTTCTTTTATTAGAATTGAGGGGAAATGGATTTTATTTTATTTTATTTTTAAAAAAAAAGAAATTAAGTTTCTATACACATACACCTAATGTTAGTAACTTTATTAAAAATAAATTCGTCCTGGGGTTTAAGTGTTTTTAACACCAAAATTCGGAAAGTGTAAATCCACCTCCAGAGATTTTCTTTTTGTGAAATAATGAATTTGAAAAGAACCATGAATTTTTAGGCTTATCATTTTAGAATTATAGAATTATCATGGGTCGGGTGTAAGATATGGTTTCTTTAAAATTTCTCTAGAGTAAAAATAGTAATGGGAAAACTACCTATAGTAGCATACTTAAGTATTAAATTACAAAAAATAGCAACACTTTATCCTAATTACATTATGTAGCATCTGTAACATTATTTTAAGTGGTCCCTTATTTTTTGCCCCCTAAGAAAGTTACTGTGCTAAAATCCCCTTTTCACGCCATTCTTATTTCTCTTTCCTTAATTTAAAATTTTTATTCCTTTTCTTTCGCCATTAACGATCTCTCCCACTTCAAATTTTATTCCTTTTGCACGATTCTAGCATGATCAGTGATAATGATTTACTTTCTCTATTTCAGATAACTATTAATCGCATATTGCATGCTAGCGGTTCTTTTTTTTTCCTACTGTAATTCAACTGAAAATCAGATTTTAAGGGTTTTATGTTTTAATCGATGAACATACAACAAAAACACCAACAAATAATGGTATACGGAATATGAATGTAGAGTTTGACTAAGCACAATCTTTTAGCCTTGGGTTAACTCATGAAGATTTAGTTAAAGTTGTTGTAAATCCTATACAGTTGTAGAAATCTGGGAGATCGAAGGAGATTAGGTCGAAGTTTCGCAACGACACAGTGAAGATCAGTGAAATTTTGAAAAAAAAGGGTTGAAAAAGGAGCAAAAAATTTAAAAACGGTACGAAAAGAAAAGGAAAGTTGAAGAAATTAAAGACGATGTTCAGAAATCTTATGCTGATGATTCTGAAGAAGATAGTGAGGATGGGGTATTTCTTTTGTTTGTAAATTTATTTTTGTGACTATTAAGTATTGTGTTGTTCTAAATAGGGTAATAAAGATATTATCAAAGTTGTGAGTTAAAGATATAGGCCAATAAGTACTGTTAAGTATTGTGTTAACTACTCATGAACTGTGTATTGGCTATATGTATTTTTAGTAGAATTGATATGTATTTTTCAGTGTTGGTTGCATTCTTTGTCTGCTTAAAATACATATGCTTGTTTATATGAATTGACATGCTTGTGATTTCTACAATAAGAAAGGAATTGATCTTCAAAATCATTCAAGATACAAAGACAAAGATTACTCAGATATGTTTGATGTGACATTTGAAGAGAATTTCTCTCAACAACCGAGTGGAATCTTGTAAGTTTTTAATTTACATATACCAAAATTGAATGTTTGTACAAAATATATTTTACTTATAAATAAATATTTTTTCCTTGTTTTTGTAGGGATTGTGGTCTATTTATGGTTACATATGCAGAGTGTCTTTCTTATGGTCACAAAGTTATTGCGATTGAGTTTGAACCCAACGCACTTCCGTACAAGATATGCTGCACTTTTGTGGGACTATGTGATCCGAAAACAAGAAGCAAATGCTCATTGTGGTGTCGAAGAATCCTTGAGGCCTGCAAGGCAAAGTAGAATAACTAGTGTATCTGAAGTTTTTGATGTATGATGATTTATGGATTTAACTTTGTACAGTTAGAGAAACTGGTGTATGAATGTAGGTTCTGATTGTACAAACTAATTTTTATGTTTGAAGTGGTTCTAATTGTAGGTTATAATAGTACTTATTTTTTAACTGAATGAAATTAATTCTGATTTGAATTGGGTCTAATTTTGATTTGAATTAAAGTTTAATTTGAGTATTTTATGCAGTTATATATTTTACTGTGAGATTTAGTTAAAAAAATACAAATGTAGTGTTCATATTATGCTTAAAAATACGTATGCAGTATCAATCAAATGTTTTTATCCTAAAAATTCATATGCAGTGTTAAGATTAAGCATTTTCAAAAATACATCTGGATCATATCTAATATATTTTTTAATATGTTTTCATTTATTATCAAAATAAATGCGAATTTGAATTAAATATAAACTTGTGTTTTTTATGAAGTTCTACTTTGTATTGTGAGATTTTAGTTATAAAATACATATGCAGTATTGATATTTTGCTTAAAAATTCATAGCATTATACATCAAATGTATTTACCCTAAATATACATATGCAGTGTTAAAATTAAGCATTTCAAAAATACACCTGATCATCACTAATATATATTTTAATATGTGTCCATTTATTATCATTATAAATGAGAATTTGAATTAAAGATAAATTTGAGTTTTTTATGTAGTTCTACATTTTATTGTGAGATTTTAGTTACAAAAGATACATATGTAGTGTTGATATTTTGATTAAAAATACATATGGATTATACATCAAAATGTTTTTTAGCCTAAAAATACATATGCAGTGTTGATAGTTTGCTTAAAAGTACATATGCATTATAGATCAAATGTATTTACCCTAAAAATATAGCGTCATTTGAGTGAACGATGTTGCATTCATTGTCATAAAGTCTTTGATGATATTTATATCGAGTGCCGGTGAATATCTATATTTTTTAAGCTAAAAGTAATTACTTTTAGCGATAATTTTTATTGCCGGTAAAGCTACCGGTCATATATTATGGCTTTTGTTATTACCGGTAAATGATACCTATTTTAGCGGCAATTATTATAACGACTAAAGTTGACCATGAATTCACATTAATTCTTATACCAAATAAACCATATTGAGGAAGATAATAGCACAAAATAACAATATATCTCCATTATTTTGGCTTGCAAGAAGTTTTGCGTTGGTCATAACCCAATTTGAGAACATTCTCTCATATATTCCCTTCACCAAGTCATCGTCGCCAACAATCAACTCTTAACCCTTGGTGTCAAATTAAAGGGCGAGTTCCTTTCTTGTCTTGCCCAAAATCTTTCTTTATTCTCATTGAAGAAAAACTCTCCCCCGAGAAGGTTTTACACATAGGGCCAGCTGATTTTTTTTATCTAGCTTGCCGTTAGTTCGTCTAGTGCCTTTCAGTTGGGGTCCACCCTAGGGATTGGTTAGACCACTTGAATTTTTTTCTTCTATAGAAGGTAGTCAATGTGTCAGTCATTTTCCCCCATTAGACTAGTCATTCCTTGGCTCTTTTTCTTTCTCTCTTCCAGTTCTCCTCCTCTACTTTATTTGATAGGGATGAAAAATACCACTCTATAAATAACAAAAAAAAATAGTAATTTTATTTTAAAATTTAAATGATTTGAGATTGGAAGCAACCTACAAAGATCAAGAACAGTAATTAGAAATATACCCCAAGTTGAAGTTAGGTCCTATTAGTCATAAGGAGCAACAAAAAACTCTGTTAGAATCTGTGCAATTGTTCAATCTAAGCTGTCATTGATAATGAGCTATGGCTCAGCAGAGAAGAGAAGAGAGAGTGAGATATTATTTCAGTGTAAAGAGGCCAAAAAATTAGTTAATTACAATGCAATAGTGTTGTTTATATAGAACTTCTGGAAGCTTCTATTCTAACTGTTTCCTAACTAATCACTAATCACTGCTTAGCCAACTAACTAACACATTAGTTGTTTAACTACTTCTTAATCAAGTAATTCCTAACTCATTACTCCCCCTCAAGCTGGTGGATGCAAAGACATTTAACACACCAAGCTTGCCTACTAAGTTTTCATGTTGGAACCGAGGTAAGCCCTTAGTAAGTATGTCTGCAAGTTGTTCTCTTGAGCTCACATATTTTATTTTTAAGACTCCTTCTTGTATTTTTTTCCTGATAAAGTGGCAGTCAATCTCTATGTGTTTAGTCCTCTCATGGAACACTGGATTGGCTGCTATCTGTAATGCTGCTCTACTGTCACTAAACACAATTATTGGTTCCTCAATTTTACTTCCCAGCTCCTTTAATAATGCAGTGATCCATACTAGTTCTGAAACTGCATTAGCCATGCTCCTGTATTCAGCTTCTGCTGAACTTCTAGAGACTACATTTTGTTTCTTCGACTTCCAAGATAATAGTGATTCACCATGACTAAAAAGCCTGAAACTGACCTTCTGGTATTGGGACATGAAGCCCAGCCTGCATCACAGTATACATTTAGCTTGTTTGATATCTTGCTGCTTAACAAGATTCCAAGTCCTTGTTCTCTCTTCACATAATTCATTACTCTCACAGCTACATCCCAATGCGACCTTTTTGGTTGTTGCAGGAATTGACTAAGTGTTTGGACTGAGAATGCAATGCCTGGCCTTGTCAGTGTTACATACAACATTTTGCCTATCAACCTCTGATATTGTTCTCTGTTTTCAAAAGGTTCATCTGTTGATTCTCCTGTGACTTGATCAAACTCCAGTGTCGTTAACTTCATGTTCATTTCAAGGGGTGTCATAGCTGGTTTAGCACTTCCTAACCCTAAATCAGAGTTAATTTACAATGCATGCTTCCTTTGATTCATAAGAATACCTTTGGCAGATCTACTAAATTCCATGCCAAGAAAGAATTTTAAATTACCAAGATCCTTGATTTTAAATGCTTTTTGAAGAGAAGCTTTAGTATGTTCAATGAGGCTCAAGCTATTACCAGTCACAAGCATGTCATCTACATACACAAGGATTGCAACTATGTCTAACCCTTGTGTTTTTATGAATAAAGAATGATCAAGGCTGCTTTGAGTAAAACCAGAATGCACTAGTGACTCATTCAATTTCAAATTCCACTGCCTACTTGTTTTCTTAAGACCATAGAGGGATTTGACAAGTCTACATACAATACCATTCTCCCCCTGACTTGGAAAACCCTCAAGCAACTGCTTATACACCTTATCATGCAAGTCACCATGGAGAAAAGCATTGTACACATCTAACTGAAGAATGAACCAATTGTGTTGTGCAACCAAATAGAGAACTGTCTTGACTGTAGCAATTTTAACTACTGGAGAAAAGGTATCATGAAAATCAATACCCGTTTTCTGATTAAAGCCCTTAGCAACTAATTGAGCTTTAAATCTCTCAATATCGCCATTAGCTTTTAACTTGAATTTAATGACCCATCTACAGCCAATAGGAACTTTACCCTTAGGAAGGGGAACCAGGTCCCAAGTATGATTATCATTAAGATCCTTTAACTCAGTGTACATAGATTCCAACCATCTCGGATCTTTGATAGCCTCTTGATATGAGGTAGGTTCTTATACTGCAGAAAAACTATGTAGATACTTCTGATAAGAGGGAGAAAGATGTGCATATGACACACTGTCAGCAAGAGGATAAAGGACATTGCTAGATGACGGTTTGGAAACAAAATCTGATAACCAAATAGGTTTCTTAGTGAGCCTTGTTGATCATCTAAGATTTGGTAGATTGTATGGATTGAAAGTAGGGGTAGAAGCATCAGTAGGGATAGAGATGGTAAAGGATTTTGAACAATATCAGAAAGTGGGAGATCAACTTGTAATGAGGAAGCCAGAGTAGGTGTTTCGGAGATATTTCTAGGAGCATAAAAATCATCATCATCACAAGGACCTGGAGAGAGTGACATAAAATCTGTAGATTATCATCCACTGTAAGGGTACCTTGAAGGTAAATTGGTTTTCCTGTAATAGCGCATCCCCATTAACAAAAAATTTCTACGCAGCAAGATCAAACAGAACATACCCTTTGGTGACATTAGAATATCCCATAAAAACTGATCTTACAGCTCTTGGAGAAAACTTGTAAGTTCTAGGTAGTGTGTTAGCAAAACACAAATAACCAAATGTTCTAAAATGGAAGAAACAAGGTTTTTTTCCAAAAAAAGACCTCATAAGGTGATTTCCCTGCAAGTTCACTTGAACGAATTCTATTAACAATATAAGCAGCAGTAAGAATACAATGACCCCAAAACTTGAGAGGTATATGACCCTGCAACCGGAGTGCACTAGCCACTTCAAGCAAGTGTTTGTGCTTCCTCTTAGCTACTCTATTTTGCTGAGGGGTATGTACACAAGTTCTATAGTGACTAATAGCCAATTCTGTAAGTAAATATTACAAATTTTCATTGATAAAATCTCCCCCATTATCTGTCCTTATACCTTTAACTATGACATTAAATTGAGTAAGCACCATTCGAAAAAACTGTTTAAGTGAAAGAAAGACATCAGTCTTGAATTTCAACAAGAAAATCCAAATGGTCCTTGAACAATCATCAACAATTGTAAGAAAATTTTTTTTCCATCAAATGTCTGAGTATGATAAGGTCCCCATATATCCACATGTAGCATATAAAACACTTTACTAGACCTATTAGAACTACTCGAAAAAGGGAGTCTGGTATGTCTAGCTAAGGGACAAATCTCACAGGTGCTTAATACTGATTTACAATGTTCAAGATTAAATCCAAGCATGTCCTTTATTGAGTGAACAGGTGCATGAGCCAATCTCCTGTGCCATAACATAATAGTATTTTGAACATCCTGCGCTGACAAGATTTTAGTAGCAACAACCTTTTTAGGGGAAGGTCCTGGCCGAGATAGAAGACAAAATCCCATATCCTCTTTACCAATCCGTATCATCTTCCCAGTGGTAAGGTCTTGGAACAAACAGAATCCAGGATAGAATGACACAAAACAGTTCATTTCCCTGGTAACCTTGGATACTGATAAGAGATTGTATTAAAATTCTGGGAAAAAAGCACATCATGTATTTCTCCTGTATTTGACAGTCTACTGCAGCCAGTTTATGACACTAAGGTCACCCCTCCATTAGGTAATTAAACTTTTCTACTTTGTTCATTTGTAACAACTTGCACATCATGCATTATGTCTAAACTTGTGAGCCATGTGGTTTGTAGCACCACTACCAATTATCCATCTTAAACTCTCTAATTAAGTATTAGGAGTTTAAGATACACCTGCCATACTGTCCATCATATTGGTCTAAGAAGAATCTCGGTCAAGCCTCTGGAAAATCTGTCCATGTTGATCACCTGTCGGCTGTGGAGCCCTTGGTAAATCTCTGGAAATTAGTGGCTCAATTGCTTTTCACTTCTCTCCTGTTCTATCATGCAGTTGTGGCATAGAGACCTCATCTTGAACATTATAAGCAGTATTCCATGTCACCTTCTTCTTATATTTCCAATCAGGTGGGTATCCATGTAGCTTAAAGCAGTCATCTACCACATGTCCTTGCATTTTACAATAGTCACATTTTTTGTTCCAATTCTTCCTGCCATTCTGAAAAGAGTATCCTTTGTTATGTTGGTAATGTATTCCTCTCCCAGCCATGTGAGCTGCAATATCAGAACTCTCTCTAGTCAAAGTTCTAGATACAAAACCTTCTCTAATTGACAATCGAGAAACTGAGCCTTTTGCTGCTAAGAGAGCCGTTAAATAAGCACCTTCACTTTGCATAGTGGAACTACCAATAAGTCATTGGCTCTCTCTCTCAACAAGCATAGCATATGCCTTGTTGAGATTTGGAGTAGGTTCAGTCATCAAAATCTAGCTCCTCTACAGATTATACATTTCATTCAAGCCCATTAGGAACTGCATTAATTTTTGTCTCTCAACATGATTATTAAACTCCCTTGATCTAGGGAAATCACAAGACGGAGGAACTATACTAGCAAATTCATCCCATGAATTGCGATGTTTTGAAAAATAACCAGGTATACTGTCATTTCCTTGTATAATAGTCGCTATGGCTTTATGCAACTGGTAAACTCGTGATGCATTTACCTTGTCAAAGCGTTCATGCAAATCCTCCCAAACAGTTCGTACATTAGTAGCGTAGACAATTCCAGTGTGCAATTCCTGTGTTACTGAGCTCATTATCCATCCTTGAACAATTGCATTGCACCGGTCCCATTGACGTCGAAAATCAGCTCCGAAATCCTCCTTTTTCAATGTTCCATCAACAATCCCCAACTTGTTTTTCCCAAGCAACTGAATGCGCATAGCCCAACTCCGTTTGGAATAGTTATCGAAACCGGTTAGCTGCATCGGAATAATGGGCGCTCTGGTGGTGTCTGAAGGGTGTAAAAATAGGGGATGATTGTGATCGAACTTCACAGTGTTCAATGTTGAAGCTTTCATGGTAAAACTTCAACCTTCGTTACTGAAAACTGTCAATGAGCTTGTAATCTCACAAATCTCTTCCGTGGAACGCACAATCGTGGTTCAAAGCTCTGATACCATGTTAAAATCTGTGCAATTGTTCAATCTAAGCTGTCATTGATAATGAGCTAGGTCTCATCAGAGAAGAGAAGAGAAAGGGAGATATTATTTCAGTGTAAAGAGGCCAAAAAATTAGTTCATTACAATGCAATAGTGTTGTTTATGTAGAACTTCTGAAAGCTTATATTCTAACTGTTTCCTAACTAATCACTAATCACTGCATAGCCAACTAACTAACACATTAGTTGTTTAACTACTTCTTAATCAACTAATCAAGTAATTCCTAACTCATTAAACTTCATCTTAATTCACTTGCTAATGAACAAGTTACAAACAATCTCGCATTCTAAGCTTACCGGTGCTTGGGAGTCGTCAGACGACAAGTTGACACCATTTTCTGGTAACTAGCTTGGCAAGCTTTCAAAGACGTGATCAACTTTGTAAACAAAATGATCAGTTCTTTTTGAATCGTAAACATGCATTCATATATTAACAAACCACAAATAATTTGATTTCAGAAGTTATTAACCTTTGTTTCTTTTGAATATGTATTTTTCAATTTATAAGAAAGTTGTTTCTTTTATCGCAGCATGTCAGAATGAACAATTGGTTTTAGTAGGTTTGTCAGAAACACAACCTTTCCCTACTACAGTATTTTTACTCCAATCCGCACGAGGAAAAGACAAACTTATTCACATAATCGGTGCTTGTAATACCAAACCATGTTAATTTTATGGTTAACTAATAATTGAAGTGATTGTACATATCAACTAATAAGTAATAATCGTGGATGAACGAATAAAACTTATATGAAAGAAAAATGTCATGTATCTTTGCTCTTCGATGAACACCGAATGTCAGAACCTTCAGGGATAGCTGGAATATTAAATTTGAAAATTCAGAAATGTTATAGTAATAATTTGATATTTTATTTTTTATTATTACTCTTCAATGTGTACTCAAATTAATAAAGTGATTAAATAAAATATCATACGTACTAATGATGTAATGTTTTCTTTTTAATACTTTTGTAGAACGTCATAATTCAAATTAAGAAAAACATATATTTTCTAATTATGAATTATGGTCATTAAGGATTTGATTAGCGCTACCGACACAAAGAATACAGGCGAAAGCTGGTTCCATTCAAATCTTTTACAAAAAAAGAAAAAACATAAATTTATAGGCTCTCCAAGTAATTTTAATTTATTTTCCTAAAAAGGTGAAACAAAATATTGAAATTTCTAATATAAAAGCTCTTGGTGTTGAGATAAAAAATCACAACTACTACTTCTTGGTTTCACAAATATTGAGTAGTTTTACTTTAGCCATGGCTAGACTGAGCAAGGGTCGAAAAAAGGTCAAAATAGTGAAAATGAAAAATGAGAGTAACATGCAAGTTACTTTCTCTAAGCGTCGTGCTAGCCTGTTCAAAAAGGCTAGTGAACTTTGTACGCTATGTGGTGCTGAAATTGCCATTGTGGTATTTTCTCCAGGCAAGGCCAACAAAGTTTACTCCTTTGGCCACCCTTCAGTGGAGTCGCTGGTGGATAGGTTCCTAGGGAGGGACCTCCCTCCACCAAATGATGATGATCTCCATGACCACCTAATCATGGCTCATCGAAACACTGGTCAACGTGGGCTCAATAAGGAGGTCATGGACTTGCAGGAGTCTCTCCGGAAGGAGAGAGCTGTAGGGGAATCCCTACTTGAATCTGGGAGGGGAGCCTACGATCGTGTGTGCGAATCTCCAATTATTGAAGGACTTAGCCTCTCCTAACTTGAACAATTGAAGAAGGCATTGGAATCTCAAAAGAGAAAAGTTGAATTCGAGGCAGAACTTCAACAAATGGGGAGTGATGCTCCACTCCCATTTCTCTCCCTTGGAAGTGCCTTGTCTCCTACTAGTGGTGATGGGTCAAGTTCTTCACGTGGACCCAATTTTGGTGCACCCTTTCCTAACTAGGGATGGTGGATCTACTTCTTCCACAGTCCCCTACTAGTTCAACTATTATTCCTAAGTCGCGCGTTGTGGAAGGCGCATGAGTAATAAGCGTGCATATAGGTTTATCGTATCATTTGAGTTATACCCAGTGTGTCATGTCCTATAATTTGAGTTAGTCCGATCATCTGTCTTATGGTTAGCTCGAACCCTACAAGTTTAGTTATTGTGTCATGTTGTCTGTCCATTGTCATGTTGATTCTATCATTTGAATGGTGTTAGTGTGTATCGTCGAGTCATGTTATTAGTCCATAGTCGTGTTTTTTTTGTCGTTTGAATGGTGTCAGTGTGTCGTTTGAGTCATCTTATGATGTTCTATCATCAGTTATGGTTCATTCGAACCCATTAATATTAGTTATATATATACGTTATGTTATTAGTTTATTGTTATATTGATTTTATACTTGATTGGTGTTGCTCTCTTCTTTAACAACATATATCTAGATACTACACATCTTCAAAAGAAAATCGATAGATGCCCGTTTGTATATTATCATATGTCGTGCTAGGTATACGGTGGCTACTACTGGCTACCATTACAACGAAAGAGATATTTAGCATAAATAAATATTTCTGCAAAAATATTTAATGGCATTTATGTTAAGGTCATTGCATGGCGTTAACGTCTTTAGTGGCAGTTATATCAAGTGCAGGTAAATGCTCATATTATTAGCACCAAAAATAATTACATTCAACAACTTTTTATTTAGCGATAAATTGCTGGTAAAGCTACCGTTAAATAAGAACTATTTTAGTGGTCCTATTAAGGAAATATGATTAAGAGAATATATTTTAATACTAACCATGATAAAGAGCGTAAGATTGTTGACTGCATAAAAACAATGATTTGACCATTGCAATAATATTCTACAGGAATTCCAAAAATCTATGGTAAAAATGGAAAGTAGTAGAGTACAGTCAGCACTATGATTAGTGTATGGGCTCGTTTTGTATAAGGGATTAGAGATAATTAATATTGGGTTTAATGGTAGGATCAATTTATCCCATATTTGATTGAGATAAAATGCATGAGATAACTTATTCCGTAATTGTAGTGTTATTAATCCCACCTTAGGGGTGGAATACCTAATCATGCATAGTTAATTTCAAGATAACTTACTTTCAACCAAACAACAATACATACGTAAGTCACATAATCTAATGAAAAAATTTACAAAATTTTTCCACTATTAAACTGCACTTACGATTCATACTTGGCATAATACTGGACAACACATACAATAGAAAAAAGGCTTGACCAATATACACCGACAGTTTAAATGACTACCTTGATATTGTGCGTGAAATAATATGCATACCTGAATTTTATTGACTCAATTCATGGTCGTTGTAATCGCATAATTAGCGAGGGAGGTCACTGATTTAGATAAATTCAATGTAATATACACACAGATTGAAAATCCTACTTAATTTACAAAAGAAAAATAATGTACGTCAAGGTAAAGTTACTGGAAGAGGAACTAAAAGGATTGAAAATCCAAATCCTACCATAAAAAATAAGAATAATTAAACAAAGTCCTTGTAAGAAGAAAACAATTTTCAAAAAAAAAAAATTGGTCAACTTTTTAAGTGTTAGTGGCTTTGTGCCCCGATTAATCATTTTAGGATAATCATTTTTTTTATGCGTTTAAGTTCTATGCAGAGTTAGTGAATAAAATTTTTTGCACTATCAATTAGCTTGATCTGTTATTGCAGGTTATCCAACAATTTACATAACAAAAAAAAAATTAAATAACCTGCAATAGCCAGTCAAATTTACCTGATAGTGTAAAATATTTTGTAAACTGACAATGCACAAAATCTAAATTCTTTTTTTACTGTACCAAAAGCACATAATTATGTTTTGTAACATAAACATAATGATTTAATTTAGTTCAATTATCACAAAAAAAAACACTAAAATACTTTTTATAACAAATATCTGATTTGAGTCATCCGATGATGTTCATCATCTGTTATGATTCATTTGAACCCTATAAGTTTAGATATGTGCCATGTTGTCAGTCCATTGTCATGTTGATTTTATCGTTTGCATGATGTTAGTGTGTGTTGTTTGAGTCGTTATTTAATATTTTATCATCGGTTATGATTCATTTGAACCAAGTAATGTTGATTATATGTGTTATGTTATCTGTCCATTGTCATGTTGATGTTATCCTTAAATAGTGTTGCTCTCTTATCTAACATTTAACATGTATTTGTTATCCTTGAAATCTTGAATGGTGTTGCTCTCTTCTTTAACATGTATCTAGATATTACAAATCTTAAAAGAAAATCGTTGTATGCTTGTTTGTATATTATCATATGCCGTTCTAGTTATATGGTGGTTACTGACTACCAACTTCAACAAAAGAGATATTTTGCGGCAATAAATATTATAACAAAAATATTTAATGTCATTTAAGTTAAGGTCATTGTATTTAATGTTGTTAAAGTGTTTAGTGGAATTTATATTGAATGTTTCGTAAATGCTTATATTATTGGCGCTAAAAGTAATTACTTTAAACGACATTTATTTAGCGATAAATTACTGATAAAGCTAACATATTTTGCGGGTTTTCTTATTATCGATAAATCGGACCTATTTTAGTGGAAATTATTATAATGATTAAAGTTGACCACGAATTCACGTTACTTCATGTACTGAATAAGCCACATTGCGGAAGATAACATACCAAACTGTACCTATGTGCAAAGTTCTTTAGGCTGTTTTGGCCCTTACAAATTCTTAGCTCAAAGGTTTTGTTTGATCAATTCCTTTCGCCAATGTTAAGCATTTTATGCTTGAACAACTTATTTAAACTCCGCATGAACTAGATGCTTGATGTTCAAGACAAGAACAAAGTATATTTGGTTCCTTATTTTTTCTGATTATTGCAGTGTAGAACTATCAATAGATAGATACTTCTCTGTAATTTGGAGTGTGCAATGTACTCAGAAGTTACTACTCTGTCATTTGGAGTGTGCAATGTACATGAGTAGGTTGAACATGTGATTTGCACTTTTTTATTTTTGGTGTGTGGATAAATCACATTTTCCATCGATGGTGGCATATTTTACTTAACAACTAATGGTTTTATTTGTCTGAATTTCAGCTCTTACAGGGGCTAAGAATTTACAAATTATAAACTCAACAAACACTTATACCCAGGTTATTCTGTTGTTCATAGTTTGTTTGTTATCCTTAATGAGCTGTTTTTGTCTTAAGACGGGGTGTATCAGGAACAACCTCTCTACCTCATGGTGGGACCTTTAGTTTACCGGGCTGCCCTTTGAATAGTATACTATTCCAAAAACCACCAAATAACACAGTCATTTGATAAACATAGTCAACCTAATTGATGTAGAAGGAGTATAAACTTGTGTACTGGAAATGCAGTATAAATTTCTAGTACAATCAATTTTTATTATTGTGACGCCTGGTGTATTTAATCTTTATTCTAATGAACATTCCTTGAGTTGAACTTCACTGTATCCCTGTTCTAAGATCTGCATAATACAGAATGGGGTTGTTTTAGAGTGAATACAGAAGACAATTGGAAGACAGATAGATTTAGTAAACATAACTATTCAGATATGATAATGTATAAGCACAAGAAAAGAAGTTATGGATTAAACTCCTCGTGAACTGTTTCTCTTTTTAGAAGTGCATTGTCTGTCTAGAGATGGACCAAAATCTGGTAGCACAAAAAGTTTGCATTAGGGTACAAAAAGTACCACAGAATGATTACAAAAAAAACAGTTAAGTAAGATTTTCTATGGAGTCGGTTAAGGATCCAGAAAATCCATAACCAACAAAGATACTGTCATGAAATTAAGAAAAGATCAGCAAATTATCATGAGATTAGCTTGTAAGTGAATTCATGTTCAATGCTTATTCACATTTACTTACAAATTTGATAGCTTTGTCAATTTTCCAATAGACTGAGGAAAAGGTCCTGTCAAATCCTTGTTGTATGATAGATAGATAGATCCCTATGAGGTGCAGTCAATAATTAGAATCGAATTTAAGTTTGAAAAATCATACCAAAGTAGTGCTCATTCACTGATCTTAAGATCTTAACTAGATGACGTCATTCACTGATTCATTCCATATATACAAATACCGTTGAGGGCTGATTGCTATCTCTAACGTATTTATTGTTTGATGGATATTTATTTTATATGTTAGAACTCTTGCTTATACAATTATTGGTATGTCAAGAATAAAGGAAACTTTCCAAACTTCCTACAAGGTTAAAAGATATGTAGTGTACAAGGCAAGGATGAAGTTAATTAGGTGACTCTAAAATTGTCCTTTTGAAGTAAGGATGATGCAACTAAATGATAGTATGATACCATGTATAAGTGGCACATGCTCAAAACTGTACATTAGCGACATCAATTGTTGATTGCCGTCTTGAACATCATTTGTTTAATCATTCTTGTCCATTCCTGAGATTAAATTCCTTGCTGGTATATCTGTATAATTATGACAACATTATTGTTATTAGTTTATTATAAGCTCGATTCTAGTTGAAGACTATTCTTTATCTTGAGCCGGGGGTCTATCGGAAACAACCTCTCTACTTCTTCGGAGGTAGCGGTATGGACTGCGTACATTTTACCCACCCCAGACCCCACTTGGTGGGAGTATACTAGATTTTTTGTTGTTGTTGAAATGTCTCTATATTTAATGGACAATTGCTTGAATTAATACCCAACACTATTATAGAGAAGTCTTATTGGTACGAGGATATCTCATTTATCTATTTTGCTTGTTGGATAAAATATCGGAGCATCTACCTAAAGATCAAGAGCTTGCTATCAGTTACGGTGTTCCTTTAAAGATACTAGCTCATCCTAATGACACCATTGAAAAAGTGTTTGGATCTAAACATTCTGGATGTGTGCGTGGTTTAGGTGGAAATGTTTGTCCTTCAAGCAGTAATCTTCTTAGGCTTTAGTATATTTTGGTGTTTCTTTAACATTAGTATTTATGGTATTTTTTATGAATATTTAAGGTTTGGACCTTATCTTTTGTCCCAATATATTGAACAATATCAGAACTTTGATTATTATGTTACAATTAATATCAATCTTGTGTATAATGGTTAATGTGTAAGTGAATGTCTATCATTATTTAGAAATTAGTATTAGACTATCATACATATATATATATATATTTAAAAAGAGCTGGCACTTTTTTCATGATTAAATCATGGCAAATTTATGCAAAAATATATATTTTTTAAAAAATTTGGATACTTTTTTGCTACGGTTAAAACCATGGCTAATTTATATGAAAGAAATATATATTTCTTAAGAACTAGGCATTTTTGCCACGGTTATAACTGTGGCAAACTGATATGATAGAACAAAATTTGAACAAATTACCCATGGAATGGCCGTGGCTAAATGTACCTGAAAATCGTGGCTAATGAAATGTTACCACGGACGTTAAAACCGTGACTAATTTACTTGCCACGCCCTTATTGGACCCACCTTTAACCGTGGCGAATGAACCGTGGTTAAAGTACTTTGCTACGATTTTGGTACCATATAGCCACGGTTTTGCACGTGGCTAAAACACATTTTTTAATGTAGTTATTATTCATGGATTGTATTTAATGTAATCATATTTTTTGAAAATAAAAAAATATAAAATTTAAAATGTGACTAATGTATTTATGTTTTTTATACATACAGATTATTAAGTAATGCAAATACAATAAATGTGAATAAAATACATCGATTTTAAATAATAATATTATTAAGTGTGGTTATGAAATATGAATTTTGTGTCAAACAGTTGCTATTTTTGAAACTTACCAAAAAAATAACGAAGAAGCAATTCAGTTCCATTGCCTACTTACGAGTATTTCTTTTGTTCTTTCTTTGTTGTGTGTGCATTTGGTTTCTTTTATTAGAATTGAGGGGAAATGGAGTTTATTTTATTTATTTTTTTTAAAAAAAGAAATTAAGTTTCTATACACATACACCTAATGTTCGTAAATTTTTAAAGATAAATTCATCCTAGGGTTTAAGTGCTTTTTAACACCAAAATTCGGAAAGTGTAAATCCACCTCCGGAGATTTTCTTTTTGTGAAATAATGAATTTGTAAGATATGGTATCTTTAAATTTTCTCTAGAGTAAAAATAGTAAAGGAAAAACTACCTATAGTAGCATACTTAAGTATTAAATTACAAAAAATAGCAACACTTTATCCTAATTACATTATGTAGCATCTGTAACATTATTTTAAGTGGTCCCCTAATTTTTTCCCCCTAAGAAAGTTACTGTGCTAAAATCCCCTTTTCACGCCATTCTTATTTCTCTTTCCTTAATTTAAAATTTTTATTCCATTTCTTTCGCCATTAACGATCTCTCCCACTTCAAATTTTATTCCTTTTGCACGATTCTAGCACGATCTGTGATAATGATTTACTTCCTCTATTTCAGATAACTATTAATCGCATATTGCATGCTAGCGGTTTTTTTCTTTTTCCTACTGTAATTCAACTGAAAATCAGATTTTAATGGTTTTATGTTTTAATGGATGAACATACAGCAAAAACACCAACAAATAACGGTATACAGAATATGAATGTAGAGTTTGATTAAGCACAATCTTTTAGTCTTGGGTTAACTCATGAATATTTAGTTAAAGTTGTTGTAAATCCTATACAGTTGAAGAAATCTGGGAGATCGAACGAGATTAGGTAGAAGTTTCGCAAGGACACAGTGAAGATCAGTGAAATTTTGAAAAAAAAAGGGTTGAAGAAGGAGCAAAAAATTTAAAAACAGTACGAAAAGAAAAGGAAAGTTGAAGAGATTGAAGACGATGTTCAGAAATCTTATGCTGATGATTCTGAAGAAGATAGTGAGGATGGGGTATTTTTTTTGTTTGTAAATGTATTTTTTTGACTGTTAAGTATTGTGTTGTTCTAAATAGGGTAATAAAGATATTATCAAAGTTGTGAGTTAAAGATATAGGCCAATAAGTACTGTTAAGTATTGTGTTAACTACTCATGAACTGTCTATTGGCTATATGTATTTTTAGTAGAATTGATATGTATTTTTCAGTATTGGTTGCATTCATTGTCTGCTTAAAATACATATGCTTGTTTATATGAATTTTTTTCTTATCCGACTGTTCTTGCTCAGATCAAGAAATTAGCTGAGATTATCCCTTTGTGTCTCCACGCATGTGATTTCTACAATAAGAAAGGAATTGATCTTCAAAATCATTCAAGATAAAAGACAAAGATTACTCAGATCTGTTTGAAAAAGAATTTTCCTCAACAACCGAGTGGAAGCTTGTAAGTTTTTAATTTACATATACCAAAATTGAATGTTTGTACAAAATATATTTTACTTATAAATAAATATTTTTTCCTTATTTTTGTAGGGATTGTGGTCTCTTTATGTTTACATATGCAGAGTGTCTTTCTTATGGTCACAAAGTTATTGCGATTGAGTTTGACCCCAATGCACTTCCGTACAAGATATGCTGCACATTTGTGGGACTATGGGATCCGAAAACAAGAAGCAAATGCTCATAGTGGTGTCGAAGCACCCTTGAGGCCTGCAAGGCAAAGTAGAATAACTAGTGTATCTGAAGTTTTTGATGTATGATGATTGATGGATTTAACTTTGTACAGTTAGAGAAACTGGTGTATGAATGTAGGTTCTGATTGTACAAACTAATTTTTATGTTTGAAGTGGTTCTAATTGTAGGTTATAATAGTACTTATTTTTTAACTAAATGAAATTAATTCTGATTTGAATTGGGTCTAATTTTGATTTGAATTAAAGTTTAATTTGAGTATTTTATGCAGTTATATATTTTACTGTGAGATTTAGTTTAAAAAAATACAAATGTAGTGTTCATATTATGCTTAAAAATACGTATGCAGTATCAATCAAAAGTTTTTATCCTAAAAATACATATGCCGTGTTAAGATTAAGCATTTTCAAAAATACATCTGGACCCATATCTAATATATTTTTTAATATGTTTTCATTTATTATCAATATAAATGTGAATTTGAATTAAATATAAACTTGTGTTTTTTATGAAGTTCTACTTTGTATTGTGAGATTTTAGTTATAAAATACATATGCAGTATTGATATTTTGCATAAAAATACATATGCATTATACATCAAATGTATTTACCCTAAAAATACATATGCAGTGTTAAAATTAAGCATTTCAAAAATACACCTTGATCATAACTAATATTTATTTTAATATGTGTTCATTTATTATCATTATAAATGAGAATTTGAATTAAAGATAAATTTGAGTTTTTTTATGTAGTTCCACATTTTATTGTGTGATTTTAGTTACAATAGATACATATGTAGTGTTGATATTTTGCTTAAAAATACATATGGATTATACATCAAAATATTTTTTAGCATAAAAATACATATGCATTATACATCAAATGTATTTACCCTAAAAATATAGCGGCATTTGAGTGAACGATGTTGCATTCATTGTCATAAAGTCTTTGATGAGATTTATATCGAGTGCCGGTGAATATCTATATTTTTAAGCTAAAAGTAATTACTTTAGCGATAATTATTATTGTCGGTAAAGCTACAGGTCATATATTATGGCTTTTGTTATTACCGGTAAATGATACCTATTTTAGCGGCAATTATTATAACGACTAAAGTTGACCATGAATTCACATTAATTCTTATACCAAATAAACCATATTGAGGAAGATAATAGCACAAAATAACAATATATCTCCATTATTTTGGCTTGCAAGAAGTTTTGCGTTGGTCGTAACCCAGTTTGAGAACATTCTCTCATATATTCCCATCACCAAGTCATCGTCGCCAACAATCAACTCTTAACTCTTGGTGTCAAATTAAAGGGCGAGTTCCTTTCTTGTCTTGCCCAAAAACTTTCTTTATTCTTATTGAAGAAAGACTTTCCCCGAGAAGGTTTTACACATAGGGCCAGCAGATTTATTTTATCTAGCTTGCCATTAGTTCGTCTAGTGCCTTTTAGTTGTGGTCCGTCCTAGGGATTGGTTAGACCACTTGAATTTTTTTTGTTTATCGAAGGTAGTCAATGTGTCAGTCATTTTCCCCCATTAGACTTGTCATTCCGTTGCTCTTTTTCTTTCTCTCTTCCAGTTCTCCTCCTCTACTTTATTTGATAGGGATGAAAAATACCACTCTATGAATAACAAAAAAAAATAGTAATTTTATTTTAAAATTTAAATGATTTGAGCTTGGAAGCAACCTACAAAGATCAAGAGCAGTAATTAGCAATATACCCCAAGTTGAAGTTAGGTTCTATTAGTCATAAGGAGCAACAAAAAACTCTGTTAGAATCTGTGCAATTGTTCAATCTAAGCTGTCATTGATAATGAGCTATGGCTCAGTAGAGAAGAGAAGAGAGAGTGAGATATTATTTCAGTGTTAAGAGGCCAAAAAATTAGTTCATTACAATGCAATAGTGTTGTTTATAAAGAACTTCTGGAAGCTTCTATTCTAACTGTATCCTAACTAATCACTAATCACTGCTTAGCCAACTAACTAACACATTAGTTGTTTAACTACTTCTTAATCAAGTAATTCCTAACTCATTACTCCCCCTCAAGCTGGTGGGTGCAAAGACATTTAATACAGCAAGCATGCCTACTAAGTTTTCATGTTGGAACCGAGGTAAGCCCTTAGTATGTATGTCTGCAAGTTGTTCTCTTGAGCTCACATGTTTTATTTTCAAGACTCCTTCTTGTATTTTTTGTCTGATAAAGTGGCAGTCAATCTGTATGTGTTTAGTCCTCTCATGGAACACTGGATTGGCTGCTATCTGTAATGCTGCTCTACTGTCACTAAACACAATTATTGGTTCCTAAATTTTATTTCCCAGCTCCTTTAATAATGCAGTGATCCATACTAGTTCTGAAACTGCATTAGCCATGCTCCTGTATTCAGCTTCTGCTGAACTTCTGGAGACTACATTTTGTTTCTTCGACTTCCACAACAATAGTGATTCACCATGACCTAAAATCCTGAAACTGACCTTCTGGTATTGGGACATGAAGCCCAGTCTGCATCACAATATACATTTAGCTTGTTTGATATCTTACTTCTTAACAAGATTCTAAGTCCTTGTTCTCTCTTCACATAATTCATTACTCTCACAGCTGCATCCCAATGCGACCTTTTTTGTTGTTGCAGGAATTGACTAAGTGTTAGGACTGAGAATGCAATGTCTGGCCTTGTCAGTGTTAAATATAACATTTTGCCTATCAACCTCTGATATTTCTCTCTGTTTTCAAAAGGTTCATCTGTTGATTCTCCTGTGACTTGATCAAACTCCAGTATCGTTAACTTCATGTTCATTTCAAGGGGTGATAGCTGGTTTAGCACTTCCTAACCCTGAATCAGAGATAATTTACAATGCATACTTCCTTTGATTCATAAGAATACCTTTGGCAGATCTACTAAATTCCATGCCAAGAAAGAATTTTAAATTACCAAGATCCTTGATTTTACATGATTTCTGAAGAGAAGCTTTAGTATGTTCTATGAGGGTCAAGCTATTACCAGTCACAAGCATGTCATCTACATACACAAGGATTAAAACTAAGTCTAACCCTTGTTTTTTTATGAATAAAGAATGATCAAGGCTTCTTTGAGTAAAACCAAAATGAACTAGTGACTCACTCAATATCAAATTCCACTGCCTACATGTTTTCTTAAGACCATAGAGGGATTTGATAAGTCTACATACAATACCATTCTCCCCCTGACTTGGAAAACCCTCAAGCAACTGCTTATACACCTTATCATGCAAGTCACCATGGAGAAAAACATTGTACACATCTAACTGATGAATGAACCAATTGTGTTGTGCAACCATAGAGAAAATTGTCCTGACTGTAGAAATTTTAACTACTGGAGAAAAGGTATCATGAAAATCAATACCTGCTGTCTGATTAAAGACCTTAGCAACTAATTGAGTTTTAAATCTCTCAATATCGCCATTAGCTTTTAACTTGACTTTAAAGACCCATCTGCAGCCAATAGGAACTTTACCCTTAGGAAAGGGAACCAGGTCCCAAGTATATTATCATTAAGATCCTTTAACTCAGTGTACATAGCTTCCAACCATCTCGGATCTTTGATAGCCTCTTGATAAGAGGTAGGTTCTTATACTGTAGAAAAACTATGTAGATACTTCTGATAAGAGGGAGAAAGATGTGCATATGACACACTGTCAGCAAGAGGATAAAGAACATTGCTAGATGACGGTTTGGAAACAAAATCTGATAACCAAATAGGTTGCTTAGTGAGCCTTGTTGATCGTCTAAGATTTGGTAGATTGTATGGATTGAAAGTAGAGGTAGAAGTATCAGTAGGGATTGAGATGGTAAAGGATTTTGAACAATATCAGAAGGCGGGAGATCAACTGGTAAAGAGAAAGCCAGAGTAGGTGTTTCGGAGATGTTGCTAGGAGCATAAAAATCATCATCATCACAAGGACCTGGAGAGAGTGACATAAAATCTGTAGATTATCATCCACTGTATGGGTACCTTGAAGGAAAATTGGTTTTCCTGAAATACTGCATCCCCATTAACAAAAAACTTCTACACAGCAAGATCAAACAGAACATACCCTTTGGTGACATTAGAATATCCCATAAAAACTGATCTTATAGCTCTTGGAGCAAACTTGTATGTTCTAGGTAGTGTGTTAGCAAAACACAAACAATCGAATGTTTTAAAATGGAAGAAAAAAGGTTTCTTTCCAAAAAAGACCTCATAAGGTGATTTGCCTGCAAGTTCACTAGAAGGAATTCTGTTAACAATATAAGCAGCAGTAAGAATACAATGACCCTAAAACTTGAGAGGTATATGATCCTTGAACCGGAGTGCTCTAGCCACTTCAAGCAAGTGTCTGTGCTTCCTCTTAGCTACTCCATTTTGTTGAGGGGTATGTACTCAAGTACTGTAGTGAATAATAGCCAATTCTTTAAGTAAAGATAGAAAATTTTCATTGATAAAATCTCCTCCATTATCTATCCTTATACCTTTAACTGTGACATTAAATTGAGTAAGCACCATTCGAAAAAACTGTTTAAGTGAAAGAAAGACATTAGTCTTGAATTTCAACAAGAAAATCCAAATGGTCCTTGAACAATCATCAACAATTGTAAGAAAAAATTTGTTACCATCAAATGTCTGAGTACGATAAGGTCCCCATATATCCACATATAGCATATCAAACAATTTACTAGACCTAGTAGAACTACTCGAAAAAGGGAGCATGGTATGTCTAGCTAAGGGACAAATCTCACAGGTGCTTAATACTAATTTACAATGTTCAATATTAAATCCAAGCATGTCCTTTATTAAGTGAACAGGTGCATGAGCCAATCTCCTGTGCCATAACATGATAGTATTTTGAACATCCTGAGCTGACAGGATTTTAGTAGCAACAACCACTTTAGGGGAAGGTCCAGGCCGAGCTAGAAGATAAAAACCAGTATCCTCTTTACCAATCCTCATCATCTTACCAGTGGTAAGGTCCTGGAACAAACAGAATCCATGATAGAATGACACAAAAGAGTTGGTAACCTTGGATTCCGATAAGAGATTGTATTGAAATTCTGGGACAAAAAGCACATCATGTATTTCTCCTGTATTTGACAGTCTACATCATCCAGTGTGTGACACTAAGGACACCCCTCCATTAGGTAATTAAACTTTTCTACTTTGTTAATTTGTAACAACTTGCACATCATGCATTATGTCTAAACTTATGAGCCATGTGGTTTGTAGCACCACCATCAATTATCCATCTTAAACTCTCTAATTTAGTATTAGGAGTTTGAGATATACCTGCCATGTTGTCCATTATATTTGTCTGAGGAGAATCTCGGTCAAGCATCTGCAAAATCTGTCCATGTTGATCACCTGTCGGCTGTGGAGCCCTTGGTAAATCTCTGGAAATTAGTGGCTCTATTGATTTTCCCTTCTCTCTTGTTCCATCATGCAGTTGTGGTATAGGGACCTCAACTTAAACATTATAAGCAGTATTCCATGTCACCTTCTTCTTAGATTTCCAATCAGGTGGGTATCCATGTAGCTTAAAGCAGTCATCTACCACATGTCCTTGCATTTTACAATAGTCACATTTTTTGTTCTAATTCTTCCTGCCTTTTTGAAAAAATTTTCCTTTGTTATGTTGATAATGTATTCCTCTCCCAGCCATGTGATCTGCAATATCTGAACTCTCTCTAGTCAAAGTTCTAGATACAAAACCTTCTCCAATTGACAATCGAGAACCTAAGACTTTTGCTGCTAACAGAGCCGTTAAATAAGAACCTTCACCTTGCATATTGGAACTACTAATAAATCATTGGCTCTCTCGCTCAATAAGCATAGCATATGCCTTGTTGAGATTTGGAGTAGGTTCAGTCATCAAAATCTAGCTCCTCGACAGATTATACATTTCATTCAAGCCCATTAGGAACTGCATCAATTTTTTTCTCTCAACATGATTATTAAACTCCCTTGATCTAGGGCAATCACAAGACGGAGGAACTATACTAGCCAATTCATCCCATAAATTGCGATGTTTTGAAAAATAACTAGGTATACTGTCATTTCCTTGTATAGTAGTCTCTATGGCTTTATGCAACTGGTAAACTCGTGATGCATTTACCTTGTCAAAGCGTTCATGCAAATCCTCCCAAACGGTTCGTGCATTAGTAGCATAGACAATTCCAATGTGCAATTCCTGTGTTACTAAGCTCATTATCCATCCTTGAACAATTGCATTGCACCAGTCCCATTGACGTCGAAAATCAGCTTCGAAATCCTCCTTTTTCAATGTGCCATCAGCAATCCCCAACTTGTTTTTCCCAAGCAACTGAATGCGCGTAGCCCTACTCCATATCGAATAGTTATCGAAACCGGTTAGCTGCATCGGAATAATGGGCGCTCAGGTGGTGTCTGAAGGGTGTAAAAATAGGGGATGATTGTGAACGTACTTCACAGTGTTCAATGTTGAATGTGCCATGGTAGAACTTCAACCTTCGCTACTGAAAACTGTCATTGAGCTCGTAATCTCACAAATCTCTTCCGTGGAATGCACAATCGTGGTTCAAAGCTCTGATACCATGTTGGAATCTGTGTAATTGTTCAATCTAAGTTGTCATTGATAATGAGCTAGGGCTCAGTAGAGAAGAGAAGAGAAAGGGACATATTATTTCAGTGTAAAGAGGCCAAAAAATTAGTTCATTACAATGCAATAGTGTTGTTTATATAGAACTTCTGAAAGCTTCTATTCTAACTGTTTCCTAACTAATTACTAATCACTGCATAGCCAACTAACTAACACATTAGTTGTTTAACTACTTCTTAATCAACTAATCAAGTAATTCCTAACTCATTAAACCCCATCTTAATTCACTTGCTAATGAACAAGTTACAAACAATCTCGCATTCTAAGCTTACCGGTGCTTGGGAGTCGTCAGACGACAAGTTGACACCATTTTCTGGTAACTAGCTTGGCAAGCTTTCAAAGACGTGATCACCTTTGTAAACAAAATGATCAGTTCTTTTTGAATCGTAAACATGCATTCATATATTAACAAACCACAAATAATTTGATTTCAGAGTTTATTAACCTTTGTTTCTTTAATATATGTATTTTTCAATTTATAAGAAAGTTGCTTCTTTAATCTCAGTATGTCAGAATGAACAATTGTTTTTAGTAGGTTTGGGAGAAATACAACCTTTCCCTACTACAGTATTTTTACTCCAATCCGCACGAGGAAAAGACAAACTTATTCACATAATCGGTGCTTGTAATACCAAACCATGCTAATTTTATGGTTAACTAATAATTGAAGTGATTGTACATAACAACAAATAAGTAATAATCGTGGATGAACGAATAAAACTTATATAAAAGAAAAATGTCATGTATCTTTGCTCGTTCGATGAACACCGAATGTCAGAACCTTCAGGGATAGCTCGAATATTAAATTTGAAAATTCAGAAATGTTATAGTAACAATTTGATATTTTATTCTTTATTATTACTCTTCAATGTGTAATCAAATAAATAAAGTGATTAAATAAAATATCATATGTAATAATGATGTAATGTTTTCTTTTTATTACTTTTGTAGAACGTCATAATTCAAATTAAGAAAAACATATATTGTCTAATTATGAATTATGGTCATTAAGGATTCGATTAGCGCTAACGACACAAAGAATAGTGGCAAAAGCTAGTTCCATTCAAATCTTTTACAAAAAAAGAAAAAACATAAATTTATAGGCTCTCCAAGTAATTTTAATTTATTTTCCTAAAAAGGTGAAACAAAATATTGAATTTTCTAATATAAAAGATCTTGGTGTTGAGATAAAAAATCACAACTACTACTTCTTGGATTCAGAAATATTGAGTAGTTTTAATTTAGCCATGGCAAGACTGAGCAAGGGTCGAAAAAAGGTCGAAATAGTGAAAATGAAAAATGAGAGTAACATGCAAGTTACTTTCTCTAAGCGTCGTGCTAGCCTGTTCAAAAAGGCTAGTGAACTTTGTACGCAATGTGGTGCTGAAATTGCCATTGTGGTATTTTCTCCAGGCAAGGCCAACAAAGTTTACTCCTTTGGCCACCCTTCAGTGGAGTCGCTGGTGGATAGGTTCCTAGGGAGGGACCTCCCTCCACCAAATGATGATGATCGCCATGACCAACTAATCATGGCTCATCGAAACACTGGTCAACGTGGGCTCAATAAGGAGGTCATGGACTTGCAGGAGTCTCTCCGGAAGGAGAGAGTTGTAGGGGAATCCCTACTTGAATCTGGGAGGGGAGCCTACGATCGTGTGTGCGAATCTCCGATTATTGAAGGACATATCCTCTCCCAACTTGAACAATTGAAGGAGGAATTGGAAGCTCAAAAGCGAAAAGTTGAATTCGAGGCAGAACTTCTACAAATGGGGAGTGATTCTCCACTCCCATTTCTCTCCCTTGGAAGTGCCTTGTCTACTACTAGTGATGATGGGGCAAGTTCTTCACGTGGACCCAATGTTTGTGCACCCTTTCCTAATTAGGGCTGGTGGATCTACTTCTTCTACAGTTCCCTACTAGTTCAACTATCGTTCCTAAGTCGCGCCTTGTGGAAGGCGCATGAGTAATAAGCGCGCATCTTGGTTTATCGTGTCATTTAAGTTATCCCTAGTGTGTCATGTCTTATAATTTGAGTCAGTCCTATCATCTGTCTTATGGTTCGTTCGAACCCTACAAGTTTAGTTATTGTGTCATGTTGTCAGTCCATTGTCATGTTGATTTTATCATTTGAATGGTGTTAGTGTGTGTCGTTCGAGTCATGTTATAAGTCCATAGTCGTGTTGTTTTTGTCGTTTGAATGGTGTCAGTGCGTCGTTTGAGTCATCTTATGATGTTCTATCATCAGTTATGGTTCATTCAAACCCATTAATATTAGTTATATATATGTTATGTTATTAGTTTATTGTTATATTGATTTTATACTTGATTGGTGTTGCTCTCTTCTTTAATAGCATATATCTAGATACTACACATCTTCAAAAGAAAATCGATAGATGCCCGTTTGTATATTATCATATGTCGTGCTAGATATACGGTGGCTACTACTGGCTACCATTACAACGAAAGAGATATTTAGCGTAAATAAATATTTCCCCAAAAATATTTAACGACATTTATGTTAAGGTCATTGCATGGCGTTAATGTCTTTTGTGGCAGTTATACCAAGTGCATGTAAATGCTCATATTATTAGCGCCAAAAATAATTACTTTCAACGACTTTTTATTTAGCGATAAATTGCTGGTAAAGCTACCGTTAAATAAGGCCTATTTTAGTGGTCCTATTAAGGAAATATTATTAAGAAAATATATCTTAATACTAACCATGATAAAGAGCATTAGATTGTTGACTACATAAAAACAATGATTTGACCATTGCAATAATATTCTACAGGAATTCCAAAAATCTATGGTAAAAATGGAAAGTAGTAGAGTACAGTCAGCACTATGATTAGTGTATGGGCTCGTTTGGTATAAGGGATTAGAGATAATTAATATTGGGTTTAATGGTAGGATAAATTTATCCCATATTTGATTGAGATAAAATGCATGAGATAACTTATTCTGTAATTGTAGTGTTTTTAATCCCACCTTAGGGGTGGAATACCTAATCTTGCATAGTTAATTTCAAGAAAACTTACTTTCAACCAAACAACAATACATACGTAAGTCACATAATCTAATGAAAAAATTTACAAAATTTTTCCACTATTAAACTGCACTTACGATACATACTTGGCATAATACTGGACAACGCATACAATAGAAAAAAGGTTTGACCAATATACACCGACAGTTGAAATGACTACCCTGCTATTGTGCGTGAAATAATATGCATACCTGAATTTTATTGACTCAATTTATGGTCATTGTAATCGCGTAATTAGCGAGGGAGGTCACGGATTTAGATAAATTCAATGTAAAATACACACAGATTGAAAATCCTACTTACTTTACAAAAGCAAAATAATGTACGTCAAGGTAAAGTTACTGGAAGAGTAACTAAAAGGATTGAAAATCCAAATCCTAACATAAAAAATAAGAATAATTAAACAAAGTCCTTGTAAGAAGAAAACAATTTAAAAAAAAAAAATTGTCAACTTTTTAAGTGTTAGTGGCTTTGTGCCCCGATTAATCATTTTAGGATAATCATATTTTTTATGCGTTTAAGTTCTGTGCAGAGTTAGTGAATAAAATTTTTTGCACTATCAGTTAGCTTGATCTGTTATTGCAGGTTATCCAACTATTTACATAAAAATAAAAATAAAATTAAATAACCTGCAATAGCAAGTCAAATATACCTGATAGTGTAAAATATTTTGTAAACTGACAATGCACAAAATCTAAATTCTTTTTTTATTGTACAAAAAACACATAATAATGTTTTGTAACATAAACATAATGATTTAATTTTGTTCAATTATCACAAAAAAAACACTAAAATACTTTTTATAACAAATATCTGATTTGAGTCATCCGATGATGTTCATCATCTATTATGATTCATTCGAACCCTATAAGTTTAGTTATGTGCCATGTTGTCAGTCCATTGTCATGTTGATTTTATCATTTGCATGATGTTAGTGTGTGTTGTTTGAGTCGTTATTTAATATTTTATCATCGGTGATGATTCTTTTGAACCCAATAATGTTAATTATATGTGTTATGTTATCTGTCCATTGTCATTTTGATGTTATCCTTAAATAGTGTTGCTCTCTTCTCTAACATTTAACATGTATTTGTTATCCTTGAAATCTTGAATGGTGTTTCTCTCTTCTTTAACATGTATCTAGATATTACAAATCTTAAAAGAAAATCGTTGTATGCTTGTTTGTATATTATCATATGTCGTGCCAGGTATATGGTGGTTACTGACTACCAACTACAACAAAAGAGATATTTTGTGGCAATAAATATTATAACAAAAATATTTAATGTCATTTAAGTTAAGGTCATTGCATTTAATGTTGTTAAAGTGTTTAGTGGCATTTATATTGAATGTTTCGTAAATTCTTATATTATTGGCGCTAAAAGTAATTACTTTCAACGACATTTATTTAGCGATAAAGTACTGATAAGTCTACCATATTTTGCGGGTTTTCTTATTATAAATAAATTGGACCTATTTTAGTGGAAATTATTATAATAATTAAAGTTGACCATGAATTCACGTTACTTCATGTACTGAATAAGCCACATTGCGGAAGATAACATACCAAACTGTACCTATGTGCAAAGTTCTTTAGGCTGTTTTGGCCCTTACAGATGCTTAGCTCAAAGGTTTTGTTTGATCAATTCCTTTCGCCAATGTTAAGCATTTTATGCTAGAACGACTTATTTAAACTCCGCATGAACTAGATGCTTGATGTTCAAGACCAGAACAAAGTATATTTGGTTCCTTGTTTTTTCTGATTATTGCAGTGTAGAACTATCAATATATAGATACTGCTCTGTAATTTGGAGTGTGCAATGTACTCAGAAGTTACTGCTCTGTAATTTGGAGTGTGCAATGTACGTGAGTAGGTTGAACATGTGATATGCATTTTTTTTTGGTGTGTGGATAAATCACATGCTCCGTCGATGGTGGCATATTTTACTTAACAACTAATGGTTTTATTTGTCTGAATTTCAGCTCTTACAGGAGCTAAGAATTTACAAATTATAAACTCAACAAACACTTATATCCAGGTTATTATGTTGTTCATAGTTTGTTTGTTATCCTTAATGAGCTGTTTTTGTCTTAAGTCGGGGTCTATCGGGAACAACCTCTCTACCTCATGGCGGGAGCTTTAGTTTACCGGGCTGCCCTTTGAATAGTGTACTGTTCCAAAAACCACCAAATAACATAGTCATTTGATAAACATAGTCAACCTAATTGATGTAGAAGGAGTATAAACTTGTGTACTGGAAAGGCAGTATCAATTTCTAGTACAATCAATTTTTATTATTGTGACGCCTGGTGTATTTAATCTTCATTCTAATGAACATTCCTTGAGTTGAACTTAACTGTAACCCTGTTCTAAGATCTGCATAATACAGAATGGGGTTGTTTTGGAGTGTATACAGAAGACGATTAGGAAGACAGATAGATTTAGTGAACATAACTATTCAGATATGAAAATGTATAAACACAAGAAAAGCAATATGGATTGAACTCCTCGTGAACTGTTTCTCTGTTTAGAAGTGCATTGCCTGTCTAGAGATGGACAAAAATCTGGTAGCACTAAAAGTTTGCATGAAGGTACAAAAAGTACCACAGAATGATTACAAAAAAACCAGTCCAGTAAGATTTCCTATGGAGTCGGTTAAGGATCCAGAAAATCCACAACCAACAAAGATACTATCATGAAATTAAGAAAAGATCAGAAAATTATCATGAGATTAGCTTGTAAGTGAATTCATGTTCAATGCTTATTCACATTTACTTGCAAATTTGATAGCTTTGTCAATTTTCCAATAGACTGAGGAAAAAGTCCTGTGAAATCCTTGTTGTATGATAGATAGATAGATCCCTATGAGGTGCAGTCAATAATTAGAATCGAATTTATGTTTGAAAAATCATACCAAAGTAGTGCTCATTCACTGATCTTATGATCTTAACTAGATGACCTCATTCACTGATTCATTCCTTATATACAGCTACCGTTGTGGGCTAATTGTTATCTCTGACGTATTTATTGTTGGATGGATATTTATTTTATATGTTATAACTCTTGCTTATACAATTATTGGTATGTCAAGAATAAAGGAAACTTTCCAAACTTCCTACAAGGTTAAAAGTTATGTAGTGTACAAGGCAAGGATGAAGTTAATTAGGTGACTCTATAATTGTCTATGCGAAGTAAGGATGATGCAAGTAAATGATAGTATGATACCATGTATAAGTGGCACATGCTCAAAACTGTACATTAGCTACATCAATTGTTGATTACCTGCTTGGACATCATTTGTTTCATCATTCTTGTCCATTCCTGTGATTAAATTCCTTGCTGGTAGATCTTTATAATTATGACAACATTATTGTTATTAGTTTATTATATGCTCGGTTCTAGTTGAAGACTATTCTTTATCTTGAGCCGGGGGTCTATCGGAAACAACCTCTCTACTTCTTTGGAGGTAGCGGTATGTACTGCGTACATTTTACCCACCCCAGACCCCACTTGGTGGGAGTATACTAGATTTTTTGTTGTTGTTGAAGCTTCTCTATATTTAATGGACAATTGCTTGAATTTATATGTCTCTATATATAATGGACAATTTTTTGAATTAATACCCAACTCTATTACAGAGAAGTCTTATTGGTACGAAGATATCTCATTTATCTATTTTGCTTGTCGGATAAAATATCGGAGCATCTACCTAAAGATCAGGAACTTGCTATAATTTACGGTATTCCTTTGAAGATACTAGCTCATCCTAATGACACCATTGAAAAAGTATTTGGATCTAAACATTATGGACATGTGCGTGGTTTAGGTGGAAATGTTTGTCCTTCAAAAGCTTTTGGAATGTCTAGAAATAGTCATGTGAATCTTGGTAGCTCAAGCAGTAATCTTCTTAGGCTTTAGTATATTTTGGTGTTTCTTTAACATTAGTATTTATGGTATTTTTTATGAATATTTAAGGTTTGGACCTTATCTTTTGTGCCAATATATTGAACAATATCAGAACTTTGATTATTATGTTACAATTAATATCAATCTTGTGTATAAGGGTTAATGTGTAAGTGAATGTCTATCATTATTTAGAAATTAGTATCAGACTATATATATATATATATATATATATATTTAAAAAGAGCTGGCACTTTTTTCATGATTAAATCATGGAAAATTTATGCAAATATATATATTTTTTTAAAAAGTTGGATACTTTTTTGCCACGGTTAGAACCGTGGCTAATTTATATGAAAAAAAAATATATTTTTTAAAAACTAGGCATTTTTGCCACGGTTATAACTGTGGCAAACTAATATGATAGCACAAAATTTGAACATATTACCCATGGAATGGCCGTGGCAAAATGTACATGAAAACCGTGG
Organism: Capsicum pubescens; assembly: GCA_030864215.1. Classification (NCBI taxonomy): domain Eukaryota; kingdom Viridiplantae; phylum Streptophyta; class Magnoliopsida; order Solanales; family Solanaceae; genus Capsicum; species Capsicum pubescens. The sequence goes on along the minus strand of CM061545.1, from coordinate 294,686,317 downwards.
CTAATGAAATGTTACCACGGACGTTAAAACGTGGCTAATTTACTCGCCACGCCCCAGTTGGACCCACCTTTAACTGGGGCTAAGCTATTTAGCTACGATTTTGGTACCATATAGCCACGGTTTCGCATGTGGCTAAAACAATTTTTTTTTGTAGTGATTAGTCATGGCTTGTATTTAATGTAATCATATTTTTTGAAAATAAAAAAAATATAAAATTTAAAATGTGACTAATGTATTTATGTTTTTTATACATACAGATTATTAACTAATGCAAATACAATAAATGTGAATCAAATACATCGATTATAAATAATAATATTATAAAGTGTGGTTATGAAATATGAATTTTGTGCCAAACAGTTGCTATTTTTGAAACTTACAAAAAAAATAACGAAGAAGCAATTCAGTTCCACTGCCTACTTACGAGTATTTCTTTTGTTCTTTCTTTGTTGTGTTTGCATTTGGTTTCTTTTATTAGAATTGAGGGGAAATGGAGTTTATTTTTTTTTTTTAAAAAAACAGAAATTAAGTTTCTATACACATACACCTAATGTTAGTAATTTTTTAAAGATAAATTCGTCCTGGGGTTTAAGTGCTTTTTAACACCAAAATTCGGAAAGTGTAAGTCCACCTCCGGAGATTTTTTTTTTGTGAAATAATGAATTCGAAAAGCACAATGAATTTTTAGGCTTATCATTTCATAATTATAGAATTATCATGGGTCGGGTGTAAGATATGGTTTCTTTAAATTTTCTCTAGAGTAAATATACTAAAGGGAAAACTACCTATATTAGCATACTTAAGTATTAAATTACAAAAAATAGCAACACTTTATCCTAATTACATTATGTAGCATCTGTAACATTATTTTATGTGGTCCCCTATTTTTTGCCCCCTAAGAAAGTTACTGTGCTAAAATCCCCTTTTCACGCCATTCTTATTTCTCTTTCCTTAATTTAAAATTTTTATTCCTTTTCTTTCGCCATTAACGATCTCTCCCACTTCAAATTTTATTCCTTTTGCACGATTCTAGCACGATCTGTGATAATGATTTACTTCCTCTATTTCAAGTAACTATTAATCGCATATTGCATGTTAGCGGTTCTTTTTTTTTCCTACTGTAATTCAACTGAAAATCAGATTTTAAGGGTTTTATGTTTTAATGGATGAACATACAGCAAAAACACCAACAAATAACGGAATACGGAATATGAATGTACAGTTTGATTAAGCACAATCTTTTAGTCTTGGGTTAACTCATGAAGATTTAGTTAAAGTTGTTGTAAATCCTATACAGTTGAAGAAATCTGGGAGATCAAAGGAGATTAGGTCAAAGTTTCGCAATGACACAGTGAAGATCAGTGAAATTTTGAAAAAAAAAGGGTTGAAGAAGGAGCAAAAAATTTAAAAACGGTACGAAAAGAAAAGAAAAGTTGAAGAAATTGAAGACGATGTTCAGAAATCTTATGCTGATGATTCTGAAGAAGATAGTGAGGATGGGGTATTTTTTTGTTTGTAAATGTATTTTTTTGACTGTTAAGTATTGTGTTGTTCTAAATAGGGTAATAAAGATATTATCAAAGTTGTGAGTTAAAGATATAGGCCTATAAGTACTGTTAAGTATTGTGTTAACTACTCATGAACTGTCTATTGGCTATATGTATTTTTAGTAGAATTAATATGTATTTTTCAGTATTGGTTGCATTTTTTGTCTGCTTAAAATACATATGCTTGTTTATATGAATTTTTTTCTTATCCGACTGTTCTTGCTCAGATCAAGAAATTAGCAGAGATTATCCCTTTGTGTCTCCAAGCTTGTGATTTCTACAATAAGAAAGGAATTGATCTTCAAAATCATTCAAGATACAAAAGAAAAGATTACTCAGATCTGTTTGATGTGATATTTGAAGAGAATTTGCCTCAACAACCGAGTGGAAGCTTGTAAGTTTTTATTTTACATATACCAAAATTGAATGTTTGTACAAAATATATTTTACTTATAAGTAAATATTTTTTTCCTTGTTTTTGTAGCGATTGTGGTCTCTTTATGGTTACATATGCAGAGTGCCTTTCATATGGTCACAAAGTTATTGCGATTGAGTTCAACCCCAACGCACTTCCGTAGAAGATATGTTGCACTTTTGTGGGACTATGGGATCCGAAAACAAGAAGCAAATGCTCATAATGGTGTCGAAGAACCCTTGAGGCCTGCAAGGCAAAGTAGAATAACTAGTGTTACTGAAGTTTTTGATGTATGATGATTGATGGATTTATTACTTTGTGCAGTTAGAGAAACTGGTGTATGAATGTAGGTTCTGATTGTACAAACTAATTTTTATGTTTGAAGTGGTTCTCATTGTAAGTTATTATAGTACTTATTTTTTAACTGAATGAAATTAATTTTGATTTGAATTGAGTCTAATTTTGATTTGAATTAAAGTTTAATTTGAGTATTTTATGCAGTTATATATTTTACTATGAGATTTAGTTAAAAAAATTACAAATGTAGTGTTCATATTATGCTTAAAAATACGTATGCAGTATCAATCAAAAGTTTTTATCCTAAAAATACATATGCAGTTTTAAGATTAAGCATTTTCAAAAATACATCTGGACCCATATCTAATATATTTTTTAATATGTTTTCATTTATTATCAATATAAATGCAAATTTGAATTAAATATAAACTTGTGTTTTTTATGAAGTTCTACTTTGTATTGTGAGATTTTAGTTATAAAATACATTTGCAGTATTGATATTTTGCTTAAAAATACATATGCATTATACATCAAATGTATTTACCCTAAAAATACATATGCAATGTTAAAATTAAGCATTTCAAAAATACACCTTGATCATAACTAATATATATTTTAATATGTGTTCATTTATTATCATTATAAATGAGAATTTGAATTAAAGATAAATTTGAGTTTTTTTATGTAGTTCTACATTTTATTGTGAGATTTTAGTTACAAAAGATACATATGTAGTGTTGATATTTTGCTTAAAAATACATATGGATTATTCATCAAAATATTTTTTGGCATAAAAATACATATGCAGTGTTGATATTTTGCTTAAAAATACATATGCATTATACAACAAATGTATTTACCTTAAAAATATAGCGGCATTTGAGTGAACGATGTTGCATTCATTGTCATAAAGTCTTTGATGATATTTATATCGAGTGCCGGTGAATATCTATATTTTTTAAGCTAAAGTAATTACTTTTAGCGATAATTATTATTGCCGGTAAAGCTACCGGTCATATATTGCGGCTTTTATTATTATCGGTAAATGATACCTATTTTAGCGGCAATTATTATAACGACTAAAGTTGACCAGGAATTCACATTAATTCTTATAAAAAATAAACCATATTGAGGAAGATAATAGCACAAAATAACAATATATCTCCATTATTTTTGCTTGCAAGAAGTTTTGCGTTGGTCGTTACCCAGTTTGAGAACATTCTCTCATATATTCCCTTCACCAAGTCATCGTCGCCAACAATTAACTCTTAACCCTTGGTGTCAAATTAAAGGGCGAGTTCCTTTCTTATCTTGCCCAAAAACATTCTTTATTCTCATTGAAGAAAGACTCTCCCCTCGAGAAGGTTTTACTCATAGGTCCAACTGATTTTTTTTATCTAGCTTGCCGTTAGTTCGTCTAGTGACTTTCAGTTGGGGTCCGCCCTAGGTATTGGTTAGACCACTTGAATTTTTTTTGTCTATTGAAGGTAGTCAATGTGTCAGTCATTTTCCCCCATTATACTTGTCATTCCGTTGCTCTTTTTCTTTCTCTCTTCCAGTTCTCCTCCTCTACTTTATTTGATAGGGATGAAAAATACCACTCTATAAATAACAAAAAATAATTGTAATTTTATTTTAAAATTTAAATGATTTGATCTTGGAAGCAACCTACAAAGATTAAGAACAGTAATTAGCAATATACCCCAAGTTGAAGTTAGGTCCTATTAGTCTTAAGGAGCCGCAAAAAACTCTGTTAGAATCTGTGCAATTGTTCAATCTTAGCTGTCATTGATAATGAGCTATGGCTCAGCAGAAAAGAAAAGAGAAAGTAAGATATTATTTCAGTGTAAAGAGGCCAAAAAATTAGTTCATTACAATGCAATAGTGTTGTTTATATAGAACTTCTGGAAGCTTCTATTCTAACTGTTTCCTAACTAATCACTAATCACTGTTTAGCCAACTAAATAACACATTAGTTGTTTAACTACTTCTTAATCATGTAATTCCTAACTCATTACTCCCCCTCAAGCTGGTGGGTGCAAAGACATTTAACACACCAAGCTTGCCTACTAAGTTTTCATGTTGAAACCGAGGTAAGCCCTTAGTAAGTATGCCTGCAAGTTGTTCTCTTTAGCTCACATGTTTTATTTTCAAGAATCCTTCTTGTATTTTTTGTCTGATAAAGTGGCAGTCAATCTGTATGTATTTAGTCCTCTCATGTAACACTGGATTGGTTGCTATCTGTAATGCTGCTCTACTATCACTAAACACAATTATTGGTTCCTCAATTTTACTTCCCAGCTCTTTTAATAATGCAGTGATCCATAATAGTTCTTAAACTGCATTAGCCATGCTCCTGTATTCAGCTTCTGCTGAACTTCTGGAGACTAAATTTTGTTTCTTCGACTTCCACGACTATAGTGATTCACCATGACTAAAAACCCTGAAACTGACCTTCTGGTATTGGGACATGGAGCCTAGTCTGCATCACAATATACATTTAGCTTGTTTGATATCTTGATGCTTAACAAGATTCCAAGTCCTTGTTCTCTCTTCACATAATTCATTACTCTAACAACTGTATCTCAATGCGACCTTTTTGGTTGTTGCGGGAATTCACTAAGTGTTTGGACTGAGAATGCAATGTATGGCCTTGTCAGTGTTAAATACAACATTTTGCCTATCAACCTCTGATATTGCTCTCTATTTTCAAAAGGTTCATCTGTTGATTCTCCTGTGACTTGATCAAAATCCAGTGTCGTTAACTTCATGTTCATTTCAAGGGGTGTCATAGCTGGTTTAGCACATCCTAACCCTAAATCAGATATAATTTCCAATGCATACTTCATTTGATTCATAAGAATACCATTGGCAGATCTACTAAATTCCATGCTAAGAAAGAATTTTAAATTACCAAGATCCTTGATTTTAAATGCTTTCTGAAGAGAAGCTTTAGTATGTTCTATGAGGCTCAAGCTATTACCAGTCACAAGCATGTCATCTACATACACAAGGATTGCAACTATGTCTAACCCTTGTTTTTTTATGAATAAAGAATAATCCAGGCTACTCTGAGTAAAACCAGAATGCACTAGTGACTCACTCAATTTCAAATTCCACTTCCCACTTGTTTTCTTAAGACCATAGAGGGATTTCACAAGTCTTCATACAATACCATTCTCCCCCTGACTTGGAAAACCCTCAAGCAACTGCTTATACACCTCATCATGCAAGTCACCATGGAGAAAAGCATTGTACACATCTAACTGATGAATGAACCAATTGTGTTGTGCAACCAAAGAGAGAACTGTCCTGACTGTAGCAATATTAACTACTGGAGAAAAGGTATCATGAAAATCAATACCGATTGTCTGATTAAAGTCCTTAGAAACTAATTGAGCTTTAAATCTCTCAATATCGCCATTAGATTTTAACATGACTTTATAGACCCATCTGCAGCCAATAGGAACTTTACCCTTGGGAAGGGGAACCAATTCCCAAGTATGATTATCATTAAGATCCTTTAACTCAGTGTACATAGCTTCCAACCATCTCAGATCTTTGATAGCCTCTTGATAAGAGGTAGGTTCTTATACTGCAGAAAAACTATGTAGATATTTCTGATAAGAGGGAGAAAGATGTGCATATGACACTCTGTCAGCAAGAGGATAAAGGACATTACTAGATGACGGTTTGGAAACAAAATCTGATAACCAAATAGATTGCTTAGTGATCCTTGTTGATCGTCTAAGATTTGGTAGATTGTATGGATTGAAAGTAGAGGTAGAAGCATCAGTAGGGATAGAGATGGGAAAGGATTTTGAACAATATCAGAAGGTGGGAGATCAACTGGTAATGAGGAAGCCAGAGTAGGTGTTTCGGAGATGTTGCTAGGGGCATAAAAATCATCATCATCACAAGGACCTGGAGAGAGTGACATAAAATCTGTCGATTATCATCCACTGTATGGGTACCTTGAAGGGAAATTGGTTTTCCTGAAATACCGCATCCCCATTAACAAAAAACATCTACGCTGCAAGATCAAATAGAACATACCCTTTGGTGACATTAGAATATCCCATAAAAACAGATCTTATAGCTCTTGGAGCAAACTTGTAAGTTCTAGGTAGTGTGTTAGCTAAACGCAAACAACCAAATGTTCTAAAATGGAAGAAATAAGGTTTCTTTCCAAAAAAGACCTCATAAGGTGATTTCCCTGCAAGTTCACTAGAAGGAATTCTGTTAACAATATAAGCAGCAGTAAAAATACAATGACCCCAAAACTTGAGAGGTATATGACCCTGGAACCGGTGTGCTCTAGCCACTTCAAGCAAGTGTTTGTGCTTCCTCTCAGCTACTCCATTTTGCTGAGGGGTATGTACACAAGTTCTGTAGTGAATAATACCCAATTCTTTAAGTAACGATTGAATATTTTCATTGATAAACTCTCCCCCATTATTTGTCCTTATACCTTTAACTGTGACATTAAATTGAGTAAGCACCATTCGAAAAAACTGTTTAAGTGAAAGAAAGACATCAGGCTTGAATTACAACAAGAAAATCCAAATGGTCCTTGAGCAATCATCAACAATTGTAAGAAAAAAAATTTTACCATCAAATTTCTGAGTACGATAAGGTCCCCATATATCCACATGTAGCATATCAAATGCTTTACTAGACCTAGTAGAACTACTCGAAAAAAGGAGTCTGGTATGTCTAGCTAAGGGAAAAATCTCACAGGTTCTTAATACTGATTTAAATGTTCAATATTAAATCCAAGCATGTCCTTTATTGAGTGAACAGGTGCATGAGCCAATCTGCTGTGCCATAACATGATAGTATTTTGAACATCCTGAGCTGACAAGATTTTAGTAGAAACAACCTCTTTAGGGGAAGGTCCAGGCCCAGCTAGAAGATAAAAACCAGTATCCCATTTACCAATCCTCATCAGATTCCTAGTGTTAAGGTCCTGGAACAAACAGAATCCAGGATAGAATGACACAAAACAGTTCATTTTCGTGGTAACCTTAGATACCGATAAGAGATTGTATTGAAATTCTGGGACAAAAAGCACATCATGTATTCCTCCTGTATTTGACAGTCTACAGCAGCCAGTGTGTGACACTAAGGACACCCCTCCATTAGGTAATTAAACTTTTCTACTTTGTTCATTTGTCACAACTTGCACATCATGCATTATGTCTAAACTTGTGAGCCATGTGGTTTGTAGCACCACCATAAGTTATCCATCTTAAACTCTCTAATTTAGTATTAGGAGTTTGATAAATACCTGCCATGTTGGCCATCATATTGGTCTGAGGAGAATCTCGGTCAAGCATCTGAAAAATTTGTCCATGTTACTCACCTGTCAACTGTGGAGCCCTTGGTAAATCTCTGGAAATTAGTGGCTCTATTGCCTCAGCTTGAACATTATAAATAGTATTCCATGTCACATTTTTCTTAGATTTCCAATCAGGTGGGTATACATATAGCTTAAAGCAGTCATCTACCACATGTCCTTGCATTTTACAATAGTCATATTTTTTGTTCCAATTTTACCTGCCTTTCTGAAAAGAGTTTCCTTTGTTATGTTAATAATGCATTCCTCTCCCAGCCATATGAGGTGCAATATCTGAACTCTCTCTAGTCAAAGTTTTAGATACAAAACCTTCTCCAATTGACAATCGAGAACCTAAGCCTTTTGCTGCTAACAGAGCCGTTAAATAAGCACCTTCACATTGCATAGTGGAACTACCAATAAGTCATTGGTTCTCTCTCTCAACAAGCATAGCATATGCCTTGATGATATTTGGAGTAGGCTCAGTCATCAAAATCTAGCTCCTCGACTGATTATACATTTCATTCAAGCCCATTAGGAACTGCATCAATTTTTGTTTCTCAATATGATTATTAAACTCCCTTGATCTACGGCAATCACAAGACGGAGGAACTATACTAGCAAATTCATCCTATAAATTGCGATGTTTTGAAAAATAACCAGGTATACTGTCATTTCCTTGTATAGTAGTCGCTATGGCTTTATGCAACTGGTAAACTCGTGATGCATTTACCTTGTCAAAGCATTCATGCAAATCCTCCCAAACAGTTCGTGCATTTGTAGCATAGAAAATTCCAGTGTGCAATTCCTGTGTTACTGAGCTCATTATCCATCCTTGAACAATTGCATTGCACCGGTCCCATTGACGTCGAAAATCAGCACCGAAATCCTCCTTTTTCAATGTGCCATCAACAATCCCCAACTTGTTTTTCCCAAGCAGCTGAATGCATATAGGCCTACTCCATATCGAATAGTTATCGAAACCGGTTAGCTGCATCGGAATAATGGGCGCTCCGGTGGTGTCTGAAGGGTGTAAAAATAGGGGATGATTGTGATCGAACTTCACAATGTTCAATGTTGAAGCTGCCATGGTAGAACTTCAACCTTCGTTACTGAAAACTGTCAATGAGCTCGTAATCTCACAAATCTCTTTCGTGGAACGCACAATCGTGGTTCAAAGCTCTGATACCATGTTAGAATCTGTACAATTGTTCAATCTAAGTTGTCATTGATAATGAGCTAGGGCTCAGCAGAGAAGAGATGAGAAAGGGAGATATTATTTCAGTGTAAAGAGGCCAAAAAATTAGTTCATTACAATGCAATAGTGTTGTTTATATAGAACTTCTGGAAGCTTCTATTCTAACTGTTTCCTAACTAATCACTAATCACTGCATAGCCAACTAACTAACACATTAGTTGTTTAACTACTTCTTAATCAACTAATCAGGTAATTCGTAACTCATTAAACTCCATCTTAATTCACTTGATAATGAACAAGTTACAAACAATCTCACATTCTAAGCTTATCGGTGCTTGGGAGTCGTCAGACGACAAGTTAACACCATTTTCTAGTAACTAGCTTGGCAAGCTTTCAAAGACGTGATCAACTTTGTAAAAAAAATGATCAGTTCTTTTTGAATCGTAAACATGCATTCATATATTAACAAACCACAAATAATTTGATTTCAGAGGTTATTAACCTGTTTCTTTTAAATATGTATTTTTCAATTTATAAGAAAGTTGCTTCTTTAATCGCAGCATGTCAGAATGAACAATTGCTTTTAGTAGGTCTGGGAGAAATACAACCTTTCCCTACTACAATATTTTTACTCCAATCCGCACGAGGAAAAGACAAACTTATTCACATAATTGGTGCTTGTATTACCAAACCATGTTAGTTTTATGGTTAACTAATAATTGAAGTGATTGTACATATCAAATTGACAAAGCTATCAAATTTGTAAGTAAATGTGAATAAGCATTGAACATGAATTCACTTACAAGCTAATCTCATGATAATTTGCAGATCTTTTCTTAATTTCATGACAATATCTTTGTTGGTTATGGATTTTCTGGATCCTTAACCGACTCCATAGGAAATCTTACTCGACTGGTTTTTTTGTAATCATTCTGTGGTACTTTTTGTACCTTAATGCAAACTTTTTGTGCTACCAGATTTTGGTTCATCTCTAGATAGGCAATGAACTTCTAAACAGAGAAACAGTTCACGAGGATTTCAATCCATACTGCTTTTCTTGTTTTTATACATTATCATATCTGAATAGTTATGTTTACTAAATCTATCTGTCTTCCAATCGTCTTCTGTATACACTCTAAAACAACCCCATTCATTATTATGTAGATCTTAGAACAGGGATACAGTGAAGTTCAACTCAAGGAATGTTCATTAGAATGAAGATTAAATACACTAGGCGTCACAATAATAAAAATTGATAGTACTAGAAATTGATACTGCATTTCCAGTACACAAGTTTATACTCCTTCTACATCAATTAAGTTGACTATGTTTATCAAATGACTGTGTTATTTGGTGGTTTTTGGAACAGTACACTATTCAAAGGGCAGACCGGTAAACTAAAGATCCCGCCATGAGGTAGAGAGGTTGTTCCCGAAAGACCCCGGCTTACGACAAAAACAACTCATTAAGGATAAAAAAAAAACTATGAACAACAGAATAACCTGGATATAAGTGTTTGTTGAGTTTATAATTTGTAAATTCTTAGCTCCTGTAAGAGCTGAAATTCAAACAAATAAAACCATTAGTTGTTAAGTAAAATATGCCACCATCGATGGAGCATGTGATTTATCCACACACCAAAAAAAAATGCAAATCACATGTTCAACCTACTCATGTACATTGCACACTCCAAATTGAAGAGCAGTAACTTCTGAGGACGATCTATCTATTGATAGTTCTACACTGCAATAATCAGAAAAAACAAGGAACCAAATATACTTTGTTCTGGTCTTGAACATCAAGCATCTAGTTCATGCGGAGTTTAAATAAGTCGTTCAAGCATAAAATGCTTAACATTGGCGAAAGGAATTGATCAAACAAAACCTTTGAGCTAACCATCTGTACAGTTTGGTATGTTATCTTCCGCAATGTTGCTTATTCAGTACATGAAGTAACGTGAATTCGTGGTCAACTTTAATCATTATAATAATTTCCACTAAAATAGGTCCGATTTATCGATAATAAGAAAACTCGCAAAATATGGTAGCTTTATCAGTAATTTATCGCTAAATAAATGTCGTTGAAAGTAATTACTTTTAGCGCCAATAATATAAGCATTTACGAAACATTCAATATAAATGCCACTAAACACTTTAACAACATTAAATGCAATGACCTTAACTGAAATGGCATTAAATATTTTTGTTGTAATCTTTATTGCCGCAAAATATCTCTTTTGTTGTAGTTGGTAGTCAGTAACCACCATATACCTAGCACGACATATGATAATATACAAACAAGCATACAACGATTTTCTTTTGAGATTTGTAATATCTAGATACATGTTAAAGAAGATAGCAACACAATTCAAGATTTCAAGGATAACAAATACATGTTAAATGTTAGAGAAGAGAGCAACACTATTTAAGGCTAACATCAACATGACAATGGACAGATAACATAACACATATAATTAACATTACTGGGTTCAAATGAATCATAACCGATGATAAAATATTAAATAACGACTCAAACAACACACACTAACATCATGCAAACGATAAAATCAACATGACTATGGACTGACAACATGGCACATAACTAAACTTATAGGGTTCGAATGAATCATAACAGATGATGAACATCATCGGATGACTCAAATTAGATATTTGTTATAAAAAGTATTTTAGTGTTTTTTTTGGTGATAATTGAACAAAATTAAATCATTATGTTTATGTTACAAAAGATAATTATGTGCTTTTGGTACAATAAAAAAAGAATTTAGATTTTGTGCATTGTCAGTTTACAAAATATTTTACACTATCAGGTAAATTTGACTTGCTATTGAAGGTTATTTAATTTTATTTTTATTTTTATGTAAATAGTTGGATAACCTGCAATAACAGATCAAGCTAACTGATAGTGCAAAATATTTTATTCACTAACTATGCACAAAACTTAAACGCATAAAAAAAATGATTATCCTAAAATGATTAATCGGGGCACAAAGCCACTAACACTTAAAAAGTTTACCAATTTTTTTTATAAAATTGTTTTCTTCTTACAAGGACTTTGTTTAATTATTCTTATTTTGTATGGTAGGATTTGGATTTTCAATCCTTTTAGTTCCTCTTCCAGTAAGTTTACCTTGACGTACATTATTTTGCTTTTGTAAAGTAAGTAGGATTTTCAATCTGTGTGTATTTTACATTGAATTTATCTAAATCCGTGACCTCCCTCGCTAATTACGCGATTACAACGACCATTAATTGACTCAATAAAATTCAGTTATGCATATTATTTCACGCGCAATAGTAGGATAGTCATTTAAACTGTCGGTGTATATTGGTCAAGCCTTTTTTCTATTGTATGCGTTGTCCAGTATTATGCAAAGTATGTATCGTAAGTCCAATTTAATAGTGGAAAAATTTTGTAAATATTTTCATTAGATTATGTGACTTGCGTATGTATTGTTGTTTGGTTGACAGTAAGTTATCTTGACTGTACTCTACTACTTTCCATTTTTACCATAGATTTTTGGAATTCCTGTAGAATATTATTGCAATGGTCAAATCATTTTTTTATGTATTCAACAATATAATGCTCTTTATCATGGTTAGTATTAAGATATATTCTCTTAATAATATTTCCTTAATAGGACCACTAAAATAGGTCATATTTAACGGTAGCTTGACCAGCAATTTGTCGCTAAATAAAAAGTCATTGAAAGTAATTATTATTGGCGCTAATAATATGAGCATTTACCTGCACTTGATATAACTGTCACTAAAGAAGTTAACGCCATGCAATGACCTTAACATAAATGCCGTTAAATATTTTTGTGGAAATATTTATTTACACTAAGTATCTCTTTCGTTGTAATGGTAGCCAGTAGTAGCGACCGTATACCTAGCACGACATATGATAATATACAAACGGGCATCTATCGATTTTCTTTTGAAGATGTGTAGTATCTAGATATATGTTGTTAAAAAGAGAGCAACACCATTCAAGTATAAAATCAATAAAACAATAAACTAATAACATAACATATATATATAACTAATATTAATGGGTTCGAATGAACCATAACTGATGATAGAACATCATAAGATGACTCAAACGACACACTGACACCATTCAAACGACAAAAACAACACGACTATGGACTTATAACATGACTCGAACGACACACACTAACACCATTCAAATGATAAAATCAACATGACAATGGACTAACAAGATGACACAATAACTAAACTTGTAGGGTTCGAATGAACCATAAGACAGATGATATGACTGACTCAAATTATAAGACATGACACACTGGGGATAACTCAAATGACACGATAGACCTAGATGCGCGCTTATTACACATGCGTATTCCATAATGCGTGACTTAGGAACGACAGTTGAAATAGTAGGGAACTGCAGAAGAAGTAGATCCACCAACCCTAATTAGGAAAGGGTGCACCAACATTGGGTCCACGTGAAGAACTTGCCCCATCACCACTAGTAGGAGACAAGGCACTTCCAAGGGTGAGAAATGGGAGTGGAGCATCACTCCCCATTTGTTGAAGTTCTGCCTCGAATTCAACTTTTCTCTTTTGAGCTTCCAATGCCTCCTTCAATTATTCAAGTTGGGAGAGGCTAAGTCCTTCAATAATCGGAGATTCGCACACACGATCATAGGCTCTCCTCCCAGATTCAAGTAGGGCTTCCCCTACAGCTCTCTCCTTCCGAAGAGACTCCTGCAAGTCCATGACCTCTTTATTGAGCCCACGTTGACCAGTGTTTCGATGAGCCATGATTAGGTGGTCATGGCGATCATCATCATTTGGTGGAGGGAGGTCCCTCCCCAGGAACCTATCCACCAGCGACTCCACTGAAGGGTGGCCAAAGGAGAAAACTTTGTTGGCCTAGCCTGGAGAAAATACCACAATGGCAATTTCAGCACCACATAGCGTACAAAGTTCACTAACCTTTTTGAACAGGCCAGCACGACGCTTAGAGAAAGTAACTTGCATGTTACTCTCATTTTTCATTTTCACTATTTCGACCTTTTTTTCGACCCTTGCTCAGTCTTGCCATGGCTAAATTAAAACTACTCAATATTTGTGAAACCAAGAAGTAGTAGTTGTGATTTTTTATCTCAACACCAAGAGCTTTTATATTAGAAATTTCAATATTTTGCTTCACCTTTTTAGGAAAATAAATTAAAATTACTTGGAGAACCAGCTTTCACCTCTATTCTTTGTGTCGTTAGCGCTAATCGAATCCTTAAAGACCATAATTCATAATTAGACAATATATGTTTTTCTTAATTTGAATTATGACGTTCTACAAAAGTATTAAAAAGAAAACATTACATCATTAGTACGTATGATATTATATTTCATCACTTTATTAATTTGAGTACACATTGAAGAGTAATAATAAAAAATAAAATATCAAATTATTACTATAACATTTCTTAATTTTCAAATGTAATATTCGAGCTATCCCTGAAGGTTCTGACATTCGGTGTTCATCGAATGAGCAAAGATACATGACATTTTTATTTTATATAAGTTTTATTCGTTCCTCTACGATTATTACTTATTAGAGACTGAGGAAAAGGTCCTGTCAAATCCTTGTTGTATGATAGATAGATGGATCCCTATGAGGTGCAGTCAATAATTAGAATCGAATTTAAGTTTGAAAAATCATACCAAAGTAGTGCTCATTCACTGATCTTAAGATCTTAACTAGATGACCTCATTCACTGATTCATTCCATATATACAGATACCGTTGTAGGACGATTGTTATCTCTGACGTATTTATTGTTTGATGGATATTTATTTTATATGTTAGAACTCTTGCTTATACAATTATTGGTATGTCAAGAATAAAGGAAACTTTCCAAACTTCCTACAAGGTTAAAATTTATGTAGTGTACAAGGCAAGGATGAAGTTAATTAGGTGACTCTAAAATTATCTATGTGAAGTAAGGATGATGCAAGTAAATGATAGTATGATACCATGTATAAGTGGCACATGCTCAAAACTGTACATTAGCGACATGAATTGATGATTTCTTGCTGAACATCTTTTGTTTAATCATTCTTGTCCATTCGTGAGATTAAATTCCTTGCTGGTATATCTATATAATTATGACAACATTATTGTTATTAGTTTATTATAAGCTCGGTTCTAGATGAAGACTATTCTTTATCTTGAGCCGGGGGTCTATCGGAAACAACCTCTCTAATTCTTCGGAGGTAGCGGTATGGACTACGTACATTTTACCCACCCCAGACCCCACTTGGTGGGAGTATACTAGATTTTTTGTTGTTGTTGAAGCGTCTCTATATTTAATGGACAATTACTTGAATTAATACGTCTCTATATATAATGGACAATTGCTTGAATTAATACCCAACTGTATTACTGAGAAGTCTTATTGGTACGAGGATATCTCATTTATCTATTTTTCTTGTTGGCTAAAATATCGGAGCATCTACCTAAAGATCAGGAACTTGCTATCAGTTACGGTGTTACTTTGAAGATACTAGCTCATCCTAATGACGCCATTGAAAAAGTGTTTGGATCTAAACATTCTGGACGTGTGCATGGTTTAGGTGGAATTGTTTGTCCTTCAAAAGCTTTTGGAATGTCTAGAAATAGTCATGTGAATCTTGGTAGCTCAAGCAGTAATCTTCTTAGGCTTTAGTATATTTTGGTGTTTCTTTAACATTAGTATTTATGGTATTTTTTATGAATATTTAAGGTTTGGACCTTATCTTTTGTGCCAATATATTGAACAATATCAGAACTTTGATTATTATGTTACAATTAATATCAATCTTGTGTATAATGGTTAATGTGTAAGTGAATGTCTATCATTATTTAGAAATTAGTATCAGACTATCATATATATATATATATTTAAAAATAGCTAGCACTTTTGTCATGATTAAATCATGGAAAATTTATGCAAAAATATATATTTTTTAAAAAAGTTGGATACTTTTTTTGCCACGGTTAAAACCGTAGCTAATTCATATGAAAAAAAAATATATTTCTTAAAAACTAGGCATTTTTGCCACGGTTATAATTGTGGCAAACTGATATGATAGCACAAAATTTGAACAAATTACCCATGGAATGGCCGTGGCTAAATGTACCTGAAAACTGTGGCTAATGAAATGTTACCACGGACGTTAAAACAGTGGCTAATTTACTGGCCACGCCCCTGTTGGACCCACCTTTAACCGTGGCTAATGAACCGTGGCTAAACTATTTAGCTACGATTTTTGTACCATATAGCCACGGTTTTGCACGTGGCTAAAACACGTTTTTTTTTAGTGATTATTCATGGCTTGTATTTAATGTAATCATATTTTTTGAAAATAAAAAAAATATAAAATTTAAAATGTGATTAATGTATTTATGTTTTTTATTAATCGCATATTGCATGTTAGCGGTTCTTTTTTTTATCCTACCGTAATTCAACTGAAAATAAGATTTTAAGGGTGTTATGTTTTAATGGATGAACATACATCAAAAACACCAACAAATAACGGTATACGGAATATGAATGTAGAGTTTGATTATGCACAATCTTTTAGTCTTGGGTTAACTCATGAAGATTTAGTTAAAGTTGTTGTAAATCCTATACAGTTGAAGAAATCTAGGAGATCGAAGGAGATTAGGTCAAAGTTTCGAATTGACACAGTGAAGATCAGTGAAATTTTGAAAAAAAAGGGTTGAAGAAGGAGCAAAAAATTTAAAAACGGTACGAAAAGAAAAGAAAAGTTGATGAAATTGAAGACGATGTTCAGAAATCTTATGCTGACGATTCTGAAGAAGATAGTGAGGATGGGGTATTTTTTTGTTTGTAAATGTATTTCTTTGACTGTTAAGTATTGTGTTGTTCTAAATAGGGTAATAAAGATATTATCAAAGTTGTGAGTTAAAGATATAGGCCTATAAGTACTGTTAAGTATTGTGTTAACTACTCATGAACTGTCTATTGGCTATATGTATTTTTAGTAGAATTAATATGTATTTTTCAGTATTGGTTGCATTTTTTGTCTGCTTAAAATACATATGCTTGTTTATATGAATTTTTTTCTTATCCGACTGTTCTTCCTCAGATCAAGAAATTAGCAGAGATTATCCCTTTGTGTCTCCAAGCTTGTGATTTCTACAATAAGAAAGGAATTGATCTTCAAAATCATTCAAGATACAAAGACAAAGATTACTCAGATCTGTTTGTTGTGATATTTGAAGAGAATTTGCCTCAACAACCGAGTGGAAGCTTGTAAGTTTTTAATTTACATATACCAATATTAAATGTTTGTACAAAATATATTTTACTTATAAATAAATATTTTTTTCCTTGTTTTTGTAGGGATTGTGGTCTCTTTATGGTTACATATTCAAAGTGCCTTTCTTATGGTCACAAATTTATTGCGATTGAGTTCGACCCCAACTCACTTTCGTACAAGATATGTTGCACTTTTGTGGGACTATGGGATCCGAAAACAAGAAGCAAATGCTCATAGTTGTGTCGAAGCACCCTTGAGGCCTGCAAGGGAAAGTAGAATAACTAGTGTTACAGAAGTTTTTGATGTATGATGATTGATGGATTTATTACTTTGTACAGTTAGAGAAACTGGTGTATGAATGTAGGTTCTGATTGTACAACCTAATTTTTATGTTTGAAGTGGTTCTAATTGTAGGTTATAATAGTACTTATTTTTTAACTGAATGAAATTAATTCTGATTTGAATTGGGTCTAATTTTGATTTGAATTAAAGTTTAATTTGAGTATTTTATGCAGTTATATATTTTACTGTGAGATTTAGTTAAAAAAAATACAAATGTAGTGTTCATGTTATGCTTAAAAATACGTATGCAGTATCAATTAAAAGTTTTTATCCTAAAAATACATATGCAGTGTTAAGATTAAGCATGCTCAAAAATACATCTGGACCCATATCTAATATATTTTTTAATATGTTTTCATCTATTATCAATATAAATGCGAATTTGAATTAAATATAAACTTGTGTTTTTTATGAAGTTCTACGTTGTATTGTGAGATTTTAGTTATAAAATACATATGCAATATTGATATTTTGCTTAAAAATACATATACATTATACATCAAATGTATTTACTTAAAAATAAATATTCAGTGTTAAAATTAAGCATTTCAAAAATACACCTTGATCATAACTAATATATATTTAAATATGTGTTCATTTATTATCATTATAAATGAGAATTTGAATTAAAGATAAATTTGAGTTTTTTATGTAGTTCTACATTTTATTATGAAATTTTAGTTACAAAAGATACATATGTAGTGTTGATATTTTGCTTAAATATACATATGGATTATACATCAAAATGTTTTTTAGCATAAAAATACATATGCAGTGTTGATATTTTGCTTTAAAATACATATGCATTATACATCAAATGTATTTACCCTAAAAATATAGCGGCATTTGAGTGAACGATGTTGCATTCATTGTCATAAAGTCTTTGATGATATTTATATCGAGTGCCGGTGAATATCTATATTTTTGAAGCTAAAAGTAATTACTTTTAGCGATAATTATTATTGCCGGTAAAGCTACCGGTCATATATTGCGGCTTTTGTTATTACCGGTAAATGATACCTATTTTAGCGGCAATTATTATAACGACTAAAGTTGGACATGAATTCACATTAATTCATATACCAAATAAACCATATTGAGGCAAATAATAACACAAAATAACAAAATATCTCCATTATGTTGGCTTGCAAGAAGTTTTACGTTGGTCGTAACCTAGTTTGAGAACATTCTCTCATATATTCCCTTCACCAAGTCATCGTTGCCAACAATCAACTGTTAACCCTTGGTGTCAAATTAAAGGGCGAGTTCTTTTCTTGTCTTGCACAAAAACTTTCTTTATTCTCATTGATGAAAGACTCTCCCCCGAGAAGGTTTTACACATCGGGCCAGCTGATTTGTTTTATCTAGCTTGCCGTTAGTTCGTCTAGTGCCTTTCAGTTGGGGTCCTCCCTAGGGATTGGTTAGACCACTTGAATTTTTTTCGTCTATGGAAGGTAGTCAATGTGTCAGTCCTTTTGCCCCATTAGACTTGTCATTCCTTTGCTCTTTTTCTTTCTCTCTTCCAGTTCTCCTCCTCTACTTTATTTGACAGGGATGGAAAATACCACTCTATAAATAACAAAAAAATAGTAATTTTATTTTAAAATTTAAATGATTTGAGCTTGGAAGAAACCTTCAAAGATCAAGAACAGTAATTAGAATTATACCCCAAGTGGAAGTTAGGTCCTATTAGTCATAAGGAGCATCAAAAAAACTCTGTTAAAATCAATGCAATTGTTCAATCTAAGCAGCCATTGATAATGAGCTATGGCTCAGCAGAGAAGAGAAGAGAAAAAGAGATATTATTTCAGTGTAAAGAGGCCAAAAAATTAGTTCATTACAATGCAATAGTGTTGTTTATATAGAACTTTTGGAAGCTTCTATTCTAACTGTTTCCTAACTAATCACTAATCACTGCTTAGCCAACTAACTAACACATTAGTTGTTTAACTACTTCTTAATCAAGTAATTCCTAACTCATTACTCCCCCTCAAGCTGGTGGGTGCAAAGACATTTAACACACCAAGCTTGCCTTCTAAGTTTTCATGTTGCAACCGAGGTATGCCCTTAGTAAGTATGTCTGCAAGTTGTTCTCTTGAGCTCACATGTTTTATTTTCAAGACTCCTTCTTGTATTTTTTGTCTGATAAAGTGCCAGTCAACCTCTATGTATTTAGTCCTCTCATGGAACACTGGATTGGCTGCTATCTGTAACGCTACTCTACTGTCACTAAACACAATTGTTGGTTGCTCAATTTTACTTCCCAGCTCCTTTAATAATCCAGTGATCCATACTAGTTCTAAAACTGCATTAGCCATGCTCCTATATTCAGCTTCTGCTGAACTTCTAAAGACTACATTTTGTTTCTTTAACTTCCACGACAATAGTGATTCACCATGACTAAAAAGCCTGAAACTGACCTTCTGGTATTGGGACATGAAGCCCAGTCTTCATCACAATATACATTTAGCTTGTTTGATATCTTGCTACTTAAAAAGATTCCCAGTCCCTGTTCTCTCTTCACATAATTCATTACTCTCACAGCTACATCCCAATGCCACCTTTTTGGTTGTTGCAGGAATTGACTAAGTGTTTGGACTGAGAATCCAATGTCTGGCCTTGTCAGTGTTAAATACAACATTTTGCCTATCAACATCTGATATTGCTCTCCGTTTTCAAAAGGTTCATCTGTTGATTCTCCTGTGAATTGATCAACCTCCAATGTCGTTAACTTCATGTTCATTTCAAGGGGTGCCTTAGCTGGTTTAGCACTTCCTAACCCTAAATCAGAGATAATTTCCAATGCATACTTCCTTTGATTCATAAGAATACCTTTGGCAGATCTACTAAATTCCATGCCAAGAAAGAATTTTAAATTACCAAGATCCTTGATTTTAAATGCTTTCTGAAGAGAAGCATTAGTATGTTCTATGAGGCTCAAGTTATTACCAGTCACA
Source organism: Capsicum pubescens (assembly GCA_030864215.1). Taxonomy (NCBI): domain Eukaryota; kingdom Viridiplantae; phylum Streptophyta; class Magnoliopsida; order Solanales; family Solanaceae; genus Capsicum; species Capsicum pubescens. The sequence continues at coordinate 294,665,909 of CM061545.1, read as the reverse complement.
AGCATGTCATCTACATACACAAGGATTGCAACTATGTTTAACCCTTGATATTTTTGAATAAAGAATGATCCAGGCTGCTCTGAGTAAAACCAGAATGCACTAGTGACTCACTCAATTTCAAATTCCACTGCCTACTTGCTTTCTAAAGACCATAGAGGGATTTGACAAGTCTACATACAATACCATTCTCCCCCTGACTTGGAAAACCCTCAAGCAACTGCTTATACACCTCATAATGTAGGTCACCATGGAGAAAATCATTGTACACATCTAACTGATGAATGAACCAATTGTGTTTTGCAACCAAAGAGAGAACTGTCCTGACTGTAGCAATTTTAACTACTGGAGAAAAGGTATCATGAAAAACAATACCTGCTGTCTGATTAAAGCCCTTAGCAACTAATTGAGCTTTAAATCTCTCAATATCGCCATTAGCTTTTAACTTGACATTATAGACCCATTTGCAGCCAATAGGAACTTTACCCTTGGGAAGGGAACCAGGTCCCAAGTATGATTATCATTAAGATCCTTTAACTCAGTGTACATAGCTTCCAACCATCTCGGATCTTTGATAGCCTCTTGATAAGAGGTAGGTTCTTATACTACAGAAAAAGTATGTAGATATTTCTGATAAGAGGGAGAAAGATGTGCATATGACACACTGCCAACAAAAGGATAAAGGACTTTTCTAGCTGACGGTTTGGAAACAAAATCTGATAACCAAATAGGTTGCTTAGTGAGCCTTGTTGATCATCTAAGATTTGGTATATTGTATGGATTGAAAGTAGAGGTAGAAGCATCAGTAGGGATAAGAGATGGTAAAGGATTTTGAACAATATCAGAAGGTGGGAGATCAACTGGTAATGAGGAAGCCAGAGTAGGTGTTTCGGAGATGTTGCTAGGAGCATAAAAATCATCATCATCACAAGGACCTGGAGTGAGTGACATAAAATCTGTAGATTATCATCCACTGTATGGGTACCTTGAAGGGAAATTGGTTTTCCTGAAATACCACATCCCTATTACCAAAAAACTTCTACACAGCAAGATCATACCGAACATACCCTTTGGTGACATTAGAATATCCCATAAAACTGATCTTACAGTTCTTGGAGCAAACTTGTAAGTTCTAGGTAGTGTGTTAGCAAAATACAAACAACCAAATGTTCTAAAATGGAAGAAACAAGGTTTCTTCCCTAAAAAGACCTCATAAGGTGATTTCCCTGTAAGTTCACTAGAAGGAATTCTGTTAACAATATAAGCAGCAGTAAGAATACAATGACCCCAAACCTCCTGGAACCGGAGTGCTCTAGCCACTTCAAGCAAGTGTCTGTGCTTTCTCTCAGCTACTCCATTTTGCTGAGGGGTATGTACACAAGTTCTGTAGTGAATAATACCCAATTCTTTAAGTAAAGATTGCAAACTTTCATTGATAAACTCTCCCCCAATATCTTTCCTTATACCTTTAACTATGACATTAAATTGAGTAAGCATCATTCGAAAAAATTGTTTAAGTGAAAGAAAGACATCAGTCTTGAATTTCAACATGAAAATCCAAATAGTCCTTGAGCAATCATCAACAATTGTAAGAAAAAAATTGTTACCATAAAATGTCTGAGTACGATAAGGTCCCCATATATCCACATGTAGCATATCAAACAATTTACTAGACCTAGTAGAACTACTCGAAAAAGGGAGTCTGGTATGTCTAGCTAAGGGAAAAATCTGACAGGTGCTTAATACTAATTTACAATGTTCAAGATTAAATCTAAACATGTCCTTTATTGAGTGAACAGGTGCATGAGCCAATCTCTTGTGACATAACATGATAGTATTTTGAACATCTTGAGCTGACAAGATTTTAGTAGCAACAACCTCTTTAAGGGAAGGTCCAGGCCGAGCTAGATGATAAAAACCAGTATCCTCTTTACCAATCCCCATCATCTTACGTGTGGTAAGGTCCTGGAACAAACAGAATCCAGGTTAGAATGACACAAAATAGTTCATTTCCCTGGTAACCTTGGATACCGATAAGAGAATGTATTGAAATTCTGGGACAAAAAGCACATCATGTATTATGTCTAAACTTTTCTACTTTGTTCATTTGTAACAACATGCACATCATGCATTATGTCTAAACTTGTGAGCCATGTGGTTTGTAGAACCACTATCAATTATGCATCTTAAACTCTCTAATTTAGTATTAGGAGTTTGAGATATACCTTCCATGTTGTCCATCATATTGGTCTTAGGGGAATCTCGGTCAAGCATCTGCAAAATCTGTCCATGTTTCTCACCTGTCAGCTGTGGAGCCCCTGGTAAATCTCTGGAAATTAGTGGGTCTATTGCTTTTCCCTTCTGTCTTGTTCCATCATGCAGTTTTGGTATAGGGACCTCATCTTGAACATTATAAGCAGTATTCCATGTCACCTTCTTCTTAGATTTCCAATCAGGTGGGTGTAGACACCTAATTTTGTACCGACCGAAGTCTAATTTTATTTATTTTTAGTTCACCTTACTATGTGTCCAACCCCATGTAATTATATCCCACAAAAATACAAAAATAAACATAAAAAAAATACCTCTAACTAATTTATCTTATCCTAACAACCTACCCAATCAAAAGCTTCCACCTACCCTAACTACCCATATGATCCCCCCCTTCTTTTTCTTGTCCACAATGAAAGAATATATGGGGGACCCACCAAAATTCCCACATCATAACAAATCCATACCCATTATAAAAGAAAAATTCTAAGAGAAAAGAGGCTCATTCTTTGATCATCATCTTCTCCACAATAAATAGAATCACCAAATTATCTTCCTCACAAGAACAAGAACAACAACGGAATAAAAAAGTAACCGGTGAACAGTGACCGATGAATAGTGACGGTGAACGGGTCATTATTTGTCGAGTTGGATTGTTGGTGATAAGGTTCGGCTCGAGATTTCCGGATGCGGACACTCTTTATTCGAATAACATTGAGTTTGAAAGCTTCAAATTTAAGGTCCAATTCTTTCTTCTCTTTTATTTAATTCTTATGTGATTGTGATTGCGTGTGATTCGATACCGTGGTTTGTTTGTTGATGTGAACTGTTGGTGACATTTGGGTGTGTAATGTGCTAAGCATGAAAGGTGAATTTTTGTTATTCTCGATTGGTGGATTGTGTATTGAAATGGGTTAATCACGTGGTTAAAAATGAATTAAGGTGGGGATTAAAAATGGAGGAAAATGAATATTGATTAATTTTGATGTATTGATAATGTTAAACATGATAGAATTGTGATATGTTGAACTTGGTAGAAAAATGTAGGCCGGTTAGGAAAATTTAGGAATAACGATTTATTGGAGTGTTTGAATATGTGCGTGAATGGTACTTTCTACTTTATTGCACGAAAAGTTTAAATTGTACTCATTTGACTGGAGAATGCCCCAAAGGATTTGTATTGATTTATCCGGGGAATGCCCTGAAGTAGCATGTACGCAAAGGAGGCTCGTGATCAAGGCCCGGAACGCAGGGTGGAGTTTAGTTTAGGATTAGTTTAGAATAGAATAGGTTTTATATTTCAGCACTTCTTTTATTTTGGATTGTATAATTTGGACTAAACATTATTTTTGTTTGTTTTGAATTTTGTGTGATTTATTTGTTTGCTTGTTTTGTGTGTTTATGTGGTTTGACATTTGTAATGTCAAATTAGCCGATACGCTCCACCAAGCGACCGTTGTCGAACCACGGGATCGAGGGGTGCCTAACACATTCCCCTCGGTCAACAGAATTCCTTAGCCGAAATCTTTGTTCTTAAACTGGTTTAAAGAGTCAAATGGTTTCGAAAAGGATTTTCCAATGGTGACTTGGCACACCAGATTATGCCAAGTGGCAACTCTGATTTTGAATGTAAAAACAATCTTTTTTTGTAACCAATCTTTATTTTGTCACTTTAATAAAAAACCCTTTCAAACCTTAAAATACATAAAAATTTTTGGAGTCGAAAAAGGGGTGTGACAGCACTGGCGACTCTGCTGGGGAGTTTTTCAGAATCCGAGCTTTTTTTTGGGAGTCGTATCGGCTTTGTTTGGCATTACGAGTGTATAAGCATTGTTTGTGATTTTTGTTTGTGTTTTCACTTTTGTGCGTTTTCGTGCTCTTTGTTTACAGTATTTATCCTATGTGTTACCGCTTTATATCTGGCATCATTTGCATAACCCGAGTCAATTCTTTCTGCAACAAGTCTCGGAGCGCACGTCGTGCGCACGAACTATAGTTGAGTCACCTTTATTTTAGGGGGGGAGCCGTTGGATGTATGGAGTAGGTGGAAAGCAAAGCAGCCACTATCGACCATATGTTCCCCCGAACGGCCTTGTTAGTAAACCACAACGTAGGTCAGCCTTTAGGTCATGCTTATGTGCATCATATTGAGACCTATCGGGGCCCACTTGGTCCTTTGTAGGAGACTCACCTCTAACGCATCCCTACGTGCTAAATGTTGCATCTTTGAGGGTAATGGGGTCATTTGATGGACTGATTTGGTGAAAACATGTGTTAGAAGTAAGGTGCGTAGGTAAGAACTGTTGAAAAAAATAGAGAAAAAAAGTGAAGTGAGTCGAAAAGAAGAAAAAAAAAGAGTGTCGTAGCTTTTAGTGTTCTTTATGGCTTTTGTTCTTCACAATCCAAAAATTCAAAAAAAAAATGATTTTTACCTTTTGCACTCATTTCTCAAAAACGAAATATCAAAAATATTTTTCATTTGTCTCCTTTAGCATGCATTCATAATTTGAAATTTAAAAAAAAAAAAGATTTTTTTTAGCAGTTTTTATATAAGAAAATGCAAAAAATGGTACAAATTTGTACATTTCATGTAATGAAAATACCAAAAAGATTTTTTTTTCCTTCATAATTGTTGGTGTCAGTTTAGTTGAAGTGTCTAATTAAAAGAAAAAAAAAACCTCAAAAAGATTTTATTCGTTTGTCTTTGGTTATGCCCTTAAGTTAGGATCAATCTGTTAGTTAATCGTTAATTGTCCAATCTGGACGAACTACGCACCCCTGATTCTCCTCTCTCGGGAGTGAGATACGTAGGCAACCTATTTTAGGTTCGGGGATCTTATTTCAAAAATTCAAAAAAAAAATTCTTCACTCTACATTTAGAGTAGGTGTCTCATGTACATCTTTAAAAAGAAAGCAAAAAAATATATTTTCCTTTAATAGGTTCAAGTTTCATTTTCGTATGAAATTTAAAATAAAAAATTCAAAAAGATTCTTCTTTGGTAATCATATATTCCATTTTTGTATTGGGAGTTTAAACCTAAAAAATGGAAAAAAGATTTTCGTCAATTCTTTTGATAATTTGTTATTTTCTTTTCTTTTTAAAGTTTCAAGAAAAAGAAAAAAAAAATTAATTGGCCATTTTGATAAAACTTCACGAACTACGCACACCTGATTCTCCCCTTTCGGGGGTGAGATACGTAGGTGCCATTCTTGGGTTCGGTGATCTTTTCGAGAAAAAAAGAGGTTTTGAAAAACTGTTGAACTCTAACCATTTGTTATCTCTTGTCCAGCTAGTTTAAGGTGGTTGGTTGGTGGACTTTTTGGATGGTCCTCCATATCACACCAAATCCAAGGAAAGGTTAGTTGTATCCAACAAGGATATAGAGAGTGGCATCATGGATGAAACAAAGAGTCGGGAAATTGAGAGTTTAAAGGAACATAATTTGAGACTGAGACAACAAATGATGGGAATGTACCGAGCTTGGGACAGTGGGCTGCCTCCACCTCCGTTCCCAACTTTTGACCCCGACCTTGAGTCTTCCACCTAAATTGCAATGTCAGTTTCCTACTGTTGTTGATGCACCACAGCATGCCTCAGAATCCATTCCACGACAAATGCACCTCAATACTTCCACCACTCTTTCTTTATCTCCTTAGTATAAGTCTACCACATTCACAGCACCACATACCGTCTGTGCTTTTGTTGCTCAACCTTCTACTAAGGCTTTCACTTTGTCTATCAATCTAACGATTGTGCTTTCACAGTCCACTATTGACTCCACGTTCAATACTATTGATGATCATTGGTATACTCTTCAGCCTACAGTTAAGTTAAGTGAACCGCCAAAATTTCTTACTAAGAAGCCTAGCATGCCAAAAGAGCCAGAGAAAATGGTTGGGAAAGTGAAGAGTGTAGAAAATGATATGAAAAATTCCCCTGGACTTATGGTCTATGAAGATGTTTCATATAAAAACTGGGGCATGTCTTCAAGTGTTAACCTTCCTCCCAGCTTTGAGACATAAAAATTTGGGGAGCCTGATGGACAGAAGGATTCTATGAAACATTCGGGACGACATTGCAATCAACCAAGGGAAACTGAAGGAAAGAAGAAGGACTTGAACTTCCTCTTCATCTTTGAACAAATGAGGGTACTTAGATTTCATTGCTTCCTCAGCTTCCCATGTAATCTCTTCCCTTTGTTGATTTCTCCAAAGTACTTTCTCCGATGCTACTTCTTTATTTCTCATCTTCTTAACTTGACGATCTAATATAGCAATAGGCATCTCCTCATAGGTAAGATGTTCTGTTACTTGCACATCTTCAGTAGAAGTAATAAAGGATGAATCTCCGATGCACTTTTGAAGCATCAATACATGAAATACTGGATGCACTGATGAGAGTTCCTGGGGTAGCTCTAATTCATAAGCAACTTGCCCACATCTTCGAATAATCTTATACGGGCCTATATATCGTGGACTCAACTTTCCTTTCTTGCCAAATCTCATCACCCCTTTCATTGGCGATACCTTCAAAAATACCCAATCGCCTAACGAAAATTCTAGCCCTCTTCTTCTACTATCCGCATATGACTTGTGTCGTCTTTGGGATGTTTTCAACCGTTGCTGAATCACCTTGACTTTTTCTATGGCTTGATACACAAGATCCGGTCCGAACATAAGAGTTTCACCCGCTTCGAACCATCCTATTGGTGATCTACACTTCCTCCCATATAAAGATTCATATGGTGCCATTTTGATACTTGAATGATAGCAATTATTGTAGGCAAATTCAATAAGAGTTAAATGATCATCCCAGCTGCCTTTAAAATCTATAACACATGCTCGTAGCATATCTTCAAGTTTTTGAATGGTGCGCTCTGCTTGTCCATCCGTCCGAGGGTGAAAAGCTGTACTAAGATTCACTTGTGTTCCCAAACTCCGTTGGAAAGACTTCCAAAAGTTTGCGGTAAATTGAGTTCCCCGATCCGATATAATAGAAGTTGGCACCCCATGTAATCGGACTATTTCTTTAACATACAACTTCGAATATTCTTCAACTGTGTAAGTGGGCTTAACGGGTAAGAAATGTGCGGATTTAGTAAGCCTATCCACAATCACCCATATAGAATCAAATTTCCGAGTTGTACGAGGCAAACCTGTAACAAAATCCATATTGATCATGTCCCACTTCCATATTGGAAGATCTATGCATTGCATATAGCCTCCGGGATTTTGATGTTCCACTTTAACTCGTTGGCAATTTGGACATTCAGCTACAAATTCTGCAATGCTCTTCTTCATGTCATTCCACCAATACATATCTTTCAAATCTTGATACATTTTGGTTGATCCTGGATGAATGGAATACCTTGAAAAATGTGCCTCTATCATAATCTTCTTTCTTAGCCCGTCTATATCCGGCACACACAATCGGTTTTGGCACTGAAGTACTCCTTCTCGCATAAGCTCAAATGCCTTGGTCGCACCACTCTGAACGTTCTCCTTAATCTGTAATAAAATAGGGTCTGCATATTGCTTCTCTTTCACTTCAGCTACTAATGAAGATTCCGCAGCATTATGTACGATAAGCTCATTATTCGGAGTTTCAAGAAGGCGAACTCCCAAACTAGCTAACTGGTGAAGATCCTTAACCATCCCTTGCCTTTCTATAGGCGCCATCATATCCTTACGACTTAACGCATCAGCTACCACATTTGCTTTCCCTGGATGGTACAAGATATCAACATCGTAGTCCTTTAATAGTTCAAGCCATCTCCGCTGCCTTAAATTTTGATCCTTCTGATTAAAAATATATTGCAAGCTCTTATGGTCAGTATATATATCAACATAAAACCCATATAAGTAGTGGCGACATATCTTTAAAGTAAAAATAACTGCTGCCAGCTCAAGATCGTGTGTAGGATAATTTTTCTCATGTGGCCGCAATTGTCTAGAAGCATATGCTATTACCTTACCATGCTGCATCAATACACATCCTAAACCAATTCTGGAAGCATCACAATACACTGTATACCATTCGGTGCCTTCTGGAAGTACCAACACGGGTGTAGAAATCAACTTGTTCTTTAACTCTTGAAAACTCTTCTCACAGGCATAATTCGATTGGAATTTGGATGCTTTATGGGTTAGCTTAGTTAAGGGTGCTGAAATGGAAGAAAAGCCTTTAACAAACCTTCTATAATAACCAGCCAACCCAAGAAAACTACGAATCTCCGTAGGCGTTGTGGGCCTTGGCCAGTTCTTCACAACTTCTATCTTTTGAGCATCAACCTTTATCCCTTCACTAGATACAATATGACCCAAAAATGCCACCGACTTTCACCAAAACTCACATTTAGAGAATTTTGCATAAAGCTTACAATCACGAAGAGTCTGCAATACCTGTCGTAAGTGATTGGCATGGTCCTCTTATGATCTAGAATAAACTAGAATATCATCTATAAAAACTATCACAAATACATCCAGGAATGGCTTAAAAACCCTATTCATCAAATCCATAAAAGTTGCGGGTGCATTTGTTAGCCCAAATAACATAACTAGAAACTCATAATGACCATACCTTGTTCGAAAAGCTATTTTGGGTATATCTTTTTCTTTGACCCTCACTTGGTGGTAACCTGACCTCAAATCAATCTTAGAAAAGCACTTGGCGCCCTGTAACTGATCAAATAAATCATCAATTATTGGGAGAGGATATTTATTCTTAATAGTCACCTTATTCAATTTCCAATAATCAATACACATCCTCAGCGAGCCATCCTTTTTGCGTACAAATAACACTGGTGCTCCCCAAGGGGAAATACTAGGCCTAATGAACCCCTTTTCTAGCAAATCTTTCAATTGCTCTTTCAATTCTCGTAATTCTGTTGGGGCCATTCTATATGGAGGAATGGAGATTGGTTGGGTGCCTGGTATTACATCAATACCAAACTCTACTTCTCGTTCAGGAGGCAAACCTGGAAGATCTTCAGGAAATACATCAGAAAATTCATTTACCACCGGAACAGCGTGAAGAGTTGGTGGCTCCGCTTTTGTATCCCTTACTCTAACTAAATGATATATATATCCCTTGGAAATCATTCTTCTTGCCTTAAAATAAGAAATAAATCTACCTCTTGGTGCGCTAATTTCACCTTTCCATTCAAGGACTGATTCATTTGGAAAATGGAAATATACCTTTTTCGTGCAGCAATCAATTGTGGCATAACAAGACGCCAACCAGTCCATACCCATTCTAACATCAAAATCTACCATTTCTAACACCACAAGATCAGCCATCGTATCACGACCACAAACAGTTACTATGCAGTTTCGATAAACCCTTCTAGCTATAATAGATTCCCCGACCGGTGTGGACACTTCAAATGGATTAACTAACAGTTCGGGTATTCTTTCAAACTTTCCATCAACCAATGGAGTAACATAAGATAATGTATAACCGGGATCAATTAAGGCATATAAATCAAATGAAAATATAGACAACGCACCCATAACCATTTCTGGGGAAGCCTCTAAATTCTGTCGATCCGCTAGAGAATACGTATCATTTTTAGCCCCGGCAGAACTCGTGGATCCTCTATCACCTCTAACACGACCCATTGGATGTGCACCCCTTCCTGAATAAGGCATCGATGATGATGATGCAACAAATAACCCCGTAGGTCGTGCCATACCCCCTATGTCCCTTCGTGGGCATTCCCTCATCATATGACCCGACATACCGCACCAAAAGAAAACATTGGTCCCCAGCCGACATGCGCCCAAATGATACCTTCCACATTTATTGCATGGCTCTCGAGGAGGTCTCGAGTGGCTCATATTCCCTTGCCCTTGGTAACCCACTGATCGCGAACTATGACCCTCACATCTATAACACCCCGTATTCAAGTACATGTATTGGCGTATTCAAGTACGTGTATTGGTCTTATTTATATGGAATTAATTTTTTTATTTTATTTATACCGGAATTTACCCGTCGATGGTTCCATACGAAGGTTATTGAATAAGCATTCCAACGATATAAATATTTCCAAAAACGGATAAGTTTCGGATATAATCGAGCACGTTCGAAACTATAAAACGGTGGCCGGGATATGGTGAATAGTAAATGTGCAGGAAAATTTCCTGCACACAAACTACTGAGGCCTGCCAGTTTTTTTGGGTCAACTTTGAATGATCATAACTCCCTTAATATAATGAACTGGGAGAGATACGACCTATAAAAAGAAAGATATTTGAGTCTTATTTCCAATGCAATTGGTTTCATCCAAATCCAACGTCTGAGCAAGGAGTTATACTCGTTTTACTTCAGCCTCTTAAAACAGATTTTTAGGGTCAACTTCAAACGATCATAACTCCTTTTACAGGACGAACTGGGTGGCCTACTTTATATTAAATGAAATCCCTTTGAATTATCTTTCCAATGATACAAATTTCACCCAAATACGATATCGGAGCAATGAGTTATGGTCGATCTACTTTATCTTGTCAAAACAGTCCACCAGAGGACAGATTTGACATTATTTAAATTTTAAAGGCACTTTGGTCATTCTCTATGATATTATGGACGGGAATATGTGTATATATACATGTATATGAGTTCAAAAACTCATCTTCATCATCAATCATAGGAAAGAACAAACCCTAGCCAAATTTGACCTTAAAATTATCTTGTGATTCAACCGTAGAAAATCCAAATTGATTCCGTAGTTGTGTTCACCGTCTCGAGGGCTTCGAGAAGCACCCCTTATTTGTGCCAACAGGACTTCGAAATCAAAAGGGCCTTTTTATGGTAAGGATGTAAATTATGTTGGTGTTATTTATATGTATATGTATATATATGCATGTAAGCATAAGAAGTGTGTTATTTGATTGTTGTTGAAAGATGATTGGGAATGATGTTGGATTATTCTTGTGCATGGTTGGATTATGTTGAATTGTGAAGGGATTTGGTGTGATGATGTGGTATTGAAATGATGATTATATATATATATATATATATATATATATGTATACACATAAACCTATTATTCAAGTTGGTTTTTGGAATGCTATGCAAATATTGGTTGTATGGAATTATGGAAGAGAATTGTGGTGTTGGGTTGCTAATACTAGATGCCAAACATTTCATTGTAGATAAGTGATTTGTAAAGGTGGGAAGTTGTGTTGAATTGGTATCCGAATCTACGACGAGGTATGTAAAGCATACTCTAACGATGTTCTTTGGCATGAAAACACCAATGTTCCATCAAGTAAGATTCCGAGGTTGTCCAAAAACATGTATTGTTCTACATTACCAACGAAGTTGTTTCCATTCTATAAAGTGTCAAAATGTTTCATTGATATACCAAAAGGCTCCTATTTCATTGTTGTGATATTGATGATTCTGAAACACATTGTTGATGTACCAATGAGTCCTTATTACGTCGTTATTGTATAGAAGGTCTATTACTTGGTTCTTATTGATGTATCGTTGTTTCAAAGTATCAAAAATATGGTGGCGACCGAAATAACAATCTCAAAGATTAATTGAACTAAGTGATGGAAGTTCTCTCTTATCGGGTGGTATCCCAGGGGCATAAGCCTAGCATGGGTCGATCCCTATTTACGTATTAATGGGTGGTATCCCAGGGGCATAAGCCTAGCATGGGTCGATCCCAGTTGATATGTACTGGAGGCAGCCTAATGGTCACAGTACAGTACAGTAATGATTACAAAGATGTTAAGAACGAAGGTAAAGTGATTGAATAAATTCAATGTACAGGTTGTCACAAGTTCTAGTAAGTGTGGTCCACTCTTATTACGATTTATTCACTTGTTTCTGATTTCTATTGAGCTCCTATATCATATGTGATTATCTACAGCTTTACATACATAGTACATATTTCGTACTGACTTCCCCCACGGGGACCTGCATTTCATGCTGCAGGCACAGGTACCTCAGCTCATACACCGCACAAGTAGGAGCCAGGTCATACAGCTATTGTTGGTGAGCTCCAGTTTGCTTCGGAGCTTTCCGAGTCGGTTCCTAATGTTTTGATATTGTACAGGAGTCATGTGTGGGCGGGGGTTTGTCCCGACCCTAGTTATGTCATGTATATCCTAGAGGCTTTGTAGACATAAGGAAGGGTAAAGTCATGGAAGTTTATATAGTGATGTTATATCTGTATATGTGGTGGCCCCGACGGCCAAGTATTATATATATATATATATTTGTGCGTGTTGTGCTGATACAGGTAATTAGATCCTTCTATATGCAACGAAGTGTTGTCCAAATTTTTGGTTACATGTAAGGGAAAGTATAGGTATTTGAACGGGTTCTCCCGGGCCTTCTCGGCTTCGGGTGCCAGTCCGGCCCGATGGGATTTTGGGGCATGATAGAAAATGCACCTATTGTCATGACAGGGCCAAAGCAGAGTTTGAGAGGTTCAACCCACCAATACTGTCAGCCTCAATACCGAGCTTACATATCAGATCCACATAACCACTTGCAATAAGGTTTCTTTCTATGAAATCCAAGAAATCCCATTCCACTTCCGAGATATCCTATGAAAAATGCACAATTGTATGCCCATCCATCTTATTATCCACAATGGAATGCCCCTGTCCCTCAATATCATCCTCTACCCCCACAAATTTACCAAGGGACCTCTAAATCCAAATTTCATCCGAGGCCAGAGTTCGCAAAGAGGAGGAAGGAAAAAGATAATTTCACTCCTATTGGGGAATCCTATGCCAGTTTATTCTAGAGATTGGTACAGCAGGGCATGATCACTCCTCTCCTTGGGTATACTCCTGACCCGCATTCAAGAAGCTTTGATCCTAATGTGCGATGTGCATATCATTCTGATGTTCAGGGTCATAGTACTGAAGATTGTCGCACTTTGAAAAGAGAATTAGAAAACATAATTCAAGATAAATTGATTGTGGTGCAAAACATTGATCCTTCGACCATCCCACAGAGTTCTTCACCAGCACGCGGTATGGCACAATATGTGGGAGGCAATGAGTTAAGCATGGGGATCCAGAGCTTATTTGTTGAAGGAAATGTGTCTGACTGTGGTGGAAGCTCTAGTCATGTTGATATGCAAGACAGTGGCTAAGATATCAGGCTGAGCAATGGAGAAGTCACCCCTCTCCTTACCTGAAAGGGGTTTGGTAGTTTGTTTTGTTTTATTTTCTATTCTCCAAATTATTTCAGGGTTGTAGTTCAGGATTTATCTTGTTTTGTCCCTTTGTTGTTTATGTTCAAACCCTTCTATCTTTCATTTTTATTAAATGGAGTGTCCCCTTTTTCTTTGTGTTTTAAATATGTGTTGTTTTTTTGTTTGTTTTTACATAGTACATTTTATGTTGACTCTAGTGATATGATATGCTAGTGAAATTTACAGCTAGATCTTAACATCCGGTTTAAGAATGAACATTGAATCAGAGGGTTAAAGTTAGAAAAAGAGAGCATCTGAGGAAATAGATAGAGTGCTGGGGCATTTGGTGATCAATTTGAAACCTTCTTTGAAAATTAAGGCTATTATTTTGAAAATCGTGAGAATAACTTGGTCATCAATTGAAAGACATGTCTTAATTAGGTCAAACAGTGTCTACGTGATCCTATCAAGAGGAACAAAAAGAAAATCAGCTTCACAAAATCATGAGTCATTCAATGTGAGGAATGTGCAACAAAAGTGGAGTTGTATGCCATATAAACGCAGAAGAAATAGTGATGCACAGACTCAGTCAAATTTAATGCTGTAAAAGATGTCAAAAGATCTTCATCTTTCACTTTCATATTGCATGATATGTACTTGCATTTTCAAAGATTGATATGACGAAGGCATTTCATTCTGCCATCCAAACATCATGTCATACTTTGTATACCCCATTTGAGCTTTAGTCTTATTTTCTTTCATACACCTCTTTTGGAATCAATATAGTCAGCAAAGCTCGAAAGAACAATGTCGAGCAAAATAATAGTCAGAAAAATTCAAAAAAAAAAAAAGAGAAGAGAGAAAAAATGTGTCAAAAAAAAAGAGAAAAAAGAGTGAAGAAAAATAGAGTTAGAAAAATCCCCAAAAGAAAAAAAGAAAAGAAATCAGAATCAAGGAAAATAATCTGCCAGAACTACGCATGACCTGATTCTCCTCTCTCAAGGGTGAGATACGTAGGCTGCCCCACTCAGGGCTCGGTCCAACCAAATAAACAATTTAGTGTCACCCAGTCAGAAGAAACTAGGGCATGAGTTAATCCTCATTATTTGAGTCGATTCCAAAAGTTGTAAGTCCTACCCCACTTGAAGTGTCGTTTGGGCCCCATGCCATCCTTTCTTTCTAACCTTATCCAAAAGTCAAGTTACAACCAAAGAAAGACCTCAGATCAATCTTTGAGGATGTTAAGGCGGACCATGCAAGGAATATGATGATGCATTTGGGAACTATTTGTCTTCCTCAGCATAGGGAATCAAGAGAAAAATAAAAATGAGAGATTCGTATTGGTGAAAACCCTTACGGGCACCATAAGGCGATGATAAGTTGAGAGAAATAAAAATGAGAGAGTCTTATTGGTGAAAACCCTCACGGTCACCATAAGGCGATAGTGAACCGAGAGAAAATGAAAGATGTTTGTTGGCTAAAACCCTTCAAGGAGCCACTAGCCGATGGGGTCTTAAATGCAGTTGACCTAAGAAAAAAACTCAGTTTCAAGGACATTAACTCTACAACAATGGGTAGAAAGTTTGGATGAAAACATCAAGCTGCTTCATACAAAATGCATGGCATAATCATTAGTGTTGACTGTCATTTTTAGATGAAATTTTCATTTCTTTGTTTTAAAAGGGAACATTCATTGTCTTTTCTTTCTTTTATTTATTTTAATTTTATCTTTATTAAGTAAGTTATAAAAAAAAATTGTCATTCTTTTTTTTGTTTCTTTTCTTTGAGTCTAGTCCGTGTCAAAACAAGTGAGAAAAGATTTCAAAACTGGCTACCAACTTCTTTAATTGCACAAAGAAAGACAAAAGCTAGAAGATGAAAGAGACATTATTGTGAACCCAAAAAGGGCATGTAGAAATTTTTGTCAACAGAGAAGTCGGGGAACTCATGGAAATACCAAGGTTCAAAGGGTTTATTTGAGAAACACGACAAAGAAGAAATATTGTGTTTGTTTCAGAGTCACTCTTGATAAGATGAGTTTGAGTCAATGATATAGCAAGTCAATGACATATGATAATGGTTGGAAGCAAAGCTAAATGTGACGAGGGCAGGAGCAATTGCCTCAAAAGCCAAAGCCACAAACTAGCCACCATGTTTTTAAACTCACAAGTTTTATTTGTATGTAATAGGAATACATGTTGCATTCAGATCAAGGATTTCAGAGCCTAAACATCAAAGGCCGTAAATTCTCACCTCAACAAATGCAAGAGGCAAGGTTGCTGCACAGGTTTGGTAATCAAAACCATGGTAAAATTAATAATTCAAGATCTCTAGGATACGCATTTCCTTGTTTTGGTTATTCAAGCATCTTTGGTAAGGAGACGCACTTCATTGTTTTGATAATTCAAAAAACATTGATAAGGAAACACACTTCCTTGATTGGGTAATTCGAATTTTTCTTCTTACGTAATGCACTTCATAACTTAAGTCTTGATTCCTATAAGACATACCTTTTAGTTGAGTCATCCCCTTTGATTACTATAAGACGTACCTTTTAGTCGAGTCATCCCCTTTGATTCCTATAAGACATACCTTTTAGTTGATTCATCCCCTTAGACCCCTAGAAGACGTACCTTTTAGTCGAGTCATTCCCTTTGATTCCTATAAGACGTACCTTTTAGTCGAGTCATCCACTTTGACCCCTCGAAGACGTACCTTTTAGTCGAGTCATCCCCTTGGGTTCCTATAAGACGTACCTTTTAGTCGAGTCATCCCCTTTGATTCCTATAAGACGTACCTTTTAGTCGAGTCATCCCCTTTGATTCCTATAAGACGTACCTTTTAGTCGAGTCATACCCTTTGACCCCTACAAAATGTAATTTTTAGTCGAGTCATTTTCTTTGAATCCTATAAGACGTACCTTTTAGTCGAATCATCCCCTTTGATTCCTATAAGACGTACCTTTTAGTCGAGTCATCCCCTTTGATTCCTAGAAGACGTACCTTTTAGTGGAGTCATTTCCCTTGATTCCTATAAGACGTACCTTTTAGTCCAGTCATTCCCTTTGATTCCTATAAGACGTACCTTTTAGTCGAGTCATCCCCTAGGATTCCTATAAGATGTACCTTTTAGTCGAGTCATCCCCTTTGATTCCTATAAGACGTACCTTTTAGTCGAGTCATCCCCTTTGATTCCTAAAAAACGTACCTCTTAGTCGAGTCATTACCCTTGATTCCTATAAGACGTACCATTTAGTCTAGTCATCCCCTTTGATTCCGATAAGACATACCTTTTAGTCGAGTCATCCCCTTTGACCCCTAGAAGATGTACCTTTTAGTCAAGTCATTTCCATTGATTCCTATAAGACGTACCTTTAAGTTGAGTCATTTCCTTTGATTCCTATAAGACGTACCTTTTAGTCGAGTCAACCCCTGTGACCCCTAGAATACGTACCTTTTAGTCGTTTCATTTCCCTTAATTCCTATAATACGTACCTTTTAGTCGAGTCATCCCCTTTGATTCTTATAAGACGTACCTTTTAGTCGAGTCTTCCCCTTTGATTCCTATAAGACATACCTTTTAGTCGAGTCATCCCTCTTGATTCCTATAAGACGTATCTTTTAGTCGAGTCATTCCCCCTTGAACCCCAGAAGACATACCTTTTAGTCGAGTCATCCCCTTTGACCCCTAGAAGACGTACCTTTTAGTCGAGTCATTTCCATTGATTCCTATAAGTCGTACCTTTTAGTCTAATCATCCCTTTTGATTCCTATAAGACGTACCTTTTAGTCGAGTCATCCCCTTTGATTCCTATAAGACGTACCTTTTAGTCGAGTCATCCCCTTTAATTCCTATAAGACGTACCTTTTAGTCGAGACATCCCCTTTGAACCCTAGAAGACGTACCATTTAGTCGAGTCATTTCCTTTAATTCCTATAAGACGTACCTTTTAGTCGAGTCATCCCCTTTGATTCCTATAAGACGTACCTTTTAGTCGAGTCATCCCCTTTGATTCCTATAAGACGTACCTTTTAGCTGAGTCATTTCCTTTGATTCCTAGAAGACGTACCTTTTAGTCGAGACATTTCCCTTGATTCCTCTAAGATGTACCTTTTAGTCGAGTCATCCCCTTTGATTCCTATAAGACGTACCTTTTAGTCTAGTCATCCCTTTTGATTCCTATAAGTCGTACCTTTAAGTTGAGTCATTTCCTTTAATTCCTAGAAGACGTACCTTTTAGTCTAGTCATTTCCCTTGATTTCTATAAGACGCACCTTTTAGTCGAGTCATCCCCTTTGATTCCTATAAGACGTACCTTTTAGTCGAGTCATCCCCTTTGATTCCTATAAGACGTACCTTTTAGTCGAGTCATCCCCTTTGATTCCTAGAAGACGTACCTTTTTGTCAAGTTATTTCCCTTTATTCCAATAAGACGTACCTTTTAGTCAAGTCATCCCCTTTGATTCCTATAAGACGTACCTTTTAGTCCAGTCATCCCCTTTGATTCCTATAAGACGTACCGTTTAGAAGAGTCATCCCCTTTGAACCCTAGAAGACATACCTTTTAGTCATTTCCTTTTATTACTATAAGACGTACCTTTTAGTCGAGTCATCTCTTTTGATTCCTATAAGATGTACCTTTTAGTCGAGTCATCCCCCTGGATTCCTATAAGACGTACCTTTTAGTTGAGTCATCACCTTTGATTCCTAGAAGACGTACCATTTAGTTGAGTCATTTCCCTTGATTCCTATAAGACGTACCTTTTAGTCGAGTCATTCCCTTTGATTCCTATAAGACGTACCTTTTAGTTAAGTCATCCCCTTTGACCCCTAGAAGACGTACCGTTTGGTCATTTCTTTTGATTCCTATAAGACGTACCTTTTAGTCGAGTCATCCCCTTTGATTCCTATAAGACGTACCTTTTTAGTCGAGTCATCCCCCTGGATTCTTATAAGACGTACCTGTTAGTCGAGTCATTCCAATTAACTCATAGAAATTGCATTTCTTTATTTGGGATAATTTTCTTTTCAGTTTTGATATGATTTCAGGAGCATGCCCGAAGAACAGGGCGAATAAATGGAAAACCAAGCAACATGGTGAAGTAATTGAAAGTTAAACAAATAAAAATAGCAAGTCAGGAGCCCGCCTGCAGAACAGGGTGCAGAAGTTGAAAGCATGACAACAAGTTTATGAAATAGCAAGTCAGGAACCCGCCTGGAGAACAGGGTGAAGAAATTGAAAGGCAAGCAACAAGTTAAAGAAATCGCAAGTCAGGAGCCCTCCTGAAGAATAGGGTGATGAAAGTCGAGTCAAGAACCAATAGAAGCTGTATAGATAGGATTTTTGTAATTTCATTTATGTTTTAACTTGTAATTTTCATTTTTTTATGTAATGACGGAGCCGCTGACCGGAACCTCGATGGAACCTCACTCGACTCTCCAACTCGGTATAGTCCATCTTCCTCCAAAAGTTGAGATACTTGTCACTCGATCCTCTCATAATGTGAGTAGATGTGATGTCTTAAGTCAAGACCCGGTTGTCCTTCTTCCTTCTGTTTCTTTCTTTGAATAATGGTTGGGTCAAAATTTGGTCTCGCTGTCTACTTCTTTGTCTGAAAACACTTTCTGTTTACATTCAAAGGGGGCATGATGTAGAAACCTAATTTTGTACCTCCCAAACTCTAATTTTATTCATTTTTAGTTCACCTTACCATGTGTCCAACCCTATGTAATTATATCCCAAAAAAATACAAAAATAAACAAAAAAAATACCTCTAACTAATTTATCTTATCCTAACAACCTACCCAATCAAAAGCTTCCACCTACCCTAACTACCCATATGATCCCCACTCCTTTTTCTTGTCCACAAAGAAAGAATATATGGGGGACCCACCAAAATTCCCACATCATAACAAATCCATGCCCATTATAAAAGAAAAATTCTAAGAGGAAAGATGCTCATTCTTTGATCATTATCTTCTCCACAATAACAAGAATCACCAAATAATCTTCCTCACAAGAACAAGAACAACAGCGGAAAAAAAAAAGTAACCGATGAACAGTAATCGGTGAACAGTGACCAGTGAATAGTGACCGGTGAACAGTGACGACGTGAACAGTGACGGTGAACGGGTCATTATTTATCGATTTGGATTGTTGGTGTTAAGGTTCGGCTCGAGATTTCCGGGTGCGGACTCTCTTTATTCGAATAACATTGAGTTTGAAAGCTTCAAATTTAAGGTCCAATTCTTTCTTCTCTTTTATTTAATTCTTATGTGATTGTGATTGCGTGTGATTCTATACCGTGGTTTGTTTGTTGATGTGAACTTTTGGTGACATTTGGGTGTGTGATGTGCTAAGCATGATTGGTGAATTTTTGTTATTCTCGATTGGTGGATTGTGTATTGAAATGGGTTAATCACGTGGTTAAAAATGAATTAAGGTGGGGATTAAAAATGGAGGAAAATGAATATTGATTAATTTTGATGTATTGATAATGTTAAACATGATAGAATTGTGATATTTTGAACTTGGTAGGCAAACGTAGGCCGGTTAGGCAAATTTAGGAATAACGATTTATTGGAGTGTTTGAATATGTGCGTGAATGGTACTTTCTACTTTATTGCACGAAAAGTTTAAATTGTACTCATTTGGCCGGGGAATGCCCCGAAGGATTTGTATTGATTTATCCGGGTAATGCCCTGAAGTAGCATGTACGCAAAGGAGGCTCGTGATCAAGGCCCGGAACGTCGGGTGGAGTTTAGTTTAGGATTAGTTTAGAATAGAATAGTTTTTATATTTCAGCACCTCTTTTATTTTGGATTGTATAATTTGGACTGAACATTATTTTTGTTTGTTTTGAATTTTGTGTGATTTATTTGTTTGCTTGTTTTGTGTGTTTATGTGGTTTGTACATTTGTAATGTCAAATTAGCTGATACGCTCCACCAAGAGACCGTGGTCGAACCACGGGATCGAGGGGTGCCTAACACCTTCCCCTCGGTCAACAAAATTCCTTAGCCGAAATCTCTGTTCGTAAACCGATTTAAAGAGGCAAATAGTTTCGAAAAGGATTTTCCAATGGTGATTTGGCACACCAGATTATGCCAAGTGGCTACTCTGATTTTGAATGTAAAAACAATCTTTTTCCGGAACCAATCTTTATTTTGTCACTTTAACAAAAAACCCTTTCAAACCTTAAAATACATATCTTTTTTTTGGAGTCGAAAAAGGGGTGTGACAGCGGGTATCCATGTAGCTTAAAGCAGTCATCTACCACATGTCCTTGAATTTTACAATAGTCACATTTTTTGTTCCAATTCTTCCTGCCTTTCTGAAAAGAGTTTCCTTTGGTATGTTGATAGTGCATTCCTCTCCCAGCCATGTGAGCTGCAATATCTGAACTCTCTCTAGTCAAAGTTCTAGATACAAAACCTTCTCCAATTGACAATCTAGAACCTAAGCCTTTTGCTGCTAACAGAGCCGTTAAATCGGCACCTTTACCTTGCATAGTGGAACTACCAATAAGTCGTTGGCTCTCCCGCTCAACAAGCATAGCACATGCCTTGTTGAGATTCAGAGTAGGTTCAGTCATCAAAATCTAAATCCTCGACTGATTATACATTTCATTCAAGCACATTAGGAACTGCATCAATTTTTATCTCTCAACATGATTATTAAACTCCCTTGATCTAGGGCAATGACAAGATGGAGGAACTATACTAGCAAATTCATCCCATAAATTACGATGTTTTGAAAAATAACAAGGTATACTGTCATTTCCTTATATAGTAGTCGCTATGGCTTTATGAAACTGCTAAACTCGTGATGCATTTACCTTGTCAAAGCGTTCATGCAAATCCTCCCAAACAGTTCGTGTATTAGTAGCATTGACAATTCCAGTGTGCAACTCCTGTGTTACTGAGCTCATTATCCATCCTTGAACAATTGCATTGCACCGGTCCCATTGACGTCGAAAATCAGCTCCGAAATCCTCTTTTTTTAATGTTCCATCAACAATCCCCAGATTATTTTTCCCAAGCAACTGAATGCGCATAGCCCTACTCCATATCGAATAGTTATCGAAACCGGTTAGCTGCATCGGAATAATGGGCGCTCCGGTGGTGTCTGAAGGGTGTAAAAATAGGGGATGATTGTGATCGAACTTCACAGTGTTCAATGTTGAAGCTGCCATGGTAGAACTTCAACCTTCGTTACTAAAAACTGTCAATGAGCTCGTAATCTCACAAATCTCTTCCGTGGAACGCACAATCGTGGTTCAAAGCTCTGATACCATGTTAGAATCTGTGCAATTGTTCAATCTAAGCTGTCATTGATAATGAGCTAGGGCTCAGCAGAGAAGAGAACAGAAAGGGAGATATTATTTCAGTGTAAAGAGGCCAAAAAATTAGTTCATTACAATGCAATAGTGTTGTTTATATAGAACTTCTGAAAGCTTCTATTCTAACTGTTTCCTAACTAATCACAAATCACTGCATAGCCAACTAACTAACACATTAGTTGTTTAACTACTTCTTAATCAACTAATCAAGTCATTCCTAACTCATTAAACTCCATCTTAATTCACTTGCTAATGAACAAGTTACAAACAATCTCACATTCTAAGCTTACCGGTGCTTGGGAGTCGTCAGACGACAAGTTGACACCATTTTCTGGTAACTAGCTTGGCAAGCTTTCAAAGACGTGATCAACTTTGTAAACAAAATGATCAGTTCTTTTTGAATCGTAAACATGCATTCATATATTAACAAATCACAAATAATTTGATTTCAGAGGTTATTAACCTTTGTTTCTTTTAAATATGTAATTTTCAATTTATAAGAAAGTTGCTTCTTTAATCGCAGTATGTCAGAATGAACAATTGTTTTTAGTAGGTTTGGTAGAAATACAACCTTTCCCTACTACAATATTTTTACTCCAATCCGCACTAGGAAAAGACAAACTTATTCACATAATCGGTGCTTGTAATACCAAACCATGTTAATTTTATGGTTAACTAATAATTGAAGTGATTGTACATAACAACTAATAAGTAATAATCGTTGATGAACGAATAAAACTTATATAAAATAAAAATGTCATGTATCTTTTCTCGTTCGATGAACACCGAATGTTAGAACCTTCAGGGATAACTCAAATATTAAATTTGAAAATTCAGAAATGTTATAGTAATAATTTGATATTTTATTTTTTATTATTACTCTTCAATGTGTACTCAAATTAATAAAGTGATAAAATAAAATATCATACGTACTACTGATGTAATGTTTTCTTTTTAATACTTTTGTAGAACGTCATAATTCAAATTAAGAAAAACATATATTGTCTAATTATGAATTATGGTCATTAAGGATTCGATTAGCGCTAACAACACAAAGAATAGAGGCCAAAGCTGGTTCCATTCAAATCTTTTACAAAAAAAGAAAAAACATAAATTTATAGGCTCTCCAAGTAATTTTAATTTATTTTCCTTAAAAGGTGAAACAAAATATTGAAATTTCTAATATAAAAGCTCTTAGTGTTGAGATAAAAAATCACAACTACTACTTCTTGGTTTCACAAATATTGAGTAGTTTTAATTTAGTCATGGCAAGACTGAGCAAGGGTCGAAAAAAGGTCGAAATAGTGAAAATGAAAAATGTGAGTAACATGGAAATTACTTTCTCTAAGCGTCGTGATGGCCTGTTCAAAAAGGCTAGTGAACTTTGTACGCTATGTGGTGCTGAAATTGCCATTGTCGTATTTTTTCCAGGCAAGGCCAACAAAGTTTACTCCTTTGGGCACCCTTCAGTGGAGTCGCTGGTGGATAGGTTCCTAGGGAGGGACCTCCTTCCAACAAATGATGATGATCGCCATGACCACTTATTCATGGCTCATCAAAACACTGGTCAACGTGCGCTCAATAAGGAGGTCATGGACTTGCAGGAGTCTCTCCGGAAGGAGAGAGTTGTAGGGGAATCCCTACTTGAATCTGGGAGGGGATCCTACGATCGTGTGTGCGAATCTCCGATTATTGAAGGACTTAGTCTCTCCCAACTAGAACAATTGAAGGAGGCATTGGAATCTCAAAAGCGAAAAGTTTAATTCGAGGCAGAACTTAAACAAATGGGGAGTGATGCTCCACTCCCATTTCTCACCCTTGGAAGTGCCTTGTCTCCTACTAGTGGTGATGGGGTAAGTTCTTCACGTGGACCCAATGTTGGTGCAGCCTTTCCTAATTAGGGCTGGTGGATCTACTTCTTCTGCAGTTCCCTACTAGTTCAACTATCGTTCCTAAGTCGCGCATTGTGGAAGGCGCATGAGTAATAAGCGCACATCTAGGTTTATCGTGTCATTTAAGTTATCCCCAGTGTGTCATGTCTTATAATTTGTGTCAGTCCTATCATTTGTCTTATGGTTCGTTCGAACCCTACAAGTTTAGTTATTGTGTCATGTTGTCAGTCCATTTTTATGTTGATTTTATCATTTGAATGGTGTTAGTGTGTGTCATTCGAGTCTTGTTATCAGTCCATAGTCGTGTTGTTTTTGTCGTTTGAATGGTGTCAGTGTGTCGTTTGAGTCATCTTATGATGTTCTATCATCAGTTATGGTTCATTCGAACCCATTAATATTAGTTATATATATATGTTATGTTATTAGTTTGTTGTTATATTGATTTTATACTTGATTGGTGTTTCTCTCTTCTTTAACAGCATATATCTAGATACTACACATCTTCAAAAGAAAATCGATAGATGCCCGTTTGTATATTATCATATGTCGTGCTAAGTATACGGTGGCTACTACTGGCTACCATTACAACGAAAAAGATATTTAGCGTAAATAAATATTTCCACAAAAATATTTAACGACATTTATGTTAAGGTCATTGCATGGCGTTAATGTCTTTAGTGGCAGTTATATCAAGTGCAGGTAAATGCTCATATTATTAGCGCCAAAAATAATTACTTTCAACGACTTTTTATTTAGCAATAAATTGCTGGTAAAGCTACCGTTAAATAAGACCTATTTTAGTGGTCCTATTAAGGAAATATTATTAAGAGAATATATCTTAATACTAACCATGATAAAGATAATTAGATTGTTGAATACATAAAAACAATGATTTGACCATTGCAATAATATTCTATAGGAATTCCAAAAATCTATGGTAAAAATGGAAAGTAGTAGAGTACAGTCAGCACTATGATTTGTGTATGGGCTCGTTTGGTATAAGGGATTAGAGATAATTAATATTGGGTTTACTGGTAGGATCAATTTATCCCATATTTGATTGAGATAAAATGCATGAGATAACTTATTCCGTAATTGTAGTGTTATTAATCCCACCTTGGGGGTGGAATACCTAATCTTGCATAGTTAATTTCAAGATAACTTACTTTCAACCAAACAACAATACATACGTAAGTCACATAATCTAATGAAAAAATTTACAAAATTTTTTCACTATTAAACTGCACTTACGATAGATACTTGGCAAAATACTGGACAACGCATACAATAGAAAAAGGCTTGACCAATATACACTGACAGTTTAAATGACCACCCTGCTATTGTGCGTGAAATAATATGCATACCTGAATTTTATTGACTCAATTCATGGTTGTTGTAATTGCGTAATTAGCAAGGTAGGTCACGGATTTAGATAAATTCAATGTAAAATACACACAGATTGAAAATCCTACTTACTTTACAAAAGCAAAATAATGTACGTCAAGGTAAAGTTACTGGAAGAGGAGCTAAAAGGATTGAAAATCCAAATCCTACTATAAAAAATAAGAATAATTAAACAAAGTACTTGTAAGAAGAAAACAATTTTTTAAAAAAAATTGGTCAACTTTTTAAGTGTTAGTGTCTTTGTGCCCCGATTAATCATTTTAGGATAATCATTTTTTTTATGCGTTTAAGTTCTGTGCATAGTTAGTGAATAAAATATTTTGCATTATCAATTAGCTTGATCTGTTATTGCAGGTTATCCAACTATTTACATAAAAAAAATAAAAAAAAAATAACCTGCAAAAGCAAGTCAAATTTACCTGATAGTGTAAAATATTTTGTCAACTGACAATGCATAAAATTTAAATTCTTTTTTTGTTGTACCAAAAGCACATAATTATCTTTTGTAACATAAACATAATGATTAAATTTTGTTCAATTATCACAAAAAAAAAACACTAAAATACTTTTTATAACAAATATCTAATTTGAGTCATCCGATGATGTTCATCATCTGTTATGATTCATTCGAACCCTATAAGTTTAGTTATGTGCCATGTTGTCAGTCCATTGTCATGTTGATTTTATCGTTTGCATGATGTTAGTGTGTGTTGTTTGAGTCGTTATTTAATATTTTATCATCGGTTATGATTCATTTCAACCCAGTAATGTTAATTATATGTGTTATGTTATCTGTCCATTGTCATGTTGATGTTATCCTTAAATAGTGTTGCTCTCTTCTCTAACATTTAACATGTATTTGTTATCCTTGAAATCTTTAACGGTGTTGCTCTCTTCTTTAACATGTATCTAGATATTACAAATCTCAAAAGAAAATCGGTGTATGCTTGTTTGTATATTGTCATATGTCGTGCTAGGTATATGGTGGTTACTGACTACCAACTACAACAAAAGAGATATTTTGCGGCAATAAATATTACAACAAAAATATTTAATTCCGTTTAAGTTAAGGTCATTGCATTTAATGTTGATAAAGTGTTTAGTGGCATTTATATTGGATGTTTCGTAAATGCTTATATTATTGGCGCTAAAAGTAATTACTTTCAACGACATTTATTTAGCGATAAATTACTGATAAAGCTACCATATTTTGCGGGTTTTCTTATTATCGATAAATCGGACCTATTTTAGTGGAAATTATTATAATGATTAAAGTTGACCACGAATTCACGTTACTTCATGTACTGAATAAGCCACATTGCGGAAGATAACATACCAAACTGTACCTATGTGCAAAGTTCTTTAGGTTGTTTTGGCCCTTATAGATGCTTAGCTCAAAGGTTTTGTTTGATCAATTCCTTTCGCCAATGTTAAGCATTTTATGCTTGAACGACTTATTTAAACTCCGCATGAACTAGATGCTTAATGTTCAAGACCAGAACAAAGTATATTTGGTTCCTTGTTTTTTCTGATTATTGCAGTGTAGAACTATCAATAGATAGATCGTCCTCAGAAGTCACTGCTCTGTAATTTGGAGTGTGCAATTTACATGAGTAGGATGAACATGTGATTTGCATTTTTTTTTTGGTGTGTGGATAAATCACATGCTCCGTCGATGGTGGCATATTTTACTTAACAACTAATGGTTTTATTTGTCTGAATTTCAGCTTTTACAGGAGCTAAGAATTTACAAATTATAAACTCAACAAACACTTATATCCAGGTTATTCTGATGTTCATAGTTTGTTTGTTATCCTTAATGAGCTGTTTTTGTCTTGAGCCGGGGTCTATCGGGAACAACGTCTCTACCTCATGGCGGGAGTTTAGTTTACCGGGCTGCCCTTTGAATAGTGTATTGTTCCAAAAACCACCAAATAACACAGTCATTTGATAAACATAGTCAACTTAATTGATGTAAAAGTAGTATAAACTTGTGTACTGGAAATGCAGTATCAATTTCTAGTACAATCAATTTTTATTATTGTGACTCCTGGTGTATTTAATCTTCATTCTAATGAACATTCCTTGAGTTGAACTTCACTGTATCCCTGTTCTAAGATCTACATAATACAGAATGGGGTTGTTTTAGAGTGTATACAGAAGACGATTGGAAGACAGATAGATTTAGTAAACATAACTATTCAGATACGATAATGTATAAACACAAGAAAAACAGTATGGATTGAACTCCTCGTGAACTGTTTCTCTGTTTAGAAGTGCATTGCCTGTCTAGAGATGAACCGAAATCTGGTAGCACAAAAATTTTGCATTAAGGTACAAAAAGTACAATAGAATGATTACAAAAAAACCAGTCGAGTAAGATTTCCTATAGAGTCGGTTAAGGATCCAGAAAATCCACAACCAACAAAGATACTGTCATGAAATTAAGAACAGATCAGCAAATTATCATGAGATTAGCTTGTAAGTGAATTCAAGTTCAATGCTTATTCACATTTACTTACAAATTTGATAGCTTTGTCAATTTTCCAATAGACTGAGGAAAAGGTCCTGTCAAATCCTTGTTGTATGATAGATAGATAGATCCCTATGAGGTGCAGTCAATAATTAGAATCGAATTTAAGTTTGAGAAATCATACCAAAGTAGTGCTCATTCACTCATCTTAAGATCTTAACTAGATGACCTCATTCACTGATTCATTCCATATATACAGATACCGTTGTGGGCTGATTGTTATCTCTGACGTATTTATTTTTTGATGGATATTTATTTTATATGTTAGAACTCTTGCTTATAAAATTATTGGTATGTCAAGAATAAAGGAAACTTTCCAAACTGTACATTAGCGACATCAATTGTTGATTGCCTGCTTGAACATCATTTGTTTAATCATTCTTGTCCATTCCTGAGATTAAATTCCTTGCTGGTATATCTGTATAATTATGACAATATTATTGTTATTAGTTTATTATAAGCTCGGTTCTAGTTGAAGACTATTCTTTATCTTGAGCCGGGGGTCTATCGGAAACAACCTCCCTACTTTTTCGGAGGTAGCGGTATGGACTTCGTACATTTTACCCACCCCAGATCCCCCTTGGTGGGAGTGTACTAGATTTTTTGTTGTTGTTGAAGCGTCTCTATATTTAATGGACAATTGCTTGAATTAATACGTCTCTATATATAATGGACAATTGCTTGAATTAATACCCAATTCTATTATAGAGAAGTCTTATTGGTACGAGGATATATCATTTATCTATTTTGCTTGTTGGATAATATATCGGAGCATCTACCTAAAGATCAGGAACTTGCTATCAGTTACGGTGTTCCTTTGAAGATACTAGCTCATCCTAAAGACGCCATTGAAAAAGTGTTTGGATCTAAACATTCTGGACGTGTGCGTGGTTTAGGTGGAAATGTTTGTCCTTCAAAAGCTTTTGGAATGTCTAGAAATAGTCATGTGAATCTTGGTAGCTCAAGCAGTAATCTTCTTAGGCTTTAGTATATTTTGGTGTTTCTTTAACATTAATATTTATGGTATTTTTTATGAATATTTAAGGTTTGGACCTTATCTTTTGTGCTAATTTATTGAACAATATCAGAACTTTGATTATTATGTTACAATTAATATCAATCTTGTGTATAATGGTTAATGTGTAACTGAATGTCTATCATTATTTAGAAATTAGTATCAGACTATCATATATATATATATATTTTAATTTTTATTTTAAGAAGAGCTGGCACTTTTGTCACGATTAAATCATGGCAAATTTATGCAAAAATATAAATTTTTTTAAAACGATGGATACTTTTTTGCCACGGTTATATGAAAAAAATATATATTTCTTAAAAACTAGGCATTTTTGCCACGGTTATAACTGTGGCAAACTGATATGATAGCACAAAATTTGAACAAACTACCCATGGAATGGCCATGGCTAAATATACCTGAAAACCGTGGCTAATGAAATGTTACCACGGACGTTAAAACCGTGGCTAATTTACTTGCCACGCCCCTGTTGGACCCACCTTTAACCGTGGTTAATGAACCGTGGCTAAACTATTTAGCTACGATTTTGGTACCATATAGCCACGGTTTTGCACGTGGCTTAAACACGTTTTTTTTGTAGTGATTATTCATGGCTTGTATTTAATGTAATCATATTTTTTGAAAATAAAAAAAATATAAAATTTAAAATGTGACTAATGTATTTATGTTTTTTATACATACAGATTATTAAGTTATGCAAATACAATAAATGTGAATCAAATACATCGATTATAAATAATAATATTATAAAGTGTGGTTATGAAATATGAATTTTGTGCCAAACAGTTGCTATTTTTGAAACTTACAAAAAAAATAACGAAGAAGCAATTCAGTTCCACTGCCTACTTACGAGTATTTCTTTTGTTCTTTCTTCGTTGTGTGTGCATTTGGTTTCTTTTATTAGAATTGAGGGGAAATGGAGTTTATTTTGTTTAAAAAAAAAAGAAATTAAGTTTCTATACACATACACCTAATGTTAGTAATTTTTTAAAAATAAATTCGTCCTGGGGTTTAAGTTCTTTTTAACACCAAAATTCGGAAAGTGTAAATCCACCTCCGGAGATTTTCTTTTTGTGAAATAATGAATTTGAAAAGCACTATGAATTTTTAGGCTTATCATTTTATAATTATAGAATTATCATGGGACGGGTGTAAGCTATGGTCTTCTTTAAATTTTCTCTAGAGTAAAAATAG
This sequence comes from Capsicum pubescens, assembly GCA_030864215.1. NCBI lineage: Eukaryota > Viridiplantae > Streptophyta > Magnoliopsida > Solanales > Solanaceae > Capsicum > Capsicum pubescens. The sequence continues at coordinate 294,636,073 of CM061545.1, read as the reverse complement.
TAAAGGGAAAACTACCTATAGTAGCATACTTAAGTATTAAATTACAAAAAATAGAAACACTTTATCCTAATTACATTATGTAGCATCTGTAACATTATTTTAAGTGGTTCCCTATTGTTTGCCCCCTAAGAAAGTTACTGTGCTAAAATCCCCTTTTCACGCCATTCTTATTTCTGTTTCCTTAATTTAAATTTTTTATTCCTTTTCTTTCGCCATTAACGATCTCTCCCACTTCAAATTTTATTCCTTTTGCACGATTCTAGCATGATCTGTGATAATGATTTACTTCTTCTATTTCAGGTAACTATTAATCGCATTTTGCATGTTAGCGGTTCTTTTTATTTTCCTACTGTAATTCAACTGAAAATCAGATTTTAAGGGTTTTATGTTTTAATGGATGAACATACAGAAAAAATACCAACAAATAACGGTATACGGAATATGAATGTAGAGTTTGATTAAGCACAATCTTTTAGTCTTGGGTTAGCTCATGAAGATTTAGTTAAAGTTGATATAAATCCTATACAGTTGAAGAAATCTGGGAGATCGAAAGAGATTAGGTCGAAGTTTCGCAATGACACAGTGAATATCAGTGAAATTTTGAAAAAAAAAAGGGTTGAAGAAGGAGCAAAAAAATTAAAAACAGTACGAAAAGAAAAGGAAAGTTGAAGAAATTGAAGACGATGTTCAGAAATCTTATGATGATGATTCTGAAGAAGATAGTGAGGATGGGGTATTTTTTTGTTTGTTTCTAAATAGGGTATGTCACACCCCTTTTTTTTCTCTCCAAAAAAGAAATGTATTTTAAGTTTGAAAGGGTTTTATGATTAAGGTGACAAAAATGAAAAAATTATTTCGAAAAAGGACTATTTACATTTTTATTCAGAGTCGCCACTTGGCACAATCCGGTGTGCCAAGTCACCATTGGAAAATCCTTTTTCAAAATGATTTTTGACTCTGTAAAACTGATCTACGAACGGAGATTCCGGCTAAGGAATTCTGTTGACCAAGGGGAAGGTGTAAGGCACCCCTCGATCCCGTGGTTCCACCACGGTCGCTTAGTAGAGCGTATCGGCTAATTTGACATTACAAATGTATAAACCATACAAAAAACACATAAAAACAATCCATTAAACACATGAGACAAAACAAATCAAAAAGTTAGTGTCCAGTCCAATTATACAGTCCAAAATAACAAAAAAGCGTAAAAATAAATCCTATTCTAAATTAATTCTAGACTAATGCTCTACTCGACGCCTCGGGCCTTCATCGCGGACATCCTCCGTGAACAAGATACCTTGGGACATTCCCCGGTAAATAAATATATACAGATACATCAGGGCATTCCCCGACCGAATGAATACATTTTTAGTGCGAGAAAATCAAATTATTCAACTAAATTTCAAATATTTCATCGAATTTCCAACATTCAACCAAAGCAACAAGTTCTAAAATTGGCCTACCCGAACCTATATTGCCTATCCGTTTCAACCCATCGTAAATCTATCCCGATTCATGCCAACAATAAATCAAAATTAAACCGAATCTATCCTTTTTGTCAAATTTTCAATTCCACCCCAACTTCCTTTCTATCAATCCATTAGAACATGATCAAATTTATTCCTCAAACCACCAAAACCAAACAACCAAGCATCATGATCATAACATCAACATAAACAAAATCCAACAAAACCATAATCACACCACTCGTAATAGCAACCCATACAAACAACCAACCAAATATATATATAAAAAAAGGAGTTAAGAAATGGACCTCGATAGAATGTTTTGGAGATAATAAAGAAACCCGGGACAGGAATCCTCGAATGGAAACCTCCAAAGTAGCACAATCCACTCAGTATCAAGAATAAACTACCCGGACGACGTGAGAATAGACGAACCCAAAACCCCGATCAATACGACAGAAGGTCGAAAACCGACGTAGCTTGAGCTCCGGTGAGCTCAGACGAGACAGAAAGAGATGGACCAAAAATTCCAGCGATCCTCACTGTTTCTTGGCCGGGTCTACTTCGAAATCAGTGGGGACAAAGAAGATTCAGGAACTTTAAACTCAAGTCGATCACAAGACCACCTTCCGATAAACTTTCGTTGATAATAAAGAATTAAAGAAGCCCAGACTTGGAACCCCGACTAGAAAACTACGACCACGAACCAAAGTCCAACTCAATATCGAGAGATACCGACCCGGAAAGCTTTGAATCCTAATCAAAGAGAATTAATGAGCAACCCGATACTGAAATTGCGAAAAATCGAGAAACCCGTATCCGAAATCTCTCCGAAATCGACTAATTTGGTCGCTTGTCCGTATTTCCGCAGCGAGGGAGAAATTTTTTGGACAAACGACGCCTGAATCTTCCGAACCACACTGATTCCAATGACCTAAGGACTAGACCGACAAACTAAAAAATCAAATCCGGCAAAATTTTCACCGGAAATCTAAAGACGGCCAGATCTCTCAAACCATCTTCATTCACGTTTTTAACTCTCTCCCTCTCGATTTTAAATCTCTCTCTCTCTCCCTTGATTCTATGTGTGTGTAAGTGTGTAGTGTGTGAAGGATGCCTGTTGCTGTAATGTATTGATGGTGTTGTTGTTAAAAAAAATAGAAGCTGATAGAGTAGTGGTGTGTGCGGATATGTTTGTGCGTGTGTTGATTGAATGAGAAAAATAAAGAAAAAAAAATGGAGGAGTGGTCTCTTCTCTGATGTCGATGTTGTGATGAATAAAAAATGGACCCCTTCTATGCGTGCACTGTCCCCCCTTTATGTATTGATAAGAATGGCCAAATCTGTGGGCCCTTTTTATTTATTAGTGTGTTGGTTAAAAGGGAATAAAAATTTGAGGGGGTGGGGCAGTGGGGTAGGTGGTTAGGTGTCCTAATTTAATAGGCAAGGTTGTTAATTAGTTATCACAAGAATAATTGGGGATTAGGTTTGTTAGGGGTTTGTTTAGAGTTGTTTATTTTTTATTTATTTTTTATGGAGGGGTTATCATGAAGATGAGGGTACGGGATAAAATAAATTGAAAATGGGTAAAAGATATTGGGGGGGGGGGGGCGAAATTAGGTGTCTACATCATGCCCCCTTTGAATGTAAACATGAAATGTTTTCAGACAAAGAAGTAGACAGCGAGACCAAATTTTGACCCGATCATCATTCAAAGAAACAGAAGGAAGAAGGACAATACGGGTTTTGACTTAAGACATCCTACCTACCCAAGTTATGAGAGAAATAAGTCACGGGTATTTCAAGGGATTGGAAAGAGAAGGACTATGCCAAGTTGGAGAGTCGAGTGAGGTTCCGTTTAGGTTCTAGTCCGCGGCTCTGTTATTACATAAAAAAAATGAAAATTACAAGTTAAAAACATAAATGAAATTAAAAAATCCTATCTATGCAGCTTCTTTTGGACTCTTGACTTGAGTTTCATCACCCTATTCTTCAGGCGGGCTCCTGACTTGCTATTTCTTTAACTGGTTGCTTGCTTTTCAATTTCTTCACTTTGTTGCTTGACTTTTCAGTTAGTTTCCCTGTGCTTCGGGCGGGCTTCTGACTTGCAATTTCATCACTTTATTGCTTGACTTTTCATTTCTTCAACTCTGTTCTCCAGGCGGGCTCCTGACTTGCTATTTCATCACCCTGTTCTTCAAGCGGGCTCCTGAAATCCAAAATTAAAACTAGAAGGGTCCTGAACATAAAGTAAATTCCCATTTTTCAGGAGGGTCCTGAACATAAAGTAAATTCCCATTTTTCAGGAGGGTCCTGAACATAAAGTAAAATCCCATTTTTCAGGAGGGTCCTGCACTGAAGGTAAAATCCCATTTTTCAGGAGGGTCCTGAACTGAAAGTAAAATCCCATTTTTTAGGAGGGTCTTGAACAGAAAGTAAAATCCCATTTTTCAGGAGGGTCCTGAACAGAAAATAAAATCCTATTTTTCAGGAGGGTCCTGAACAGAAAGTAAAATCCCATTTTTCAGGAGTGTCCTGAACATAAAGTAAAATCCCATTTTTCAGGAGGGTCCTGAACTGAAGGTAAAATCCCATTTTTTAGGAGGGTCCTGAACTGAAGGTAAAATCTCATTTTTCAGGAGGGTCCTGAACAGAATGTAAAATCCCATTTTTCAGGAGGGTCCTGAACAGAAAGTAAAATCCCATTTTTCAGGAGGGTCCTGAACTGAAAGTAAAATCTCTTGGATGTGCATTTCCAATGGTAGCTGAATTAAGTGAACCAAATTTGCCCCTATTTCAACCAAGAAAATTTGTCAGTTAAAACTTAGTGGTGGCTTGCAGCTCTTGGCTTCTCAGGTATCTGCCCCATCACTCGTTCCTTTCATCTTTGTTCCAAATTGCTGACACTTTCCCTATCTTTCCGCATCATTACCCCGGATCCAGATATAGGGAAATGAGTTCTGACTCGAACAATGGGCTTCCATTTTACCATGCCTCTGAGGTGCACCCTTTTCCTGAATCTGAATGCTTCCACGAATCCAACAACCTGTCGGTTGATAGACTTCCTTTGTTTTGTGTTGAATTACGATCATATTTCTTTCATGTGCCGGTCCTTGGCTTTTCCTCATAAAATTGGAAAGACTGGTAGTAAATTTGAAATCCTTTCTCACTTGTTTTGACACAGACTTGACTTTAAAATGTAAAGAAACGATGGTGACTTTTATTTTTATAAATGACATAAAAAGACAAAAAGCTTGAATATGTAAATGAAAGAAAAGGGCAATGTCCCATATTCCAAAAGAAAACTTATCTGAATACGACAACCAACTCCAATGAGTATGACATGCATTTTTGGATTAAGCTACCTAATCTTACTATCCAAACTCCCCATTTGTCGTTGAGTTCGTGCCTTTGCCGCTGAGCCGCTTCTTCAAATCCATTGGACTCATACATCACATTCAATTGAAAACATCTTAAAAGACTTTCGCCAACAAATCTTTTTCTTTTCACTTTTCACTTTTCTCTTGAACTCGCCATCGCCTTACGGTGCCCATGAGGGTTTTCACCAATAAGACTCTCTCATCTTTATTTCTCTCCACTCATCATCGCCTTATGGTAACTGCGAGGGTTTTTACCAATAAGACTCTCTCATTTTTATTTCTCTCAACTCACCATCGCCTTATGATGCCCGCGGGGGTTTTCACCAATAAGACTCTCTCATTTTGTTATTCTTTCCTGATTTCTTATGCTGAGGGAGAGACGTGGTACCTCACAATGTATCATCATATCCATTGCATGCTTAGCCTTAAAATTATCAAAAATAGATCTGAAGGACTTTCTTTGGTTGTATCTTGGCTTTTGGATAAGGTTAGAAAAGGATGGCAAGAGGTTCAAATGACACTTGAAGTGGGGGTGGGACTTACAACTTTTGGAATCAATTCAAACAACACATTAACTCATGCTCCATTTTTTGTTGACTGGGTGAATCTTAAATCTTTATTTGGTTGGACCGAGCCCAAAATAGGGCAACCTACGTATCTTACTCCCGAGAGAGGAGAATCAGGTCGCACGTAGTTCCATTAGCTTGTTCTTTGTTTTGTTTTGATTTTTTTTCTTTTATTTTTGAACTGTTTCTTTTATTCTTATTTTCTTGACATTTATGTTTGACTCTATTTTGATTCCAAAAGAGGGATATGAAAGAAAAAATGAAACGAAGCTCAAACGGGTAACAAAGGATGACACAATGTTTGGATAGAAGAATAAAATGCCTTCATCATATCAATCTTCAAAAATGCAAATACTAAACATGCAATAAAATCAACAAAGGACAAAATATCATACATAATATCTTTTGACCGCATCAGCATTGATAGTCATTTCTGCCATTTTGTTTTCAATATCTGTCAAATATAAGGCTCCATTGGGCAACACTTTTTTCACAACGAAAGGACCTTGCCAGTTAGGGAATAACTTGCCTTTCGCTTCAACCTGGTGAGGAAGGATACGTCTTAATACGAACTGACCAACTTCAAAATTCCTGGGACGGACCTTTTTATTATACACTCGAGCCATCCTCCTCTGATACAACTGGCCATGACACACAGACGTTAGCCTTTTTTCCTCAATCAAACTCAAATATTCCAGTCGGGTTTTGACCCATTCGTCATCATCAATCTCTGCTTCTTCAATGACTCGAAGAGAGGGAATTTGAACTTTTGCAGGGATGCCTGCTTCTGTTCCATACACCAATAAATATGTAGTTGCCCTTGTTGAAGTGTGAACAGTGGTGCGATAACCTAGCAATGCAAATGACAACTTTTCATGCCACTATCTAAACCCTTGTACCATTTTTAGCAGTATTTTTTTATATTCTTATTGGCAGCTTCTACAGCACCATTGGCCTTTGGGCAATATGGAGTAAAATTTCTATGTGCAATCTTAAACTGTTGACATACATCTTGCATCAAATGACTATTGAGATTGGCAACATTGTCTGTAATGATCATCTTTGGAATTCCAAATCTACAAATGATATTGGCATGAACAAAGTCTACCACAACCTTCTTTGTCACCGACTTGAAAGTTACTGCTTCTACCCACTTTTTGAAGTAGTCAATGGCTACCAAAATGAATCTATGTCCATTTGATGCCTTCGCTCAATCGGTCCAATCATATCCATTCCCCAAGCCACGAACGACCATGGAGCGTCCATTGCATGCAACTGATAACGCTCAATCTACAGCTCTCGTAGGAGTGTAAAGCGGTCGTTAGCAAATATAGAACCCAACTGGGTTGGGTATCGATCCCACAGGGAATAGCTTGGTCAACAAGTAAGTAAAGGTTACTAGACTTTTAGTGCAAGTCTCGTAAAAATGGGGGATTGTAATGTGTCACCAAAACAATTAAATAAAAGCTGAAAATAGCAAAGTAAAAGAGAAAGATTGTTACGTAAGTTGTAAACAATGAGAATTGAGAAGTTGGGGTTATGTCCACCTTCTGAGGTATACGTCTCTATTGGCTATGAGCGTGTAGAATTCTGACATGCAACTGCTTATAGAGAATTGTATTCGATGGTAAATCCAAGCGTCTTTCGACCTAAACAAGGACTATTTCACTTTAACTCTCTCGAGCTTAAAGCGTATCTAACGGTACGAATTCTCCAAGAGGTTAGTCCAGTTACGGCACTAGCTTTTTAATAGGAAAGGGTGTCCTACTACCTTGACATTATCTCTTTTCCAGCCAAATAACTTTTCTCTCGAACAAGTTAAATGTTAGACTGGCGTATTCTTGTGTTTGCAACCGCAAAGAATGTAGATTAAGATGAAGAGAATAATGATATAAGCAATATACGTGCCTCGAACTCACAAACTCACAGCAATAGATAGTATCTCATACGGCTTCCATAACCCCAACAGAGAGGTTTAGTTACCCATGAATGCGAAGAAAACCACAATTGACATTGTTATTATACCACAATAATGATCAATTTCGTGTAGCCCAAGAGTGGTAGGCGTTAGGTGTGATTTCTTGTAGAGTAACGTTTCTCTTGTTGCGGAAATTTAAGAATATAAGAATAGACGAAAATAGAATTGATGGAAAGAGTAGAAGAGTTGTAGAATTGTTTGTATTGTAGAATAAGAGAGGAGTAGCAGCTCTCCCCAAATCTCTAGCATGATAGGGTATTTATAATACCCATATCCTAATCCTACTAAGCTAATGAAATAAATAACCAAATCCTACTAGACTAATGAAATCCTTAACCCATATGTACTAGGTTAAGGTAACATTATCATAATCCACTTAAATAATGAAATACATAACCTAATTGTACTAGGTTAATGTATCATTGTCAAAATCCAGCTTTGTGTCTGTAAGTCCCCAAAGTCTTCAGAATTGCTGTTTTAGCCCGGGACAGATTTTCCATGCAGCAGTTTTGGTCCCCCAAAGTCTTCAGAAATGCTGTTTTAGCCCGGGACAGATTTTCCATGCAGCAGTTTTGGTCCTTAGGCGTGTAAACTCCCTTCCCTTCCTTCGTGAGCTTTCTTTAGCGTCAAGTAAGCCATAAAATGATGAATTATGCATCATTTATACCTGAAACTTTACTAATCATGTTCGTTAGCTCATTTACAGGAAAAAGGACTAAAAGTGCATGAAATATATAATTTGTTCTCAAAACTAGGCTAAAATATGGACAAAATATATTGATATAGGCGCGTAAATTCGCCTATCATCAACACCCCACACTTAGAGCTTTGTTCGTCCTCGAACAACATATCATGTCCTTCTAAGCATCAACTTAAGGTTTTTACAGAAACAACACAAAACATTCTTCAAGACAAGCACAACAATTATCAACAAAGAGTAGCTTTCCGATTATAAGTAGAAACAGTTTAACCTCAAGTATGGACTCGTGATGGTGATCAACTCGCATGCAAATGTTAAGGTACAAGGAATCATATATAACTACCCAAAACTCATCAACCATGTGTGTCTCACCATATAGTACCCATAATTACTCACAAATGTAGCATATTTTTCAAACATAGGTATTAAAATGTCCTTGCTCTCACTCTCACAAAGAATTCATATGTAGCAACTGATGACCATAGGCTTGCCCTTAATGTAATACTCTACTAAATGTTGGAATGTTAAGATTAGGATCAAGTAGGTCTTTTGATGGTTGTAATGTAGGCTAAGGGACGGGTAGGACTATTTTGGCCAGGAATAGTGACTAAGTTCCTAAGCGCTTTAATACATCACTTTGTATCATTGACACTTTTTTCTTTCAACCTTTCTTCTTTCTTTTGTTATACCACCCTTGTTCTCCTCTTTTGTTTTTCAATTTTAAGCACAACTCGCTTTTCAGCTTTCTTTTCCTTTTTCTTTTCACAACATACCTCTTATGATAGCACTTTTTTTTTCATAACACATTCAAGCACCATTACAATTTATAGCATCATACTCACCCAATTTCCTCTTATGTTGTCACATGACTTTTTCACTTTAAAGCACTTAGGAATTTGGATCAAATTATGGTCTTGAAAAAAATGGATTAGGCTTACATACAAGGTTGTCAAAGAAATAGGCTAAAGGCTCAAAAGGGTTAACTAGGATGATGTCCATGGGTAGGTAAAACTGAAGGTAAACATGTATAGGTTGCCAAAGAAATGCCTAAATCATATCCTAAACTTACACTCCTTATTTTCGCTTTGCATACATACCAGGCAAGTTCTAGCATCAGCCACATACATAGAATATACTATTATCTCACACACACAAGGCACATGGTCGACTTGATTGGAAGTAATATAGACTCTCGACCCAACAAGTGAAGGAATTGAATCACACAATATCACATATTGAGTCACAACTAGAGCCTAAATGTCTCAATAGTCACAATTGAAGCACATACTCTTGTTCTAATCTCATGCTGCCTATCAAAATAATTTCATGCGAAGCTAGAAAAAATTTACTACTAAAAAAAATGAAAAAAAACGAAACAAAAACAAAGAAAACAAACATAGATGCAATAGAGAAGTATAGCATACGATACTGCCACCCCACACTTAAACGGGACACTGCCCTCAGTGGAAATAAATACGAGGAACCTGGTTAGTCGGACTCTTCCTCATTGTCGGGGGTCATACCCCCTTCGTCGGAATCATCATAAGAGTCGTCGTCAGAGTTCTCCTCCTCGTCAGAGTCTGGTAAGCGTCGATCGTCATCAGTCGGCACATCATCATCTAGAGGTTCCTCAAAGTATACGCCCACTCCACACATCTCCCGTGCATGCATGTTCATGGGATAATCGTGGTCCAGCTGTTGGAGCTCTGCAGCAGTTGGAATACGACCTTCGCTCATCATTGTAAACCTCATCATGCCGTACATATGGCGGGAGAAACTCTCATCCCGAGCATGTCTCTCTGTCGTAGTAAGGTTTATGCCATGTGTTGATTCAGCATCTTTGACCTTTGTGAGGTCAACCTTCTTCGGATTGTGTGGGAGTTTATGATCAGCTGGTTCCTCTTCGATATCCTCCTTCCGCAATATTGCTGTCAACAAATTGCCAAATGTGAAATGGGACCTTTTGTGTAGTCTGGCCTTCCTCATGGTGGATCGAATGATTGCCCCAAAGTTGATTGGGACATTCGTCATCAAAGCATAGACCAAACACACTCTATCTCTTGATATCTTGGTGTATTGAGTCCCAGGAATAAGACATGAGTTGACAATGCGCATCCAGATTCTTGCTTCCCTATTTAGTGGAGCATAGGGAAAGGTGTTGTGTCGGCCTGTTTCTTTATGTCTGCCCCACCTTGCCATTGATCTGCTTCCACAAAGCGTGTGTCGTATTGCTCTATAAGGAGGCCTGCTGCACAGCTCTTTGAATGGTGCTGCGTCGATTGAAGGTAAGCCAAGAAAAGAGTTGATCCAGTCCGCGGTGAGCTGTAACACCTGGCCCCGAATTTTGACTTCATTGCCTGTTGTGTTTGGCGACCAGTTGGCATAAAACTCTCTTGTTAGATCCAGATTGCACTCTCCCATGTCGCGGAAGATGAAATCCAACTTCAAAGCCATTATTTTTGCCAACATACGCGGCTCCTTCTTTGCTAAGGTATCCTTGTTGATCAAGTCGACGTGCACATATTTTCTTTCTTTGTTGCTGCTGTACCATGCTTTGGCTTCTTCCTCAAGAACCCATTTTATTCCGAACATTCTGCGTGGTGGTTGTGCTGAGGATGATTCTCCTTGGTCTTTTCGACTTCTCTTCTTGCCCTTTTGGGAAGTGGTCGCCTTCTCCTTGCCTTGCCTCGCTTTAGGTGCCATTGTACCTGAGACTAGAAATAGTGTTAGTTGCAGCACAGTTTCGCTTGATACAATCTATAAGCAAGCATTAGGGGTACCACCCCACACTTAGTTTTGTTATCACAAATCAGTGAGGTGAAAGTAGTTGATTTACTCAGATTTTGTTGACATACATTTAAGGATTGCATTCCGGCAAGAAAATCAGTAATGCATCACTTACTTGCAGCCATTGGGCTACTTTCATGGTAAATATAGCAACACTACTACATGGGGGTTATCGTTATTCTTACAACAATCACAACCTCCTAAGTCGGTAGGTACTATAAGTCTTATCCCGATGGCCGGGATAGTCTAACGTGTCAGTATCCAAACAACAATCTTAAGCAATATTCATAGCCATAGCAATTCCGCAAATATCATAATAATGCTATTGAAACCAAATTCAAGTCGGAAACAAGTCAAGATTTACCTACGTATATGTTCACTCACATGATTTTGTAACAACAATCCAAACACATGAACATCACCAACAATCTTATATAATTTAGCAGTTAATAATAGCCATAGCAACGTAGTACTTACGAGAAATAAATGAAGAATAAGAGAGCACTTACTTGCTTGAAGCTTGTGGAGATGGTTTTGTGAATTGGAAGAGCAAAAGAAGAAAAATTTTAGAGGATTTGGGAGAGTATGCGGCGCCTTTAGGGTAGTTTCTATTGTGGTTGTGTTTATAAGACTAAGTCCTCTTTATATAGGAAGAGTATGGGTCGGGTTATGACCCATTTACAATCGGTTTTGGAGACAAAATTCCTACATATGCGGCGCATTGTCTATGGCATAATGGGACATATGCGCCGCATAGTCTATGGCATTTGTAGACATATGCGGCGCATTGTCTATGGCATAATGGGACATATGCGCCGCATAGTCTATGGCATATGAGATACTGAGACCAAATGCCATAGCATAGGCGGCGCATAGTCAAAAGCATACTTAGGAATAGGCGGCGCATAGTGTATAGCACACTAGATTCCGAGACCTTAGGCTATAGGATAGGTTGTGCATCGTTTGTGGCCTAGTTTTTCCAAGGCCTAGCCTTCCTCGAAGCCTATTTTGGCGTGGGAAAGGCTCAATCCATAGCCTTATGCATCACCCTTCCTAATTTACCAACTTTACCATACAATGCGTCCAAATCGTCAATTGAAATCAATCTCCTCGTTGAAAACTTCTTGCACCTATATTCGCTCAAACAAATGAAAACGATTAGTACGATGGGTTGCCTCCCACCAAGCGCCTTAGTTTTGGTCGTGGCACGACTCTTATTTTTGGATTTTTATTTATCAAAAGCAAAACACATACTGAAATAAAAAAATGATAAACGATAAACGATAAACGATAAACGATGGGTTGCCTCCCATCTAGCGCCTTATTTATTGTCGTGGCTCGACGTAGTAATCTCGAGTACTTAGACTTCGTCGAGATAAGTGATGGCCATGTTATTCATCGAGTCAAGAGGGCCGATATACGGCTTAACACGTTGGCCGTTCACTTTGAAGAGAACACCCTTATTGTCTTCCAATTCAACTACTCCAGATGAGTAGACTTGGATAACTTTAAATGGACCAGACCACTTAGATTTTAACTTACCTGGGAAGAGCTTAAATCTGGAGTTGAAGAGTAGTACCATATCACCCTTTTGGAAGTTTCGTCGAACAATCCGCTGATCATGATACTTCTTCATCCGCTCCTTGTATAAATCCGATCTTTCATATGCATGGAGACGGAACTCATCTAATTCGTTCAGCTGCTCCAACCTCAGATTCTTCACATCATTCCAATTCAGATTCAAGTGCTTCAATGCCCACAATGCCTTGTATTCAAGCTCGATGGGTAGATGACAAGCCTTCCCATAAACTAGTTGATAAGGAGACATGCCAATGGGTGTCTTGAATGCAGTCCTATATGCCCATAGTGCATCATCTAGCTTTCGAGACCAATCCTTCCTATTTGCATTAACCGTCTTTGCAAGGATTTGCTTAATCTCGCGATTGGAAACCTCTACTTGTCCACTAGTTTGGGGATGATAAGGCGTAGCTACCTTGTGTTTCTTGACACCATACTTGGCCAATACAGATTTGAATAGCTTGTTGCAAAAGTGAGATCCTCCATCACTTATGATAGTACGAGGTACCCCAAAGCGAGAGAAGATATTCTTCTTTAAGAACGCTACAACACGCTTTCCTTCGTTGTCGGCCAATGCTACAGCTTCAACCCATTTCGAAACATAATCCACAGCAACCAAGATGTACTTCATTCCAAACGAATTCACGAATGGTCCCATGAAATCAATACCCCACACATCAAAAAGTTCTACCTCCATAATTTTAGACATGGGCATTTCATGGTGTTTTGAAATAGTACCTTGACGTTGGCATTGGTCACACCTTCTCACATAGTCGTATGCATCTCTGAATATCGAGGGCCAATAATATCCACTTTGCAATACTTTTCTTGCGGTTCGATTCCCTGCATGATGTCCACCAACTTGCGAAGTGTGGCATGCTTCCAATATAGCAGGTACTTCTTCATGGGATATACATCGTCGAATGATCCCATCCGCGCATCTTCGAAACAAATAAGGTTCATCCCAATAGTAGTGCTGAACGTCATGCATAAACTTCCTCCTTTGGTGGTAAGATAAGTTGGCAGGTATCACATTACTCTCTACGAAATTTGCAAAGTCGGCATACCATGGTACTTTCTCCATTTTTGTCGCCAATATCTCCTCGTCAGGGAATGCATCATCAATCTGAATTTTAGGTTGCGCCACATGTTCATTCTCAAGTCTAGATAGGTGATCGGCCACTTGGTTCTCGCAACCTCTTCTATCTTTGACTTCGAAATCAAACTCTTGCAGCAGCAGTACCCATCGAATTAACCTTGGTTTGGCATCCTTCTTCGTCATTAGATACTTAAGAGCTGCATGGTCTGTATGGACGATCACATTGGTACCCAATAGATAGGCACGAAACTTCTCAAACGCATATACAACCGCTAGAAGCTCTTGTTCAGTAACAGTGTAGTTCCTTTGGGCTTCATTTAGGACCTTACTCGCATAGTAGATAGGATGAAATAGTTTCTCCTTTCTTTGTCCAAGAACAGCACCAACGGCTACACCACTAGCATCGCACATGACTTCAAACGGGAGCGTCCAATCTGGTGATACCATGATAAGGGCTTCAATAAGTTTTCCTTTAAGACATTCGAATGCCTTTAAGCAATTGTCATTGAAGTCGAACTTCGCATCTTTCTCCAGTAGTTTGCACAATGGACTAGAGATTTTGGAAAAGTCTTTGATGAATCTACGATAGAAACCAGCATGGCCAAGAAAACTACGGACTCCCTTCACCGAAATTGGAGGCGGTAGCTTCTCAATTACCTCTATTTTTGCTCGATCAACCTCTATTCCTTTTTCAGAGATCTTGTGCCCAAGAACGATTCCTTCTTTTACCATGAAGTGGCGCTTCTCCCAATTCAGCACAAGGTTGAACTCTACACATCTTTGCAATGCCATGCTCAAGTTTGCCAAACATGCTTCAAAAGACTCACCGACAACTGAAAAGTCGTCCATAAATACCTCCAAAGTGTCTTCAACCATATCAGAGAAAATAGACATCATACACCGTTGAAAGGTGGCTGGTGCATTACACAACCCGAATGGCATGCGTTTGAAGGCAAACGTACCATATGGGCATGTGAACGTTGTCTTCTCTTGATCTTCGGGAGAAATACAAATCTGATTATAACCTGAATAACCATCCAAGAAGCAAAACCATCCTTTCCCCGCTAATCGATCTAGCATTTGGTCCATAAATGGCATGGGGAAGTGATCCTTGAGTGTCCATGAATTCAGCTTGCGGTAGTCCATGCATACTCTCCATCCAGTAACGGGCCTGAGTGGAATCAGTTCATTCTTTGCATTTGCGACTACCGTCATTCCTCCTTTCTTGGGAACACATTGTACAGGACTTACCCACGTACTATCATAGATAGGATATACAACTCCTGCGTCTAACCACTTTATAATCTCCTTCTTCACCACTTCTTGCATAGGTGGGTTTAAACGCCTTTGATGTTCAATGGTGGGTGTGCACTTTTCTTGAAGCTGAATTTTATGTGAGCAAATCCCAGGTGGAATACCAATAATATCCGCAATGGTCCATCCAATGGCTCTAATATATTTTTGTAAGATCGAAATAAGAGCTGCAACTTGTTGCTCACCCAAATCGGCTGCCACTATGACTGGAAGTGTGTTTCCGCTTCCTAAGAATGCGTACTTCAGATGACTTGGCAGCTCCTTCAATTCTAGTGTGGGTGGTTCTTCAATAGATGGCTTGGCTGGTGGTGTGGGTCGATTCTTGAGATCAAGATCCAGCTTCTTGGGAGTATAGCGATATGTCCCTAATCCCGATAGCGCACAAACAGCTTCTTCAGAAATTTCAGCATCCTCGTTCTCTCCTTTCATGAGCAAAACCTCCAAAGGATCATCAAGAATTTGCTCTTCTTCACGGCATCCTTTCTCATCGTCAAAGACAACATCAGCCACAGAAAATACACTCAGATCTTTGGGTTGCTTCATTGATTTGCAAACATCAAATCGAACCACTTCGTCATTTATTCTGAATGAAAGTTCATTAGCTCTCAAATCAATGAGCACACTTCCTGTAGCAAGGAAAGGGCGTCCCAAGATTATGGGAACCTCTGAATCTGCTTCACAATCCAAGATGACAAAGTCTGCTGGAAAGATAAATGAAGAAACCTTTACCAAGACATCACATAGAATACCAACCGGTCGTTTTACCGACCTATCTGCCATAACCAGCCTCATGTTAGTTGGCGTAGGATCTCCTAACCCCAACTTCTTGTAGATCGATAATGGCATCAAGTTGATGCTGGCTCCTAAGTCACATAATGCTTTGGCAAAGTTCAAAGATCCGACAGTGCAAGGAATAGTGAAAGCTCCGGGGTCGGCCTTCTTCTGAACTATCGATCGGGTAGCAATTGCACTACAATGATGCACATCATCCTTCAGCTCATAACTTGCTGCCCTCTTCTTAGTCAAAATATCTTTCATAAACTTCGCATACCCAGGCATTTGTTCAAGTGCCTCCACCAATGGAACATTAATGGTCAGCTGCTTTAACATAGTCATGAATTTGCTGAACTTCGTGTCCTCAGCCACCTTCTTCAATCTTTGAGGAAAAGGTGGTGGTGGGTATGGAAGTGTTCTCTCCATGGCTTTCTTCTCCTCTTGCTTCCGCTGTTCTATTTTTTTAGGCTGCACGTCACTGGGCATGACGTCCTTGACGTCAGGACTGGTTGTTGCGGCATCTTCTCCTTTTGCGTTATCATCCATGTCCGCAACTTCTTCAACCACTTGCTTGCCTTTTGCTGAAGGTTCCAGCACCTTACCACTTCTGGTAGTGATGGCCATGCATGACCCATCTTTCCTTGGGTTTTGCACAGTATCGCTAGGTAAAGTGCCAGCCTTTCTTTGATTGAGTGCTGCTGAAAGTTGGCTTAGTTGCTGCTCTATTTGCTTGATTGAAGTGGAATGAGAATCAACTAGTTGTTTCATAGAAGACAAATCATTGATTACCTCAGTAACTCCCGCGCTTGTTGTTTCCACTCCTTTCAATAATTTAGCCATCATGTCTTCCATACTTCCAGAATTAGATGTGGTGGTATCACGTCTACCAGGGGGAACATAAACACCACTCTTTTCATTGTTTTTTCTCCAACTACCTTGGTCCTTGTTTCCAGAATTATCATAATAGTTCCGACCTTGGTTTCCTTGGGCATTCCCTCGGAAACCCCCCTGATTGTTCAAGTAGTTGGCTTCTTCTTCTGAATCAGATTCGTCTCTTCCTTTTAGCGCCACAGCTTTCACATTTTCGGTCTTCCCTGATAATAAATGCTTTGTAAGAAGATCCATTTGTGTTTTCATGTGCGCCATATCTTGATCACGTTCTTCTTGTCTTCTTCTTTGGTCTGCAGTCATGCCTATAGAATAAGTAGGGCTTGCTACCTCAGAATCCCTGGTATGCCAAGCTCTACTTTGTTTCGTCATGCGATCTAGCATATTGCTTGCTTGACCAAATGTGAGGTCCATAAAAGATCCTCCAGCTGCGTTATCCACCACTGGCTTAGTTATTGAATTCAAGGCTCTATACAATATCTCCATGAGGTGAACATTAGTCATGTGATGGTTTGGGCATCTTGCTAGCTTTGTCTTGAACCTCTCCCATGTTTCATGAAGAGCTTCAGTGGGAAGCTGACGAAAGTTGCTGATTTCATCTCTCAATTGTGCCCTTTTGGAAGGCGGAAAGAATCTTTCTAGGAAAGCGTCTCTCAATTGCCTCCAATTTGTAATTGAATCAGGAGTCAGCCCATTCAACCATAGTGTTGCTTCCCCAGACAGAGACAATGGAAATAGACGTAATCGAATTGCATTCTGACCAACACCAGGATTGTCAAAAGACTTGCATGTAGAAATAAAGTTGATGAGATGCATATTCGGATCATCGCCTGCTAGTCCACCAAACAATCCCTTGAGTTGCAATAACTGAATCATGGTGCTTGTGATGTTGAACTTGGCTCCGGGCGCTAATGGTGGTGGAATGATAGCTCCAGTGGCTCCGGCACCATCAAGATCATCATCATCATCGTCGAAAGCTGGCTGCATAGGTTGGTGATCATATCTATACCGAGCTTGTCGACCTCTTCTGTTGGCAGGTGTTACGATTTCAGCATCACGTCTAGGGTTTAGTAACTCGTCATCACCTAAATCCTCATCGTCAGGATTTGGTGCTCGTGCAGGGTTATCAATGTTCTGCTGTTGAACCTGGGCTGCGGCAAGGGCAGCCAATCTTGCTTGTTCCTGTTGAGCAGCCATCCTTGCGATTTCAGCTTGTGCTTCCATTCTACCAATGCGTTGTGGTTCAGGATTGATTGGTAATAACGGTTGACCAGAACTTCGAGTATGGGGCATGCACTAAAATAAAAACCTGCAGTAGACAAAAACAAAAACTAAAAGTAAAAGTACGAGAATCTTTGACCAAAGGGTCTAGTAATTATCACGAACTTAATTGACACTTGTATTCCCCGGCAGCGGCGCCAATTTTTGATAACGCTCAATCTACAGCTCTCGTAGGAGTGTAAAGCGGTCGTTAGCAAATATAGAACCCAACTGGGTTGGGTATCGATCCCACAGGGAATAGCTTGGTCAACAAGTAAGTAAAGGTTACTAGACTTTTAGTGCAAGTCTCGTAAAAATGGGGGATTGTAATGTGTCACCAAAACAATTAAATAAAAGCTGAAAATAGCAAAGTAAAAGAGAAAGATTGTTACGTAAGTTGTAAACAATGAGAATTGAGAAGTTGGGGTTATGTCCACCTTCTGAGGTATACGTCTCTATTGGCTATGAGCGTGTAGAATTCTGACATGCAACTGCTTATAGAGAATTGTATTCGATGGTAAATCCAAGCGTCTTTCGACCTAAACAAGGACTATTTCACTTTAACTCTCTCGAGCTTAAAGCGTATCTAACGGTACGAATTCTCCAAGAGGTTAGTCCAGTTACGGCACTAGCTTTTTAATAGGAAAGGGTGTCCTACTACCTTGACATTATCTCTTTTCCAGCCAAATAACTTTTCTCTCGAACAAGTTAAATGTTAGACTGGCGTATTCTTGCGTTTGCAACCGCAAAGAATGTAGATTAAGATGAAGAGAATAATGATATAAGCAATATACGTGCCTCGAACTCACAAACTCACAGCAATAGATAGTATCTCATACGGCTTCCATAACCCCAACAGAGAGGTTTAGTTACCCATGAATGCGAAGAAAACCACAATTGACATTGTTATTATACCACAATAATGATCAATTTCGTGTAGCCCAAGAGTGGTAGGCGTTAGGTGTGATTTCTTGTAGAGTAACGTTTCTCTTGTTGCGGAAATTTAAGAATATAAGAATAGACGAAAATAGAATTGATGGAAAGAGTAGAAGAGTTGTAGAATTGTTTGTATTGTAGAATAAGAGAGGAGTAGCAGCTCTCCCCAAATCTCTAGCATGATAGGGTATTTATAATACCCATATCCTAATCCTACTAAGCTAATGAAATAAATAACCAAATCCTACTAGACTAATGAAATCCTTAACCCATATGTACTAGGTTAAGGTAACATTATCATAATCCACTTAAATAATGAAATACATAACCTAATTGTACTAGGTTAATGTATCATTGTCAAAATCCAGCTTTGTGTCTGTAAGTCCCCAAAGTCTTCAGAATTGCTGTTTTAGCCCGGGACAGATTTTCCATGCAGCAGTTTTGGTCCCCCAAAGTCTTCAGAAATGCTGTTTTAGCCCGGGACAGATTTTCCATGCAGCAGTTTTGGTCCTTAGGCGTGTAAACTCCCTTCCCTTCCTTCGTGAGCTTTCTTTAGCGTCAAGTAAGCCATAAAATGCTGAATTATGCATCATTTATACCTGAAACTTTACTAATCATGTTCGTTAGCTCATTTACAGGAAAAAGGACTAAAAGTGCATGAAATATATAATTTGTTCTCAAAACTAGGCTAAAATATGGACAAAATATATTGATATAGGCGCGTAAATTCGCCTATCATCAGCAACTCAATAGGAGGAGAACGTATCAGATCGCCGTGCACCTGACATTGATGACACTTCCGATCAAATATAATAGAATCCCTCTCCATAGTAAGCCAGTAATAACCTGCTCGAAGAATCTTCTTTAACAAGACATGACTATTCATATGCGACCCACATACTCCAGAGTGTATTTCAACCATGATTGCCGAGGCTTCTCTTGCATCTACACACCTCAAAAGTCCCAGATCTGGGGTTCTCTTATATAAGATTCCCCCACTTAAGAAAAATCCACTAGCCAAATGCCTAATAGTCCTCTTTTGATCGTTGGTGGCATATGCTGGGTATTCTCCTGACTGAATGTATCGCTTGATATCCAAGAACTAGGGTTCTCCATCGAGCTCTTCTTCAACCACATTACAGTAAGCATGCTGATCACGACTTTGTATATGCACTGGATCGATGTAGGCTTTAGCAGGATGTTGGAGCATTGAAGACAGAGTGGCTAAAGCGTCAGCAATTTCATTATGAATCCTTGGAATATTCCTAAATTTTACTAACACAAACCGTTGACATAGCTCCTGCAAGCATTGTCGATACGGGATGAGCTTCAAATATAGTGTCTCCCAATCACCTTGAATTTGATGGACGAGCAAATCCGAATCTCCCAACACCAATAATTCTTGGACTCCCATATCAACAGCTAACCTCAAACCAAGAATGCAGGCTTCATACTCTGCCATATTATTAGTACAGTAGAATCGAAGTTGTGCTGTTACTGGGAAATGTTTTCCCGATTCAGAGATAAGAACCGCACCTATTCCGACTCCTTTCATATTGACAGCTCAATCGAAGAACAACTTCCAACCTGGATCAGCATATATAACGACTTCATCGACACACGACACTTTTTCGTCAGGAAAATATGTCTTCAATGGCTCGTACTCTTCATCGATGGGATTCTCAGCAAGATGATCTGCCAAGGCTTGGGCTTTCATGGCGGTTCGAGTCACATATACAATGTCGAACTCGGTAAGCAATATTTGCCACTTTGCTAATCGACCTGTCGGCATAGGCTTCTGAAAGATATACTTCAAAGGATCCATGCAGGAGATGAGATAAGCAGTATAGGATGAGAGATAATGATTCAACTTCTATGCTACCCAAGTTAGGGCACAACATGTCCTTTTAAGAAGAGTATACCTGGCCTCATATGTGGTGAACTTCTTGCTAAGATAATAAATAGCCTTGTCCTTTTTCCCTGTGACATCATGTTGACCCAGGACATAATCGAAAGAATTGTCCATGACTGATAAATATAAGATCAAAGGCCTACCAGGCTCCGAGGGTACCAGCACGGGCGGATTTGACAAATATCTTTTGATTCGATCGAACGCTTCCTGACATTCTTCAATCCATTTTACCGCAACACTTTTTCAGCAACTTGAATATGGGATCACAAGTGGTTCTGAGTTGAGAAATAAACATGCTAATGTAGTTCAGTCTACCAAGAAAACTCATCACCTCCGTCCTATTCTTGGGCGAGGGAAAATCCTGAATGGCTTTGATTTTTGAGGGATCCAATGCAATCCCCCGACGGATGACTACAAACCCCAACAGCTTTCCAGACAGAACTCCAAATACACATTTTGCCGGGTTGAGTTTGAGATTATACCTGTGAAGCCTTTCAAAGAACTTTCTTAAATCTTTAACATGGTCGGCCAGACTTTTTGACTTAATAATCACATCATCCACGTATACCTCAATCTCCTTATGCATCATATCATGAAACATAGTGGTCATGGCTCTCATGTATATTGCTCCACAATTCTTCAAACCGAACGACATCAATCGATAACAATAGGTCCCCCATGGTGTGATAAAAGACGTCTTCTCCGCGTCTTCATCATCCATAATGATCTGGTGATATCCGTCATAACAATCCACAAAAGAGGCAACCTTGTGTTTAGCACGGTTGTCTAACAAAATATGGATGTTGGGCAGTGAAAAATCATCTTTCGGGCTTGCTCTGTTCAAATCACGGTAATCAATACACACTCGAATTTTGCCATCTTTCTTTGGTATGGGAACAACGTTGGATAACCACATGGGATAACGAGCCACTTGAATTACTTTGGCTTTAAGTTGTTTCATGATTTCCTCTTTGATTTTAATACTTACTTCAGTTTTAAACTTCCTCAACTTCTATTTGACAGGAGGGAATGCGGAATCAGTTGGCAATTTGTGAGCCACTAATTCAGTGCTTAAACTAGGCATATCATCATAAGACCATGCAAAAACATCCTTATAATCAATTATTGCTTGAATCATTCCATCTTTTAGCTGTGGCAAAGCATGTACACTGATTTTAGTTTCCCTAACAGCTTCTTGATCCCCTAGATTTATGGGCTCAGTCTCATTTAAATTAGGATTCGGTTTGTCTTCAAACTGTTCCAACTCTTTGCTTATTTCTTCTAGTGCTTCTTCTTCATCATATTCCCCATCCTGCTTCATTACATCTTGATTAGTTTGGATTTTAAGGTCAGGCTGAAAATTCTGTATGCATGTAATGTCATTAGGATCAGCATAAAGAGAACTGTATATAAAAAAGAAAATAAAAACAAAATATATTAGACATGAATCAGAAAAGGGACATTGCATTTCATTAAATAAAAAGATAGAAGGGTTTAAACATAGATGCCAACATAACATAAACAAACTAAAATCTGAATTACAACCTTGAAATAACTCGGATAAACAGAAAGAAAAAGAAAATAAACTACCAAAACTCCCTCCTGACGGGAAGAGGACTGACTTCCCAATTATTGAGCCAGACAGCTAGGCCTATGAATTGCACGTCTGCCATACTGGTACCTTTTCCTGCTTCGACTATATCAACATCAATAAAAAGGTTCTGGCATTCATCAACCAATTCAACTTCAGATTTCACATGCTTCGTGACACTGCTCTTAACAAATGATTCACTGAGTAGTGTCATTGGGCGAGGGAGTAACCATGTTTCCTTTTTCCTTCCCTTGGTTTTCTTCAGATCTTCATCCGTAGGCTCAAATCCCAGACCAAACATGCCCACGTTCTCACTCAGACAAATGGGATGAACTATACCGTGTAGAGATGCTCCCAAACCCTTTCCTGGATCAAATCCGTATTTCCAAAGTTCACTCACCATCATGATAGAAGTGGAAGAAAATTGCGGTCCCGGTATAACCTGTCATTCAAGGATACGATTCACTGGCACTGTATCAAAAATTTGATAGACAAATGTCTCCTCTATGTTATTTTCTTCAATAAGAGACAAAGGAGAATCTTCACTGGCGGAAAAATCTCCTTCACCGTGAATAACCACTTCTTGCCTGTCATGCTCAAACTTAATCATTTGGTGCAGTGTAGATGCAACCGCCTTGGCCTTGTGGATCCACGACCTTCCCAACAACATATTGTAAGAGGAGTCTATATTCAATACTTGAAACTCTATGGTGAATTCAACAGGCCCTATGATCAACATTAGTTCTATTTCGCCAATGGAGTTTGATTTTGCACCATCGAAAGCCCTAACACATATATTGTTGGTCCTGATCCTCTCAGCACCGATATTCAACTTTTGCAAAGTAGAAATAGGGCAGATATTTGCACCTGAACCTCCTTCAATCATAACATGAGTGACGTAGAACTCTTCGCACTTCACTGTAATGTAAAGGCCCCAGTTATGCCCTGTACCTTCAACAGACAATTCATTATCAAAAAAGCTTATCCGATTCACCTCAAAGATTTTTTCAACCAATTTCTCAAGCTGATTTACTGTAAACTCCCTAGGAACATATGCCTTATTTAATACCTTCAGTAAAATATCACGATGCTCCTTGGAGTGCAAAAACAAATATAAGAGGGAAATTTGAGCAGGGGTTTTCTTCAACTGGTCTATTATTGAATACTCTGGCAATTTCATCTTTTTCAAAAATTCTTCAGCTTTTTCTTCGGTGATAGGCTTTTTGATAGATGACGGTCCACTCACCATTGGCTTGGACTTTCTTAAGCCTTCATGCACGAAGCATCTTCCTGACCTAGTCACACCCCCTACCTCATCTACATCTTCCACTACTTCTTTCTCGAGATAGGTCATCACAGTCCGCCCATAATTCCAGGGAACCTTTTTCGTATCAACTATCAGAGGTTGGGTCACTGGTTTGAGGACACTAGGCACTGCCAGTGCTCCTTTCACCGTCAAGATGGGCTGACTCAGAGCTCTTACCACTGTCAACTTAGGTTTATCCTGACTTAAATCAACATACCTTCTGGCGCCTTGTACTGTGCTCAGGGGTTTCTTTGTGCTTTCTTGGGATTTATCTTCTCTCATTCCTTTCTGGCTCAATGACATTGCTTTCAAAGACTCTGCTACATTCACCGATTTCTCCTCAAGGGTATGTATCTTGACAATAGGCTTATAATACCTTGAAGACTCTTTCCCATCATATATCAATTCTAACATATTAGCTTCACCATGGGTTGGCAGCGGATTCTGGTTAATGTTTGGACCCTCCGGGGCTTGGACCAGCATCTAATTTGTTTCAATTAAATCTTGGATAGCTCTCTTTAAATTCCAGCATTTCTCGATATCATGGCCTGGCATGTCAGAATAGTATGCACACCTTAAAGAATAATCGAGATTCCTCGACGGTGGATTTGAAAGCCTTTCTTGAATTGGGTCTAAGACCTTCAACTTTCTAAACCTATCAAACAAGCTAGCATATGACTCCCCAAGAGGTGTGAATTGATTTTTTACCGCCTTCTCTTTCTTATACTCGGGCCTAGGTTAAAAACCGAATCTGGAGGGGTTTTGGTAATTCGGTGGAGCGGATGGACGATTTTGTGGAGCTTGCACGCGCCATTGCGGGTAAGAAGGGGTTTGGGCATATGGTTGTGCGCTATATACTGGGTACGGGGGTGGTGGAATGGAATATAAAGGGTTTTGTGGAGGGTAGTAATGGTGGGGAGGAATATATGGAGCTTGGGCGTAGACTTGGGCTTGGGATTGGGGATAGGGGAGAGGTGGTCTTTTAGGATAGTAATGGGTTCCAACTACGACAGTCGCCACGTTCTCTTTCTTTTTTTACCTCTGAATGTGCCAGATCCACCTTGAATCGCTTGTTGGTGGCTTTCAATGCGGCAAAACTCACTATTCGGCCGGTCTTGATTCCGCCCTCTATCATCTCCCCCATTTTAAGGACTTCAATAAAATACTTTCCCATTGCCGAAAGTAAATGTTGAAAATAGGTCTCATCCTGTGCCTGAATGAAAACCTCTACCAACTTACTTTCTTTCATTGGAGGCTTTACCCTGGTAGCCTGTTCACGCCACCTTATCGCGTATTCCCTAAAACCTTCAGTGCTTTTCTTCTTCATGTTGACCAAAGATTTTTCGTCCGAAATCAGGTCGATGTTATACAGAAAATGTTGCACAAACTCAGAAGCTAAGTCATCCCAGCTGTTCCACTTGTCGATATCTTGATCGATAAACCATTCTGAAGCTAGATCAGAAAGACTCTCGCCAAAGAAAGTCATGAGCAACTCTTCCTTTCCTCCTGCAGCCCTCAACTGGTTGCAATAACTTCTCAAGGGTGCCACGGGATCATCGTGTCCTGCATACTTCTCGAACTTGGGCATTTTAAAATCGAGGGGAAGGTTGATGTCTGCGAACATGCACAGATCTTTATAAGAAACATTCTTATAACCTCCGATTCCCTGCAAATTCCTCATGGCCTGTTCTAAACTTTTCAACTTCCACGCTATGACTTCCTGTTCCTCTGTTGCGATAGGTTTCTCTGTATCAAATAGAAATACAGGTGGCTGAGTGTACCCATACGGTTCATTCATTCTCAAAGTCGGCTCCGGAGCATAATACTGACTATCTGGAACCTTCAATACTGGCTCACTGGCATACCTAGGAAGCCTTATTGTGGGACGCACAACATATATGGGAGTTTTATGTGGTCGCGGAGCCACAAATACTGGTGTGATCGGTGGTGCTGGATGAGCAGCGGGTCTTGATTTAGGAGCTTCCAAGGCACACCAGAACTTCCAGGATAATAACGTCGCAGAGTGAATCCAGGCGCGCGCTCAGGTGACTCAGTAGGAGCAGAGAATTGTTCCTGAGAGAGCGGTGGGCAATTAGAGATATTCCCAAGACCTTCAGGAAGTGGAGGAGGAGGCATTCCACTGGCCCATGCCCGGTGTAAATATATCAATTGTTTCCTGAGCCTTACTACCTCATCATTGAGTGCTGAACTTTCTTCCCTGTGATCCTGATCCGAGTCAATGAGCAAATTTTCAATCTCCCTACTAGCCATGGCGAGCTTTGCTTTGGATCTAGTGAAGTATGGGTGACTAGCCAGAGTGCTGCAAACCTACCACTGTTATCTGAAAGAACATGCTCATCAAAGACGACATCCGTTAGGATTGAGGCACACAACAAGCATGGGAATCACATTGGTAAAATTGTCCTAAATTCATGTTCATTTCTACCATCTTTTGAGGGTAGCGAGGTCATTTTAACATCATCCCGATTTTTATCTACACTTATTATTATTATTATTTATTTTTTTCTTATCCATCTCTGTTATTTTCCCTTCTCTCGTTATCTACCTTTATTTTATCATTCTTTATGTCTTTTGTTTTTTCTTTAAAAGAGGAAAAATAATGGAAAACAACGAAACAAAATGATTAGATCGAACCCAAAAGTAGGTTGCCTACGTATCATGTTGTACATGAATCAGATCTTGCGTAGTTCGGGCAGCTTATGCATAAACATCACACAGTTGAAGGTTTTTTTTTTCACGAAAAACAAAAACAAGTAAACAAAAGAATGACGTAACGTCCTAACATTTCGATGACAGACAACAAAACATACAACGAATTTAGGACAAATTTAAAACTAAACAACAAATACAAAACAACATTCTAAACCCTTAACGACATGTGTGTAATAAAGAACCGAATATCAAAAACAACTTGACTCCATCTAAACACAGACACTAACCTACAATGACAGAAACATAAAAGACTCCAAACTGAATAAAGATAAGAAATGCTCTTTCTGATTGGTGATCTGCGTGATGACCCTAGCTGAGATGGACCTGCCTGTGAAGTTCTCTTTCTCCCATTCAAACTTTGTAGCATATCCTATAAAGACACCCTGATACTAGGGAAGAATATTCGGGCCCGTATTCCTGCCTCATGAGAATTGCACTTGGAAAGATTATTCTGACACCTTTCTACCGTCTTGAACAAATCTGCTAACTGAACTCTCAGTGTCTCCACTTTGGACCTCGCACTTTCATCCTGATGGTCATCAACTATGCATTCTTCCTATATTCTCCCTCTAAGCTGCGTTGGTAAGGGTTGACTGATACTCCGAGGGACAGATTAAAACCAGACCCCATATCCCTGAGTATACCCCGAATTATCCAAACTTTCTTTGAGAGTTTCCTGTCCTAGCTTTGTTGCATGCTTCCAGAACTTCTCGTATTTGCTTTCACCCAAGGCTTGGTCCTTGAAGTACTCTACATCCTTTAGAAGATCCACTACTGGTGGTACGTCCTGCGGCCTACCCAACTGGCGCATTACCCTATAAGGACTGTATGGTCTAGTGCAATTAAGCCCTAACATAAGTAGAAGGAGCTTCCTTTGACAACCAAACAAGATTATCTTTGGTCGAAGCCACAGACAAGTCCACAAAATGTTATCCCCGGTTCTTGACTCAAGAAATTCAATCCAAGCGTCGACTCCCACGGGTAGAGAAAATTTATCCAAACGCAACCTGAGGTCCATGGATTTCACTCGATTGGGAAGACAACGATCTACCACATCTGGTCTGACTAAATAAGGTGCATGAAAATGCTCTATCATCCATAACTGCAATATCAGGTTACTGCCCTAAAAAAATCTCATCCCCCCCTTCACTTCGGTTAAAGCCTTATACATTTTTGTTAAGATCGTGGGTATGAGAGTGAACCTGCCCTTTTGATTAATGCCCTTGTTGTTTTGATCCTTATGAAATAGATCCATCACCACAGATTGCAAACAGGTATTAATACGTCTTTGTTCTAGTGGAAACACTAAAATACCTAACAAAGCAAGGGTGAAGACTTCAAGGCGCTTTCTCTCCCACTTCTCCTTAGTCATATAAAATTCATCCCTAAAGCAATCAAAACCTTCCGAGGGCCCGAATCTAGCGAACAAAAAATCTAAAGAAACCCACGAATCACTTAAACAACCCAAATGCATACCCTTACTTTTTAAACCACAAGACTGCAAAAATCTCACGCCAGTATGATTTCTTGGTCGGATCATATCCTTCTCGATATAGGGAAAATGCAACAAACCGGATATTTCTGCCAAAGTAGGAGTCATTTCACATTCCCGAAACCTGAACACCAAACTACTTGGATCCCAAAAGGTCAACAAAGCCTCTATTAAATCTGGACGAGGGGTAACATGTAGAAGTTCCGTAAGATCACCTAATATTTTAATTAGTTTCTGCTGATCAACATAGTTAAACATTTCCCACCACTTGATTAACTTTTTGGGAACCTTGACAACTATCAGGACTCTAGACTTGGTGAACAAATCCATCCTGTAATAACACGTAAGACATTATCTCAAAAATTCGACAGGAGTAGAAGATTCCCAACCCTTGGGATTTTTGACGCAAGCATATGTCGATGAGACAGACCACATTCATGACTCAAATTTCCCGAACAGAAGTACTGAGCGAAATCAGTCTACTTAGCTAACAACTCTTGATTACGGGAGGAGAGACCTAGGCTAATAATAAGACAAAGGCCAACACAAAGATTACCGGACCCACCGAGGGTTGCCTACGTATCCCAACCCGAGGGAAGGGAATCAGGTATGCGTAGTTCATCCAGATTGGACAATTAACGATTAACTAATAAATTGACCCTAACTTAAGAGACAACCAAAAACAACGAATAAAACTTTTTTTTGGATTTTCAACTAGACATTTCAACTAAGACTGACACCCCTAATTATGAAAAAAAATAAAATCTTTTTGGTATTTTGTTTTTGACAAATAAGTAGAAAAGGCAAACAAAACCCTTTTTTTTCGTCTTTTTTTTTGTTGTTGAACTTACGGTACTTTGAGAAGATGAATGCAAAAACGTAAAAAAAATCTTTTTGAGTTTTTTGATCGTGAAGAACAAAAGCCATAAAGAACTCTAAAATAAACTACGACATTTTGTTTTCTTTTTTTTCTTCTTTTCGACTCACTTCACTTTTTTTTTCAACAGTTCTTGCCTACGCACCTTACTTCTAACACATGTTTTCACCAAATCAGTCCATCAAATGACCCCATTACCCTTAAAGATGCAACATTTAGCATGTAGGGATGCGTTAGAGGTGAGTCTCCTACAAAGGACTAAGTGGGCCCTGCTAGGTCTCAATTTGATGCACATAAGCGTGACCTAAAGGCTGACCTACATTGGGATTCACTAACAAGGCTAATCGGGGGAGCGTATGGTCAATAGTGGCTGCTTTGCTTTCCACCTACTCCATAACACCGAAGGCTCCCCTCTAAAATAAGGGTGACTCAACTAGAGGTAGTGTAAAATACGTGTACTATGAACTTGTTGCAGAAAGAAGGTTGGGGGTAGACACATGATGCCAGATATAAAAGCGGTAACACATAGGATAAATGCTATAAACAAAGAGCACAAAAAACGCACAAAATGTGATAACAATAACACAAACAAAAATCACAAACAATGCTTATACACCCATAATGCCAAATAAAGCCGATACGACTCCAAAACAAGCTCGAATTCTGAACAAGTTCCCCAGCAGAGTCGCTATAGCTGTCACACCCTTTTTTTTTCTCCAAAAAATATATGTATTTTAAGTTCGAAAGGGTTTTATTATTAAGGTGACAAAAATGAAAAAATTGTTTCGAAAAAGGACTATTTACATTTTTATTCAGCATCGCCACTTGGCATAATCCGGTGTGCCAAGTCACCATTGGAAAATCCTTTTTCAAAATGATTTTTGACTCTATAAAACTGATCTGCGAACAGAGATTTCGGCTAAGGAATTCTATTTACCGAGGGGAAGGTGTTAGGCACCCCTCGATCCCGTGGTTCGACCACGGTCGCTTAGTAGAGCGTATCGGCTAATTTGACATTACAAATGTATAAACCACACAAAACACACATAAAAACAATCCATCAAACACATGAGACAAAACAAATCCAAAATTTAGTGTCCAGTCCAATTATACAGTCCAAAAATAGAAAAATACATAAAAATAAATCCTATTCTAAATTAATTCTAGACTAATGCTCAACCCGACGCCTCGGGCCTTCATCGCGGACATCCTCCGAGTACAAGATACCTCGGGGCATTCCCTGGTAAATAAATATATACAGATACTTTGGGGCATTCCCCGACCGAATGAATACATTTTTAGTGCGAGAAAATCAAATTATTCAACAAAATTTCAAATATTCCATCGAATTTCCAACATTCAACCAAAGCATCAAGTTCTAAAATTTGCCGACCCGAACCTATATTGCCTATCCATTTCAACCCATCGTAAATCTATCACGATTCATGCCAACAATAAATTAAAATTAAACCGAATCTATCCTTTTTGTCAATTTTTCAATTCCACCCCTACTTCATTTCTATCAATCCATTAGAACATGATCAAATTTATTCCTCAAACCACCAAAACCAAACAACCAAGCATCATGATCATAACATCAATATAAAAAAAATCAAATAAAACCATAATCACCCCACTCATAATCGCAACCCATCAAAACAACCAACCAAATATATATAAAAAAAACGAGTTAAGAAATGGACCTCGATAGAATGTTTTGGCGATAATAAAGAAACCCGGGACAGGAATCTTCGAATGGAAACCTCCACAGTAGCACAATCCACTCAGTATCAAGAATGTACTACCCGGACGGCGTGAGAATAGACGAACCCAAAACCCCGATCAATACGACAGAAGGTCGAAAACCGACGTAGCTTGAGCTCCGGTGAGCTCAGACGAGACAGAAAGAGATGGACCAAAAATTACAGCGATCCTCACTGTTTCTCGGCCAGGTCTACTTCAGTTTAAATGACTACCCTGCTGTTGTACGTGAAATAATATGCATACCTGAATTTTATTGACTCAATTCATGGTCGCTGTAATCGCGTAATTAGCGAGGGAGGTCTCGGATTTAGATAAATTCAATGTAAAATACACACAGATTGAAAATCCTACTTACTTTAATAAAGAAAAATAATGTACGTCAAGGTAAAGTTACTGGAAGAGGAACTAAAAGGATTGAAAATCCAAATCCTACCATAAAAAATAAGAATAATTAAACAAAGTCCTTGTAAGAAGAAAATAATTTTAAAAAAAAAATTTGGTCAACTTTTTAAGTGTTAGTGTCTTTGTGCCCCGATTAATCATTTTAGGATAATCAATTTCTTTATGCATTTAAGTTCTGTGCAGAGTTAGTGAATAACCTGCAATAGCAAGTAAAATTTACCTGATAGTGTAAAATATTTTGTAAACTGACAATGCACAAAATCTAAATTCTTTTTTTATTGTACCAAAAGCACATAATTAT
Organism: Capsicum pubescens; assembly: GCA_030864215.1. Taxonomy (NCBI): domain Eukaryota; kingdom Viridiplantae; phylum Streptophyta; class Magnoliopsida; order Solanales; family Solanaceae; genus Capsicum; species Capsicum pubescens. Next base: position 294,604,969 of record CM061545.1, on the reverse strand, counting down.
ATTTTGTAACATAAACATAATGATTTAATGTTGTTCAATTATCACAAAAAAAACACTAAAATACTTTTTATAACAAATATCTGATATGAGTCATCCGATGATGTTCATCATCTGTTATGATTCATTCGAACCCTATAAGTTTAGTTATGTGCCATGTTGCCAGTCCATTGTCATGTTGATTTTATCATTTGCATAATGTTAGTGTGTGTTGTTTGAGTCGTTATTTAATATTTTATCATCGGTTATGATTCATTTGAACCCAGTAATGTTAATTATATGTGTTATGTTATCTGTCCATTGTCATGTTGATGTTATCCTTAAATAGTGTTGCTCTCTTCTCTAACATTTAACATGTATTTGTTATCCTTGAAATCTTGAATGGTGTTGCTCTCTTCTTTAACATGTATCTGGATATTACAAATCTCAAAAGAAAATCGTTGTATGCTTGTTTGTATATTATCATATGTCGTGCTAGGTATATGGTGGTTACTGACTACCAACTACAACAAAAGAGATATTTTGCGGCAATAAATATTACAAAAAAAATATTTAACGTCATTTAAGTTAAGGTCATTGCATTTAATGTTGTTAAAGTGTTTAGTGGCATTTATATTGAATGTTTCGTAAATGCTTATATCATTGGCGCTAAAAGTAATTACTTTCAACGACATTTATTTAGCGATAAATTACTGATAAAGCTACCATATTTTGTGGGTTTTCTTATTATCGATAAATCGGACCTATTTTAGTTGAAATTATTATAATGATTAAAGTTGACCACGAATTCACGTTACTTCATGTACTGAATAAGCCACATTGCGGAAGATAACATACCAAACTGTACCTATGTGCAAAGTTCTTTAGGCTATTTTGGCCCTTACAGATGCTTAGCTCAAAGGTTTTGTTTGATCAATTCCTTTCGCCAATGTTACACATTTTATGCGTTAATGACTTATTTAAACTCCGCATGAACTAGATGCTTGATGTTAAACACCAGAACAAAGTATATTTGGTTCCTTGTTTTTTTTTATTATTGCAGTGTAGAACTATCAATCGATAGATACTGCTCTGTAATTTGGAGTGTGCAATGTACTCATGAGTTACTGCTCTATAATTTGGAGTGTGTAATGTACATGAGTAGGTTGAACATGTGATTTGCATTATTTTTTTTGGTGTGTGGATAAATCACATGCTCCGTCGATAGTGGCATATTTTACTTAACAACTAATGGTTTTATTTGTCTGAATTTCAGCTCTTACAGGAGCTAAGAATTTACAAATTATAAACTCATCAAACACTTATATCCAGGTTATTTTGTTGTTCATAGTTTGTTTGTTATCCTTATGGAGCTGTTTTTGTCTTAAGGTAGGGTCTATCGGGAACAACTTCTCTACCTCATGGCGGGAGTTTAGTTTACCGGGCTTCCCTATAGTGTACTGTTCCAAAAACCACAAAATAACACAGTCATTTGATAAACATAGTAAACTTAATTGATGTAGAAGGAGTATAAACTTGTGTACTGGAAATGCAGTATCAATTTCTAGTACAATCAATTTTTATTATTGTGACCCCTGGTGTATTTAATCTTCATTCTAATGAACATTCCTTGAGTTGAACATCACCGTAACCCTGTTCTAAGATCTTCGTAATACAGAATGGGGTTGTTTTGGAGTGTATACAGAAGACGATGGGAAGACAGATAGATTTAGTAAACATAACTATTCAGATATGATAATGTATAAACACAAGAAAAGCAGTATGGATTGAACTCCTCGTGAACTGTTTCTCTGTTTAGAAGTGCATTGCCTGTCTAGAGATGGACCAAAATCTGGTAGCACAAAAAGTTTGCATTAAGGTACAAAAAGTACCACAGAATGATTACAAAAAAACCAGTCGAGTAAGATTTCCTATGGAGTCGGTTAAGGATCCAGAAAATCCACAACCAACAAAGATACTATCATGAAATTGAGAAAAGATCAGCAAATTATCATTAGATTAGCTTGTAAGTGAATTCATATTCAATGCTTATTCACTTTTACTTACAAATTTGATAGCTTTGTCAATTTTCCAATAGACTGAGGAAAAGGTCCTGTCAAATCCTTGTTGTATGATAGATAGATAGATCCCTATGAGGTGCAGTCAATAATTAGAATCAAATTTAAGTTTGAAAAATCATACCAAAGTAGTGCTCATTCACTGGTCTTCAGATCTTAACTAGATGACCTCATTAACTGATTCATTCCATATATTCAGATACCATTGTGGGCTGATTGTTATCTCTGACGTATTTATTATTTGATGGATATTTATTTTATATGTTAGAACTCTTGCTTATACAATTATTGGTATGTCAAGAATAAAGGAAACTTTCCAAACTTCCTTCAAGGTTAAAAGTTATGTAGTGTACAAGGCAAGGATGAAGTTAATTAGGTGACTCTAAAATTGTCTATGTGAAGTAAGGATGATGCAAGTAAATGATAGAATGATACCATGTATAAGTGGCACATGCTCAAAACTGTACATTAGCAACATCAATTGTTGATTTCCTGCTTGAACATCATTTGTTTAATCATTCTTGTCCATTCCAGAGATTAAATTCCTTGCTGGTATATCTGTATAATTATGACAACATTATTGTTATTAGTTTATTATAAGCTCGGTTCTAGTTGAAGACTATTCTTTATCTTGAGCCGGGGGTCTATCGGAAACAACCTCCCTACTTCTTCGGAGGTAGCGGTATGGACTTCGTACATTTTACCCACCCCAAATCCCCCTTGGTGGGAGTGTACTAGATTTTTTGTTGTTGTTGAAGCGTCTCTATATTTAATGGACAATTGCTTGAATTAATACGTCTCTATATATAATGGACAATTGCTTGAATTAATACCCAATTCTATTACAGAGAAGTCTTATTGGTACGAGGATATATCATTTATCTATTTTGCTTGTTGGATAATATATCGGAGAATCAACCTAAAGATCAGGAACTTGCTATCAGTTACGGTGTTCCTTTGAAGATACTAGCTCATCCTAAGGACGCCATTGAAAAAGTGTTTGGATCTAAACATTCTTGACGTGTGCGTGGTTTAGGTGGAAATGTTTGTCCTTCAAAAGCTTTTGGAATGTCTAGAAATAGTCATGTGAATCTTGGTAGCTCAAGCAGTAATCTTCTTAGGCTTTAGTATATTTTGGTGTTTCTTTAACATTAATATTTATGGTATTTTTAATGAAATATTTAAGGTTTGGACCTTATCTTTTGTGCCAATATATTGAACAATATCAGAACTTTGATTATTATGTTACAATTAATATTTATATATATATATATATATATATATATATATATTTAAAAAGAGCTGGCACTTTTGTCATGATTAAATCATGGAAAATTTATGCAAAAATATATATTTTTTTAAAAAGTTGGATACTTTTTTTCCACGGTTAAAACTGTGGCTAATTTATATGAAAGAAATATATATTTCTTAAAAACTAGGCATTTTTGCCACGGTTATAACTGTGGCAAACTAATATGATAGCACAAAATTTGAACAAATTACCCATGGAATGGCCGTGGCTAAATGTACCTGAAAACCGTGGCTAATGAAATGTTACCACGGACGTTAAAACCGTGACTAATTTACTCACCACGCCCCTGTTGGTCCCACCTTTAACCGTGGCTAATGAACCGTGGCTAAACTATTTAGCTATGATTTTGGTACCATATAGCCACGGTTTTGCACGTGGCTAAAACACGTTTTTTTTGTAGTGATTATTCATGGCTTGTATTTAATGTAATCATATTTTTTGAAAATAAAAAAAATATAAAATTTAAAATGTGACTAACGTATTTATGTTTTTTATACATACATATTATTAAGTAATGCAAATACAATAAATGTGAATCAAATACATCGATTATAAATAATAATATTATAAAGTGTGGTTATGAAATATGAATTTTGTGCCAAACAGTTGCTATTTTTGAAACTTACCAAAAAAATAACGAAGAAGCAATTCAGTTCCACTGCCTACTTACGAGTATTTCTTTTGTTCTTTCTTCGTTGTGTGTGCATTTGGTTTCTTTTATTAGAATTGAGGGGAAATGGAGTTTATTTTATTTTATTTTTTAGAAAAGAAATTAAGTTTCTATACACATACACCTAATGTTAGTAACTTTATTAAAAATAAATTCGTCTTGGGTTTTAAGTGCTTTTTAACACCAAAATTCGGAAAGTGTAAATCCACCTCCAAAGATTTTCTTTTTGTGAAATAATGAATTTGAAAAGCACCATGAATTTTTAGGCTTATCATTTTAGAATTATAGAATTATCATGGGTCGGGTGTAAGATATGGTTTCTTTAAATTTTCTCTAGAGTAAAAATAGTAAAGGGAAAACTACCTATAGTAGCATACTTAAGTATTAAATTACAAAAAATAGCAACACTTTATCCTAATTACATTATGTAGCATCTGTAACATTATTTTACGTGGTCCCCTATTTTTTGCCCCCTAAGAAAGTTACTGTGCTAAAATCCCCTTTTCACTCCATTCTTATTTCTCTTTCCTTAATTTAAAATTTTTATTTCTTTTCTTTCGCCATTAACGATCTCTCCCACTTCAAATTTTATTCCTTTTGCACGATTCTAGCACGATCTGTGATAATGATTTACTTCCTCTATTTCAGATAACTATTAATCGCATATTGCATGCTAGCGGTTCTTTTTTTTTTCCTACTGTAATTCAACTGAAAATCAGATTTTAAGGGTTTTATGTTTTAATGGATGAACATACAGCAAAAACACCAACAAATAATGGTATACGGAATATGAATATAGATTTTGATTAAGCACAATCTTTTAGTCTTGGGTTAACTCATGAAGATTTAGTTAAAGTTGTTGTAAATCCTATACAGTTGAAGAAATCTGGGAGATCGAAGGAGATTAGGTCGAAGTTTCGCAGCGACACAGTGAAGATCAGTGAAATTTTGAAAAAAAAAAGGGTTGAAGAAGGAGCAAAAAATTTAAAAACGGTACGAAAACAAAAGGAAAGTTGAAGAAATTGAAGACGATGTTCAGAAATCTTATGCTGATGATTCTGAAGAAGATTGTGAGGATGGGGTATTTTTTTTGTTTGTAAATGTATTTTTTTGACTGTTAAGTTTTGTGTTGTTCTAAATAGGTAATAAAGATATTATCAAAGTTGTGAGTTAAAGATATCGGCCAATAAGTACTGTTAAGTATTGTGTTAACTACTCATGAACTGTCTATTGGCTATATGTATTTTTAGTAGAATTGATATGTATTTTTCAGTATTGGCTGCATTCTTTGTCTTCTTAAAATACATATGCTTGGTTATATGAATTTTTTTCATATCTGACTGTTCTTGCTCAGATCAAGAAATTAGCTGAGATTATCCCTTTGTGTCTCCAAGCTTGTGATTTCTACAATAAGAAAGGAATTGTTCTTCAAAATCATTCAAGATACAAAGACAAAGATTACTCAGATCTGTTTGATGTGACATTTGAAGAGAATTTGTCTCAACAACCGAGTGGAAGCTTGTAAGTTTTTAATTTACATATACCAAAATTGAATGTTTGTACAAAATATATTTTACTTATAAATAGATATTTTTTCCTTGTTTTTGTAGGGATTGTGGTCTATTTATGGTTACATATGCAGAGTGTCTTTCTTATGGTCACAAAGTTATTGCGATTGAGTTTGACCCCAACGCACTTCCGTACAAGATATGCTGCACTTTTGTGGGACTATGGGATCCGAAAACAAGAAACAAATGCTCATTGTGGTGTCGAAGCACCCTTGAGGCCTGCAAGGCAAAGTAGAATAACTAGTGTATCTGAAGTTTTTGATGTATGATGATTGATGGATTTAACTTTGTACAGTTAGAGAAACTGGTGTATGAATGTAGGTTCTGATTGTACAAACTAATTTTTATGCTTGAAGTGGTTCTAATTGTAGGTTATAATAGTACTTATTTTTTAACTGAATGAAATTAATTCTGATTTGAATTGGGTCTAATTTTTATTTGAATTAAAGTTTAATTTTAGTATTTTATGCAGTTATATATTTTACTGTGAGATTTAGTTAAAAAAAATACAAATGTAGTGTACATATTATGCTTAAAAATTCGTATGCAGTATCAATCAAAAGTTTTTATCCTAAAAATACATATGCAGTGTTAAGATTAAGCATTTTCAAAAATACATCTGGACCATATCTAATATATTTTTAAATATTTTTTCATTTATTATCAATATAAATGCGAATTTGAATTAAATATAAACTTGTGCTTTTTATGAAGTTCTACTTGGTATTGTGAGATTTTAGTTATAAAATACATATGTAGTATTGATATTTTGCTTAAAAATACATATGCATTATACATCAAATGTATTTACCCTAAAAATACATATGCAGTGTTAAAATTAAGCATTTCAAAAATACACCTTGATCATAACTAATATATATTTTAATATGTATTCATTTATTATCATTATAAATGAGAATTTGAATTAAAGATAAATTTGAGTTTTTTAGGTAGTTCTACATTTTATTGTGAGATTTTAGTTACAAAAGATACATATGTAGTGTTGATATTTTGCTTAAAAATACATATGGATTATACATCAAAATGTTTTTTAGCCTAAAAATACATATGCAGTGTTCATATTTTGCTTAAAAATACATATGCATTATACATCAAATGTATTTACTCTAAAAATATAGCGTCATTTGAGTGAACGATGTTGCATTCATTGTCATAAAGTCTTTGATGATATTTATATAGAGTGCCGGTGAATATCTATATTTTTTAAGCTAAAAGTAATTACTTTTAGCGATAATTATTATTGCCGGTAAAGCTACCGGTCATATATTGCGGCTTTTGTTATTACCGGTAAATGATACCTATTTTAGCGGCAATTATTATAACGACTAAAGTTGACCATGAATTCACATTAATTCTTATACCAAATAAACCATATTGAGGAAGATAATAGCACAAAATAACAATATATCTCCATTATTTTGGCTTGCAAGAAGTTTTGCGTTGGTCATAACCCAAGTCAAATATATTCCCTTCACCAAGTCATCGTCGCCAACAATCAACTCTTAACCCTTGGTGTCAAATTAAAGGGCGAGTTCCTTTCTTGTATTGCCTAAAAACTTTCTTTATTCTCATTGAAGAAAGACTCTCCCCCGAGAAGGTTTTACACATAGGGACAACTGATTTTTTTTATCTAGCTTGCTGTTAGTTCATCTAGTGCCTTTAGGTTGGGGTCCGCCATAGGGATTGGTTAGACCACTTGAATATTTTTGGTCTATAAAAGGTAGTCAATGTGTCAGTCATTTTCCCCCATTAGACTTGTCATTCTTTTGATCTTTTTCTTTCTTTCTACCAGTTCTCCTCATCTACTTTATTTGATAGGGATGAAAAATACCACTCTATAAATAACAAAAAAAAAAGTAATTTTATTTTAAAATTTAAATGATTTGAGCTTGGAAGCAACCTACAAAGATCAAGAACAGTAATTAGAAATATACCCCAAGTTGAAGTTAGGTCCTATTAGTCATAAGGAGTAACAAAAAACTCTGTTAGAATCTGTGCAATTGTTCAATCTAAGCTGTCATTGATAATGAGCTATGGCTCTGCAGAGAAGAGAAGAAAGAGTGAGATATTATTTCAGTGTAAAGAGGCCAAAAAATTAGTTAATTACAATGCAATAGTGTTGTTTATATAGAACTTCTGGAAGCTTCTATTCTAACTGTTTCCTAAGTAATCACTAATCACTGCTTAGCCAACTAACAAACACATTAGTTGTTTAACTACTTCTTAATCAAGTTATTCCTAACTCATTACTCCCCCTCAAGCTGGTGGGTGCAAAGACATTTAACACACCAAGCTTGCCTACTAAGTTTTCATGTTGGAACCGAGGTAAGCCCTTAGTAAGTATGTCTGGAAGTTGTTCTCTTGAGCTCACATGTTTTATTTTTAAGACTCCTTCTTGTAATTTTTTTCTGATAAAGTGGCAATCAATCTCTATGTGTTTAGTCCTCTCATGGAACACTAGATTGGCTTCTATCTGTAATGCTTCTCTACTGTCACTAAACACAATTATTGGTTCCTCAATTTTATTTCCCATCTCCTTTAATATTGCAGTGATCCATACTAGTTCTGAAACTGCATTAGCCATGCTCCTGTATTCAGCTTCTGCTGAACTTCTAGAGACTACATTTTGTTTCTTCGACTTCCACGATAATAGTGATTCACCATGACTAAAAAGCCTGAAACTGACCTTCTGGTATTGGGACATGAAGCCCAGTCTGCATCACAATATACATTTAGCTTGTTTGATATCTTGCTGCTTAACAAGATTCCAAGTCCTTTTTCTCTCTTCACATAATTCATTACTCTCACAGCTGCATCCCAATGGGACCTTTTTGGTTGTTGTAGGAATTGACTAAGTGTTTGGACTGAGAATGCAATGCCTGGCCTTGTCAGTGTTAAATACAACATTTTGCCTATCAACCTCTGATATTGTTCTCTGTTTTCAAAAGGTTCATCTGTTGATTCTCCTGTGACTTGATCAAACTCCAGTGTCGTTAACTTCATGTTCATTTCAAGGGGTGTCATAGCTAGTTTAGCACTTCCTAACCCTAAATAAGAGATAATTTCCAATGCATACTTCCTTTGATTCATAAGAATACCTTTGGCAGATCTACTAAATTGCATGCTAAGAAAGAATTTTAAATTACCAAGATCCTTGATTTTAAATGCTTTCTGAAGAGAAGCTTTAGTATGTTCAATGAGGCTCAAGCTATTACCAGTCACAAGCATGTCATCTACATACACAAGGATTGCAACTATGTCTAACCCTTGTTTTTTTATGAATAAAGAATGATCAAGGCTTCTTTGAGTAAAACCAGAATGCACTAGTGACTCACTCAATTTCAAATTCCACTGCCTGCTTGTTTTCTTAAGACCATAGAGGGATTTGACAAGTATACATACAATACCATTATCCCCCTGACTTGGAAAACCCTCAAGCAACTGCTTATACACCTCACCATGCAAGTCACCATGGAGAAAAGCATTGTACACATCTAACTGATGAATGAACCAATTATGTTGTACAACCAAACAGAGAACTGTCCTGACTGTAGCAATTTTAACTACTGGAGAAAAGGTATCATGAAAATTAATACCTGCTGTCTGATTAAAGCCCTTAGCAACTAATTGAGCTTTAAATCTCTCAAAATCGCCATTAGCTTTTAACTTGACTTTAAAGACCCATCTGCAGCCAATAGGAACTTTACCCTTAGGAAGGGGAACCAGGTCCCAAGTATGATTATCATTAAGATCCTTTTAACTCAGTGTACATAGCTTCCAACCATCTCAGATCTTTGATAGCCTCTTGATAAGAGGTAGGTTCTTATACTGCAGAAAAACTATGTAGATACTTCTGATAAGAGGGAGAAAGATGTGCATATGACACACTGTCAGCAAAAGGATAAAGGACATTGCTAGATGACGGTTTGGAAACAAAATCTGATAACCAAATAGGTTGCTTAGTGAGCCTTGTTGATCGTCTAAGATTTGGTAGATTGTATGGATTGAAAGTAGGGGTAGAAACATCAGTAGGGATAGAGATGGTAAATGATTTTGATCAATATCAGAAAGTGGGAGATCAACTTGTAATGAGGAAGCCAGAGTAGGTGTTTCGGAGATGTTGCTAGGAGCATAAAAATCATCATCATCACAAGGACCTGTAGAAAGTGACATAAAATCTGTACATTATCATCCACTGTAAGGGTACCTTGAAGGGAAATTGGTTTTCCTGAAATAGCGCATCCCCATTAACAAAAAACTTCTACGCAGCAAGATCAAACAGAACATACCCTTTGGTGACATTAGAATATCCCATAAAAACTGATCTTACAGCTCTTGGAGCAAACTTGTAAGTTCTATGTAGTGTGTTAGCAAAACACAAATAACCGAATGCTCTAAAATGGAAGAAACAAGGTTTTTTTCCAAAAAAAGACCTCATAAGGTGATTTCCCTCCAAGTTCACTAGAAGGAATTTTTTTAACAATATAAGCAGCAGTAAGAATACAATGATGCCAAAACTTGAGAGGTATATGACCCTGGAACCGGAGTGCACTAGCCACTTCAAACAAGTGTCTATGCTTCCTCTTAGCTACTCCATTTTGCTGAGGGGTATGTACACAAGTTCTGTAGTGAATAATAGCCAATTCTTTAAGTAAAGATTTCAAATTTGTATTGATAAAGTCTCCCCCATTATCTGTCCTTATACCTTTAACTATGACATTAAATTGAGTAAGCACCATTCGAAAAAACTGTTTAAGTGAAAGAAAGACATCAGTCTTGAATTTCAACAAGAAAATTCAAATGGTCCTTTAACAATCATCAACAATTGTAATAAAAAATTTGTTACCATCAAATGTCTGAGTATGATAAGGTCCCCATATATCCACATATAGCATATCAAACACTTTACTAGACCTAGTAGAACTACTCAAAAAAGGGAGTCTGGTATGTCTAGCTAAGGGACAAATCTCACAGGTACTTAATACTGATTTACAATGTTCTAGATTAAATCCAATCATGTCTTTTATAGAGTGAACAGGTGCATGAGCCAATCTCCTGTTCCATAACATAATAGTATTTTGAACATCCTGCGCTGACAAGATTTTAGTAGCAACAACCTCTTTAGGGGAAGGTTCAGGCCGAGCTAGAAGACAAAATCCAGTATTTTCTTTACCAATACTCATCATCTTCCCAGTGGTAAGGTCCTGGAATAAACAGAATCCAGGATAGAATGACACAAAACAGTTCATTTACCTGGTAACCTTGGATACCGATAAGAGATTGTATTGAAATTCTGGGAAAAAAAGAACATCATGTATTTCTCCTGTATTTGAAAGTCTACAACAGCCAGTGTATGACACTAAGGTCACCCCTCCATTATGTAATTAAACTTTTCTACTTTGTTCATTTGTAACAACTTGAACATCATGCATTATGTCTAAACTTGTGAGCCATGTGGTTTGTAGCACCACTATCAATTATCCATCTTAAACTCTCTAATTTAGTATTAGTATTTTAAGATATACCGGCCATATTGGCCATCATATTGTTCTAAGGAGAATCTCGATCAAGTATCTGCAAAATCTGTCCATGTTGATCACCTATCAGCTGTGGAGCCCTTGGTAAATCTCTGGAAATTAGTGGCTCTATTGCATTTAACTTCTCTCTTGTTCCATCATGCAGTTGTGGTATAGGGACCTCATCTTGAACATTATAAGCAGTATTCCATGTCACCTTCTTCTTAGATTTCCAATCAGGTGGGTATCCATATAGCTTAAAGCAGTCATCTACCACATGTCCTTGCATTTTACAATAGTCACATTTTTTGTTCCAATTCTTCCTGCCTTTCGGAAAAGAGTATCCTTTGTTATGTTGGTAATGTATTCCTCTCCCAGCCATGTGAGCTACAATATCTGAACTCTCTCTAGTCAAAGTTCTAGATACAAAACCTTCTCCAATTGACAATCGAGAACTTAAGCCTTTTGTTGCTAAGAGAACCGTTAAATAAGAACCTTCACCTTGCATAGTGGAGCTACCAATAAGTCGTTGGCTCTCTCACTCAACAAGCATAGCATATGCCTTGTTGAGATTTGGAGAATGTTCAGTCATCAAAATCTAGCTTCTCTACAGATTATACATTTCATTCAAGCCCATTAGGAACTGCATCAATTTTTGTCTCTCAACATGATTATTAAACTCCCTTGATCTATGGAAATCACAAGACGGAGGAACTATACTAGCAAATTCATCCCATAAATTGCGATGTTTGGAAAAATAACCAGGTATACTGTCATTTCCTTGTTTAGTAGTCGCTATGGCTTTATGCAACTGGTAAACTCGTGATGCATTTACCTTGTCAAAGCGTTCATGGAAATCCTCCCAAACAGTTCGTACATTAGTAGCGTAGACAATTCCAGTGTGCAATTCCTGTGTTACTGAGCTTATTATCCATCCTTGAACAATTGCATTGCACCGGTCCCATTGACGTCGAAAATCAGCTCCGAAATCCTCCTTTTTCAATGTGCCATAAACAATCCCCAACTTGTTTTTCCCAAGCAACTGAATGCGCATAGCCCTACTCCGTTTCGAATAGTTATCGAAACCGGTTAGCTGCATCGGAATAATGGACGCTCTGGTGGTGTCTGAAGGGTGTAAAAATAGGGGATGATTGTGATCGAACTTCACAGTGTTCAATGTTGAAGCTTCCATGGTAGAACTTCAACCTTCGTTACTAAAAACATTCAATGAGCTCCTAAACTCACAAATATCTTTCGTGGAACGCACAATCGTGGTTCAAAGCTCTGATACCATGTTAGAATCTGTGCAATTGTTCAATCTAAGTTGTCATTGATAATGAGCTAGGGCTCAGCAGAGAAGAGTAGAGAAAGGGACATATTATTTCAGTGTAAAGAGGCCAAAAAATTAGTTCATTACAATGCAATAGTGTTGTTTATATAGAACTTCTGAAAGCTTCTATTCTAACTGTTTCCTAACTAATTACTAATCACTGCATAGCCAACTAACTAACACATTAGTTTTTTATCTACTTCTTAATCAACTAATCAAGTAATTCGTAACTCATTAAACTCCATCTTAATTCTCTTGATAATGAACAAGTTAAAAACAATCTCGCATTCTAAGCTTACCGGTGCTTGGGAGTCGTCAGACGACAAGTTGACACCATTTTCTTGTAACTAGCTTGGCAAGCTTTCAAAGACGTGATCACCTTTGTAAACAAAATGATCAGTTCTTTTTGAATCGTAAACATGCATTCACATATTAACAAACCACAAATAATTTGATTTCAGAGATTATTAACCTTTGTTTCTTTTAAATATGTATTTTTCAATTTATAAGAAAGTTTCTTCTTTAATCGCAGTATGTCAGAATGAACAATTGTTTTTAGTATGTTTGGGAGAAATACAACCTTTCCCTACTACAGTATTTTTAATCCAATCCGCACGAGGAAAAGACAAACTTATTCACATAATCGGTGCTTGTAATACCAAACCATGTTAATTTTATGGTTAACTAATAATTGAAGTGATTGTACATAACAACTAATAAGTGATAATCGTGGATGAACGAATAAAACTTATATAAAAGAAAAATGTGATGTATCTTTGCTCGTTCGATGAACACCGAATGTCAGAACTTTCAGGGATAGCTCGAATATTAAATTTGAAAATTCAGAAATGTTATAGTAACAATTTGATATTTTATTTTTTATTATTACACTTCAATGTGTACTCAAATTAATAATGTGATTAAATAAAATATCATATGTACTAATGATGTAATGTTTTCTTTTTAATACTTTTGTAGAACGTCGTAATTCAAATTAAGAAAAACATATATTGTCTAATTATGAATTATGGTCATTAAGGATTTGATTAGCGCTAACGACACAAAGAATAGAGGCAAAAGCTGGTTCCATTCAAATCTTTTACAAAAAAAAGAAAAAACATAAATTTATAGGCTCTCCAAGTAAGTTAATTTATTTTCCTAAAAAGGTGAAACAAAATATTGAAATTTCTAATATAAAAGCTCTTGGTGTTGAGATAAAAAATCACAACTACTACTTCTTGGTTTCACAGATATTGAGTATTTTTAATTTAGCCATGGGAAGACTGGGCAAGGGTCGAAAAAAGGTCGAAATAGTGAAAATGAAAAATGAGAGTAACATGCAAGTTACTTTCTCTAAGCGTCGTGCTGGCCTGTTCAAAAAGGCTAGTGAACTTTGTACGCTATGTGGTGCTGAAATTGCCATTGTGGTATTTTCTCCAGGCAAGGCCAACAAAGTTTACTCCTTTGGGCACCCTTCAGTGGAGTCGCTGGTGGATAGGTTCCTAGGGAGGGACCTCCCTCCACCAAATGATGGTGATCGCCATGACCACCTAATCATGGCTCATCGAAACACTGGTCAACGTGCGCTCAATAAGGAGGTCATGGACTTACAGGAGTCTCTCCGGAAGGAGAGAGTTGTAGGGGAATCCCTACATGAATCTGGGAGGGGATCCTACGATCGTGTGTGCGAATCTCCGATTATTGAAGGACTTAGTCTCTCCCACTTGAACAATTGAAGGAGGCATTGGAAGCTCAAAAGCGAAAAGTTGAATTCGAGGCAGAACTTCAACAAATGAGGAGTGATGCTCCACTACCATTTCTCACCCTTGGAAGTGCCTTGTCTCCTACTAGTGGTGATGGGGCAAGTTCTTCACGTGGACCCAATGTTGGTGCAGCCTTTCCTAATTAGGGCTGGTGGATCTACTTCTTCTGCAGTTCCCTACTAGTTCAACTATCGTTCCTAAGTCGCGCATTGTGGAAGGCGCATGAGTAATAAGCGCGCATCTAGGTTTATCGTGTCATTTGAGTTATCCTCAGTGTGTCATGTCTTATAATTTGAGTCAGCCCTATCATTTGTCTTATGGTTCGTTCGAACCCTACAAGTTTAGTTATTGTGTCATGTTGTCAGTCCATTTTCATGTTGATTTTATCATTTGAATGGTGTTAGTGTGTGTCGTTCGAGTCTTGGTATCAGTCCATAGTCGTGTTGTTTTTGTCGTTTGAATGGTGTCAGTGCGTCGTTTGAGTCATCTTATGATGTTCTATCATCAGTTATGGTTCATTCAAACCCATTAATATTAGTTATATATATATGTTATGTTATTAGTTTGTTGTTATATTGATTTTATACTTGATTGGTGTTGCTCTCTTCTTTGACAGCATATGTCTAGATACTACACATCTTCAAAAGAAAATCGATAGATGCCCGTTTGTATATTATCATATGTCGTGCTAGGTATACGGTGGCTACTACTGGCTACCATTACAACGAAAAAGATATTTAGCGTAAATAAATATTTCCACAAAAATATTTAACGACATTTATGTTAAGGTCATTGCATGACGTTAATGTCTTTAGTGGCAGTTATATCAAGTGCAGGTAAATGCTCATATTATTAGCGCCAAAAATAATTACTTTCAACGACTTTTTATTTAGCAATAAATTGCTGGTAAAGCTACCGTTAAATAAGACCTATTTTAGTGGTCCTATTATGGAAATATTATTAAGAGAATATATCTTAATACTAACCATGATAAAGATAATTAGATTGTTGAATACATAAAAACAATGATTTGACCATTGCAATAATATTCTACAGGAATTCCAAAAATCTATGGTAAAAATGGAAAGTAGTAGAGTACAGTCAGCACTATGATTTGTGTATGGGCTCGTTTGGTATAAGGGATTAGAGATAATTAATATTGGGTTTAATGGTAGGATCAATTTATCCCATATTTGATTGAGATAAAATGCATGAGATAACTTATTCCGTGATTATAGTGTTATTAATCCCACCTTAGGGGTGGAATACCTAATCTTGCATAGTTAATTTCAAGATAACTTACTTTCAACCAAACAACAATACATACGTAAGTCACATAATCTAATGAAAAAATTAAAAAAAAAATTCACTATTAAACTGCACTTACGATACATACTTGGCAAAATACTGGACAACGCATACAATAGAAAAAAGGCTTGACCAATATACACCGACAGTTTAAATGACCACCCTGCTATTGTGCGTGAAATAATATGCATACCTGAATTTTATTGACTCAATTCATGGTTGTTGTAATTGCGTAATTAGCAAGGGAGGTCACGGATTTAGATAAATTCAATGTAAAATACACACTGATTGAAAATCCTACTTACTTTACAAAAGCAAAATAATGTACGTCAAGGTAAAGTTACTGGAAGAGGAGCTAAAAGGATTGAAAATACAAATCCTACAATAAAAAATAAGAATAATTAAACAAAGTACTTGTAAGAAGAAAATAATTTTTTTAAAAAAATTGGTCAACTTTTTAAGTGTTAGTGTCTTTGTGCCCCGATTAATCATTTCAAGATAATCATTTTTTTTATGCGTTTAAGTTCTGTGCATAGTTAGTGAATAAAATATTTTGCACTATCAATTAGCTTGATCTGTTATTGCAGGTTATCCAACTATTTACATAAAAAAAAAATAAAAAAAATAACCTGCAATAGCAAGTCAAATTTACCTGATAGTGTAAAATATTTTGTCAACTGACAATGCACAAAATTTAAATTCTTTTTTTGTTGTACCAAAAGCACATAATTATCTTTTGTAACATAAACATAATGATTAAATTTTGTTCAATTATCACAAAAAAAAACAATAAAATACTTTTTATAACAAATATCTAATTTGAGTCATCCGATGATGTTCATCATCTGTTATGATTCATTCGAACCCTATATGTTTAGTTATGTGCCATGTTGTCAGTTCATTGTCATGTTGATTTTATCGTTTGCATGATGTTAGTGTGTGTTGTTTGAGTCGTTATTTAATATTTTAGCATCGGTTATGATTCATTTCAACCTAGTAATGTTAATTATATGTGTTATGTTATCTGTCCATTGTCATGTTGATGTTATCCTTAAATAGTGTTGCTCTTTTCTCTAACATTTAACATGTATTTGTTATCCTTGAAATCTTGAACGGTGTTGCTCTCTTCTTTAACATGTATCTAGATATTACAAATCTCAAAAGAAAATCGGTGTATGCTTGTTTGTATATTGTCATATGTCGTGCTAGGTATATGGTGGTTACTGACTACCAACTACAACAAAAGAGATATTTTGCGGCAATAAATATTACAAAAAAAATATTTAACGTCATTTAAGTTAAGGTCATTGCATTTAATGTTGTTAAAGTGTTTAGTGGCATTTATATTGGATGTTTCTTAAATGCTTATATTATTGGCGCAAAAAGTAATTACTTTCAACGACATTTATTTAGCGATAAATTACTGATAAAGCTACCATATTTTGCGGGTTTTCTTATTATCGATAAATCGGACCTATTTTAGTGGAAATTATTATAATGATTAAAGTTGACCACGAATTCACGTTACTTCATGTACTGAATAAGCCACATTGCGGAAGATAACATACCAAACTGTACCTATGTGCAAAGTTCTTTAGGCTGTTTTGGCCCTTATAGATGCTTAGCTCAAAGGTTTTGTTTGATCAATTCCTTTCGCCAATGATAAGCATTTTATGCTTGAACGACTTATTTAAACTCCGCATGAACTAGATGCTAAATGTTCAAGACCAGAACAAAGTATATTTGGTTACTTGTTTTTTCTGATTATTGCAGTGTAGAACTATCAATAGATAGATCGTCCTCAGAAGTCACTGCTCTGTAATTTGGAGTGTGCAATTTACATGAGTAGGTTGAACATGTGATTTGCATTTTTTTTTTAGGTGTGTGGATAAATCACATGCTCCGTCGATGGTGGCATATTTTACTTAACAACTAATGGTTTTATTTGTCTGAATTTCAGCTTTTACAGGAGCTAAGAATTTACAAATTATAAACTCAACAAACACTTATATCCAGGTTATTCTGATGTTCATAGTTTGTTTGTTATCCTTAATGAGCTATTTTTGTCTTGAACCGGGGTCTATCGGGAACAACCTCTCTACCTCATGGCGGGAGTTTAGTTTACCGGGCTGCCCTTTGAATAGTGTATTGTTCCAAAAACCACCAAATAACACAGTCATTTGATAAACATAGTCAACTTAATTGATGTAAAAGTAGTATAAACTTGTGTACTGGAAATGCAGTATCAATTTCTAGTACAATCAATTTTTATTATTGTGACGCCTGGTGTATTTAATCTTCATTCTAATGAACATTCCTTGAGTTGAACTTCACTGTATCCCCGTTCTAAGATCTACATAATACAGAATGGGGTTGTTTTAGAGTGTATACAGAAGACGATTGGAAGACAGATAGATTTAGTAAACATAACTATTCAGATATGATAATGTATAAACACAAGAAAAACAGTATGGATTGAACTCCTCGTGAACTGGTTCTCTGTTTAGAAGTGCATTGCCTGTCTAGAGATGGACCGAAATCTTGTAGCACAAAAATTTTGCATTAAGGTACAAAAAGTACCACAGAATGATTACAAAAAAACCAGTCGAGTAAGATTTCCTATGGAGTCGGTTAAGGATCCAGAAAATCCACAACCAACAAAGATACTATCATGAAATTAAGAAAAGATCAGCAAATTATCATGAGATTAGCTTGTAAGTGAATTCAAGTTCAATGCTTATTCACATTTACTTACAAATTTGATAGCTTTGTTAATTTTCCAATAGACTGAGGAAAAGGTCCTGTCAAATCCCTATTGTATGATAGATAGATAGATCCCTATGAGGTGCAGTCAATAATTAGAATCGAATTTAAGTTTGAAAAATCATACCAAAGTAGTGCTCATTCACTGATCTTAAGATCTTAACTAGATGACCTCATTCACTGATTCATTCCATATATACAGATACCGTTGTGGGCTGATTGTTATCTCTGACGTATTTATTGTTTGATGGATATTTATTTTATATGTTAGAACTCTTGCTTATAAAATTATTGGTATGTCAAGAATAAAGGAAACTTTCCAAACCGTACATTAGCGACATCAATTGTTGATTGCCTGCTTGAACATCATTTGTTTAATCATTCTTGTCCATTCCTGAGATTAAATTCCTTGCTGGTATATCTGTATAATTATGACAATATTATTGTTATTAGTTTATTATAAGCTCGGTTCTAGTTGAAGAATATTCTTTATCTTGAGCCGGGGGTCTATTGGAAACAACCTCTATACTTCTTCGGAGGTAGCGGTATGGACTGCGTACATTTTACCCACCCCAGACCTCACTTGGTGGGAGTATACTAGATTTTTTGTTGTTGTTGAAGCATGTCTATATTTAATGGACTATTGCTTGAATTAATACGTCTCTATATATAATGGACAATTGCTTGAATTAATACCCAACTCTATTACAGAGAAGTCTTATTGGTTCGAGGATATCTCATTTATCTATTTTGCTTGTTGTATAAAATATAGGAGCATCTACCTAGAGATCAGGAACTTGCTATCAGTTACGGTGTTCCTGTGAAGATATAGCTCATCCTAATGACGCCATTGAAAAAGTGTTTGGATCTAAATATTCTGGACGTGTGCGTGGTTTAGGTGGAAATGTTTATCCTTCAAAAGCTTTTGGAATGTCTAGAAATAGTCATGTGAATCTTGGTAGATCAAGCAGTAATCTTCTTAGGCTTTAGTATATTATGGGGTTTCTTTAACATTAGTATTTATGGTATTTTTTATGAATATTTAAGGTTTGGACCTTATCTTTGGTGCCAATATATTGAACAATATCAGAACTTTGATTATTATGTTACAATTAATATCAATCTTGTGTATAATGGTTAATGTGTAAGTGAATGTCTATCATTATTTAGAAATTAGTATCAGACTATCATATATATATATATTTTTTATTTTTTATTTTAAGAAGAGCTGGCACTTTTGTCACGATTAAATCATGGCAAATTTATGCAAAAATATAAATTTTTTTAAAACGATGGATACTTTTTTGCCACGGTTATATGAAAAAAATATATATTTCTTAAAAACTAGGCATTTTTGCCACGCTTATAACTGTGGCAAACTGATATGATAGCACAAAATTTGAACAAACTACCCATGGATTGGCCATGGCTAAATATACCTGAAAACCGTGGCTAATGAAATGTTACCACGGACGTTAAAACCGTGGCTAATTTACTTGCCACGCCCCTGTTGGACCCACCTTTAACCGTGGTTAATGAACCGTGGCTAAACTATTTAGCTACGATTTTGGTACCATATAGCCACGGTTTTGCACGTGGCTAAAACACGTTTTTTTTGTAGTGATTATTCATGGCTTGTATTTAATGTAATCATATTTTTTGAAAATAAAAAAAATATAAAATTTAAAATGTGACTAATGTATTTATGTTTTTTATACATACAGATTATTAAGTTATGCAAATACAATAAATGTGAATCAAATACATCGATTATAAATAATAATATTATAAAGTGTGGTTATGAAATATGAATTTTGTGCCAAACAGTTGCTATTTTTGAAACTTACAAAAAAAATAACGAAGAAGCAATTCAGTTCCACTGCCTACTTACGAGTATTTCTTTTGTTCTTTCTTCGTTGTGTGTGCATTTGGTTTCTTTTATTAGAATTGAGGGGAAATGGAGTTTATTTTGTTTAAAAAAAAAAAGAAATTATGTTTCTATACACATACACCTAATGTTAGTAATTTTTAAAAAATAAATTCGTCCTGGGGTTTAAGTTCTTTTTAACACCAAAATTCGGAAAGTGTAAATCCACCTCCGGAGATTTTCTTTTTGTGAAATAATGAATTTGAAAAGCACTATGAATTTTTAGGCTTATCATTTTATAATTATAGAATTATCATGGGTCGTGTGTAAGATATGGTCTTCTTTAAATTTTCTCTAGAGTAAAAATAGTAAAGGGAAAACTACCTATAGTAGCATACTTAAGTATTAAATTACAAAAAATAGAAACACTTTATCCTAATTACATTATGTAGCATCTGTAACATTATTTTAAGTGGTCCCCTATTTTTTGCCCCCTAAGAAAGTTACTGTGCTAAAATCCGCTTTTCACGCCATTCTTATTTCTGTTTCCTTAATTTAAATTTTTTATTCCTTTTCTTTCGCCATTAACGATCTCTCCCACTTCAAATTTTATTCCTTTTGTACGATTCTAGCATGATCTGTGATAATGATTTACTTCCTCTATTTCAGGTAACTATTAATCGCATTTTGCATGTTAGCGGTTCTTTTTATTTTCCTACTGTAATTCAACTGAAAATCAGATTTTAAGGGTTTTATGTTTTAATGGATGAACATACAGAAAAAATACCAACAAATAACGGTATACGGAATATGAATGTAGAGTTTGATTAAGCACAATCTTTTAGTCTTGGGTTAACTCATGAAGATTTAGTTAAAGTTGTTATAAATCCTATACAGTTGAAGAAATCTGGGAGATCGAAAGAGATTAGGTCGAAGTTTCGCAATGACACAGTGAATATCAGTGAAATTTTGAAAAAAAAAAGGGTTGAAGAAGGAGCAAAAAATTTAAAAACAGTACGAAAAGAAAAGGAAAGTTGAAGAAATTGAAGACGATGTTCAAAAATCTTATGATGATGATTCTGAAGAAGATAGTGAGGATGGGGTATTTTTTTGTTTGTTTCTAAATAGGGTATGTCACACCCCTTTTTTTTCTCTCCAAAAAGATATGTATTTTAAGTTTGAAAGTGTTTTATGATTAAGGTGACAAAAATGAAAAAATTATTTCGAAAAAGGACTATTTACATTTTTATTCAGAGTCGCCACTTGGCATAATCCGGTTTGCCAAGTCACCATTGGAAAATACTTTTTCAAAATGATTTGTGACTCTGTAAAACTGATCTGCGAACGGAGATTCCGGCTAAGGAATTCTGTTGACCAAGGGGAAGGTGTAAGGCACCCCTCGATCCCGTGGTTCCACCACGGTCGCTTAGTAGAGCGTATCGGCTAATTTGACATTACAAATGTATAAACCACACAAAAAACACATAAAAACAATCCATTAAACACATGAGACAAAACAAATAAAAAGTTAGTGTCCAGTCCAATTATAAAGTCCAAAATTAGAAAAAAGCATAAAAATAAATCCTATTCTAAATTAATTCTAGACTAATGCTCTACTCGACGCCTCGGGCCTTCATCGCGGACATCCTCCGTGTACAAGATACCTTGGGACATTCCCCGGTAAATAAATATATACAGATACTTCAGGGCATTCCCCAACCGAATGAATACATTTTTAGTGCGAGAAAATCAAATTATTCAACTAAATTTCAAATATTTCATCGAATTTCCAACATTCAACCAAAGCAACAAGTTCTAAAATTGGCCTACCCGAACCTATATTGCCTATCCGTTTCAACCCATCGTAAATCTATCCCGATTCATGCCAACAATAAATCAAAATTAAACCGAATCTATCCTTTTTGTCAATTTTTCAATTCCACCCCAACTTCGTTTCTATCAATCCATTAGAACATGATCAAATTTATTCCTCAAACCACCAAAACCAAACAACCAAGCATCATGATCATAACATCAACATAAACAAAATCCAACAAAACCATAATCACACCACTCGTAATCGCAACCCATACAAACAACCAACCAAATATATATATAAAAAAAAAGGAGTTAAGAAATGGACCTCGATAGAATGTTTTGGCGATAATAAAGAAACCCGGGACAGGAATCCTCGAATGGAAACCTCCAAAGTAGCATAATCCACTCAGTATCAAGAATATACTACCCGGACGGCGTGAGAATAGAAGAACCCAAAACCCCGATCAATACGACAGAAGGTCGAAAACCGACGTAGCTTGAGCTCCGGTGAGCTCAGACGAGACAGAAAGAGATGGACCAAAAATTCCAGCGATCCTCACTGTTTCTCGGCCGGGTCTACTTCGAAATCAGTGGGGACGAAGAAGATTCAGGAACTTTAAACTCAAGTCGATCACAAGACCACCTTCCGATAAACTTTCGTTGATAATAAAGAATTAAAGAAGCCCAGACTTGGAACCCCGACTAGAAAACTACGACCACGAACCAAAGTCCAACTCAATATCGAGAGATAAAGACCCGGACAACTTTGAATCCTAATCAAAGAGAATTAACGAGCAACCCGATACTGAAATTGCGAAAAATCGAGAAAACCGTATTCGAAATCTCTCCGAAATCGACTAATTTGGTCGCTTGTCCGTATTTCCGTAGCGAGGGAGAAATTTTTTGGACAGACGACGCCTGAATCTGCCGAACCACACTGATTCCAATGACCTTAGGACTAGACCGACAAACTAAAAAATCAAATCCGGCAAAATTTTCACCGGAAATCTAAAGATGGCCAGATCTCTCAAACCATCTTCATTCACGTTTTTAACTCTCTCCCTCTCGATTTTAAATCTCTCTCTCTCCCTTGATTCTATGTGTGCGTAAGTGTGTAGTGTGTGAAGGATGCCTGTTGCTGTAATGTATTGATGGTGTTGTTGTTAAAAAAAATGGAAGATGATAGAGTAGTGGTGTGTGCGGATATGTTTGTGAATGTGTTGATTGAATGAGAAAAATAAAGAAAAAAAAATGGAGGAGTGGTCTCTTCTCTGATGTCGATGTTGTGATGAAGAAAAAATGGACCCCTTCTATGCGTGCACTGTCCCCCCTTTATGTATTGATAAGAATGGCCAAATCTGTGGGCCCTTTTTATTTATTAGTGTGTTGGTTAAAAGGGAATAAAAATTTGAGGGGGTGGGGCAGTGGGGTAGGTGGTTAGGTGTTCTAATTTAATAGGCAAGGTTGTTAATTAGTTATCACAAGAATAATTGGTGATTGAGTTTGTTAGGGGTTTGTTTAGAGTTGTTTATTTTTTATTTATTTTTTATGGAGGGGTTATCATGAAGATGAGGGTACGGGATAGAATAAATTGAAAATGGGTAAAAGATATCGGGGGGGACGAAATTAGGTGTCTACATCATGCCCCCTTTGAATGTAAACATGAAATGTTTTCAGACAAAGAAGTAGACAGCGAGACCAAATTTTGACCCGATCATCATTCAAAGAACAGAAGGAAGAAGGACAATACGGGTTTTGACTTAAGACATCCTGCCTACCCAAGTTATGAGAGAAACAAGTCACGGGTATTTCAACGGATTGGAAAGAGAAGGACTATGCCAAGTTGGAGAGTCTAGTGAGGTTCCGTCGAGGTTCCAGTCCGCGGCTCTGTTATTACATAAAAAAAAATGAAAATTACAAGTTAAAAACATAAATGAAATTACAAAATCCTATCTATGCAGTTTCTTTTGGACTCTTGACTTGAGTTTCATCACCCTATTCTTCAGGCGGGTTCCTGACTTGCTATTTCTTTAACTGGTTGCTTGCTTTTCAATTCTTCACTTTGTTGCTTGACTTTTCAGTTAGTTGCCCTGTGCTTCGGGCGGGCTTCTGACTTGCAATTTCATCACTTTATTGCTTGACTTTTCGTTTCTTCAACTCTGTTCTCCAGGCGGGCTCCTGACTTGCTATTTCATCACCCTGTTCTTCAGGCGGGCTCCTGAAATCCAAAATTAAAACTAGAACTAAAATTGTCCCAAACAAAAATTATAGTAAAGTAGTATTTCATTTGAAAGCGTGGTCCCAGTTTTCAGGAGGGTCCTGAACATAAAGTAAAATCCCATTTTTCAGGAGGGTCCTGAACATAAAGTAAAATCCCATTTTTCAGGAGGGTCCTAAACATAAAGTAAATTCCCATTTTTCAGGAGGGTCCTGAACATAAAGTAAAATCCCATTTTTCACGAGGGTCCTGCACTGAAGGTAAAATCCCATTTTTCAGGAGGGTCCTGAACTGAAAGTAAAATCCCATTTTTTATGAGGGTCCTGAACATAAAGTAAAATCCCATTTTTCAGGAGGGTCCTGAACAGAAAGTAAAATCCTATTTTTCAGGAGGGTCCTGAACAGAAAGTAAAATCCCATTTTTCAGGAGTGTCCTGAACATAAAGTAAAATCCCATTTTTCAGGAGGGTCCTGAACTGAAGGTAAAATCCCATTTTTCAGGAGGGTCCTGAACTGAAGGTAAAATCTCATTTTTCAGGAGGGTCCTGAACAGAAAGTAAAATCCCATTTTTCAGGAGGGTCCTGAACAGAAAGTAAAATCCCATTTTTCAGGAGGGTCCTGAACTGAAAGTAAAATCTCACGGATGTGCATTTCCAATGGTAGCTGAATTAAGTGAACCGAATTTGCCCCTATTTCAACCAAGAAAATTTGTCAGTTAAAACTTAGTGGTGGCTTGCAGCTCTTGGCTTCTCAGGTATCTGCCCCATCACTCGTTCCTTTCATCTTTGTTCCAAATTGCTGACACTTTCCCTATCTTTCCGCATCATTACCCCGGATCCAGATATAGGGAAATGAGTTCTGACTCGAACAATGGGTTTCCATTTTACCATGCCTCTGAGGTGCACCCTTTTCCTGAATCTGAATGCTTCCACGAATCCAACAGCCTGTCGGTTGATAGACTTCCTTTGTTTTGTGTTGAATTACGATCATATTTCTTTCATGTGCCGGTCCTTGGCTTTTCCTCATAAAATTGGAAAGACTGGTAGTAAATTTGAAATCCTTTCTCACTTGTTTTGACACAGACTTGACTTTAAAATGTAAAGAAACGATGGTGACTTTTATTTTGATAAATGACATAAAAAGACAAAAAGCTTGAATATGTAAATGAAAGAAAAGGGCAATGTCCCATATTCCAAAAGAAAACTTATCTGAATACGACAACCAACTCCAATGAGTATGACATGCATTTTTGGATTAAGCTGCCTAATCTTACTATCCAAACTCCCCATTTGTCGTTGAGTTCGTGCCTTTGCCGCTGAGCCGCTTCTTCAAATCCATTGGACTCATACATCACATTCAATTGAAAACATCTTAAAAGTCTTTCGCCAACAAATCTTTTTCTTTTCACTTTTCACTTTTCTCTTGAACTCGCCATCGCCTTACGGTGCCCATGAGGGTTTTCACCAATAAGACTCTCTCATCTTTATTTCTCTCCACTCATCATCGCCTAATGGTGCCTGCGAGGGTTTTTACCAATAAGACTCTCTCATTTTTATTTCTCTCAACTCACCATCGCCTTATGATGCCCGCGGGGGTTTTCACCAATAAGACTCTCTCATTTTGTTTTTCTTTCCTGATTTCTTATGCTGAGGGAGAGACGTGGTACCTCACAATGTATCATCATATCCATTGCATGATTAGCCTTAACATTATCAAAAATAGATCTGAAGGACTTTCTTTGGTTGTATCTTGGCTTTTGGATAAGGTTAGAAAAGGATGGCAAGAGGTTCAAACGACACTTGAAGTGGGGGTGGGACTTACAACTTTTGGAATCAATTCAAACAACACATTAACTCATGCTCCAATTTTTGTTGACTGGGTGAATCTTAAATCTTTATTTGGTTGGACCGAGCCCAAAATAGGGCAACCTACATATCTTACTCCCGAGAGAGGAGAATCAGGTCGCACGTAGTTCCATTAGCTTGTTCTTTGTTTTGATTTGATTTTTTTTTCTTTTATTTTTGAACTCTTTCTTTTATTCTTATTTTCTTGACATTTATGTTTGACTCTATTTTGATTCCAAAAGAGGGATATGAAAGAATAAATGAAACGAAGCTCAAAAGGGTAACAAAGGATGACACAATGTTTGGATAGAAGAATAAAATGCCTTCATCATATCAATCTTCAAAAATGCAAGTACTAAACATGCAATAAAATCAACAAAGGACAAAATATTATACATAATATCTTTTGACCGCATCAGCATTGATAGTCATTTCTGCCATTTTGCTTTCAATATCTGTCAAATATAAGGCTCCATTGGGCAACACTTTTTTCACAACGAAAGGACCTTGCCAGTTAGGGAATAACTTGCCTTTCGCTTCAACCTGGTGAGGAAGGATACGTCTTAATACCAACTGACCAACTTCAAAATTCCTGGGACGGACCTTTTTGTTATACGCTCGAGCCATCCTCCTCTGATACAACTGGCCATGACACACAGACGTTAGCCTTTTTTCCTCAATCAAACTCAAATATTCCAGTCGGGTTTTGACCCATTCGTCATCATCAATCTCTGCTTCTACAATGACTCGAAGAGAGGGAATTTCAACTTTTGCAGGGATGACTGCTTCTGTTCCATACACCAATAATTATGTAGTTGCCCTTGTTGAAGTGTGAATAGTGGTGCGATAACCTAGCAATGCAAATGACAACTTTTCATGCCACTATCTAAACCCTTGTACCATTTTTAGCAGTATTTTTTTATATTCTTATTGGCAGCTTCTACAGCACCATTGGTCTTTGGGCAATATGGAGTAGAATTTCGATGTGCAATCTTAAACTGTTGACATACTTCTTGCATCAAATGACTATTGAGATTGGTAGCATTGTCTGTAATGATCATCTTTTGAATTCCAAATCTACAAATGATATTGGCATGAACAAAGTCTACCATAGCCTTCTTTATCACCGACTTGAAAGTTACTACTTCTACCCACTTTGTGAAGTATTCAATGGATACCAAAATGAATCTATGTCCATTTGATGCCTTCGGCTCAATCGGTCCAATCACATCCATTCCCCAAGCCACGAACGGCCATGGAGCGTCCATTGCATGTAACTCAATAGGAGGAGAACGTATCAGATCGCCGTGCACCTGACATTGATGACACTTACGAACAAATATAATAGAATCCCTCTCCATAGTAAGCCAGTAATAACCTGCTTGAAGAATCTTCTTTAACAAGACATGACTGTTCATATGCGACCCACATACTCCAGAGTGTATTTCAACCATGATTGCCGAGGCTTCTCTTGCATCTACACACCTCAAAAGTCCCAGATCTGGGGTTCTCTTATATAAGATTCCCCCACTTAAGAAAAATTCACTAACCAAATGCCTAATAGTCCTCTTTTGATCGTTGGTGGCATATGCTGGGTATTCTCCTGACTGAATGTATCGCTTGATATCCAAGAACTAGGGTTCTCCATCGAGCTCTTCTTCAACCACATTACAGTAAGCATGCTGATCACGACTTTGTATATGCACTGGATCGATGTAGGCTTTATCAGGATATTGGAGAATTGAAGACAGAGTGGCTAAAGCGTCAGCAATTTCATTATGAATCCTTGGAATATTCCTAAATTTTACTAACACAAACCGTTGACATAGCTCCTGCAAGCATTGTCGATACGGGATGAGCTTCAAATATAGTGTCTCCCAATCGCCTTGAATTTGATGGACGAGCAAATCCGAATCTCCCAACACCAATAATTCTTGGACTCCCATATCAACAGCTAACCTCAAACCAAGAATGCAGGCTTCATACTCTGCCATATTATTAGTACAGTAGAATCGAAGTTATGCTGTTACTGGGAAATGTTTTCCCGATTCAGAGATAAGAACCTCACCTATTCCGACTCCTTTCATATTGACAGCTCAATCGAAGAACAACTTCCAACCTGGATCAGCATATATAACGACTTCATCGACACACGACACTTTTTCGTCAGGAAAATATGTCTTCAATGGCTCGTACTCTTCATCGATGGGATTCTCAGCAAGATGATCTGCCAAGGCTTGGGCTTTCATGGCGGTTCGAGTCACATATACAATGTCAAACTCGGTAAGCAATATTTGCCACTTTGCTAATCGACCTGTCGGCATAGGCTTCTGAAAGATATACTTCAAAGGATCCATGCGGGAGATAAGATAAGCAGTATAGGATGAGAGATAATGATTCAACTTCTATGCTACCCAAGTTAGGGCACAACATGTCCTTTTAAGAAGAGTATACCTGGCCTCATATGTGGTGAACTTCTTGCTAAGATAATAAATAGCCTGGTCCTTTTTCCCTGTGACATCATGTTGACCCAGGACATAATCGAAAGAATTGTCCATGACTAATAAATATAAGATCAAAGGCCTACCAGGCTCCGGGGGTACCAGCATGGGCGGATTTGACAAATATCTTTTGATTCGATCGAACGCTTCCTGACATTCTTCAATCCATTTTACCGCAACACTTTTTCAGCAACTTGAATATGGGCTCACACGTGGTTGTGAGTTGAGCAATAAACCTGCTAATGTAGTTCAGTCTACCAAGAAAACTCATCACCTCCGTCCTATTCTAGGGCGGGGGAAAATCCTGAATGGCTTTGATTTTCGAGGGATCCAATTCAATCCCCCGACGGCTGACTACAAACCCCAACAACTTTCCAGACAGAACTCCAAATACACATTTTGCCGGGTTGAGTTTGAGATTATACCTGTGAAGCCTTTCAAAGAACTTTCTTAAATCTTTAACATGGTCGGCCAGACTTTTTGACTTAATAATCACATCATCCATGTATACCTCAATCTCCTTATGCATCATATCATGAAACATAGTGGTCATGGCTCTCATGTATATTGCTCCACAATTCTTCAAACCGAACGACATCAATCGATAAAAATAGGTCCCCCATGGTGTGATAAAAGACGTCTTCTCCGCGTCTTCATCATCCATAATGATCTGGTGATATCCGTCATAACAATCCACAAAAGGGGCAACCTCGTGTTTAGCACAGTTGTCTAACAAAATATGGATGTTGGGCAGTGAAAAATCATCTTTCGGGCTTGCTCTGTTCAAATCACGGTAATCAAAACACACTCGAATTTTGCCATCTTTCTTTGGTATGGGAACAACGTTGGATAACCACATGGGAAAACGAGCCACTTGAATTACTTTGGCTTCAAGTTGTTTCATGATTTCCTCTTTGATTTTAATACTTACATCAGTTTTAAACTTCCTCAACTTCTATTTGACAGGAGGGAATGCGGAATCAGTTGGCAATTTGTGAGCCACTAATTCAGTGCTTAAACCAGGCATATCATCATAAGACCATGCAAAAACATCCTTATTATCAATTATTGCTTGAATCATTCCATCTTTTAGCTGTGGCAAAGCATGTACACTGATTTTAGTTTCCCTAACAGCTTCTTGATCCCCTAGATTTATGGGCTCAGTCTCATTTAAATTAGGATTCGGTTTGTCTTCAAACTGTTCCAACTCTTTGCTTATTTCTACTAGTGCTTCTTCTTCATCATATTCCCCATCCTGCTTCATTACATCTTGATTAGTTTGGATTTTAAGGTTAGGCTGAAAATTCTGCATGCATGTCATGTCATTAGAATCAGCATAAAGAGAACTGTATATAAAAAAGAAAATAAAAACAAAATATATTAGACACGAATCAGAAAGGGACATTGCATTTCATTAAATAAAAAGATAGAAGGGTTTAAACATAGATGCCAATATAACATAAACAAACTAAAATCCAAATTACAACCTTGAAATAACTCGGATAAACAGAAAGAAAAAGAAAATAAACTACCAAAACTCCCTCCTGACGGGAAGAGGAGTGACTTCCCAATTATTGAGCCGGACAGCTGGGCCTATGAATTGCACGTCTGCCATACTGGTACCTTTTCCTGCTTCGACTATATCAACATCAATAAAAAGGTTCTGGCAGTCATCAACCAATTCAACTTCAGATTCCACACGCTTCGTGACACTGCTCTTAACAAATGATTCACTGAGTAGTGTCATTGGGCGAGGGAGTGACCATGTTTCCTTTTTCCTTCCCTTGGTTTTCTTCAGATCTTCATCCGTAGGCTCAAATCCCAGACCAAACATGCCCACGTTCTCACTCAGACAAATGGGACGAACTATACCGTGTAGAGATGCTCCCAAACCCTTTTCTGGCTCAAATCCGTATTTCCAAAGTTCACTCACCATCATGATAGAAACGGAAGAAAATTGCGGTCCCGGTATAACCTGTCATTCAAGGATACGATTCACTGGCACTGTGTCAAAAATTTGATAGACGAATGTCTCCTCTATGTTATTTTCTTCAATAAGAGACAAAGGAGAATCTTCGCCGGCGGAAAAATCTCCTTCACCGTGAATAACCACTTCTTGCCTGTCATGCTCAAATTTAATCATTTGGTGCAGTGTAGATGCAACCTCCTTGTCCTTGTGGATCCACGGCCTTCCCAACAACATATTGTAAGAGGAGTCTATATTCAATACTTGAAACTCTATGGTGAATTCAACAGGCCCTATGATCAACATTAGTTCTATTTCGCCAATGGAGTTTGATTTTGCACCATCGAAAGCCCTAACACATATATTGTTGGGCCTGATCCTCTCAGCACCGATATTCAACTTTTGCAAAGTAGAAATAGGGTAGATATTTGCACCTGAACCTCCGTCAATCATAACATGAGTGACGTAGAACTCTTCGCACTTCACTGTAATGTAAAGGCCCCAGTTATGCCCTGTACCTTCAACAGACAATTCATTATCAAAAAAGCTGATCCGATTCACCTCAAAGATTTTTTCAACCAATTTCTCAAGCTGATTTACTGTAAACTCCCTTGGAACATATGCCTTATTTAATACCTTCAGTAAAATATCACGATGCTCCTTGGAGTGCAAAAACAAAGATAAGAGGGAAATTTGAGCAGGGGTTTTCTTCAACTGGTCTATTATTGAATACTCTGGAAATTTCATCTTTTTCAAAAATTCTTCAGCTTTTTCTTCGGTGATAGGCTTTTTGATAGATGACGGTCCACTCACCATTGGCTTGGACTTTCTTAAGCCTTCATGCATGAAGCATCTTCCTGACCTAGTCACACCCCCTACCTCATCTACATCTTCTACTACTTCTTTCTCGTGATAGGTCATCACAGTCCGCCCATAATTCCAGGGAACCTTTTTCGTATCAACTATCAGAGGTTGGGTCACTGGTTTGAGGACAATAGGCACTGCCAGTGCTCCTTTCACCGTCAAGATGGGCTGACTCAGAGCTCTTACCACTGTCAACTTAGGTTTATCCTGACTTAAATCAACATACCTTTTGGCGCCTTGTACTGTGCTCAGGGGTTTCTTTGTGCTTTCTTGGGATTTATCTTCTCTCATTCCTTTCTGGCTCAATGACATTGCTTTCAAAGACTCTGCTATATTCACTGATTTCTCCTCAAGGGTATGTATCTTGACAATAGGCTTATAACACCTTGAAGACTCTTTCCCATCATATATCAATTCTAACATATTAGCTTCACCATGGGTTGGCAGCGGATTCTGGTTAATGTTTGGACCCTCCGGGGCTTGGACCAGCATCTAATTTGTCTCAATTAAATCTTGGATAACTCTCTTTAAATTCCAGCATTTCTCGATATCATGGCCTGGCATGTCAGAACAGTATGCACACCTTAAAGTATAATCGAGATTCCTCGATGGTGGATTTGAAAGCCTTTCTTGAATTGGGTCTAAGACCTTCAACTTTCTAAACCTATCAAACAAGCTAGCATATGACTCCCCAAGAGGTGTGAATTGATTTTTGACCACCTTCTCTTTCTTATACTCGGGCCTAGGTTAAAAACCGGATCTGGAGGGGTTTTGGTAATTCGGTGGAGCGGATGGACGATTTTGTGGAGCTTGCATGCGCCATTGCGGGTAAGAAGGGGTTTGGGCATATGGTTGTGCGCTATATACTAGGTACGGGGGTGGTGGAATGGAATATAAAGGGTTTTTTGGAGGGTAGTAATGGTGGGGAGGAATATATGGAGCTTGGGCTTGGGATTGGGGATAGGGGAGAGGTGGTCTTTTAGGATAGTAATGGGTTCCAACTACGACAGTCGCCACATTCTCTTTCTTCTTTTTACCTCTGAATGTTCCAGATCCACCTTGAATCGCTTGTTGGTGGCTTTCAATGCGGCAAAACTCACTATTCGGCCGGTCTTGATTCCGCCCTCTATCATCTCCCCCATTTTAAGGACTTCAATAAAAGACTTTCCCATTGCCGGAAGTAAATGTTGAAAATAGGTCTCATCCTATGCCTGAATGAAAACCTCTACCAACTTACTTTCTTTCATTGGAGGCTTTACCATAGCAGCCTGTTCACGCCACCTTATCGCGTATTCCCTAAAACCTTCAGTACTTTTCTTCTTCATGTTGACCAAAGATTTTTCGTCCGGAATCAGGTCGATGTTATACAGAAAATGTTGCACAAACTCAGAAGCTAAGTCGTCCCAGCTATTCCACTTGTCGATATCTTGATCGATAAACCATTCTGAAGCTAGATCAGAAAGACTCTCGCCAAAGAAAGTCATAAGCAGCTCTTCCTTTCCTCCTGCAGCCCTCAACTGGTTGCAATAACTTCTCAAGTGTGCCACGGGATCATCGTGTCCTGCAAACTTCTCGAACTTGGGCATTTTAAAACCGAGGGGAAGGTTGATGTCTGCGAACATGCACAGATCTTTATAAGAAACATTCTTATAACCTCCGATTCCCTGCAAATTCCTCATGGCCTGTTCTAAACTTTTCAACTTCCACGCTATGACTTCCTGTTCCTCTGTTGCGATAGGTTTCTCTGTATCAAATAGAAATGCAGGTGGCTGAGTGTACCCATACGGTTCATTCATTCTCAAAGTCGGCTCCGGAGCATAATACTGACTATCTGGAACCTTCAATACTGGCTCACTGGCAGACCTAGGAAGCCTCATTGTGGGACGCACAACATATATGGGAGTTTTATGTGGTCGCGGAGCCACGAATACTGGTGTGATCGGTGGTGCTGGCTGAGAAGCGGGTCTTGATTTAGGAGCTTCCAAGGGCACACCAGAACTTCCAGGATAATAATGTCGCGGAGTGAATCCTGGCGCGTGCTCAGGTGACTCAGTAGGAGCAGAGAATTGTTCCTGAGAGAGCGGTGGTCAATTAGAGATATTCCCAAGACCTTCAGGAAGTGGAGGAGGAGGCATTCCGCTGGCCCATGCCCGGTGTAAATATATCAATTGTTTCCTGAGCCTTACTACCTCATCATTGAGTGCTGAACTTTCTTCCCTGTGATCCCGATCCGAGTCAATGAGCAAATTTTCAATCTCCCTACTAGCCATGGCGAGCTTTGCTTTGGATCTAGTGAAGTATGGGTGACTAGCCAGAGTGCTGCAAACCTACCACTGTTATCTGAAAGAACATGCTCATCAAAGACGACATCCGTTAGGATTGAGGCACACAACAAGCATGGGAATCACATTGGTAAAATTGTCCTAAATTCATGTTCATTTCTACCGTCTTTTGAGGGTAGCGAGGTCATTTTAACATCATCCCGATTTTTATCTACACTTATTATTATTATTATTTATTTTTTTCGTATCCATTTATGTTCTTTTCCCTTCTTTCGTTATCTACCTTTATTTTATCATTCTTTATATCTTTTGTTTTTTCTTTAAAGGAGGAAAAATAATGGAAAACAACGAAACAAAATGATTAGATCGAACCCAAAAGTAGGTTGCCTACGTATCATGTTGTACATGAATCAGATCTTGCGTAGTTCGGGCAGCTTATGCATAAACATCACACAGTTGAAGGTTTTTTTTTTCACGAAAAACGAAAACAAGTAAACAAAAGAATGACGTAACGTCCTAACATTTCGATGACAGACAACAAAACATACAACGAATTTAGGACCAATTTAAAACTAAACAACAAATACAAAACAACATTCTAAACCCCTAACGACATGCGTGTAATAAAGAACCGAATATCAAAAACAACTTGACTCCGTCTAAACACAGACACTAACCTACAATGACAGAAACATAAAAGACTCCAAACTGAATAAAGATAAGAAATGCTCTTTCAGACTGGTGATCTGCGTGATGACCCTGGCTGAGATGGACCTGCCTGTGAAGTTCTCTTTCTCCCATTCAAACTTTGTAGCATATCCTATAAAGACACCCTGATACTAGGGAAGAAGATTCGGGCCCGTATTCCTGCCTCATGAGGAGTGCACTTGGAAAGATTATTCAGACACCTTTCTACCGTCTTGAACAAATCTGCTAACTGAACTCTCAGTGTCTCCACTTTGGACCTCGCACTTTCATCCTGATGGTCATCAACTATGCATTCTTCCTATATTCTCCCTCTAAGCTGCGTTGGTAAGGGTTGACTGATACCCCGAGGGACAGATTAAAACCAGACCCCATATCCCTGAGTGTACCCCAGATTATCCAAACTTTCTTTGAGAGTGTCCACACCTAGCTTTGTTGCATGCTTCCAGAACTACTCGTATTTTCTTTCACCCAAGGCTTGGTCCTTGAAGTACTCTAATCCTTTAGAAGATCCACTACTGGTGGTACGTCCTGCGGCCTACCCAACTGGCGCATTACCCTAGAAGGACTGTATGGTCTAGTGCAATTAAGCCCCAACATAAGTAGAAGGAGCTGCATTTGACAACCAAACAAGATTATCTTTGGTCGAAGCCACAGACAAGTCCACAAAATGTTATCCCCGGTTCTTGACTCAAGAAATTCATTCCAAGCGTCGACTCCCACGGGTAGAGAAAATTTATCCAAACGCAACCTGAGGTCCATGGCTTTCACTCGATTGGGAATACAACGATCTACCACATCTGGTCTGACTAAAGAAGGCGCATGAAAATGCTCTATCATCCATAACTGCAATATCAGGTTACTGCCCTAAAAAAATCTCATCCCTCCCTTCACTTCGGTTAAAGCCTTATACATTTTTGTTAAGATCATGGGTATGAGAGTGAACCTGCCCTTTTGATTAATGCCCTTGTTGTTTTGATCCTTATGAAATAGAGTCATCACCACAATTGCAAACAGGTATTAATACGTCTTTCTTCTAGTTGAAACACTAAAATACCTAACAAAGCAAGGGTGAAGACTTCAAGACGCTTTCTCTCCCACTTCTCCTTAGTCATATAAAATTCATCCCTAAAGCAATCAAAACCTTCCGAGGGCCCGAATCTAGCGAACAAAAAATCTAAAGAAACCCAAGAATCACTTAAACAACCCAAATGCATACCCTTACTTTTTAAACCACAGGACTGCAAAAATCTCACGCCAGTATGATTTCTTGCTCGGATCATATCCTTCTCGATATAGGGAAAATGCAACAAACCGGATATTTCTACCAAAGTAGGAGTCATTTCACATTCCCCAAACCTGAACACCAAACTACTTGGATCCCAAAAGGTCAACAAAGCCTCTATTAAATCTGGACGAGGGGTAACATGCAGAAGTTCCGTAAGATCACCTAATATTTTAATTAATTTCTGCTGATCAACATAGTTAAACATTTCCCACCACTTGATTAACTTTTTGGGAACCTTGACAACTATCAGGACTCTAGACTTGGTGAACAAATCCATCCTGTAATAACACATAAGACATTATCTCAAAAATTCGACAGGAGTAGAAGATTCCCAACCCTTGGGATTTTTGACGCAAGCATATGTCGATGAGACAGACCACATTCATGACTCCAATTTCCCGAACAGAAGTACTGAGCGAAATCAGTCTACTTAGCTAACAACTCTTGATTACGGGAGGAGAGACCTAGGCTAATAATAAGACAAAGGCCAACACAAAGATTACCGGACCCACCGAGGGTTGCCTACGTATCCCAACCCGAGGGAAGGGAATCAGGTATGCGTAGTTCATCCAGATTGGACAATTAACGATTAACTAATAAATTGACCCTAACTTAAGAGACAACCAAAAACAACGAATAAAAACTTTTTTTTGGATTTTCAACTAGACATTTCAACTAAGACTGACACCCCTAATTATGAAAAAAAATAAAATCTTTTTGGTATTTTGTTTTTTACAAATAAGTAGAAAAGGCAAACAAAACCCTTTTTTTTCGTCTTTTTTTTTGTTGCTGAACTTACGGTACTTTGAGAAGATGAATGCAAAAACGTAAAAAAAATCTTTTTGAGTTTTTTGATCGTGAAGAACAAAAGCCATAAAGAACTCTAAAATAAACTACGCCATTTTTTTTTTCTTTTTTTTCTTCTTTTCGACTCACTTCACTTTTTTTTCAACAGTTCTTGCCTACGCACCTTACTTCTAACACATGTTTTCACCAAATCAGTCCATCAAATGACCCCATTACCCTCAAAGATGCAACATTTAGCATGTAGAGATGCGTTAGAGGTGAGTCTCCTACAAAGGACTAAGTGGGCCCTGCTAGGTCTCAATTTGATGCACATAAGCGTGACCTAAAGGCTGACCTACGTTGGGATTCACTAACAAGGCTAATCGGGGGAGCGTATGGTCGATAGTGGCTGCTTTGCTTTCCACCTACTCCATAACACCGAAGGCTCCCCCCTAAAATAAGGGTGACTCAACTAGAGGTCGTGTACAACACGTGTACTATGAACTTGTTGCAGAAAGAAGGTTGGGGGTAGACACATGATGCCAGATATAAAAGCGGTAACACATAGGATAAATGCTATAAACAAAGATCACGAAAAACGCAAAAAATGTAATAACAATAACACAAACAAAAATCACAAACAATGCTTATACACTCATAATGCCAAATAAAGCCGATACGACTCCAAAACAAGCTCGAATTCTGAACAAGTTCCCCAGCAGAGTCGCTATAGATGTCACACCCTTTTTTTTTCTCCAAAAAATATATGTATTTTAAGTTCGAAAGGGTTTTATTATTAAGGTGACAAGAATGAAAAAATTGTTTCGAAAAAGGACTATTTACATTTTTATTCAGCGTCGCCACTTGGCATAATCCGGTGTGCCAAGTCACCATTGGAAAATCCTTTTTCAAAATGATTTTTGACTCTATAAAATTGATCTGCGAACAGAGATTTCGGCTAAGGAATTCTATTTACCGAGGGGAAGGTGTTAGGCACCCCTCGATCCCGTGGTTCGACCACGGTCGCTTAGTAGAGCGTATCGGCTAATTTGACATTACAAATGTATAAACCACACAAAAACACATAAAAACAATCCATCAAACACATGAGACAAAACAAATCCAAAATTTAGTGTCCAGTCAAATTATACAGTCCAAAAATAGAAAAATACATAAAAATAAATCCTATTCTAAATTAATTCTAGACTAATGCTCAACCCGACGCCTCGGGCCTTCATCGCGGACATCCTCCGAGTACAAGATACCTCGGGGCATTCCCCGGTAAATAAATATTTACAGATACTTTGGGGCATTCGCCGACCGAATGAATACATTTTTAGTGCGAGAAAATCAAATTATTCAACAAAATTTCAAATATTCCATCGAATTTCCAACATTCAACCAAAGCATCAAGTTCTAAAATTTGCCGACCCAAACCTATATTGCCTATCCATTTCAACCCATCGTAAATCTATCACGATTCATGCCAACAATAAATCAAAATTAAACCGAATCTATCCTTTTTGTCAATTTTTCAATTCCACCCCAACTTCGTTTCTATCAATCCATTAGAACATGATCAAATTTATTCCTCAAACCACCAAAACCAAACAACCAAGCATCATGATCATAACATCCACATAAAAAAAATCAAACAAAACCATAATCACCCCACTCGTAATCGCAACCCATCCAAACAACCAACCAAATATATATAAAAAAAACGAGTTAAGAAATGGACCTCGATAGAATGTTTTGGCGATAATAAAGAAACCCGGGACAGGAAACTTCGAATGGAAACCTCCACAGTAGCACAATCCACTCAGTATCAAGAATGTACTACCCGGACGGCGTGAGAATAGACGAACCCAAAACCCCGATCAATACGACAGAAGGTCGAAAACCGACGTAGCTTGAGCTCCGGTGAGCTCAGATGAGACAGAAAGAGATGGACCAAAAATTACGGCGATCCTCACTGTTTCTCGGCCAGGTCTACTTCAGTTTAAATGACTACCCTTCTATTGTGCGTGAAATAATATGCATACCTGAATTTTATTGACTCAATTTATGGTCGCTGTAATCGCGTAATTAGCGAGGGAGGTCACGGATTTAGATAAATTCAGTGTAAAATACACACAGATTGAAAATCCTACTTACTTTAAAAAAGCAAAATAATGTACGTCAAGGTAAAGTTACTGGAAGAGGAACTAAAAGGATTGAAAATCCAAATCCTACCATAAAAAATAAGAATAATTAAACAAAGTCCTTGTAAGAGGAAAACAATTTAAAAAAAAAAAATTGGTCAACTTTTTAAGTGTTAGTGTCTTTGTGCCCCGATTAATCATTTTAGGATAATCATTTTCTTTATGCATTTAAGTTCTGTGCAGAGTTAGTGAATAACCTGCAATAGCATGTAAAATTTACCTGATAGTGTAAAATATTTTGTAAACTAACAATGCACAAAATCTAAATTCTTTTTTTATTGTACCAAAAGCACATAATTATATTTTGTAACATAAACATAATGATTTAATTTTGTTCAATTATCACAAAAAAAACACTAAAATACTTTTTATAACAAATATCTGATATGAGTCATCCGATGATGTTCATCATCTGTTATGATTCATTCGAACCCTATAAGTTTAGTTATGTGCCATGTTGCCAGTCCATTGTCATGTTGATTTTATCGTTTGCATGATGTTAGTGTGTGTTGTTTGAGTCGTTATTTAATATTTTATCATCGGTTATGATTCATTTGAACCCAGTAATGTTAATTATATGTGTTATGTTATCTGTCCATTGTCATGTTGATGTTATCCTTAAATAGTGTTGCTCTTTTCTCTAACATTTAACATGTATTTGTTATCCTTGAAATCTTGAATGGTGTTGCTCTATTCTTTAACATGTATCAGGATATTACAAATCTCAAAAGAAAATCGTTGTATGCTTGTTAGTATATTATCATATGTCGTGCTAGGTATATGGTGGTTACTGACTACCAACTACAACAAAAGAGATATTTTGTGGCAATAAATATTACAACAAAAATATTTAACGTCATTTAAGTTAAGGTCATTGCATTTAATGTTGTTAAAGTGTTTAGTGGCATTTATATTGAATGTTTCGTAAATGCTTATATCATTGGAGCTAAAAGTAATTACTTTCAACGACATTTATTTAGCGATAAATTACTGATAAAGCTACCATATTTTGCGGGTTTTCTTATTATCGATAAATCGGACCTATTTTAGTTGAAATTATTATAATGATTAAAGTTGACCACGAATTCACGTTACTTCATGTACTGAATAAGCCACATTGCGGAAGATAACATACCAAACTGTACCTATGTGCAAAGTTCTTTAGGCTGTTTTGGCCCTTACAGATGCTTAGCTCAAAGGTTTTGTTTGATCAATTCCATTCGCCAATGTTACGCATTTTATGCTTTAATGACTTATTTAAACTCCGCATGAACTAGATGCTTGATGTTCAACACCAGAACAAAGTATATTTAGTTCCTTGTTTTTTTTTATTATTGCAGTGTAGAACTATCAATCGATAGATACTGCTCTGTATTTTGGAGTGTGCAATGTACTCATAAGTTACTGCTCTGTAATTTGGAGTGTGTAATGTACATGAGTAGGTTGAACATGTGATTTGCATTATTTTTTTTGGTGTGTGGATAAATCACATGCTCCGTCGATGGTGGCATATTTTACTTAACAACTAATGGTTTTATTTGTCTGAATTTCAGCTCTTACAGGAGCTAAGAATTTACAAATTATAAACTCAACAAACACTTATATCCAGGTTATTTTGTTGTTCATAGTTTGTTTGTTATCCTTAAGGAGCTGTTTTTGTCTTAAGGTAGGGTCTATCGGGAACAACCTCTCTACCTCATGGCGGGAGTTTAGTTTACCGGGCTTCCCTATAGTGTACTGTTCCAAAAACCACCAAATAACACAGTCATTTGATAAACATAGTAAACTTAATTGATGTAGAAGGAGTATAAACTTGTGTACTGGAAATGCAGTATCAATTTCTAGTACAATCAATTTTTATTATTGTGACGCCTGGTGTATTTAATCTTCATTCTAATGAACATTCCTTGAGTTGAACTTCACTGTAACCCTGTTCTATGATCTGCATAATATAGAATGGGGTTGTTTTGGAGTGTATACAGAAGACGATTGGAAGACAGATAGATTTTGTAAACATAACTATTCAGATATGATAATGTATAAACACAAGAAATGCAGTATGGATTGAACTCCTCGTGAACTGTTTCTCTGTTTAGAAGTGCATTGCCTATCTAGAGATGGACCAAAATCTGGTAGCACAAAAAGTTTGCATTAAGGTACAAGAAGTACCACAGAATGATTACAAAAAAACCAGTCGAGTAAGATTTCCTATGGAGTCGGTTAAGGATCCAGAAAATCCACAACCAACAAAGATACTGTCATGAAATTAAGAAAAGATCAGCAAATTACCATTAGATTAGCTTGTAAGTGAATTCATATTCAATGCTTATTCACTTTTACTTACAAATTTGATAGCTTTGTCAATTTTCCAATAGACTGAGGAAAAGGTCCTTTCAAATCCTTGTTGTATGATAGATAGATAGATCCCTATGAGGTGCATTCAATAATTAGAATCAAATTTAAGTTTGAAAAATCATACCAAAGTAGTGTTAATTCACTGATCTTAAGATCTTAACTAGATGACCTCATTAACTGATTCATTCCATATATACAGATACCATTGTGGGCTGATTGTTATCTCTGACGTATTTATTGTTTGATGGATATTTATTTTATATGTTAGAACTCTTGCTTATACAATTATTAGTATGTCAAGAATAAAGGAAACTTTCCAAACTTCCTTCAAGGTTAAAAGTTATGTAGTGTACAAGGCAAGGATGAAGTTAATTAGGTGACTCTAAAATTGTCTATGTGAAGTAAGGATGATGCAAGTAAATGATAGTATGATACCATGTATAAGTGGCACATGCTCAAAACTGTACATTAGCAACATCAATTGTTGATTTCCTGCTTGAACATCATTTGTTTAATCATTCTTGTCCATTCCTGAGATTAAATTCCTTGCTGGTATATCTGTATAATTATGACAACATTATTGTTATTAGTTTATTATAAGCTCGGTTCTAGTTGAAGACTATTCTTTATCTTGAGCCGGGGGTCTATCGGAAACAACCTCCCTACTTTTTCGGAGGTAGCGGTATGGACTTCGTACATTTTACCCACCCCAGATCCCCCTTGGTGGGAGTGTACTAGATTTTTTGTTGTTGTTGAAGCGTCTCTATATTTAATGGACAATTGCTTGAATTAATACGTCTCTATATATAATGGACAATTGCTTGAATTAATACCCAATTCTATTATAGAGAAGTCTTATTGGTACGAGGATATATCATTTATCTATTTTGCTTGTTGGATAATATATCGGAGCATCTACCTAAAGATCAGGAACTTGCTATCAGTTACGGTGTTCCTTTGAAGATACTAGCTCATCCTAAAGACGCCATTGAAAAAGTGTTTGGATCTAAACATTCTGGACGTGTGCGTGGTTTAGGTGGAAATGTTTGTCCTTCAAAAGCTTTTGGAATGTCTAGAAATAGTCATGTGAATCTTGGTAGCTCAAGCAGTAATCTTCTTAGGCTTTAGTATATTTTGGTGTTTCTTTAACATTAATATTTATGGTATTTTTAATGAAATATTTAAGGTTTGGACCTTATCTTTTGTACCAATATATTGAACAATATCAGAACTTTGATTATTATGTAACAATTAATATTTATATATATATATATATATATATATATTTAAAATGAGCTGGCACTTTTGTCATGATTAAATCATGGAAAATTTATGCAAAAATATATATTTTTTAAAAAAGTTGGATACTTTTTTGCCACGGTTAAAACCGTGGCTAATTTATATGAAAGAAATATATATTTCTTAAAAACTAGGCATTTTTGCCACGGTTATAACTGTGGCAAACTAATATGATAGCACAAAATTTGAACAAATTACCCATGGAATGGCCGTGGCTAAATGTACCTGAAAACCGTGGCTAATGAAATGTTACCACGGACGTTAAAACCGTGACTAATTTACTCACCATGCCCCTGTTGGTCCCACCTTTAACCGTGGCTAATGAACCGTGGCTAAACTATTTAGCTAAGATTTTGGTACCATATAGCCACGGTTTTGCACGTGGCTAAAACACGTTTTTTTTGTGGTGATTATTCATGGCTTGTATTTAATGTAATCATATTTTTTGAAAATAAAAAAAATATAAAATTTAAAATGTGACTAACGTATTTATGTTTTTTATACATACATATTATTAAGTAATGCAAATACAATAAATGTGAATCAAATACATCGATTATAAATAATAATATTATAAAGTGTGGTTATGAAATATGAATTTTGTGCCAAACAGTTGCTATTTTTGAAACTTACCAAAAAAATAACGAAGAAGCAATTCAGTTCCACTGCCTACTTACGAGTATTTCTTTTGTTCTTTCTTTGTTGTGTGTGCATTTGGTTTCTTTTATTAGAATTGAGGGGAAATGGAGTTTATTTTATTTTTATTTTTAAAAAAGAAATTAAGTTTCTATACACATACACCTAATGTTAGTAACTTTATTAAAAATAAATTCGTCCTGGGTTTTAAGTGCTTTTTAACACCAAAATTCGGAAAGTGTAAATCCACCTCCAAAGATTTTCATTTTGTGAAATAATGAATTTGAAAAGCACCATGAATTTTTAGGCTTATCATTTTAGAATTATAGAATTATCATGGGTCGGGTGTAACATATGGTTTCTTTAAATTTTCTCTAGAGTAAAAATAGTAAAGGGAAAAATACCTATAGTAGCATACTTAAGTATTAAATTACAAAAAATAGCAACACTTTATCCTAATTACATTATGTAGCATCTGTAACATTATTTTAAGTGGTCCCCTATTTTTTGCCCCCTAACAAAGTTACTGTGCTAAAATCCCCTTTTCACGCCATTCTTATTTCTTTTTCCTTAATTTAAAATATTTATTTCTTTTCTTTCGCCATTAACGATCTCTCCCACTTCAAATTTTATTCCTTTTGCACGATTCTAGCACGATCTGTGATAATGATTTACTTCCTATATTTCAGATAACTATTAATCGCATATTACATGCTAGCGGTTCATTTTTTTTTCCTACTGTAATTCAACTGAAAATCAGATTTTAAGGGTTTTATGTTTTAATGGATGAACATACAGCAAAAACACCAACAAATAATGGTATACGGAATATGAATATAGATTTTGATTAAGCACAATCTTTTAGTCTTGGGTTAACTCATGAAGATTTAGTTAAAGTTGTTGTAAATCCTATACAGTTGAAGAAATCTGGGAGATCGAAGGAGATTAGGTCGAAGTTTCGCAATGACACAGTGAAGATCAGTGAAATTTTAAAAAAAAAAGGGTTGAAGAAGGAGCAAAAAATTTAAAAACGGTACGAAAACAAAAGGAAAGTTGAAGAAATTGAAGACGATGTTCAGAAATCTTATGCTGATGATTCTGAAGAAGATAGTGAGGATGGGGTATTTTTTTTGTTTGTAAATGTATTTTGTTGACTGTTAAGTTTTGTGTTGTTCTAAATAGGGTAATAAAGATATTATCAAAGTTGTGAGTTAAAGATATAGGCCAATAAGTACTGTTAAGTATTGTGTTAACTACTCATGAACTGTCTATTGGCTATATGTATTTTTAGTAGAATTGATATGTATTTTTCAGTATTGGCTGCATTCTTTGTCTTCTTAAAATACATATGCTTGTTTATATGAATTTTTTTCATATCTGACTGTTCTTGCTCAGATCAAGAAATTGGCTGAGATTATCCCTTTGTGTCTCCAAGCTTGTGATTTCTACAATAAGAAAGGAATTGTTCTTCAAAATCATTCAAGATACAAAGACAAAGATTACTCAGATCTGTTTGATGTGACATTTGAAGAGAATTTGTCTCAACAACCGAGTGGAAGCTTGTAAGTTTTTAATTTACATATACCAAAATTGAATGTTTGTACAAAATATATTTTACTTATAAATAGATATTTTTTCCTTGTTTTTGTAGGGATTGTGGTCTATTTATGGTTACATATGCAGAGTGTCTTTCTTATGGTCACAAAGTTATTGCGATTGAGTTTGACCCCAACGCACTTCCGTACAAGATATGTTGCACTTTTGTGGGACTATGGAATCCGAAAACAAGAAGCAAATGCTCATTGTGGTGTCGAAGCACCCATGAGGCCTGCAAGGCAAAGTAGAATAACTAGTGTATCTGAAGTTTTTGATGTATGATGATTGATGGATTTAACTTTGTACAGTTAGAGAAACTTGTGTATGAATGTAGGTTCTGATTGTACAAACTAATTTTTATGCTTGAAGTGGTTCTAATTGTAGGTTATAATAGTACTTATTTTTTAACTGAATGAAATTAATTCTC
This sequence comes from Capsicum pubescens, assembly GCA_030864215.1. NCBI lineage: Eukaryota > Viridiplantae > Streptophyta > Magnoliopsida > Solanales > Solanaceae > Capsicum > Capsicum pubescens. The sequence continues at coordinate 294,560,007 of CM061545.1, read as the reverse complement.
ATTTGAATTGGGTCTAATTTTTATTTGAATTAAAGTTTAATTTTACTATTTTATGCAGTTATATATTTTACTATGAGATTTAGTTAAAAAAATACAAATGTAGTGTTCATATTATGCTTAAAAATTCGTATGCAGTATCAATCAAAAATTTTTATCCTAAAAATACATATGCAGTGTTAAGATTAAGCATTTTCAAAAATACATCTGGACCATATCTAATATATTTTTAAATATTTTTTCATTTATTATCAATATAAATGCGAATTTGAATTAAATATAAACTTGTGCTTTTTATGAAGTTCTACTTTGTATTGTGAGATTTTAGTTATAAAATACATATGCAGTATTGATATTTTGCTTAAAAATACATATGCATTATACATCAAATGTATTTACCCTAAAAATACATATGCAGTGTTAAAATTAAGCATTTCAAAAATACACCTTGATCATAACTAATATATATTTTAATATGTGTTCATTTATTATCATTATAAATGAGAATTTGAATTAAAGAAAAATTTGAGTTTTTTATGTAGTTCTACATTTTATTGTGAGATTTTAGTTACAAAAGATACATATGTAGTGTTGATATTTTGCTTAAAAATACATATGGATTATATATCAAAATATTTTTTAGCCTAAAAATACATATGCAATGTTCATATTTTGCTTAAAAATACATATGCATTATACATCAAATGTATTTACTCTAAAAATATAGCGTCATTTGAGTGAACGATGTTGCATTCATTGTCATAAAGTCTTTGATGATATTTATATCGAGTGCCGGTGAATATCTATATTTTTTAAGCTAAAAGTAATTACTTTTAGCGATAATTATTATTGCCGGTAAAGCTACCGGTCATATATTGCGGCTTTTGTTATTACCGGTAAATGATACCTATTTTAGCGGCTATTATTATAACGACTAAAGTTGACCATGAATTCACATTAATTCTTATACCAAATAAACCATATTGAGGAAGATAATAGCACAAAATAACAATATATCTCCATTATTTTGGCTTGCAAGAAGTTTTGCGTTGGTCATAACCCAAGTCAAATATATTCCCTTCACCAAGTCATCGTCGCCAACAATCAACTCTTAACCCTTGGTGTCAAATTAAAGGGCGAGTTCCTTTCTTGTATTTCCCAAAAACTTTCTTTATTCTCATTGAAGAAAGACTCTCCCCCGAGAAGGTTTTACACATAGGGACAACTGATTTTTTTTATCTAGCTTGCCGTTAGTTCGTCTAGTGCCTTTAGGTTGGGGTCCGCCATCGGGATTGGTTAGACCACTTGAATTTTTTTGGTCTATAAAAGTTAGTCAATGTGTCAGTCATTTTCCCCCATTAGACTTGTCATTCTTTTGATCTTTTTCTTTCTCTCTTCCAGTTCTCCTCATCTACTTTATATGATAGGGATGAAAAATACCACTCTAGAAATAACAAAAAAATAAGTAATTTTATTTTAAAATTTAAATGATTTGAGCTTGGAAGCAACCTACAAAGATCAAGAACAGTAATTAGAAATATACCCCAAGTTGAAGTTAGGTCCTATTAGTCATAAGGAGTAACAAAAAACTCTGTTAGAATCTGTGCAATTGTTCAATCTAAGATGTCATTGATAATGAGATATGGCTCTGCAGAGAAGAGAAGAGAGAGTGAGATATTATTTCAGTGTAAAGAGGCCAAAAAATTAGTTAATTACAATGCAATAGTGTTGTTTATATAGAACTTCTAGAAGCTTCTATTCTAACTGTTTCCTAAGTAATCACTAATCACTGCTTAGCCAACTAACAAACACATTAGGTTTTTAACTACTTCTTAATCAAGTAATTCCTAACTCATTACTCCCCCTCAAGCTGGTGGGTGCAAAGACATTTAACACACCAAGCTTGCCTACTAAGTTTTCATGTTGGAACCGAGGTAAGCCCTTAGTAAGTATGTCTGGAAGTTGTTCTCTTGAGCTCACATGTTTTATTTTTAAGACTCCTTCTTGTAATTTTTTTCTGATAAAGTGGCAATCAATCTCTATGTGTTTAGTCCTCTCATGGAACACTAGATTGGCTGCTATCTGTAATGCTGTTGTACTGTCACTAAACACAATTATTGGTTCCTCAATTTTACTTCCCATCTCCTTTAATAATGCAGTGATCCATACTAGTTCTAAAACTGCATTAGCCATGCTCCTGTATTCAGCTTCTGCTGAACTTCTAGAGACTACATTTTGTTTCTTCGACATCCACGATAATAGTGATTCACCATGACTAAAAATCCTGAAACTGACCTTCTGGTATTGGGACATGAAGCCCAGTTTGCATCACAATATACATTTAGCTTGTTTGATATCTTGTTGCTTAACAAGATTCCAAGTCCTTGTTCTCCCTTCACATAATTCATTACTCTCACAGCTGCATCCCAATGCGACCTTTTTGGTTGTTGTAGGAATTGACTAAGTGTTTGGACTGAGAATGCAATGCCTGGCCTTGTCAGTGTTAAATACAACATTTTGCCTATCAACCTCTGATATTGTTCTCTGTTTTCAAAAGGTTCATCTGTTGATTCTCCTGTGACTTGATCAAACTCCAGTGTCGTTAACTTCATGTTCATTTCAAGGGGCGTCATAGCTAGTTTAGCACTTCCTAACCCTAAATAAGAGATAATTTCCAATGCATACTTCCTTTGATTCATAAGAATACCTTTGGCAGATCTACTAAATTCCATGCCAAGAAAGAATTATAAATTACCAAGATCCTTGATTTTAAATGCTTTCTGAAGAGAAGCTTTAGTATGTTCAATGAGGCTCAAGCTATTACCAGTCACAAGCATGTCATCTACATACACAAGGATTGCAACTATGTCTAACCCTTGTTTTTTTATTAATAAAGAATGATCAAGGCTGCTTTGAGTAAAACCAGAATGCACTAGTGACTCACTCAATTTCAAATTCCACTGCCTGCTTGTTTTCTTAAGACCATAGAGGGATTTGACAAGTCTACATACAATACCATTATCCCCCTAACTTGGAAAACCCTCAAGCAACTGCTTATACACCTCACCATGCAAGTCACCATGGAGAAAAGCATTGTACACATCTAACTGATGAATGAACCAATTGTGTTGTGCAACCAAATAGAGAACTGTCCTGACTGTAGCAATTTTAACTACTGGAGAAAAGGTATCATGAAAATTAATACCTGCTGTCTGATTAAATCCCTTAGCAACTAATTGAGCTTTAAATCTCTCAATATCGCCATTAGCTTTTAACTTGACTTTAATGACCTATCTGCAGCCAATAGGAACTTTACCCTTAGGAAGGGGAACCAGGTCCCAAATATGATTATCATTAAGATCCTTTTAACTCATTGTACATAGCTTCCAACCATCTCGGATCTTTGATAGACTGTTGATAAGAGGTAGGTTCTTATACTGCAGAAAAACTATGTAGATACTTCTGATAAGAGGGAGAAAGATGTGCATATGACACACTATCAACAAGAGGATAAAGGACATTGCTAGATGACGGTTTGGAAACAAAATCTGATAACCAAATAGGTTGCTTAGTGAGCCTTGTTGATCGTCTAAGATTTGGTAGATTGTATGGATTGAAAGTAGGGGTAGAAACATCAGTAAGGATAGAGATGGTAAATGATTTTGATCAATATCAGAAAGTGGGAGATCAACTTGTAATGAGGAAGCCAGAGTAGGTGTTTCGGAGATGTTGCTAGGAGCATAAAAATCATTATCATCACAAGGACCTGTAGAAAGTGACATAAAATCTGTAGATTATCATCCACTGTAAGGGTACCTTGAAGGGAAATTGGTTTTCCTGAAATAGCGCATCCCTATTAACAAAAAACTTCTACGCAGCAAGATCAAACAGAACATACCCTTAGGTGACATTAGAATATCCCATAAAAACTGATCTTACAGCCCTTGGAGCAAACTTGTAAGTTTTAGGTAGTGTATTAGCAAAACACAAATAACCGAATGTTCTAAAATGGAAGAAACAAGGTTTTTTTCCAAAAAAAGTCCTCATAAGGTGATTTCCCTGCAAGTTCACTAGAAGGAATTTTTTTAACAATATAAGCAGCAGTAAGAATACAATGACCCCAAAACTTGAGAGGTATATGACCCTGGAACCGGAGTGCACTAGCCACTTCAAACAAGTGTTTGTGCTTCCTCTTAGCTACTCCATTTTGCTGAGGGGTATGTACACAAGTTTTGTAGTGAATAATAGCCAATTCTTTAAGTAAAGATTTCAAATTTTCATTGATAATGTATCCCCCATTATCTGTCCTTATACCTTTAACTATGACATTAAATTGAGTAAGCACCATTCGAAAAAACTGTTTAAGTAAAAGAAAGACATCAGTCTTGAATTTCAACAAGAAAATTCAAATGGTCCTTGAACAATCATCAACAATTGTAATAAAAAATTTGTTACCATCAAATGTCTGAGTATGATAAGGTCCCCATATATCCACATATAGCATATCAAACACTTTACTAGACCTAGTAGAACTACTCGAAAAAGGGAGTCTGGTATGTCTAGCTAAGGGACAAATCTCACAAGGACTTAATACTGATTTACAATGTTCTAGATTAAATCCAAGCATGTCCTTTATAGAGTGAACAGGTGCATGAGCCAATCTCCTGTTCCATAACATAATAGTATTTTGAACATCCTGCGCTGACAAGATTTTAGTAGCAACAACCTCTTTAGGGGAAGGTCCAGGCCGAGCTAGAAGACAAAATCCAGTATATTCTTTACCAATCCTCATCATCTTCCCAATGGTAAGGTCCTGGAACAAACAGAATCCAGGATAGAATGACACAAAACAGTTCATTTACCTGGTAACCTTGGATACCGATAAGAGATTGTATTAAAATTCTGGGAAAAAAAGAACATCATGTATTTCTCCTGTATTTGACAGTCTACAACAGCCAGTGTATGACACTAAGGTCACCCCTCCATTAGGTAATTAAACTTTTCTACTTTGTTCATTTGTAACAACTTGCACATCATGCATTATGTCTAAACTTGTGAGCCATGTGGTTTGTAGCACCACTATCAATTATCCATCTTAAACTCTCTAATTTAGTATTAGGATTTTAAGATATACCGACCATATTGTCCATCATATTGTTCTAAGGAGAATCTCGATCAAGTATCTGCAAAATCTGTCCATGTTGATCACCTATCGGCTGTGTAGCCCTTGGTAAATCTCTAGAAATTAGTGGCTCTATTGATTTTCCCTTCTCTCTTGTTCCATCATGCAGTTGTGGTATAGGGACCTCATCTTGAACATTATAAGCAGTATTCCATGTCACCTTCTTCTTAGATTTCCAATCAGGTACGTATCCATATAGCTTAAAGCAGTCATCTACCACATGTCCTTGCATTTTACAATAGTCACATTTTTTGTTCCAATTCTTCCTGCCTTTCTGAAAAGAGTATCCTTTGTTATGTTGGTAATGTATTCCTCTCCCAGCCATGTGAGCTGCAATATCTGAACTCTCTCTAGTCAATGTTCTAGATACAAAACCTTCTCCAATTGACAATCGAGAACTTAAGACTTTTGCTGCTAAGAGAACCGTTAAATAAGAAACTTCACCTTGCATAGTGGAACTACCAATAAGTCGTTGGCTCTCTCACTCAACAAGCATAGCATATGCCTTGTTGAGATTTTGAGTAGGTTCAGTCATCAAAATCTAGCTTCTCTACAGATTATACATTTCATTCAAGCCCATTAGGAACTGCATCAATTTCTGTCTCTCAACATGATTATTAAACTCCCTTGATCTAGGGCAATCACAAGACGGAGGAACTATACTAGCAAATTCATCCCATAAATTGCGATGTTTGGAAAAATAACCAGGTATACTGTCATTTCCTTGTATAGTAGTCGCTATGGCTTTATGTAACTGGTAAACTCGTGATGCATTTACCTTGTCAAAGCGTTCATGGAAATCCTCCCAAACAGTTCGTACATTAGTAGCGTAGACAATTCCAGCGTGCAATTCCTGTGTTACTGAGCTCATTATCCATCCTTTAACAATTGCATTGCACCGGTCCCATTGATATCGAAAATCAGCTCCGAAATCCTCCTTTTTCAATGTGCCATAAACAATCCCCAACTTGTTTTTCCCAAGCAACTGAATGCGCATAGCCCTACTCCGTTTTGAATAGTTATCGAAACCGGTTAGTTGCATCGGAATAATGGGCGCTCTGGTGGTGTCTGAAGGGTGTAAAAATAGGGGATGATTGTGATCAAACTTCACAGTGTTCAATGTTGAAGCTTCCATGGTAGAACTTCAACCTTCGTTACTGAAAACTGTCAATGAGCTCCTAAACTCACAAATCTCTTCCGTGGAACGCACAATCATTGTTCAAAGCTCTGATACCAAGTTAGAATCTGTGCAATTGTTCAATCTAAGTTGTCATTGATAATGAGCTAGGGCTCAGCAGAGAAGAGAAGAGAAAGGGACATATTATTTCAGTGTAAAGAGGCCAAAAAATTAGTTCATTACAATGCAATAGTGTTGTTTATATAGAACTTCTGAAAGCTTCTATTCTAACTGTTTCCTAACTAATTACTAATCACTGCATAGCCAACTAACTAACACATTAGTTGTTTAACTACTTCTTAATCAACTAATCAAGTAATTCGTAACTCATTAAACTCCATCTTAATTCTCTTGCTAATGAACAAGTTACAAACAATCTCGCATTCTAAGCTTACCGGTGCTTGGGAGTCGTCAGACGACAAGTTGACACCATTTTCTGGTAACTAGCTTGGCAAGCTTTCAAAGACGTGATCACCTTTGTAAACAAAATGATCAGTTCTTTTTGAATCGTAAACATGCATTCACATATTAACAAACCACAAATAATTTGATTTCAGAGATTATTAACCTTTGTTTCTTTTAAATATGTCTTTTTCAATTTATAAGAAAGTTGTTTCTTTAATCGCAGTATGTCAGAATGAACAATTGTTTTTAGTATGTTTGGGAGAAATACAACCTTTCCCTACTACAGTATTTTTACTCCAATCCGCACGAGGAAAAGACAAACTTATTCACATAATCGGTGCTTGTAATACCAAACCATGTTAATTTTATGGTTAACTAATAATTGAAGTGATTGTACATAACAACTAATAAGTGATAATCGTGGATGAACGAATAAAACTTATATAAAATAAAAATGTCATGTATCTTTGCTCGTTCGATGAACACCGAATGTCAGAACCTTCAGGGATAGCTCGAATATTAAATTTGAAATTCAGAAATGTTATAGTAACAATTTGATATTTTATTTTTTATTGTTACTCTTCAATGTGTACTCAAATTAATAAAGTGATTAAATAAAATATCATATGTACTAATGATGTAATGTTTTCTTTTTAATACTTTTGTAGAACGTCGTAATTCAAATTAAGAAAAACATATATTGTCTAATTATGAATTATGGTCATTAAGGATTCGATTAGCGCTAACGACACAATGAATAGAGGCAAAAGCTGGTTCCATTCAAATCTTTTACAAAAAAAGAAAAAAACATAAATTTATAGGCTCTCCAAGTAAGTTAATTTATTTTCCTAAAAAGGTGAAACAAAATATTGAAATTTCTAATATAAAACCTCTTGGTGTTGAGATAAAAAATCACAACTACTACTTCTTGGTTTCACAGATATTGAGTAGTTTTAATTTAGCCATGGGAAGACTGAGCAAGGGTCGAAAAAAGGTCAAAATAGTGAAAATGAAAAATGAGAGTAACATGCAAGTTACTTTCTCTAAGCGTCGTGCTGGCCTGTTCAAAAAGGCTAGTGAACTTTGTACGCTATGTGGTGCTGAAATTGCCATTGTGGTATTTTCTCCAGGCAAGGCCAACAAAGTTTACTCCTTTGGCCACCCTTCAGTGGAGTCGCTGGTGGATAGGTTCCTAGGGAGGGACCTCCCTCCACCAAATGATGATGATCGCCATTACCACCTAATCATGGCTCATCGAAACAATGGTCAACGTGGGCTCAATAAGGAGGTCATGGACTTGCAGGAGTCTCTCCGGAAGGAGAGAGCTGTAGGGGAATCCCTACTTGAATCTGGGAGGGGAGCCTACGATCGTGTGTGCGAATCTCCGATTATTGAAGGACTTATCCTCTCCCAACTTGAACAATTGAAGGACCATTGGAAGCTCAAAAGCGAAAAGTTGAATTCGAGGCAGAACTTCAACAAATGGGGAGTGATGCTCCACTCCCATTTCTCTACCTTGGAAGTGCCTTGTCTACTACTAGTGATGATGGGGCAAGTTCTTTACGTGGACCCAATGTTGGTGCATCTTTTCCTAATTAGGGCTGGTGGATCTACCTCTTTTGCAGTTCCCTACTAGTTCAACCATCTTTCCTAAGTCGCGCGTTGTGGAAGGCGCATGAGTAATAAGCGTGCATCTAGGTTTATCGTGTCATTTGAGTTATCCCCAGTGTGTCATGTCTTATAATTTGAGTCAGTCCTATCATCTGTCTTATGGTTCGTTCGAACCCTACAAGTTTAGTTATTGTGTCATGTTGTCATTCCATTGTCATATTGATTTTATCATTTGAATGGTGTTAGTGTGTGTCGTTCGAGTCATGTTATAAGTCCATAGTCATGTTGTTTTTGTCGTTTGAATGGTGTCAGTGCGTCGTTTGAGTCATCTTATGATGTTCTATCATCAGTTATGGTTCATTCGAACCCAATAATATTAGTTATATATATATGTTATGTTATTAGTTTATTGTTATATTGATTTTATACTTGATTGGTGTTTCTCTCTTCTTTAACAACATATATCTAGATACTACACATCTTCAAAAGAAAATCGATAGATGCCCGTTTGTATATTATCATATGTCGTGCTAGGTATACGGTGGCTACTACTGGCTACCATTACAACGAAAGAGATATTTAGCGTAAATAAATATTTCCAAAAAAATATTTAAAGGCATTTATGTTAAGGTCATTGCATGGCGTTAACGTCTTTAGTGGCAGTTATATCAAGTGCAGGTAAATGCTCATATTATTAGCGCCAAAAATAATTACTTTCAACGACTTTTTATTTAGCGATAAATTGTTGGTAAAGCTACCGTTAAATAAGACCTATTTTAGTGGTCCTATTAAGGAAATATTATTAAGAGAATATATCTTAATACTAACCATGATAAAGAGAATTAGATTGTTGAATACATAAAAACAATGATTTGACCATTGCAATAATATTCTACAGGAATTCCAAAAATCTATGGTAAAAATGGAAAGTAGTAGAGTACAGTCAGCACTATGATTAGTGTATGGGCTCGTTTGGTATAAGGGATTAGAGATAATTAATATTGGGTTTAATGGTAGGATCAATTTATCCCATATTTGATTGAGATAAAATGCATGAGATAACTTATTCCGTAATTGTAGTGTTATTAATCCCACCTTAGGGGTGGAATACCTAATCTTGCATAGTTAATTTCAAGATAACTTACTTTCAACCAAACAACAATACATACGTAAGTTACATAATCTAATGAAAAAATTTACAAAATTTTTCCACTATTAAACTGCACTTACGATACATACTTGGCATAATACTGGACAACGCATACAATAGAAAAAAGGTTTGACCAATATACACCGACAGTTTAAATGACTACCCTGCTATTGTGCGTGAAATAATATGCATACCTGAATTTTATTGACTCAATTCATGGTCGTTGTTATCGCGTAATTAGCGAGGGAGGTCACGAATTTAGATAAATTCAATGTAAAATACACACAGATTGAAAATCCTACTTACTTTACAAAAGCAAAATAATGTACGTCAAGGTAAAGTTACTGGAAGAGGAACTAAAAGGATTGAAAATCCAAATCCTACCATAAAAAATAAGAATAATTAAACAAAGTCCTTGTAAGAAGAAAACAATTTTAAAAAAATAATTGCCAACTTTTAAGTGTTAGTGGCTTTGTGCCCCGATTAATCATTTTAGGATAATCATATTTTTTATGCGTTTAAGTTCTGTGCAGATTTAGTGAATAAAATTTTTTGCACTATCAGTTAGCTTGATCTGTTATTGCAGGTTATCAAACTATTTACATAAAAATAAAAAAAATATTAAATAACCTGCAATAGCAAGTCAAATTTACCTGATAGTGTAAAATATTTTGTAAACTGACAATGCACAAAATCTAAATTCTTTTTTTATTGTACAAAAAACACATAATTATGTTTTGTAACATAAACATAATGATTTAATTTTGTTCAATTATCACAAAAAAAAAACTAAAATACATTTTATAACAAATATCTGATTTGAGTCATCCGATGATGTTCATCATCTGTTATGATTCATTCGAACCCTATAAGTTTAGTTATGTGCCATGTTGTCAGTCCATTGTCATATTGATATTATCATTTGCATGATGTTAGTGTGTGTTGTTTGAGTCGTTATTTAATATTTTATCATCGGTTATGATTCTTTTGAACCCAATACTGTTAATTATATGTGTTATGTTATCTGTCCATTGTCATTTTGATGTTATCCTTAAATAATGTTGCTCTCTTCTCTAACATTTAACATGTATTTGTTATCCTTGAAATCTTGAATGGTGTTTCTCTCTTCTTTCACATGTATCTAGATATTACAAATCTTAAAAGAAAATCGTTGTATGCTTGTTTGTATATTATCATATGTCGTGCCAGGTATATGGTGGATACTGACTACCAACTACAACAAAAGAGATATTTTGTGGCAATAAATATTATAACAAAAATATTTAATGTCATTTAAGTTATGGTCATTGCATTTAATGTTGTTAAAGTGTTTAGTGGCATTTATATTGAATGTTTCGTAAATGCTTATATTATTGGCGCTAAAAGTAATTACTTTCAACGACATTTATTTAGCGATAAATTACTGATAAGGCTACCATATTTTGCGGGTTTTCTTATTATCAATAAATCGGACCTATTTTAGTGGAAATTATTATAATGATTAAAGTTGACCACGAATTCACGTTACTTTATGTACTGAATAAGCCACATTGCGGAAGATAACATACCAAACTGTACCTATGTGCAAAGTTCTTTAGGCTGTTTTGGCCCTTACAGATGCTTAACTCAAAGGTTTTGTTTGATCAATTCCTTTCGCCAATGTTAAGAATTTTATGCTTGAACGACTTATTTAAACTCCGCATGAACTAGATGCTTGATGTTCATGACCAGAACAAAGTATACTTGGTTCCTTGTTTTTTCTGATTATTACAGTATAGAACTATCAATATATAGATACTGCTCTGTAATTTGGAGTGTGCAATGTACTCAGAAGTTACTGATCTGTAATTTGGAGTGTGCAATGTACATGAGTAGGTTGAACATGTTGTATGCATTTTTTTTATGGTGTGTGGATGAATCACATGCTCCGTCGATGGTGGTATATTTTACTTAACAACTAATGGTTTTATTTGTCTGAATTTCAGCTCTTACAAGAGCTAAGAATTTACAAATTATAAACTCAAGAAACACTTATATCCAGGTTATTCTGTTGATCATAGTTTGTTTGTTATACTTAATGAGCTGTTTTTGTCTTAAGTCGGGGTCTATCGGGAACAACCTCTCTACCTCATGGCGGGAGCTTTAGTTTACCGGGCTGCCCTTTGAATAGTGTACTGTTCCAAAAACCACCAAATAACACAGTCATTTGATAAACATAGTCAACTTAATTGATGTAGAAGAAGTATAAACTTGTGTACTGGAAATGCAGTATCAATTTCTAGTACAATCAATTTTTATTATTGTGACGCCTGGTGTATTTAATCTTCATTCTAATGAACATTCCTTGAGTTGAACTTCACTGTAACCCTGTTCTAAGATCTGCATAATACAAAATGGGGTTGTTTTGAAGTGTATACAGAAGACGATTGGAAGACAGATAGATTTAGTAAACATAACTATTCAGATATGATAATGTATAAACACAAGAAAAGCAGTATGGATTGAACTCCTCGTGAACTGTTTCTCTGTTTAGAAGTGCATTGCCTGTCTAGAGATGGACCAAAATCTGGTAGCACAAAAAGTTTGCATTAAGGTACAAAATGTACCACAGAATTATTACAAAAAAACCAGTCGAGTAAGATTTCCTATGGAGTCGGTTAAGGATCCAGAAAATCAACAACCAACAAAGATACTGTCATGAAATTAAGAAAAGATCAGCAAATTATCATGAGATTAGCTTGTAAGTGAATTCATGTTCAATGCTTATTCACATTTACTTACAAATTTGACAGCTTTGTCAATTTTCCAATAGACTGAGGAAAAGGTCCTGTCAAATCCTTATTGTATGATAGATAGTTAGATCCCTATGAGGTGCAGTCAATAATTAGAATCGAATTTAAGTTTGAAAAATCATACCAAAGTAGTGCTCATTCACTGATCTTAAGATCTTAACTAGATGACCTCATTCACTGATTCATTCAATATATACAGATACCGTTGTGGGCTGATTGTTATCTCTGACGTATTTATTGTTTGATGGATATTTATTTTATATGTTATAACTCTTGCTTATACAATTATTGGTATGTCATGAATAAAGGAAACTTTCCAAACTTCCTACAAGGTTAAAAGTTATGTAGTGTACAAGGCAAGGATGAAGTTAATTAGGTGACTCTATAATTGTCTATGTGAAGTAAGGATGATGCAAGTAAATGATAGTATGATACCATGTATAAGTGGCACATGCTCAAAACTGTACATTAGCGACATCAATTGTTGATTGCCTGCTTGAACATCATTTGTTTAATCATTCTTGTCCGATCCTGAGATTAAATTCCTTGCAGGTATATCTGTATAATTATGACAACATTATTGTTATTAGTTTATTATATGCTCGGTTCTAGTTGAAGACTATTCTTTATCTTGAGCCGGGGGTCTATCGGAAACAACCTCTCTACTTCTTCGGAGGTAGCGGTATGGACTGCGTACATTTTACCCACCCCAGACCCCACTTGGTGGTTGTATACTAGATTTTTTGTTGTTGTTGAAATGTCTCTATATTTAATGGACAATAGCTTGAATTAATACCCAACACTATTACAAAGAAGTCTTATAGGTACGAAGATATCTCATTTATCTATTTTGCTTGTCGGATAAAATATCAGAGCATCTACCTAAAGATCAGGAACTTGCTATCAGTTACGGTGTTCCTTTGATGATACTAGCTCATCCTAATAACGCCATTGAAAAAGTGTTTGGATCTAAACATTCTGGACGTGTGCGTGGTTTAGGTGGAAATGTTTGTCCTACAAAAGCTTTTGGAATGTCTAGAAATAGTCATGTGAATCTTGGTAGCTCAAGCAGTAATCTTCTTAGGCTTTAGTATATTTTGGTGTTTCTTTAACATTAGTATTTATGGTATTTTTTATGAATATTTAAGGTTTGGACCTTATCTTTTGTGCAAATATATTGAACAATATCAGAACTTTGATTATTATGTTACAATTAATATCAATCTTGTGTATAATGGTTAATGTGTAAGTGAATGTCTATCATTATTTAGAAATTAGTATCAACTATCATATATATATATATATATATATATATATATATATATATATATATATATATATATATATATATATTTAAAAAGAGCTGGCACTTTTGTCATGATTAAATCAAGGCAAATTTATGCAAAAATATATATTTTTTTAAAAAGTTGGATACTTTTTTGCCACGGTTAGAACCGCGGCTAATTTATATGAAAAAAATATATATTTTTTAAAAACTAGGCATTTTTGCCACGGTTATAACTGTGGCAAACTTATATGATAGCACAAAATTTGAACAAATTACCCATGGAATGGCCGTGGCTAAATGTACCTAAAAACCGTGGATAATGAAATGTTTCCACGGACGTTAAAACCGTGGCCAATTTACTCGCCACGCCCCAGTTGGACCCACCTTTAACCGTGGCTAATGAACCGTGGCTAACCTATTTAGCTACGATTTTGGTACCATATAGCCACGGTTTTGCACGTGGCTAAAACACATTTTTTTTGTAGTGATTATTCATGGCTTGTATTTAATGTAATCATATTTTTTGAAAATAAAAAAAATATAAAATTTTAAATGTGACTAATGTATTTATGTTTTTTATACAAACAGATTATTAAGTAATGCAAATACAATAAATGTGAATCAAATACATCGATTATAAATAATAATATTATAATGTGTGGTTATGAAATATGAATTTTGTGCCAAACCGTTGCTATTTTTGAAACTTACCAAAAAAATAACGAAGAAGCAATTCAGTTGCACTGCCTACTTACGAGTATTTCTTTTGTTCTTTCTTTGTGGTGTGTGCATTTGGTTTCTTTTATTAGAATTGAGGGGAAATGGAGTTTATTTTATTTATTTATTTTTAAAAAAAGAAATTAAGTTTCTATACACATACACCTAAAAACGGTACGAAAAGAAAAGGAAAGTTGAAGAAATTGAAGACGATGTTCAGAAATCTTATGCTGATGATTCTGAAGAAGATAATGAGGATGGTGTATTTTTTTGTTTGTAAATGTATTGTTTTGACTGTTAAGTATTGTGTTGTTCTAAATAGGGTAATAAAGATATTATCAAAGTTGTGAGTTAAAGATATAGGCCAATAAGTACTATTATGTATTGTGTTAACTACTCATGAACTGTCTATTGGCTATATGTATTTTTAGTAGAATTGATATGTATTTTTCAGTATTGGCTGCATTCTTTGTCTTCTTAAAATACATATGCTTGTTTATATGAATTTTTTTCTTATCCGACTGTTCTTGCTCAGATCAAGAAATTAGCAGAGATTATCCCTTTGTGTCTCCAAGCTTGTGATTTCTACAATAAGAAAGGAATTGATCTTCAAAATCATTCAAGATACAAAGACAAAGATTACTCAGATCTGTTTGATGTGATATTTGAAGAGAATTTGCCTCAACAACCGAGTGGAAGCTTGTAAGTTTTTAATTTACATATACCAAAATTGAATGTTTGTACAAAATATATTTTACTTATAAGTAAATATTTTTTTCCTTGTTTTTGTAGCGATTGTGGTCTCTTAATGGTTACATATGCAGAGTGCCTTTCTTATGGTCACAAAGTTATTACGATTGAGTTCAACCCCAACGCACTTCCATACAAGATATTCTGCACTTTTGTGGGACTATGGGATCCGAAAACAAGAAGCAAATGCTCATAGTGGTGTCGAAGCACCCTTGAGGCCTGCAAGGCAAAGTAGAATAACTAGTGTTACTGAAGTTTTTGATGTATGATGATTGATGGATTTATTACTTTGTGCAGTTAGAGAAACTGGTGTATGAATGCAGGTTCTGATTGTACAAACTAATTTTTATGTTTGAAATAGTTCTAATTGTAAGTTATTATAGTACTTATTTTTTAACTGAATGAAATTAATTCTGATTTGAATTGAGTCTAATTTTGATTTGAATTAAAGTTTAATTTGAGTATTTTATGCAGTTATATATTTTACTATGAGATTTAGTTAAAAAAAATACAAATGTAGTGTTCATATTATGCTTAAAAATACGTATGCAGTATCAATCAAAAGTTTTTATCCTAAAAATACATATGCAGTGTTAAGATTAAGCATTTTCAAAAATACATCTGGACCCATATCTAATATGTTTTTTAATATGTTTTCATTTATTATCATTATAAATGTGAATTTGAATTAAATATAAACTTGTGTTTTTTATGAAGTTCTACTTTGTATTGTGAGATTTTAGTTATAAAATACATATGCAGTATTGATATTTTGCTTAAAAATACATATGCATTATACATCAAATGTATTTACCCTAAAAATACATATGCAGTGTTAAAATTAGGCATTTCAAAAATACACCTTGATCATAACTAATATATATTTTAATATGTGTTCATTTATTATCATTATAAATGAGAATTTGAATTAAAGATAAATTTGAGTTTTTTATGTAGTTCTACATTTTATTGTGAGATTTTAGTTACAAAAGATACATATGTAGTGTTGATATTTTGCTTAAAAATACATATGGATTATACATCAAAATGTTTTTTAGCATAAAAATACATATGCAGTGTTGATATTTTGCTTAAAAATACATATGCATTATACAACAAATGTATTTACCTTAAAAATATAGCGGCATTTGAGTGAACGATGTTGCATTCATTGTCATAAAGTCATTGATGATATTTATATCGAGTGCCGGTGAATATCTATATTTTTTAAGCTAAAGTAATTACTTTTAGTGATAATTATAATTGCCGGTAAAGCTACCGGTCACATATTGCGGCTTTTGTTATTACCGGTAAATGATACCTATTTTAGCGGCAATTATTATAACGACTAAAGTTGACCATGAATTCACATTAATTCTTATACCAAATAAACCATATTGAGGAAGATAATAGCACAAAATAACAATATATCTCCATTATTTTGGCTTGCAAGAAGTTTTGCGTTGGTCGTTACCCAGTTTGAGAATATTCTCTCATATATTCCCTTCACCAAGTCATCGTCGCCAACAATCAACTCTTAACCCTTGGTGTCAAATTAAAGGGCGAGTAACTTTCTTGTCTTGCCCAAAAACTTTCTTTATTCTCATTGAAGAAAGACTCTCCCCCCGAGAAGGTTTTACACATAGTGCCAACTGATTTTTTTTATCTAGCTTGTCGTTAGTTCGTCTAGTAGGTTTCAGTTGGGGTCCGCCCTAGGGATTGGTTAGACCACTTGAATTTTTTTTGTCTATCGAAGGTAGTCAATGTGTCAGTCATTTTCCCCCATTATACTTGTCATTCCTTTGCTCTTTTTCTTTCTCTCCTCCAGTTCTCCTCCTCTACTTTATTTGATAGGGATGAAAAATACCACTCTATAAATAACAAAAAAAATTTGTAATTTTATTTTAAAATTTAAATGATTTGAGCTTGGAAGCAACCTACAAAGATCAAGAACAGTAATTAGCAATATACCCCAAGTTGAAGTTAGGTCCTATTAGTCATAAGGAGCAGCAAAAAACTCTGTTAGAATCTGTGCAATTTTTCAATATTAGATGTCATTGATAATGAGCTATGGCTCAGCAGAGAAGAGAAGAGAAAGTGAGATATTATTTCAGTGTACAGAGGCCAAAAAATTAGTTCATTACAATGCAATACTGTTGTTTATATAGAACTTCTGGAAGCTTCTATTCTAACTGTTTCCTAACTAATCACTAATCACTGTTTAGCGAACTAACTAAAACATTAGTTGTTTAACTACATCTTAATCATGTAATTCCTAACTCATTACTCCCCCTCAAGCTGGTGGGTGCAAAGACATTTAACACACCAAGCTTGCCTACTAAGTTTTCATGTTGCAACCGAGGTAAGCCCATAGTAAGTATGTCTGCAAGTTGTTCTCTTGAGCTCACATGTTTTATTTTCAAGACTCCTTCTTGTATTTTTTGTCTGATAAAGTGGCAGTCAATCTCTATGTGTTTAGTCCTCTCATTGAACACTGGATTGGATGCTATCTGTAATGCTACTCTACTATCACAAAACACAATTATTGGTTCCTCAATTTTACTTCCCAGCTCTTTTAATAATGCAGTGATCCATACTAGTTCTTAAATTGCATTAGCCATACTCCTGTATTCAGCTTCTGCTGAACTTCTGAAGACTAAATTTTTATTCTTCGACTTCCACGACTATAGTGATTCACCATGACTAAAAACCCTGAAACTGACCTTCTTGTATTGGGACATAAAGCCCAGTCTGCATCACAATATACATTTAGCTTGTTTGATATCTTGATGATTAACAAGATTCCAAGTCCTTGTTCTCTCTTCACATAATTCATTACTCTCACAGCTGTATCCCAATGCGAACTTTTTGGTTGTTGCAAGAATTGACTAAGTGTTTGGAATGAGAATGCAATGTCTGGCCTTGTCAGTGTTAAATACAACATTTTGCCTATCAACCTCTGATATTGCTCTCTGTTTTCAAAAGGTTCATCTGTTGATTCTCCTGTGACTTGATCAAAATCCAGTGTCGTTAACTTCATGTTCATTTCAAGGGGTGTCATAGCTGGTTTAGCACTTCCTAACCCTAAATCAGAGATAATTTCAAATGCATGCTTTATTTGATTCATAAGAATACCTTTGGTAGATCTACTAAATTCCATGCCAAGAAAGAATTCTAAATTACCAAGATCCTTGATTTTAAATGCTTTCTGAAGAGAAGCTTTAGTATGTTCTATGAGGCTCAAGCTATTACCAGTCACAAGCATGTCATCTATATACATAAGGATTGCAACTATGTCTAACCCTTGTTTATTTATGAATAAAGAATGATCCAGGCTGCTCTGAGTAAAACCAGAATGCACTAGTGACTCACTCAATTTCAAATTCCACTTCCCATTTATTTTCTTAAGACCATAGAGGGATTTGACAAGTCTGCATACAATACCATTCTCCCCCTGACTTGGAAAATCCTCAAGCAACTGCTTATACACCTCTTCATGCAAGTCACCATGGAGAAAAACATTGTACACATCTAACTGATGAATGAACCAATTGTGTTGTGCAACCAAAGAGAGAACTGTCCTGACTGTAGCAATTTTAACTACTGGAGAAAATGTATCATGAAAATCAATACCGATTGTTTGATTAAAGTCCTTAGCAACTAATTGAGCTTTAAATCTATCAATATCGCCATTAGATTTAAACATGACTTTATAGACCCATCTGCAGCCAATAGGAACTTTACCCTTGGGAAGGGGAACCAGGTCCCAAGTATGTTTATCATTAAGATCCTTTAACTCAGTGTACATAGCTTCCAACCATCTCAGATCTTTGATAGCCTCTTGATAAGAGGTATGTTCTTATACTGCAGAAAAACTATGTAGATATTTCTGATAAGATGAAGAAAGATGTGCATATGACACTCTGTCAGCAAGAGGATAAAGGACATTGCTAGATGACGGTTTGGAAAAAAAATCTGATAACCAAATAGATTACTTAGTGATCCTTGTTGATCGTCTAAGATTTGGTAGATTGTATGGATTGAAAGTAGAGGTAGAAGCATCAGTAGGGATAGAGATGGTAAAGGATTTTGAACAATATCAGAAGGTGGGAGATCAACTGGTAATGAGGAAGCCAGAGTAGGTGTTTCGGAGATGTTGCTAGGAGCATAAAAATCATCATCATCACAAGGATCTGGAGAGAGTGACATAAAATCTGTAGATTATCAACTACTGTATGGGTACCTTGAAGGGAAATTGGTTTTCCTGAAATACCGCATCCCTATTAACAAAAAACTTCTACGCTACAAGATCAAACAGAACATACCCTTTGGTGACATTAGAATATCCCATAAAAACTGATCTTATAGCTGTTGGAGCAAACTTGTAAGTTCTAGGTAGTGTGTTAGCAAAACACAAACAACCGAATGTTCTAAAATGGAACAAACAAGGTTTCTTTCCAAAAAAGACCTCATAAGGTGATTTCCCTGCAAGTTCACTAGATGGAATTCTGTTAACAATATAAGAAGCAATAAAAATACAATGACCCCAAAACTTGAGAGGTATATGACCATAGAACCGGTGTGCTCTAGCCACTTCAAGCAAGTGTTTGTGCTTCCTCTCATCTACTCCATTTTGCTGAGGGGTATGTACACAAGTTCTGTAGTGAATAATACCCAATTCTTTAAGTAAAGATTGCAAATTTTCATTGATAAACTCTCCCCTATTATCTTTCCTTATACCTTTAACTGTGACATTAAACTGAGTAAGCACCATTCGAAAAAATTGTTTAAGTGAAAGAAAGACATCAATCTTGAATTACAACAATAAAATCCAAATGGTCCTTGAGAAATCATCAACAATTGTAAGAAAAAAGTTTGTTACCATCAAATGTCTGAGTACGATAAGGTCCCCATATATCCACATGTAGCATATCAAACACTTTACTAGACCTAGTAGAACTACTCGAAAAAAGGAGTCTGGTATGTCTAGCTAAGGGGAAAATATCACAGGTGCTTAGTAATGATTTAAATGTTCAATATTAAATCAAAGCATGTCCTTTATTGAGTGAATAGGTGCATGAGCCAATCTCCTGTGCCATAACATGATAGTATTTTGAACATCCTGAGCTGACAAGGTTTTAGTAGAAACAACCTCTTTAGGGGAAGGTCCAGGCCCATCTAGAAGATAAAAACCAGTATCCACTTTACCAATCCTCATTAGCTTCCCAGTGTTAAGGTCCTGGAACAAACAGAATCCAGGATAGAATGACACAAAACAGTTAATTTCCTTGGTAACCTTGGATACCGATAAGAGATTGTATTGAAATTTTGGGACAAAAAGCTCATCATGTATTTCTCCTATATTTGACAGTCTACAGCAGCCAGTGTGTGACACTAAGGACACCCCTCCATTAGGTAATTAAACTTTTCTACTTTGTTCATTTGTAACAACTTGCACATCATGCATTATGTCTAAACTTGTAAGCCATGTGGTTTGTAGCACCACTATAAATTATCCATCTTAAACTCTCTAATTTAGTATTAGGAGTTTGATATATACCTTCCAAATTGGCCATCATATTGGTCTGAGGAGAATCTCGGTCAAGCATCTGTAAAATTTATCCATGTTACTCACCTGTCAGCTGTGGAGCCCTTGGTAAATCTCTGGAAATTAGTGGCTCTATTGCCTCAGCTTGATCATTATAAATAGTATTCCATGTCACATTCTTCTTATATTTCTAATAAGGTGGGTATACATATAGCTTAAAGCACTCATCTACCACATGTCCTTGCATTTTACAATAGTCACATTTTTTGTTCCAATTCTTCCTGCCTTTCTGAAAAGAGTCTCCTTTGTTATGTTGATAATGCATTCCTCTCCCAGCCATGTGAGCTGCAATATCTGAACTCTCTCTAGTCAAAGTTCTAGATACAAAACCTTCTCCAATTGACAATCGAGAACCTAAGCCTTTTGCTGCTAACAGAGCCGTTAAATAAGTACCTTCACCTTGCATAGTGGAATTACCAATAAGTCGTTGGCTCTCTCACTCAACAAGCATAGCATATGCCTTTTTGATATTTGGAGTAGGATCAGTCATCAAAATCTAGCTCCTCGACTGATTATGCATTTCATTCAAGCCCATTAGGAACTGCATCAATTTTTGTCTCTCAGTATGATTATTAAACTCCCTTGATCTAGGGCAACAACAAGACAGAGGAACTATACTAGCAAATTCATCCTATAAATTGCGATGTTTTGAAAAATAACCAGGTATACTGTCATTTCCTTGTATAGTAGTCGCTATGGCTTTATGCAACTGGTAAACTCGTGATGCATTTACCTTGTCAAAGCATTCATGCAAATCCTCCCAAACAGTTCGTGCATTTGTAGCATAGATAATTCCAGTGCAATTCCTGTGTTACTGAGCTCATTATCCATCCTTGAACAATTGAATTGCACCGGTCCCATTGACGTTGAAAATCAGCTCCGAAATCCTCCTTTTTCAATGTGCCATCAACAATCCCCAAGTTTTTTTTCCCAAGCCACTGAATGCGCATAGGCCTACTCCATATAGAATAGTTATCAAAACTGGTTAGCTGCATCAGAATAATGGGCGCTCCGGTGGTGTCTGAAGGGTGTAAAAATAGGGGATGACTGTGATCGAACTTCACAGTGTTCAATGTTGAAGCTGCCATGGTAGAACATCAACCTTCGTTACTGAAAACTGTCAATGAGCACGTAATCTCACAAATCTCTTTCGTGGAACGCACAATCGTGGTTCAAAGCTCTGATACCATGTTAGAATCTGTACAATTGTTCAATCTAAGATGTCATTGGTAATGAGCTAGGGATCAGCAGAGAAGAGAAGAGAAAGGGAGATATTATTTCAGTGTAAAGAGGCCAAAAAATTAGTTCATTACAATGCAATAGTGTTGTTTATATAGAACTTCTGGAAGCTTCTATTCTAACTGTTTCCTAACTAATTACTAATCACTGCATAACCAACTAACTAACACATTAGTTGTTTAACTACTTCTTAATCAACTAATCAAGTAATTCGTAACTCATTAAACTCGATCTTAATTCACTTGCTAATGAACAAGCTACAAACAATCTCACATTCTAAGCTTACCTTTGCTTGGGAGTCGTCAGACGACAAGTTAACACCATTTTCTGGTAACTAGCTTGGCAAGCTTTCAAAGACGTGATCAACTTTGTAAAAAAAATGATCAGTTCTTTTTGAATCGTAAACATGCATTCATATATTAACAAACCACAAATAATTTGATTTCAAAGGATATTAACCTGTTTCTTTTAAATATGTATTTTTCAATTTATAAGAAAGTTACTTCTTTAATCGCAGCATGTCAGAATGAACAATTGCTTTTAGTAGGTCTGGGAGAAATACAACCTTTCCCTACTACAATAATTTTACTCCAATCCGCACGAGGAAAAGACAAACTTATTCACATAATTGGTGCTTGTATTACCAAACCATGTTAATTTTATGGTTAACTAATAATTGAAGTGATTGTACATATCAACTAATAAGTAATAATCATGGAGGAACGAATAAAACTTCTATAAAAGAAAAATGTCATGTATCTTTGCTCATTCGATGAACACCGAATGTCAGAAACTTCAGGGATAGCTCGAATATTACATTTGAAAATTCAGAAATGTTATAGTAATAATTTGATATTTTATTTTTTATTATTACTCTTCAATGTGCACTCAAATTAATAAAGTGATAAAATATAATATCATACGTACTAATGATGTAATGTTTTCTTTTTAATACTTTTGTAGAACGACATAATTCAAATTAAGAAAAACATATATTGTCTAATTATGAATTATGGTCTTTAAGGATTCGATTAGCGCTAACGACACAAAGAATAGAGGTGAAAGCTGGTTCCATTCAAATCTTTTACAAAAAAAGAAAAAAACATAAATTTATAGGCTCTCTAAGTAATTTTAATTTATTTTCCTAAAAAGGTGAAACAAAATATTGAAATTTCTAATATAAAATCTCTTGGTGTTGAGATAAAAAATCACAACTACTACTTCTTGGTTTCACAAATATTGAGTAGTTTTAATTTAGCCATGGCAAGACTGAGCAAGGGTCGAAAAAAGGTCGAAATAGTGAAAATGAAAAATGAGAGTAACATGCAAGTTACTTTCTCTAAGCGTCGTGCTGGCCTGTTCAAAAAGGTTAGTGAACTTTGTACGCTATGTGGTGGTGAAATTGCCATTGTGGTATTTTCTCCAGCCAAGGCCAACAAAGTTTACTCCTTTGGCCACCCTTTAGTGGAGTCGCTGGTGGTTAGGTTCCTGGGGCGGGACCTCCCTCCACCAAATGATGATGATCGCCATGACCACCTAATCATGGCTCATCGAAACACTGGTCAACGTGGGCTCAATAAAGAGGTCATGGACTTGCAGGAGTCTCTCCGGAAGAAGAGAGCTGTAGGGGAATCCCTACTTGAATCTGGGAGGAGAGCCTATGATCGTGTGTGCGAATCTCCGATTATTGAAGGACTTAGCCTCTCCCAACTTGAACAATTGAAGGAGGCATTGGAAGTTTAAAAGAGAAAAGTTGAATTCGAGGCAGAACTTCAACAAATGGGGAGTGATGCTCCACTCCCATTTCTCACCCTTGGAAGTGCCTTGTCTCAGTGGTGATGGGGCAAGTTCTTCACGTGGACCCAATGTTGGTGCACTATTTCCTAATTAGGGTTGGTGGATCTACTTCTTCTGCAGTTCCCTACTAGTTCAACTGTCGTTCCTAAGTCACGCATTATGGAATGCGCATGAGTAATAAGCGTGCATCTGGGTCTATCGTGTCATTTGAGTTATCCCCAGTGTGTCATGTCTTATAATTTGAGTCAGTCCTATCATCTGTCTTATGGTTCATTCGAACCCTACAAGTTTAGTTATTGTGTCATGTTGTTAGTCCATTGTCATGTTGATTTTATCATTTGAATGGTGTTAGTGTGTGTTGTTCGAGTCATGTTATAAGTCCATAGTCGTGTTGTTTTTGTTGTTTTAATGGTGTCAGTGTGTCGTTTGAGTCATCTTATGATGTTCTATCATCAGTTATAGTTCATTCGAACCCATTAATATTAGTTATATATATGTTATGTTATTAGTTTATTGTTTTATTGATT
This sequence comes from Capsicum pubescens, assembly GCA_030864215.1. Taxonomy (NCBI): domain Eukaryota; kingdom Viridiplantae; phylum Streptophyta; class Magnoliopsida; order Solanales; family Solanaceae; genus Capsicum; species Capsicum pubescens. The sequence continues at coordinate 294,535,767 of CM061545.1, read as the reverse complement.
TTTTACTTGAATGGTGTTGCTCTCTTTTTAACAACATATATCTAGGTACTACACATCTTCAAAAGAAAATCGATAGATGTCCATTTGTATATTATCATATGTCGTGCTAGGTATACGGTGGCTTCTACTGTCTACCATTACAACGAAAGATATATTTAGCGTAAATAAATATTTCCACAAAAATATAACGGCATTTAAGTTAAGGTCATTGCATGGCGTTAACTTCTTTAGTGACAGTTATATCAAGTGCAGGTAAATTCTCATATTATTAGCGCCAATAATAATTACTTTCAACGACTTTTTATTTAGCTACAAATTGCTGGTCAAGCTACCGTTAAATAAGACCTATTTTAGTGGTCCTATTAAGGAAATATTATTAAGAGAATATATCTTAATACTAACCATGATAAAGAGCATTAGATTGTTGAATACATAAAAAAAATGATTTGACCATTGCAATAATATTCTACAGGAATTCCAAAAATCTATGGTAAAAATGGAAAGTAGTAGAGTACAGTCAAGATAACTTACTTTCAACCAAATAACAATACATACGTAAGTCACATAATCTAATGAAAATATTTACAAAATTTTTCCACTATTAAATTGCACTTACGATACATACTTCGCATAATACTGGACAACGCATACAATAGAAAAAAGGCTTAACCAATATACACCGACAGTTTAAATGACTATCCTACTATTGCGCGTGAAATAATATGCATACCTGAATTTTATTGAGTCAATTAATGGTCGTTGTACTCGCGTAATTAGCGAGGGAGGTCACGGATTTAGATAAATTCAATGTAAAATACACACAGATTGAAAATCCTACTTACTTTACAAAAGCAAAATAATGTACGTCAAGGTAAAGTTACTGGAAGAGGAACTAAAAGGATTGAAAAACCAAATCCTACCATAATGAACATTCCTTGAGTTGAACTTCACTGTATCCCTGTTCTAAGATCTACATAATAAAGAATGGGGTTGTTTTAGAGTGTATACAGAAGACGATTGGAAGACAAATAGATTTAGTAAACATAACTATTCAGATATGATAATGTATAAAAACATGAAAAGCAGTATGGATTGAACTCCTCGTGAACTGTTTCTCTGTTTAGAAGTGCATTGCCTATCTAGAGATGGACCAAAATCTGGTAGCACAAAAATTTTGCATTAAGGTACAAAAAGTACCACAGAATGATTACAAAAAAAACAGTCGAGTACGATTTCCTATGGAGTCGGTTAAGGATCCAAAAAATCCACAACCAAAAAAGATACTTTCATGAAATTAAGAAAAGATCAGCAAATTATCATGAGATTAGCTTGTAAGTGAATTCATGTTCAATGCTTATTCACATTTACTTACAAATTTGATAGGTTTGTCAATTTTCCAATAGACTGAGGAAAAGGTCCTGTCAAATCCTTGTTGTATGATAGATAGATAGATCCCTATGAGGTGCAGTCAATAATTAGAATCGAATTTAAGTTTGAAAAATCATACCAAAGTAGTGCTCATTCACTGATCTTAAGATCTTAACTAGATGACCTCATTCACTGATTCATTCCATATATACAGATACCGTGGTAGGACGATTGTTATCTCTGATGTATTTATTGTTTCATGGATATTTATTTTATATGTTAGAACTCTTGCTTATACAATTATTGGTATGTCAAGAATAAAGGAAACTTTCCAAACTTCCTACAAGGTTAAAAGTTATGTAGTGTACAAGGAAAGGATGAAGTTAATTAGGTGACTCTAAAATTGTCTATGTGAAGTAAGGATGATGTAAGTAAATGATAGTATGATACCATGTATAAGTGGCACATGCTCAAAACTGTACATTAGCGACATCAATTGATGATTTCTTGCTTGAACATCATTTGTTTAATCATTCTTGTCCATTCCTGAGATTAAATTCCATGCTGGTATATCTTTATAATTATGACAACATTATTGTTATTAGTTTATTATAAGCTCGGTTCTAGTTGAAGACTATTCTTTATCTTGAGCCGGGGGTCTATCAGAAATAACCTCTCTAATTCTTCAGAGGTAGCGGTATGGACTGCGTACATTTTACCCACACCAGACCCCACTTGGTGGGAGTATACTAGATTTTTTGTTGTTGTTGAAGCGTCTCTATATTTAATGGACAATTGCTTGAATTAATACGTCTCTATGTATAATGGACAATTGCTTGAATTAATACCCAACTGTATTACAGAGAAGTCTTATTGGTACGAGGATATCTCATTTATCTGTTTTGCTTGTTGGCTAAAATATTGGAGCATCTACCTAAAGATCAGGAACTTGCTATCAGTTACGGTGTTCCTTTGAAGATACTAGCTCATCCTAATGACGCCATTGAAAAAGTGTTTGGATCTAAACATTCTGGACGTGTGCGTGGTTTAGGTGGAAATGTTTGTCCTTCAAAAGATTTTGGAATGTCTAGAAATAGTCATGTGAATCTTGGTAGCTCAAGCAGTAATCTTCTTAGGCTTTAGTATATTTTGGTGTTTCTTTAACATTAGTATTTATGGTATTTTTTATGAATATTTAAGGTTTGGACCTTATCTTTTGTGCCAATATATTGAACAATATCAGAACTTTGATTATTATGTTACAATTAATATCAATCTTGTGTATAATGGTTAATGTGTAAGTGAATGTCTATCATTATTTAGAAATTAGTATCAGACTATCATATATATATATATATATATTTAAAAATAGCTGGCACTTTTGTCATGATTAAATCATGGCAAATTTATGCAAAAAAATATATTTTTTAAAAAATTTGGATACTTTTTTGCCACGGTTAAAACCGTAGCTAATTCATATGAAAAAATATATATTTCTTAAAAACTAGGCATTTTTGCCACGGTTATAACTGTGGCAAACTGATATGATAGCACAAAATTTGAACAAATTACCCATGGAATGGCCGTGGCTAAATGTACCTGAAAACCGTGGCTAATGAAATGTTTCCACGGACGTTAAAACCGTGGCTAATTTACTCGCCACGCCCCAGTTGGACCCACCTTTAACCGAGCTAATGAACCGTGGCTAAACTATTTAGCTACGATTTTGGTACCATATAGCCACGGTTTTGCACGTGGCTAAAACACATTTTTTTTGTAGTGATTATTCATGGCTTGTATTTAATGTAATCATATTTTTTGAAAATAAAAAAAATATAAAATTTAAAATGTGATTAATGTATTTATGTTTTTTATTAATCGCATATTGCATGTTAGCGGTTCTTTCTTTTTATCCTACTGTAATTCAACTGAAAATTAGATTTTAAGGGTGTTATGTTTTAATGGATGAACATACAGCAAAAACACCAACAAATAACGGTATACGGAATATGAATGTAGAGTTTGATTATGCACAATCTTTTAGTCTTGGGTTAACTCATGAAGATTTAGTTAAATTTGTTGTAAATCCTATAAGGTTGAAGAAATCTAGGAGATCGAAGGAGATTAGGTCGAAGTTTCGAAACAACACAGTGAAGATCAGTGAAATTTCAAAAAAAAAAAGGGCTGAAGAAGGAGAAAAAAATTTAAAAATGGTACGAAAAGAAAAGGAAAGTTGAAGAAATTGAAGAAGATGTTCAGAAATCTTATCCTGATGATTCAAAGAAGATAGTGAGGATGGGGTATTTTTTTGTTTGTAAATGTATTTTTTTGACTGTTAAGTATTGTGTTGTTCTAAATAGGGTAATAAAGATATTATCAAAGTTGTGAGTTAAAGATATAGGCCAATAAGTATTGTTAAGTATTGTGTTAACTACTCATGAACTGTCTATTGGAAATATGTATTTTTAGTAGAATTGATATGTATTTTTCAGTATTGGTTGCATTTTTTGTCTGCTTAAAATACATATGCTTGTTTATATGATTTTTTTTGTTATCCGACTGTTCTTGCTTAGATCAAGAAATTAGCTGAGATTATCCCTTTGTGTCTCCAAGCTTTTGATTTCTACAATAAGAAAGGAATTGATCTTCAAAATCATTCAAGATACAAAGACAAAGATTACTCAGATATGTTTGTTGTGATATTTGAAGAGAATTTTCCTCAACAACCGAGTGGAAGCTTGTATGTTTTTAATTTACATATACCAATATTGAATGTTTGTACAAAATATATTTTACTTATAAATAAATATTTTTTCCTTGTTTTTGTAGGGATTGTGGTCTCTTTATGGTTACATATGCAAAGTGCCTTTCTTATGGTCACAAAGTTATTGCGATTGAGTTCGACCCCAACGCACTTCCGTACAAGAGATGCAGCACTTTTGTGGGACTATGGGATCCGAAAACAAGAAGTAAATGCTCATAGTGGTGTCAAAGCACCCTTGAGGCCTGCAAGGGAAAGTAGAATAACTAGTTTTACTGAAGTTTTTGATGTATGATAATTGATGGATTTATTACTTTGTACAGTTAGAGAAACTGGTGTATGAATGTAGGTTCTGATTGTACAAACTAATTTTTATGTTTGAAGTGATTCTAATTGTAGGTTATAATAGTACTTATTTTTTAACTGAATGAAATTAATTCTGATTTGAATTGGGCCTAATTTTGATATGAATTAAAGTTTAATTTGAGTATTTTATGCATTTATATATTTTACTGTGAGATTTAGTTAAAAAAAATACAAATGTAGTGTTCATGTTATGCTTAAAAATACGTATGCAGTATCAATCAAAAGTTTTTATCCTAAAAATACATATGCAGTGTTAAGATTAAGCATGCTCAAAAATACATCTGGACCCATATCTAATATATTTTTAATATGTTTTGATCTATTATCAATATAAATGCGAATTTGAATTAAATATAAACTTGTGTTTTTTATGAAGTTCTACATTGTATTGTGAGATTTTAGTTATAAAATACATATGCAATATTGATATTTTGCTTAAAAATACATATACATTATACATCAAATGTATTTACCATAAAATAAAAATTCAGTGTTAAAATTAAGCATTTCAAAAATATACCTTGATCATAACTAATATATATTTAAATATGTGTTCATTTATTATCATTATTAATGAGAATTTGAATTAAAGATAAATTTGAGTTTTTTATGTAGTTCTACATTTTATTATGAAATTTTAGTTACAAAAGATACATATGTAGTGTTGATATTTTGCTTAAATATACATATGGATTATACATCAAAATGTTTTTTAGCATAAAAATACATATGCAGTGTTGATATTTTGCTTAAAAATACATATGCATTATACATCAAATGTATTTACCCTAAAAATATAGCGGCATTTGAGTGAACGATGTTGCATTCATTGTCATAAAGTCTTTGATGATATTTATATCGAGTGCCGGTGAATATCTATATTTTTGAAGCTAAAAGTAATTACTTTTAGCGATAATTATTATTGCCGGTAAAGCTACCGGTCATATATTGTGGCTTTTGTTATTACCGGTAAATGATACCTATTTTAGCGGCAATTATTATAACGACTAAAGTTGGACGTGAATTCACATTAATGCATATACCAAATAAACCATATTGAGGCAGATAATAACACAAAATAACAAAATATCTCCATTATGTTGGCTTGCAAGAAGTTTTACGTTGGTCGTAACCTAGTTTGAGAACATTCTCTCATATATTCCCTTCACCAAGTCATCGTCGCCAACAATAAACACTTAACCCTTGGTGTCAAATTAAAGGGCGAGTTCCTTTCTTGTCTTGCCCAAAAACTTTCTTTATTCTCATTGAAGAAAGACTCTCCCCCGAGAAGGTTTTACACATCGGGCCAGCTGATTTGTTTTATCTAGCTTGCCATTAGTTCGTCTAGTGACTTTCAGTTGGGGTCCGCCCTAGGGATTGGTTAGACCACTTGAATTTTTTTCGTCTATCGAAGGTAGTCAATGTGTCAGTCATTTTTCCCCATTAGACTTGTCATTCCTTTGCTCTTTTTCTTTCTCTCTTCCAGTTCTCCTCCTCTACTTTATTTGACAGGGATGGAAAATACCACTCTATAAATAACTAAAAAAAATAGTAATTTTATTTTAAAATTTAAATGATTTGAGCTTGGAAGAAACCTACAAAGATCAAGAACAGTAATTAGCAATATACCCCAAGTTGAAGTTAGGTCCTATTAGTCATAAGGAGCAGCAAAAAAACTCTGTTAAAATCAGCGCAATTGTTCAATCTAAGCTGCCATTGATAATGAGCTATGGCTCAGCAGAGAAGAGAAGAGAAAGCGAGATATTATTTCAGTGTAAAGAAGCCAAAAAGTTAGTTCATTACAATGCAATAGTGTTGTTTATATAGAACTTCTGGAAGCTTCTATTCTAACTGTTTCCTAATTAATCACTAATCACTGCTTAGACAACTAACTAACACATTAGTTGTTTAACTACTTCTTAATCAAGTAATTCCGAACTCATTACTCCCCCTCAAGCTGGTGGGTGCAAAGACATTTAACACACCAAGCTTGCCTACTAAGTTTTCATGTTTCAACAAAGGTATGCCCTTAGTAAGTATGTCTGCAAGTTGTTCTCTTGAGATCACATGTTTTATTTTCAAGACTCCTTCTTGTATTTTTTGTCTGATAAAGTTCCAGTCAATCTCTATGTGTTTAGTCCTCTCATGGAACACTGGATTGGCTGCTATCTGTAATGCTACTCTACTGTCACTAAACACAATTGTTGGTTGCTCAATTTTACTTCCCAACTCCTTTAATAATGCAGTGATCCATACTAGTTTTAAAACTGCATTAGCCATGCTCCTATATTCAGCTTCTGCTGAACTTCTAGAGACTACATTTTGTTTCTTTAAATTCCACGACAATAGTGATTCACCATGACTAAAAATCCAGAAACTGACCTTCTTGTATTGGGACATGAAGCCCAGTCTGCATCACAATATACATTTAGCTTGTTTGATATCTTGCTGCTTAATAAGATTCCAAATCCTTGTTCTCTCTTCACATAATTAATTACTCTCACAGCTACATCCCAATGCCACCTTTTTGGTTGTTGCAGGAATTGACTAAGTGTTTGGACTAAGAATGCAATATCTGTCCTTGTCAGTGTTAAATACAACATTTTTCCTATCAACATCTGATATTGCTCTCCGTTTTCAAAAGGTTCATCTGTTGATTCTCCTGTGAATTGATCAAACTCCAATGTCGTTAACTTCATGTTCATTTCAAGGGGTGCCTTAGCTAGTTTAGCACTTCCTAACCCTAAATCAGAGATAATTTCCAATGCATACTTCTTTTGATTCATAAGAATACCTTTGGCAGATCTACTAAATTCCATGCCAAGAAAGAATTTTAAATTACCAAGATCCTTGATTTTAAATACTTTCTGAAGAGAAGCTTTAGTATGTTCTATGAGGTTCAATCTATTACCAGTCACAAGCATGTCATCTACATACACAAGGATTGCAACTATGTTTAACCCTTGTTTTTTTATGAATAAAGAATGATCCAGGCTGCTCTGAGTAAAACCAGAATGCACTAGTGACTCACTCAATTTCAAATTCCACTGCCTTCTTGCTTTCTAAAGACCATAAAGGGTTTTGACAAGTCTACATACAATACCATTCTCCCCCTGACTTGGAAAACCCTCAAGCAACTGCTTATACACCTCATCATGCAAGTCACCATGGAGAAAAACGTTGTACACATCTAACTGATGAATAAACCAATTGTGTTGTGCAACCAAAGAGAGAACTGTCCTGACTATATCAATTTTAACTACTGGAGAAAATGTATCATAAAATACAATACCTGTTGTCTGATTAAAGCCCTTAGCAACTAATTGAGCTTTAAATCTCTCAATATCGCCATTAGCTTTTAACTTGACTTTATAGACCCATCTGCAGCCAATAGGAACTTTACCCTTGGGAAGGGAACCAGGTCCCAAGTATGATTATCATTAAGATCCTTTAACTCAGTGTACATAGCTTCCAACCATCTCGGATCTTTGATAGCCTCTTGATAAGAGGTAGGTTCTTATACTGTAGAAAAAGTATGTAGATACTTCTGATAAGAGGGAGAAAGATGTGCATATGACATACTGTCAGCAAAAGGATAAAGGACTTTTCTAGCTGACGGTTTGGAAACAAAATCTAATAACCAAATAGGTTGCTTAGTGAGCCTTGTTGATCATCAAAGATTTGGTAGATTGTATGGATTAAAAGTAGAGGTAGAAGCATCAGTAGGGATAAGAGATGGTAAAGGATTTTGATCAATATCAGAAGGTGGGAGATCAACTGGTAATGAGGAAGCCAGAGTAGGTGTTTTGGAGATGTTTCTAGGAGCATAAAAATCATCATCATCACAAGGACCTGGAGTGAGGGACATAAAATCTGTAGATTATCATCCAATGTATGGGTACCTTGAAGGGAAATTGGTTTTCCTGAAATACCACATCCCTATTACCAAAAATCTTCTACACAGCAATATCATACAGATCATACCCTTTGGTGACATTAGAATGTCCCATAAAAACTTATCTTACAGCTCTTGTAGCAAACTTGTAAGTTCTAGGTAGTGTGTTAGCAAAACACAAACAACCGAATGTTCTAAAATGGAAGAAATAAGGTTTCTTTCCAAAAAAGACCTTATAAGGTGATTTCCCTGCAAGTTCACTAGAAGGAATTCTGTTAACAATATGAGCAGCAGTAAGAATACAATGACCCCAAAGCTCCTGGAACCGGAGTGCTCTAGCCACTTCAAGCAAGTGTCTGTGCTTCCTCTCAGCTACTCCATTTTGCTGAGGGGTATGTACACAAGTTCTGTAGTGAATAATACCCAATTCTTTAAGTAAAGATTGCAAACTTTCATTGATAAAATCTTCCCCAATATCTTTCCTTATACCTTTAACTATGACATTAAATTGAGTAAGCATCATTCAAAAAAATTGTTTAAGTGAAAGAAAGACATCAGTCTTGAATTTCAACATGAAAATCCAAATAGTCCTTGAGCAATCATCAACAATTGTAAGAAAAAATTTGTTACCATCAAATGTCTGAGTACGATAAGGTCCCCATATATCCACATGTAGAATATCAAACACTTTACTAGACCTAGTAGAACTACTCGAAAAAGGGAGTCTGGTATGTCTAGCTAAGGGAAAAATCTCACAGGTGCTTAATACTAATTTACAATGTTCAAGATTAAATCCAAGCATGTCCTTTATTGAGTGAACAGGTGCATGAGCCAATCTCCTATGCCATAACATGATAGTATTTTGAACATCCTGAGCTGACAAGATTTTAGTAGCAACAACCTCTTTAAGGGAAGGTCCAGGAAGAGATAGATGATAAAACCTAGTATCCTCTTTACCAATCCCCATCATCTTCCTTGTGGTAAGGTCCTGGAACAAATAGAATCCAGGTTAGAATGACACAAAATAGTTCATTTCCCTGGTAACCTTGGATACCGATAAGAGATTGTATTGAAATTCTGGGACAAAAAGCACATCATGTATTTCTCCTGTATTTGACAGTCTACAGCAGCCAGTGTGTGACACTAAGGTCACCCCTCCATTAGGTAATTAAACTTTTCTACTTTGTTCATTTGTAACAACTTGCACATCATGCATTATGTCTAAACTTGTGAGCCATGTGGTTTGTAGAACCACTATCAATTATCCATCTTAAACTATCTAATTTAGTATTAGGAGTTTGAGATATACCTTCCATGTTGGCCATCATATTGGTCTGAGGGGAATCTCAGTCAAGCATCTGCAAAATCTGTCCATGTTGCTCACCTGTCGGCTGTGGAGCCCCTGGTAAATCTCTGGAAATTAGTGGCTCTATTGCTTTTCCCTTCTCTCTTGTTCCATCATACAGTTATGGTATAGGGACCTCATCTTAAACATTATAAGCAGTATTCCATGTCACCTTCTTCTTAGATTTCCAATCAGGTGGGTGTAGACACCTAATTTTGTACCGACCGAAGTCTAATTTTATTCATTTTTAGTTCACCTTACCATGTGTCCAACCCCATGTAATTATATCCCATAAAAATACAAAAATATACAAAAAAAAATACCTCTAACTAATTTATCTTATCCTAACAACCTACCCAATCAAAAGCTTCTACCTACCCTAACTACCCATATGATCCCCCCCTTCTTTTTCTTATCCACAAAGAAAGAATATATGGGGGACCCACCAAAATTCCCACATCATAACAAATCCATGCCCATTATAAAAGAAAAATTCTAAGAGGAAAGAGGCTCATTCTTTGATCATCATCTTCTCCACAATAAATAGAATCACCAAATAATCTTCCTCACAAGAACAAGAACAACAACGGAAAAAAAAAGTAACCGATGAACAGTGACCGGTGAACAGTGACGACGTGAACAGTGACAGTGAACGGGTCATTATTTGTCGAGTTGGATTGTTGGTGTTAAGGTTCGACTCGAGATTTCCGGGTGCGGACTCTCTTTATTCGAATAACATTGATTTTGAAAGTTTCAAATTTAAGGTCCAATTCTTTCTTCTTTTTTATTTAATTCTTATGTGATTGTGATTGCGTGTGATTCGATACCGTGGTTTGTTTGTTGATGTGAACTGTTGGTGACATTTGGGTGTGTGATGTGCAAAGCCTGATTGGTGAATTTTTGTTATTCTCGATTGGTGGATTGTGTATTGAAATGGGTTAATCACGTGGTTAAAAATGAATTAAGGTGGGGATTAAAAATGGAGGAAAATGAATATTGATTAATTTTGATGTATTGATAATGTTAAACATGATAGAATTGTGATATGTTAAACTTGGTAGGCAAACGTAGGCCGGTTAGGCAAATTTAGGAATAACGATTTATTGGAGTGTTTGAATGGTACTTTCTACTTTATTGCACGAAAAGTTTAAATTGTACTCATTTGACCGGGGAATACCCCAAAGGATTTGTATTGATTTATCCGGGGAATGCCCTGAAGTAGAATGTACGCAAAGGAGGCTAGTGATCAAGGCCCGGAACGTCGGGTGGAGTTTAGTTTAGGATTAGTTTAGAATAGAATGGGTTTTATATTTCAGCACCTCTTTTATTTTGGATTGTATAATTTGGACTGAACATTATTTTTGTTTGTTTTGAATTTTGTGTGATTTATTTGTTTGCTTGTTTTGTGCGTTTATGTGGTTTGTACATTTGTAATATCAAATTAGCCGATATGCTCCACCAAGAGACCGTGGTTGAACCACGGGATCAAGGGGTGCCTAACACCTTCCCCTCGGTCAACAGAATTCCTTAGCCGGAATCTTTGTTCTTAAACCGGTTTAAAGATTCAAATGGTTTCGAAAAGGATTTTCCAATGGTGACTTGGCACACCAGATTATGCCAAGTGGCGACTCTGATTTTGAATGTAAAAACAATCTTTTTTTGGAATCAATCTTCATTTTGTCACTTTAATAAAAAACCCTTTCAAACCTTAAAATACATATCTTTTTTTTGGAGTCAAAAAAGGGGTGTGACAGCACTGGCGACTCTGCTGGGGAGTTTTTCAGAATCCGAGCTATTTTTTGGGAGTCGTATCGGCTATGTTTGGCATTACGAGTGTATAAGCATTGTTTGTGATTTTTGTTTGTGTTTTCACTTTTGTGCGTTTTCGTGCTCTTTGTTTACAGTATTTATCCTATGTGTTACCGCTTTATATCTGGCATCATTTGCATAACCCAAGTCAATTCATTCTGCAACAAGTCTCGGAGTGCACGTCGTGCGCACGAACTCTAGTTGAGTCACCTTTATTTTAGGGGGGGAGTCGTTGGATGTATGGAGTAGGTGGAAAGCAAAGCAACCACTATCGACCATATGCTCCCCCGAACGGCCTTGTTAGTAAACCACAACGTAGGTCATCCTTTAGGTCATGCTTATGTGCATCATATTGAGACCTAGCGGGGCCCACTTGGTCCTTTGTAGGAGACTCACCTCTAACGCATCCCTACGTGCTAAATGTTGCATCTTTGAGGGTAATGGGGTCATTTGACGGACTGATTTGGCGAAAACATGTGTTAGAAGTAAGCTGCGTAGGCAAGAACTGTTGAAAAAAATAGAGAAAAAAAGTTAAGTGAGTCGAAAAGAAGAAAAAAAAAGAGTGTCGTAGCTTTTAGTGTTCTTTATGGCTTTTGTTCTTCACAATCCAAAAATTCAAAAAAAAAAAAGATTTTTACCTTTTGCACTCATTTCTCAAAAACGAAATATCAAAAAGATTTTTCATTTGTCTCCTTTAGCATGAATTCATAATTTGAAATTTTCAAAAAAAAAAGATTTTTTTTAGCAGTTTTTATAAAAGAAAATGCAAAAAATGGTACAAATTTGTACATTTCATGTAATGAAAATACCAAAAAGTTTTTTTTTTTCCTTCATAATTGTTGGTGTCAGTTTAGTTGAAGTGTCTAATTAAAAGAAAAAAAAACCTCAAAAAGATTTTATTTGTTTGTCTTTGGTTATGCCCTTAAGTTAGGATCAATCTATTAGTTAATCGTTAATTGTCCAATCTGGACGAACTACGCACCCCTGATTCTCCTCTCTCGGGAGTGAGATACGTAGGCAACCTATTTTAGGTTCGGGGATCTTATTTCAAAAATTCAAAAAAAAAAATTCTTCACTCTACATTTAGAGTAGGTGTCTCATGTACATCTTTAAAAAGAAAGCAAAAAAATATATTTTCCTTTAATAGGTTCAAGTTTCATTTTCGTATGAAATTTAAAATCGAAAATTTAAAAATATTTTCTTCGGTAACCATAGATTTCATGTTGTACAGGAATCTGAAAAATTCAAAAGGATTTTCTTCACTCTTCACTTAGAGTAGGTGTTTCATATATATCTCTAAAAGAAAACTACAAAAAGATTTTTTTTAATGGTTTCAAGTTTCATTTTCCTATAAAATTCTAAATCGAAAACCCAAAAAGATTCTTCTTTGGTAATCATAGATTCCATTTTTGTATAGGGAGTTTAAACCTAAAAAAATGGAAAAAAGATTTTCGTCAATTCTTTTGATAATTTGTTATTTTCTTTTCTTTTTAAAGTTTCAAGAAAAAGAAAAAAAAAATTAATTGGCCATTTTGATAAAACTTCACGAACTACGCACACCTGATTCTCCCCTTTCGGGGGTGAGATACGTAGGCGCCCTTTTTGGGTTCGGTGATCTTTTCAAGAAAAAAAGAGGTTTTGAAAAACTATTGAACTCTAACCATTTGCTATCTCTTGTACAGCTAGTTTAAGGTGGTTGGTTGGTGGCATTTTGGCTGGTCCTCCATATCACACCAAATCCAAGGAAAGGTTAGTTGTGTCCAACAAGGATATTGAGAGTGGCATCATGGATGAAATAAAGAGTCGGGAAATTGAGAGTTTAAAGGAACATAATTTGAGACTGAGACAACAAATGATGAGAATGTACCGAGCTTGGGCCAGTGGGCTGCCTCCACCTCCGTTCCCCACTTTTGACCCTGCAAATACCTTGAGTCTTCCACCAAAATCGCAAAGTCAGTTTCCTACTGTTGTTGATGCACCACAGCATGCCTCAGAATCCATTCCACGTCAAATGCACCTCAATACTTCCACCACTCTTTCTTTATCTCCTCAGTATAAGTCTACCACATTCACAGCACCACATACCGTCTGTGCTTTTGTTGCTCAACCTTCTACTAAGGTTGTCACTTTGTCTATCAATCTAACGATTGTGCTTTCCCAGTCCACTAGTGACTCCACATTCAATACTATTGATGATCATTGGTACACTCTTGAGCCTACTGTTAAGTTAAGTGAACCGCCAAAATTTCTTACTAAGAAGCCTAGCATGCCAAAAGAGCCAGAGAAAATGGTTGGGAAAGTGAAAAGTGTAGAAAATGATATGAAAAATTACCCTGGACTTATGGTCTATGAAGATGTTTCATATAAAAACTGGGGCATGTCTTCAAGTGTTAACCTTCCTCCCAGCTTTGAGACATCAAAATTTGGGGAGCCTGATGGACAGAAGGATTCTGTGAAACATTCGGGACGACATTGCAATCAACCAAGGGAAACTGAAGGAAAGAAGAAGGACTTGAACTTCCTCTTCATCTTTGAACAAATGAGGGTACTTAGATTTCATTGCTTCCTCAGCTTCCCATGTAATCTTTTCCCTTTGTTGATTTCTCCAAAGTACTTTCACCGATGCTACTTCTTTATTTCTCATCATCTTAACTTGATGATCTAATATAGCAATAGGCATCTCCTCATAGGTAATATCTTATGTTACTTGCACATCTTCAGTAGAAGTAATAAAGGATGAATCTCCGATGCACTTTCGAAGCATCGATACATGAAATACTGGATGCACTGATGAGAGTTCCTGGGGTAGCTCTAATTCATAAGCAACTTTCCCACATCTTCGAATAATCTTATACGGGCCTATATATCGTGGAATCAACTTTCCTTTCTTGACAAATCTCATCACCCCTTTCATTGATGATACCTTCAAAAATACCCAATCACCTAACGAAAATTCTAGCCCTCTTCTTCTACTATCCACATATGACATGTATCAACTTTGGGCTGTTTTCAACCGTTGCTGAATCACCTTGACTTTTTCTATGGCTTGATACACAAGATCCGGTCCGAACATAAGAGTTTCACCCGCTTCGAACCATCCTATTGGTGATCTACACTTCCTCCCATATAAAGCTTCATATGGTGCCATTTTGATACTTGAATGATAGCTATTATTGTAGGAAAATTCAATAAGAGGTAAATGATCATCCCAGCTGCCTTTAAAATCTATAACACATGCTCGTAGCATATCTTCAAGTGTTTGAATGGTGCGCTCTGCTTGTCCATCCGTCCGAGGATGAAAAGTTGTACTAAGATTCACTTGTGTTCCCAAACTCCGTTGGAAAGACTTCCAAAAGTTTGCAGTAAATTGAGTTCCCCGATCCGATATAATAGAAGTTGGCACCCCATGTAATCGGACTATTTCTTTAACATACAACTTTGAATATTCTTCAACTGTGTAAGTGGTCTTAACGGGTAAGAAATGTGCGGATTTAGTAAGCCTATCCACAATCACCCATATAGAATCAAATTTCCAAGCTGTACGAGGCAAAACTGTAACAAAATCCATATTGATCATTTCCCACTTCCATATTGGAAGATCTATGCATTGCATATAGCCTCCGGGCTTTTGATGTTCCACTTTAACTCGTTGGTAATTTGGACATTCAGCTACAAATTCTGCAATGCTCTTCTTCATGTCATTCCACCAATACATATCTTTCAAATCTTGATACATTTTGGTTGATTCTGGATGAATGGAATACCTTGAAAAATGTGCCTCTGTCATAATCTTCTTTCTTAGCCCGTCTATATCCGGCACACACAATTGGTTTTGGCATTGAAGTACTCCTTCTCGCGTAAGCTCAAATGCCTTGGTCGCACCACTCTGAACATTCTCCTTAAGCTGTAATAAAATAGGGTCTGCATATTGCTTCTCTTTCACTTCAGCTACTAATGAAGATTCCGCAGCATTATGTACGATAAGCTCTTTATTCGGAGTTTCAAGAAGGCGAACTCCCAAACTAGCTAACTGGTGAAGATCCTTAACCATCCCTTGCCTTTCTATAGGCGCCATCATAGACTTACAACTTAACGCATCAGCTACCACATTTTCTTTCCCTGGATGGTATAAGATATCAACATCGTAGTCTTTTAATAGTTCAAGCCATCTCCGATGCCTTAAATTTAGATCCTTCTGATTAAAAATATATTGCAAGCTCTTATGGTCAGTATATATATCAACATAAACCCCATATAAGTAGTGGTTCCATATCTTTAAAGCAAAAATAACTGTTGCCAGCTCAAGATCGTGTGTAGGATAATTTTTCTCATGTGGCCGCAATTGTCTAGAAGCATATGCTATTACCTTACCATGCTGCATCAAAACACATCATAAACCAATTCTGGAAGCATCACAATACACTGTATACCCTTCGGTGCCTTCTGGAAGTACCAACATTGGTGTAGAAATCAACTTGTTCTTTAAATCTTGAAAACTCTTCTCACAGGCATCATTCCATTGGAATTTGGATGCTTTATGGGTTAGCTTAGTTAAGGGTGCTGAAATGGATGAAAAGCCTTTAACAAACCTTCTATAATAACCGGCCAACCCGAGAAAACTACGAATCTCTGTAGGCGTTGTGGGCCTTGTCCAGTTCTTCACAGCTTCTATCATTTGAGAATCAACCATTATCCCTTCACTAGATACAATATGACCCAAAAATGCCACCGACTTTAACCAAAACTCACATTTAGAGAACTTTGCATAAAGCTTACAATCACGAAGAGTCCGCAATGCCTGTCGTAAGTGATTGGCATGGTCCTCTTATGATCTAGAATAAACTAGAATATCATCTATAAAAACTATCACAAATACATCCAGGAATGGCTTAAAAACCCTATTCATCAAATCCATAAAAGCTGCGGGTGCATTTGTTAGACCAAATGACATAACTA
This sequence comes from Capsicum pubescens, assembly GCA_030864215.1. Lineage (NCBI taxonomy): Eukaryota > Viridiplantae > Streptophyta > Magnoliopsida > Solanales > Solanaceae > Capsicum > Capsicum pubescens. The sequence goes on along the minus strand of CM061545.1, from coordinate 294,519,267 downwards.
GAAACTCATAATGACCATACCTTGTTCGGAAAACTTTTTTGGGTATATCTTTTTCTTTGACCCTCACTTGGTGGTAACCTGACCTCAAATCAATCTTAGAAAAGCACTTGGCTCCCTGTAACTGATCAAATAAATCATCAATTCTTGGGAAAGGATATTTATTCTTAATAGTCACCTTATTCAATTGCCTATAATCAATACACATCCTCAGCGAGCCATCCTTTTTGCGTACAAATAACACTGGTGCTCCCCAAGGGGAAATACTAGGCCTAATGAACCCCTTTTCTAGTAAATCTTTCAATTGCTCTTTCAATTCTCGTAATTCTGCTGGGGCCATTCTATACGGAGGAATGGAGATTGGTTGGGTGCCTGGTATTACATCAATACCAAACTCTACTTCTCGTTCAGGAGGCAAACCTGGAAGATCTTCAGGAAATCCATCAGAAAATTCATTCACCACCGGAACAACGTGAAGAGTTGGTGGCTCCGCTTCTGTATCCCTTACTCTAACTAAATGATATATATATCCCTTGGAAATCATTCTTCTTGCCTTAAAATAAGAAATAAATCTACCTCTTGGCGCGCTAATTTCACCTTTCCATTCAAGGACTGATTCATTTGGAAAATGGAAATATACCTTTTTCGTGCAGCAATCAATTGTGGCATAAAAAGACGCCAACCAGTCCATACCCATTATAACATCAAAATCTACCATTTCTAACTCCAAATGATCATCCATCGTATCATGGACACAAACAGTTACTATGCAGTTTCGATAAACCCTTCTAGCTATAATAGATTCCCCGACCGGTGTGGACACTTCAAATGGCTTAACTAATAGTTCGGGTATTCTTTCGAACTTTCCAGCAATCAATGGAGTAACATAAGATAATGTAGAACCGGGATCAATTAAGGCATATAAATCGAATGAAAATATAGACAACGTACCCGTAACCACATCTGGGGAAGCCTCTAAATTCTGTCGATCTGCTAGAGCATACGTACGATTTTGAGCCCCGCTAGAACTCGTGGATCCTCTATCACCTCTAACACGACCCATTGGCTGTACACCCCTTCCTGAATAAGGCATCGATGATGATGATGCAACAAATAACCCCGTAGGTCGTGCGATACCCCTTATGTCCCTTCGTGGGCATTCCCTCATCATATGCCCCGACATACCACACCAAAAACAAACATTGGTCCCCAGCCGACATGCGCCCAAATGATACTTTCCACATTTATTGCATGGCTCTCGAGGAGGTCTCAATTGGCTCATATTCCCTTGCCCTTGGTAACCCACTGATCGCGAACTATGACCCTCACTTCTTTGCCCATATTGACTGCCTCTGAACCCCTGATGTTGTGGTGGAGCACTAGCTGCAGAATAAGAAAATAATGGCCTAGGTGGTCTAGCCAAAAATTGAGGTCTAAAAAATCCCTGTGGCGCCATAAACTGCCCTGTAGATCGGGCCCTCTTAGAAGATCTGCTTTCAAATTCCTGTGTTCTTCTTCTTTGCCTCTGATCTTCCATTTTCTGTGCAAATGCTTGGATCCTAGCTATATCCATGTCTTTATTCAGTGCAACAATAGTATAATCCCTAACCAAATACAGATCCAATCCAACCACATACTGATGAACTCTGTCATCCATAGTAGTTATAACATTAGGACCATATCTGGACAAAGAATTAAATCGAAGACTATACTCCCTCACACTTGTATTACCCTTTCGAAGATTTAAGAACTGATCCGCACGGGCCTGATGAGTCTCATATGGAAGATAATGATCAATAAATGCCTCTTTAAACTCTTTCCAAGTAGCTGGGGGTGCATCAATGACCTTTGACCATTTCCAATCTTCATACCAATATATAGCCTCACCTTTGAATCTATACGCGGCTAACTCCACTGTCTCTCTGCCCGATACATGCATCACCTCTAGGGCCCTTTGGATCTGATCAATAAAGTCTTGTGGGTTCTCGTTAAGATCTGATCCAGTAAAAGTAGGAGGATCCATCTTAAGAAAATCCTATGTTCGAAGGCTAGCCGCCCTATCTATACCACTAGGACCTGCAGTAGGAATGGCTTGCCCTTGAGCTTGCCCAACAACTATACGAGTCAAAAGTTGCACTGCATTTCTAAGATCTTGATCAACAACATTAATAGGTGGCTCTGGGGATATAGTTCTCCTCCCCCTTATTTTTTCCGGACTGGGGGAGGTTTCTAATGCATGCTCAGCTGGAGCCTCACTTTGATTAGCTGGTATATTGGGTGACTTACTAGTCCCCTCTCCGACAGCCACATCTACTTGCTTACCGGTATTCTTGCTTCTGGGGTGACTTACTAGTCCCCTCTCCGGCAGCCACATCTGTAACACCCCGTATTCAAGGACATGTATTGGCGTATTCAAGTACGTGTATTGGTCTTATTTATATGAAATTAATTTTTTTATTTTATTTATACCGGAATTTGCCCGTCAATAGTTCCATACGAAGGTTATTGAATAAGATTTCCAACGATATAAAGATTTCCAAAAACGGATAAGTTTCGGATATAATCGACCACGTTCGAAACTATAAAACGGTGGCAGGGATATGGTGAATAGTAAATGTGCAGGAAAATTTCCTGCACACAAACTACTGAGGCCTGCCAGTTTTTTTGGGTCAAGTTTGAACGATCATAACTCCATTAATATAATGAACTGGGAGAGCTACCACCTATCAAAAGAAATATCTTTGAGTCTTCTTTCCAATTCAATTGGTTTCATCCAAATCCAACGTCTAAGTAACGAGTTATACTCGTTTTACTTCAGCCTCTTAAAACAGATTTTTAGGGTCAAATGCAAATGATCATAACTCCTTGTACAGGATGAACTGGGTGTCCTACTTTATATTAAATGAAATACCTTTGAATTATCTTTCCAACGATACCAATTTCACACAAATCCGATATCGGAGCAAAGAGTTATGGTCGATCTACTTTAGCTACTCAAAACAGTCCACCAGAGGACAGATTTGACATTATTTAAATTTTAAAGGCACTTTGGTCATTCCCTATGATATTATGGACGGGAATATGTGTATATATACATGTATATGAGTTCAAAAACTTATCTTCTTCATCAATCATAGGAAAGAACAAACCCTAGCCAAATTTGACCTTCAAATTATCTTGTGAGTCAACCGTAGAAAATCCAAATTGATTCCGTAGTTGTGTTCACCGTCTCGAGGGCTTCGAGAAGCACCCCTTATTTTTGCCAACAGGACTTCAAAATCAAAAGGGCCATTTTATGGTAAGGATATAAATTATGTTGGTGTTATTTATATGGATATGTATATATATGCATGTAAGCATAAGAAGTGTGTTATTTGATTGTTGTTGAAAGATGATTGGGAATGATGTTGGATTATTCTTGTGAATGGTTGGATTATGTTGAATTGTGAAGGGATTTGGTATGATGATGTGGTATTGAAATGATGATTATATATATATATATATATATATATACACACACATAAACCTATTGTTCAAGTTGGTTTTTGGAATGTTATGCAAATATTGGTTGTATGGAATTATGGAAGAGAATTGTGGTGTTGGGTTGCTAATACTAGATGCCAAACATTTCATTGTAGATAAGTGATTTGTAAAGGCGGGAAGTTGTGTTGAATTGGTATCCGAATCTACGACGAGGTATGTAAAGCATACTCTAACGATGTTCTTTGGCATGAAAACACCAATGTTCCATCAAGTAAGATTCCGAGGTTGTCCAAAAACATGTATTGTTCTACATTACCAACGAATTTGTTTCCATTCTATAAAGTGTCAAAATGTTTCATTGATATACCAAAAGGCTCCTATTTCATTGTTGTGATATTGATGATTCTGAAACACATTGTTGATGTACCAATGAGTCTTTATTACGTCGTTATTGTATAGAAGGTCTATTACTTGGTTCTTATTGATGCATCGTTGTTTCAAAGTATCAAAAATGTGGTGGCGACCGAAATAACAATCTCAAAGATTAATTGAACTAAGTTATGGAAGTTCTCTCTTATCGGGTGGTATCCCAGGGGCATAAGCCTAGCATGGGTCGATCCCTATTTACGTGTTTATGGGTGGTATCCCAGGGGCATAAGCCTAGCATGGGTCGATCCCAGTTGATATGTACTGGAGGCAGCCTAATGGTCACAGTACAGTACAGTAATGATTACAAAGATGTTAAGAACGAAGGTAAAGTGATTGAATAAATTCAATGTACAGGTTGTCACAAGTTTTTGTAAGTGTGGTCCACTCCTATTACGATTTATTCACTTGTTTCTGATTTTTATTGAGCTCCTATATCATATGTGATTATCTACAGCTTTACATACTCAGTACATATTTCGTACTGACGTCCCCCACGGGGACCTGCATTTCATGTTGTAGGCACAGGTACCTCACCTCATACACTGCACAAGTAGGAGCCAGGTCATACAACTATTGTTGGTGAGCTCCAGTTTGCTTCGAAGCTTTCCGAGTTGGTTCCTTATGTTTTGTTATTGTACAGGAGTCATGCGTGGGCGGGGGTTTGTCCCGACCCTAGTTATGTCATGTATATCCTAGAGGCTTTGTAGACATAAGGAAGGGTAAAGTCATGGAAGTTTATATAGTGATGTTATATCTGTATATGTGGTGGCCCCGACGGCTAAGTATTATATATATATATATTTTTGCGTGTTGTATTGATACAGGTAATTAGATCCTTCTATATGCAACGAACTGTTATCCAAATTTTTGGTGACATGTAAGGGAAAGTACAGGTATTTGAACGGGTTCTCCCGGGCCTTCTCGGCTTTGGGTGCCAGTCCGGCCTGATGGGATTTTGGGGCGTGACAGAAAATGCACCTATTGTCATGACAGGGCCAAAGCAGAGTTTGAGAGGTTCAACCCACCAATACTGTCAGCCTCAATACCGAGCTTACATATCAGATCTACATAACCACTTGCAATAAGGTTTCTTTCTCCGAAATCCAAGAAATCCCATTCCACTTCCTAGATATCCTGTGAACAATGCACAATTGTATGCTCATCCATCTTCTTATCCAAAATGGAATGCCCCTGTCCCTCAACATCATCCTCGACCCCCACAAATTCACCAAGGAACCTCTAAATCCAAATTTCATCCGAGGCCAGAGTTCGCAAAGAGGAGGAAGGAAAAAGATAATTTCACTCCTAATTGGGAATCCTATGCCAGTTTATTCCAGAGATTGGTACAGCAGGGCATGATCACTCTTCTCCTTGGGTATACTCCTGACCCGCATTCAAGAAGCTTTGATCCTAATGTGCGATGTGCATATCATTCTGATGTTCAGGGTCATAGTACTGAAGATTGTCGCACTTTGAAAAGAGAAATAGAAAAGATAATTCAAGATAAATTGATTGTGGTGCAAAACATTGACCCTTCGACCATCCCACAGAGTTCTTCACACGCACACGGTATTGCACAATCTGTGGGAGGCAATGAGTTAAGCATGGGGATCCAGAGCTTATTTGTTGAAGAAAATATGTCTGACAGTGGTGGAAGCTCTAGTCATGTTGATATGAAAGCCAGTGGCTAAGATATCAGGATGAGCAATGGAGAAGTCACCCCTCTCCTTACCAGGAAGGGGTTTGGTAGTTTGTTTTGTTTTATTTTCTATTCTCCGAATTATTTCAGGGTTGTAGTTCGGGATTTATCTTGTTTTATCCCTTTATCGTTTTGTTCAAACCCTTCTATCTTTCATTTTTATTAAATGGAGTGTCCCCTTTTTCTTTGTGTTTTAAATATGTGTTGCTTTTTTGTTTGTTTTTACATAGTACATTCTATGTTGACTCTAGTGATATGATATGCTAGTGAAATTTACAGCTAGATCTTAACATCCGGTTTAAGAATGAACATTGAATCAGAGGGTTAAAGTTAGAAAAAGAGATCATCTGAGGAAATAGATAGAGTGCTGGGGCATTTGGTGATCAATTTGAAACCTTCTTTGAAAATTAAGGCTATTATTTTGAAAATCGTGAGAATAACTTGGTCATCAATTGAAAGACATGTCTTAATTAGGTCAAACAGTGTCTACGTGATCCTATCAAGAGGAACAGAAAGAAAATCAGCTTCACCAAATCGTGAGTCATTCAATGTGAGGAATATGCAACAAAAGTGGAGTTGTATGCCATATAAACGCAGAAGAAATTGTGATGCAGAGACTCAGGCAAAGTTAATGTTGTAAAAGATGTCAAAAGTTCTTCATCTTTCACTTTCATATTGCATGATATGTACTTGCATTTTCAAAGATTGATATGACGAAGGCATTTCATTCTGCCATCCAAACATCGTGTCATCCTTTGTTTACCCCAATTGAGCTTTAGTCTTATTTTCTTTCATACACCTCTTTTGGAATCAATATAGTCAGCAAAGCTCGAAAGAATAATGTCGAGCAAAACAATAGTCAGAAAAGTTCAAAAAAAAAAAAAAAAAGAGAAGAGAGAAAAAATGTGTCAAAAAAAAGAGAAAAAAGAGTGTGAAGAAAAATAGAGTCAGAAAAATCCCCAAAAGAAAAAAAAATCAGAATCAAGCAAAATAAGCTGCCAGAACTACGCATGACCTGATTCTCCTCTCTCAAGGGTGAGATACGTAGGCTGCCCCACTCAGGTCTCGGTCCAACCAAATAAACAATTTAGTGTCACCCAGTCAAAAGAAACTGGCGCATGAGTAAATCCTCATTGTTTGAGTCGATTCTAAAAGTTGTAAGTCCTACCCAACTTCAAGTGTCGTTTGGGTCCCATGCCATCCTTTCTTTCTAACCTTATCCAAAAGCCAAGTTACAACCAAAGAAAGACCTTCAGATCAATCTTTGAGGATGTTAAGGCGGAGCATGCAAGGAATATGATGATGCATTTGGGAACTATTTGTCTTCTTCAGCATAGGGAATCAAGAGAAAAATAAAAATGAGAGAGTCTTATTGGTGAAAACCCTTACGGTCACCATAAGGCGATGATAAGTTTAGAGAAATAAAAATGAGAGAGTCTTATTGGTGAAAACCCTCACGGGCACCATAAGGTGATAGTGAACCGAGAGAAAATGAAAGAAGCTTGTTGGCTAAAACCCTTCAAGGCGCCACTAGCCGATGGGGTCTTAATGCAATTGACCTAAGAAAGCAACTCAATTTCAAGGCCATTAACTCAACAACAATGGGTAGAAAGTATGGATGAAAAGATCAAGCTGCTTCATCAAAAATGCATGGCATAATCATTAGTGTTGACTGTCATTTTTAGATGAATTTTTCATTTCTTTGTTTTAAAAGGGGACATTCATTGTCTTTGATTTCTTCTTTTTATTTTAATTTTATCTTTCTTGAGTCAGTTATCAAAAAAAATTGTCATTCTCTTTTTGTTTCTTTTCTTTGAGTCAAGTCCGTGTCAAAACAAGTGAGAAAAGATTTCAAAATTGGCTACCAACTTCTTTAATTGGACAAAGCAAGACAAAAGCTAGCAGATGAAAGAGACATTATTGTGAACCCAAAAAGGGCATGCAGAAAGTTTTGTCAACAGAGAAGTCGGGGAACTCATGGAAATACCAAGGTTCAAAGGGTTTATTTGAGAAACACGACAAAGCAAAAATATTGTGTTTGTTTCAGAGTCACTCTTGATAAGCTGAGTTTGAGTCAATGATACAGCAAGTCAATGACATATGCTAATGGATGGAAGCAAAGCTAAATGTGACGGGGGCAGGAGCAATTGCCTCAAAAGCCAAAGCCACAAACTAGCCACCATGTTTTTAAACTAACAAGTTTTCTTTGTATGTAAAAGGAATACATGTTGCATTCAGATAAAGAATTTCAGAGACTAAATATCAAAGGCCGTAATTTCTCACCTCAACAAATGTAAGAGGAAAGGTTGCTGCACAGGTTTGGTAATCAAAATCATGGTAAAATTCATAATTCAAGATCTCTAGGAGACGCATTTCCTTGTTTTGGTAATTCAAGCAGCTTTGGTAAGGAGACGCACTTCATTGTTTTGATAATTCAAACAATATTGATATGGAAACACACTTCCTTGATTGGGTAATTCGAATTTTGCTTCTTAGGTAATGCACTTTCTAACTTAAGTCTTGATTCCTAGAAGACGTACCTTTTAGTCGAGTCATCCCCTTTGATTACTATAAGACGTACCTTTAAGTCGAGTCATCCCCTTTGATTCCTATAAGATGTACCTTTTAGTCGAGTCATCTCCTTGGATTCCTATAAGACGTACCTTTTAGTCGAGTCATCCCCTTTGATTCCTATAAGACGTACCTTTTAGTCGAGTCATCCCCTTTGATTTCTATAAGACGTACCTTTTAGTCAAGTCATCCCCTTTGACCCCTAGAAGATGTACTTTTTAGTCGAGTCATTTCCTTTGATTCCTATAAGACGTACCTTTTAGTCCAGTCATCCCCTTTGATTCCTATAAGACGTACCTTTTAGTCGAGTCATCCCCTTTGATTACTATAAGACGTACCTTTTAGTCGAGTCATTTCCCTTGATTCCTATAAGACGTACCTTTTAGTCGAGTCATCCACATTGATTCCTATAAGACGTACCTTTTAGTCGAATCATCCCCTTGGATTCCTATAAGACGTACCTTTTGGTCGAGTCATCCCGTTTGATTCCTATAAGACGTACCTTTTGGTAGAGTCATCCCCTTTGATTCCTAAAAGACGTACCTTTTAGTCGAGTCATTTCCCTGGATTCCTATAAGACGTACCTTTTAGTCGAGTCATCCCCTTTGATTCCTATAAGACGTACCTTTTAGTCGAGTCATCCCCTTTGATTCCTATAAGACGTACCTTTTAGTCGAGTCATCCCCTTTGACCCCTAGAAGACGTACCTTTTAGTTGAGTCATTTCCTTTGATTCCTATAAGACGTACCTTTTAGTCGATTCATTTCCTTTGATTCCAATAAGACGTGCATTTTAGTCGAGTCATCCCCTTTGACCCCGAGAATACGTACATTTTAGTCGACTCATCCCCTTTGATTCTTATAATACGTACCTTTTAGTTGAGTTATTTCCTTTGATTCCTTGAAGACGTACCTATTAGTTGAGTCATTTCCCTTGATTCCTATAAGACGTACCTTTTAGTCGAGTCATCCCCTTTGATTCCTATGAGACGTACCTTTTAGTCGAGTCATGTCCATTGATTCCGATAAGACGTACCTTTTAGTTGAGTCATTTCCTTTGATTCCTAGAAGACGTACGTTTTAGTCGAGTCATTTCACTTGATTCCTATAAGACGTACCTTTTAGTCGAGTCATCCCCTTTGATCCCTATAAGACGTACCTTTTACTCGAGTCATCCCCTTTGATTCCTATAAGACGTACCATTTAGTCGAGTCATCCCCTTTGATTCTTAGAACACGTACCTTTTAGTCGAGTTATTTCCCTTGATTCCTATAAGACATACCTTTTAGTTGAGTCATCCCCTTTGATTCCTATAAGACGTACCTTTTAGTCGAGTCATCCCCTTTGATTACTATAAGACGTACCTTTTAGTCGAGTCTTTTCCTTTGATTCCTAGAAGACGTACCTTTTAGTCGAGTCATTTCCCTTGATTCCTATAAGACATACCTTTTAGTCGAGTCATCCCCTTTGATTCCTATAAGACGTACCTTTTAGTCGAGTCATCCCCTTTGATTCCTATAAGATGTACCTTTTAGTCGTCTCATCCCCTTTGATTTCTAGAGGACGTACCTTTTAGTCGAGTCATTTCCCTTGATTCCTTTAAGCCGTACCTTTTAGTCAAGTCATTCCCTTTGATTCCTATAAGACGTACCTTTTAGTAGAGTCATCCCCTTTGACCACTAGAAGACATACCATTTAGTCATTTCCTTTGATTCCTATAAGACGTACCTTTTAGTCGAGTCATCCCTTTTGATTCCTATAAGACGTACCTTTTAGTCGAGTCATCACCTTTGACACCTAGAAGACGTACCTTTTAGTCGAGTCATTTCCTTTGATTCCTATGAGACGTATCTTTTAGTCGAGTCATCCCTTTTGATTCCTATAAGTCATACCTTTTAGTCGAGTCATCCCCTTTGATTCCTATAAGACGTACCTTTTAGTCGAGTCATCCCCTTTGATTCTTATAAGATATACCTTTTAGTCGAGTCATCCCCTTTGACCCCTAGAATACGTACCTGTTAGTCGAGTTATTTCCTTTGATTCCTATTAGACGTACCTTTTAGTCGAGTCATCCCCTTTGATTCCTATAAGATGTACCTTTTAGTCGAGTCATCCCCTTTGATTCTTATAAGACGTTCCTTTTAGTTGATTCATTTCCTTTAATTCCTTGAAGATGTACCTTTTAGTCGAGTCATTTCCCTTGATTGCTATAATACGTACCTTTTAGTCTAGTCTTCCCCTTAGATTCCAATAAGACGTACCTTTTAGTTGAGTCATCTCCTTTGATTCCTATAAGACGTACCTTTTGGTTGAGTCATTTCCTTTGATTCCTAGAAAATGTACCTTTTAGTCGAGTCATTTCCCTTGATTCCTATAAAACGTACCTATTAGTCGAGTCATCCCCTTTGATTCCTATAAAACGTACCTTTTAGTCGAGTCATCCCCTTTGATTACTATAAGACGTACCTTTTAGTCGAGTCATCCCCTTTGATTCCTATAAGACGTACCTTTTAGTTGTGTCATTTCCCTTGATTCCTATAAGACGTACCTTTCAGTCGAGTCATCGACTTTGATTCCTATAAGACGTACCTTTTAGTCGAGTCTTCCCCTTGGATTCCTATAAGACGTACCTTTTGGTCGAGTCATCCCCTATTGATTCCTATTAGACGTACCTTTTAGTCGAGTCATCCCCTTTGATTCCTAAAAGATGTGCCTTTTAGTCGAGTCATTTCCCTTGATTCCTATAAGACGTACCTTTTAGACGAGTAATCCCCTTTGATTCCTATAAGACGTACCTTCTAGTCGAGTCATCCCCTTTGATTCCCATAAGACGTACCTTTTAGTCAGGTCATCCCCTTTGACCCATAGAAGACGTACCTTTTAGTCGAGTAATTTCCTTTGATTCCAATAAGACGTACCTTTTTGTCGAGTCATTTCCTTTGATTCCTATAAGACGTAGCTTTTAGTCGAGTCATCCACTTTGACCCCTAGAATACATATCTTTTAGTCGATTCATCCACTTTGATTCCTATAAGACGTACCTTTTAGTTGAGTCATTTCCTTTGATTCCTTAAATACGTACCTTTTAGTCGAGTCATTTCCCTTGATTCCTATAAGACGTACCTTTTAGTCGAGTCATCCCCTTTGATTCCTATAAGACGTACCTTTTAGTCGAGTCATCTCCTTTGATTCCTATAAGACATACCTTTTAGTTGAGTCATTTCCTTTGATTCCTAGAAAACGTACCATTTAGTCGAGTCATTTGACTTGATTCCTATAAGACGTACCATTTAGTCGAGTTATTTCCTTTGATTCCTATAAGACGTACCTTATAGTCGAGTCATCCCCTTTGATTCCTATAAGACGTACCTTTTAGTCTAGTCATCCCCTTTGATTCCTATAAGACGTACCTTTTAGTTGATTCATTTCTTTTGATTCCTTTAAGACGTATCTTTTAGTCGAGTCATTTCCCTTGATTCCTATAAGACGTACCTTTTAGTCGAGTAATCCACTTAGATTCCTATAAAAGGTACCTTTTAGTTGAGTCATCTCCTTTAATTCCTATAAGACGTAGCTTTTAGTTGAGTCATTTCCTTTGATTCCTAGAATACGTACCATTTAGTCGAGTCATTTCCCTTGATTCCTATAAGACGTACCTTTTAGTCGAGTCATCCCCTTTGATTCGTATAAGACGTACCTTTTAGTCGAGTCAGATCCTTTGATTCCTATAAGACATACCTTTTAGTTGAGACATATCCTTTGATTCCTAGAAGACGTACCATTTCGTCGAGTCATTTGACTTGATTCCTATAAGACGTACCTTTTAGTCGAGTTATTTCCTTTGATTCCTATAAGACGTAACTTTTGGTTGAGTCATCCCCTTTGATTCCTATAAGACATACCTTTTAGTCGAGTCATCCCCTTTGATTCCTATAAGACGTACCTTTTAGTTGAGTCATTTCCATTGATTCCTTGAAGACGTACCTTTTAGTCAAGTCATTTCCCTTTATTCCTATAAGACGTACCTTTTAGTCGAGTCATCCCCTTAGATTCCTATAATAGGTACCTTTTAGTTGAGTCATCTCCTTTGATTCCAATAAGACGTACCTTTTAGTTGAGTCATTTCCTTTGATTCCTAGAATACGTACCTTTTAGACGAGTCATTTCCCTTGATTCCTATAAGACGTACCTTTTAGTCGAGTCATCCACTTTGATTCCTATAAGACGTACCTTTTAGTCGAATCATCCCCTTGGATTCCTATAAGACGTACCTTGTGGTCGAGTCATCCCGTTTGATTCCTATAAGACGTACCTTTTAGTAGAGTCATCCCCTTTGATTCCTAAAAGACGTACCTTTTAGTCGAGTCATTTCCCTGGATTCCTATAAGACGTACCTTTTAGTCGAGTCATCCCCTTTGATTCCTATAAGACGTACCTTTTAGTCGAGTCATCCCCTTTGATTCCTATAAGACGTACCTTTTAGTCGAGTCATCCCCTTTGACCCCTAGAAGACGTACCTTTTAGTTGAGTCATTTCCTTTGATTCCTATAAGACGTACCTTTTAGTCGAGTCATTTCCATTGATTCCAATAAGACGTGCATTTTAGTCGAGTCATCCCCTTTGACCCCGAGAATACGTACATTTTAGTCGAGTCATCCCCTTTGATTTTTATAAGACGTACCTTTTAGTTGAGTTATTTCCTTTGATTCCATGAAAACGTACCTTTTAGTCGAGTCATTTCCCTTGATTCCTATAAGACGTACCTTTTAGTCGAGTCATCCCCTTTGATTCCTATGAGATGTACCTTTTAGTCGAGTCATGTCCATTGATTCCTATATGACGTACCTTTTAGTTGAGTCATTTCACTTGATTCCTATAAGACGTACCTTCTAGTCGAGTCATCCACTTTGATTCCTATAAGTTGTACCTTTTAGTCGAGTCATCCCCTTTGATTCCTATAAGACGTACCATTTAGTCGAGTCATCCCCTTTGATTCTTAGAACACGTACCTTTTAGTCGAGTCATTTCCCTTGATTCCTATAATACGTACCTTTTAGTCGAGTCATCCCCTTTGATTCCTATAAGACATACCTTTTAGTCGAGTCATCCCCTTTGATTACTATAAGACGTACCTTTTAGTCGAGTCTTTTCCTTTGATTCCTAGAAGACGCACCTTTTAGTCGAGTCATTTCCCTTGATTCCTATAAGACGTACCTTTTAGTCGAGTCATCCCCTTTGATTCCTATAAGACGTACCTTTTAGTCGAGTCATCCCCTTTGCTTCCTATAAGATGTACCTTTTAGTCGTTTCATCCCCTTTGATTCCTAGAGGACGTACCTTTTAGTCGAGTCATTTCCCTTGATTCCTTTAAGCCGTACCTTTTAGTCGAGTCATTCCCTTTGATTCCTATAAGACGTACCTTTTAGTATAGTCATCCCTTTTGACCACTAGAAGACATACCATTTAGTCATTTCCTTTGATTCCTATAAGACGTACCTTTTAGTCGAGTCATCCCTTTTGATTCCTATAAGACGTACCTTTTAGTCGAGTCATCACCTTTGACCCCTAGAAGACGTACCTTGTAGTCGAGTCAGTTCCTTTGATTCCTATGAGACGTATCTTTTAGTCGAGTCATCCCTTTTGATTCCTATAAGTCATACCTTTTAGTCGAGTCATCCCCTTTGATTCCTATAAGACGTACCTTTTAGTCGAGTCATCCCCTTTGATTCTTATAAGATATACCTTTTAGTCGAGTCATCCCCTTTGACCCCTAGAATACGTACCTGTTAGTCGAGTCATTTCCTTTGATTCCTATAAGACGTACCTTTTAGTCGAGTCATCCCCTTTGATTCCTATAAGACGTACGTTTTAGTCGAGTCATCCCCTTTGATTCCTATAAGACGTACCTTTTAGTCGAGTTATTTCCTTTGATTCCTATAAGACGTAACTTTTAGTCGAGTCATCCCCTTTGATTCCTATAATACGTACCTTTTAGTCGAGTCATCCCCTTAGAATTCCTATAAGACGTACCTTTTACTTGAGTCATTTCCATTGATTCCTTGAAGACGTACCTTTTAGTCAAGTCATTTCCCTTTATTCCTATAAGACGTACCTTTTAGTCGAGTCATCCCCTTAGATTCCTATAATAGGTACCTTTTAGTTGAGTCATCTCCTTTGATTCCAATAAGACGTACCTTTTAGTTGAGTCATTTCCTTTGATTCCTAGAATACGTACCTTTTAGTCGAGTCATTTCCCTTGATTCCTATATGACGTACCTTTTAGTCGAGTCATCCACTTTGATTCCTATAAGACGTACCTTTTAGTCGAATCATCCCCTTGGATTCCTATAAGACGTACCTTGTGGTCGAGTCATCCCGTTTGATTCCTATAAGACGTACCTTTTAGTAGAGTCATCCCCTTTGATTCCTAAAAGACGTACCTTTTAGTCGAGTCAGTTCCCTGGATTCCTATAAGACGTACCTTTTAGTCGAGTCATCCCCTTTGATTCCTATAAGACGTACCTTTTAGTCGAGTCATCCCCTTTGATTCCTATAAGACGTACCTTTTAGTCGAGTCATCCCCTTTGACCCCTAGAAGACGTACCTTTTAGTTGAGTCATTTCCTTTGATTCCTATAAGACGTACCTTTTAGTCGAGTCATTTCCTTTGATTCCAATAAGACGTGCATTTTAGTCGAGTCATCCCCTTTGACCCCGAGAATACGTACATCTTAGTCGAGTCATCCCCTTTGATTTTTATAAGACGTACCTTTTAGTTGAGTTATTTCCTTTGATTCCATGAAAACGTACCTTTTAGTCGAGTCATTTCCCTTGATTCCTATAAGACGTACCTTTTAGTCGAGTCATCCCCTTTGATTCCTATGAGATGTACCTTTTAGTCGAGTCATGTCCATTGATTCCTATATGACGTACCTTTTAGTTGAGTCATTTCACTTGATTCCTATAAGACGTACCTTTTAGTCGAGTCATCCACTTTGATTCCTATAAGTCATACCTTTTAGTCGAGTCATCCCCTTTGATTCCTATAAGACGTACCTTTTAGTCGAGTCATCCCCTTTGATTCTTATAAGATATACCTTTTAGTCGAGTCATCCCCTTTGACCCCTAGAATACGTACCTGTTAGTCGAGTCATTTCCTTTGATTCCTATAAGACGTACCTTTTAGTCGAGTCATCCCCTTTGATTCCTATAAGACGTACGTTTTAGTCGAGTCATCACCTTTGATTCCTATAAGACGTACCTTTTAGTCGAGTTATTTCCTTTGATTCCTATAAGACGTAACTTTTAGTCGAGTCATCCCCTTTGATTCCTATAATACGTACCTTTTAGTCGAGTCATCCCCTTTGATTCCTATAAGACGTACCTTTTAGTTGAGTCATTTCCATTGATTCCTTGAAGACGTACCTTTTAGTCAAGTCATTTCCCTTTATTCCTATAAGACGTACCTTTTAGTCGAGTCATCCCCTTAGATTCCTATAATAGGTACCTTTTAGTTGAGTCATCTCCTTTGATTCCAATAATACGTACCTTTTAGTCGAGTCATTTCCCTTGATTCCTATAAGACGTACCTTTTAGTCGAGTCATCCACTTTGATTCCTATAAGACGTACCTTTTAGTCGAATCATCCCCTTGGATTCCTATAAGACGTACCTTGTGGTCGAGTCATCCCGTTTGATTCCTATAAGACGTACCTTTTAGTAGAGTCATCCCCTTTGATTCCTAAAAGACGTACCTTTTAGTCGAGTCATTTCCCTGGATTCCTATAAGACGTACCTTTTAGTCGAGTCATCCCCTTTGATTCCTATAAGACGTACCTTTTAGTCGAGTCATCCCCTTTGATTCCTATAAGACGTACCTTTTAGTCGAGTCATCCCCTTTGACCCCTAGAAGACGTACCTTTTAGTTGAGTCATTTCCTTTGATTCCTATAAGACGTACCTTTTAGTCGAGTCATTTCCTTTGATTCCAATAAGACGTGCATTTTAGTCGAGTCATCCCCTTTGACCCCGAGAATACGTACATCTTAGTCGAGTCATCCCCTTTGATTTTTATAAGACGTACCTTTTAGTTGAGTTATTTCCTTTGATTCCATGAAAACGTACCTTTTAGTCGAGTCATTTCCCTTGATTCCTATAAGACGTACCTTTTAGTCGAGTCATCCCCTTTGATTCCTATGAGATGTACCTTTTAGTCGAGTCATGTCCATTGATTCCTATATGACGTACCTTTTAGTTGAGTCATTTCACTTGATTCCTATAAGACGTACCTTCTAGTCGAGTCATCCACTTTGATTCCTATAAGTTGTACCTTTTAGTCGAGTCATCCCCTTTGATTCCTATAAGACGTACCATTTAGTCGAGTCATCCCCTTTGATTCTTAGAACACGTACCTTTTAGTCGAGTTATTTCCCTTGATTCCTATAATACGTACCTTTTAGTCGAGTCATCCCCTTTGATTCCTATAAGACGTACCTTTTAGTCGAGTCATCCCCTTTGATTACTATAAGACGTACCTTTTAGTCGAGTCTTTTCCTTTGATTCCTAGAAGACGTACCTTTTAGTCGAGTCATTTTCCTTGATTCCTATAAGACGTACCTTTTAGTCGAGTCATCCCCTTTGATTCCTATAAGACGTACCTTTTAGTCGAGTCATCCCCTTTGATTCCTATAAGATGTACCTTTTAGTCGTGTCATCCCCTTTGATTCCTAGAGGACGTACCTTTTAGTCGAGTCATTTCCCTTGATTCCTTTAAGCCGTACCTTTTAGTCGAGTCATTCCCGTTGATTCCTATAAGACGTACCTTTTAGTATAGTCATCCCCTTTGACCACTAGAAGACATACCATTTAGTCATTTCCTTTGATTCCTATAAGACGTACCTTTTACTCGAGTCATCCCTTTTGATTCCTATAAGACGTACCTTTTAGTCGAGTCATCACCTTTGACCCATAGAAGACGTACCTTTTAGTCGAGTCAGTTCCTTTGATTCCTATGAGACGTATCTTTTAGTCGAGTCATCCCTTTTGATTCCTATAAGTCATACCTTTTAGTCGAGTCATCCCCTTTGATTCCTATAAGACGTACCTTTTAGTCGAGTCATCCCCTTTGATTCTTATAAGATATACCTTTTAGTCGAGTCATCCCCTTTGACCCCTAGAATACGTACCTGTTAGTCAAGTCATTTCCTTTGATTCCTATAAGACGTACCTTTTAGTCGAGTCATCCCCTTTGATTCCTATAAGACGTACGTTTTAGTCGAGTCATCCCCTTTGATTCCTATAAGACGTACCTTTTAGTCGAGTTATTTCCTTTGATTTCTATAAGACGTAACTTTTAGTCGAGTCATCCCCTTTGATTCCTATAATACGTACCTTTTAGTCGAGTCATCCCCTTTGATTCCTATATGACGTACCTTTTAGTTGAGTCATTTCCATTGATTCCTTGAAGACGTACCTTTTAGTCAAGTCATTTCCCTTTATTCCTATAAGACGTACCTTTTAGTCGAGTCATCCCCTTAGATTCCTATAATAGGTACCTTTTAGTTGAGTCATCTCCTTTGATTCCAATAAGACGTACCTTTTAGTTGAGTCATTTCCTTTGATTCCTAGAATACGTACCTTTTAGTCGAGTCATTTCCCTTGATTCCTATAAGACGTACCTTTTAGTCGAGTCATCCACTTTGATTCCTATAAGACGTACCTTTTAGTCGAATCATCCCCTTGGATTCCTATAAGACGTACCTTGTGGTCGAGTCATCCCGTTTGATTCCTATAAGACGTACCTTTTAGTAGAGTCATCCCCTTTGATTCCTAAAAGACGTACCTTTTAGTCGAGTCATTTCCCTGGATTCCTATAAGACGTACCTTTTAGTCGAGTCATCCCCTTTGATTCCTATAAGACGTACCTTTTAGTCGAGTCATCCCCTTTGATTCCTATAAGACGTACCTTTTAGTCGAGTCATCCCCTTTGACCCCTAGAAGACGTACCTTTTAGTTGAGTCATTTCCTTTGATCCCTATAAGACGTACCTTTTAGTCGAGTCATTTCCTTTGATTCAATAAGACGTGCATTTTAGTCGAGTCATCCCCTTTGACCCTGAGAATACGTACATTTTAGTCGAGTCATCCCTTTTGATTTTTATAAGACGTACCTTTTAGTTGAGTTATTTCCTTTGATTCCATGAAAACGTACCTTTTAGTCGAGTCATTTCCCTTGATTCCTATAAGACGTACCTTTTAGTCGAGTCATCTCCTTTGATTCCTATGAGATGTACCTTTTAGTCGAGTCATGTCCATTGATTCCTATATGACGTACCTTTTAGTTGAGTCATTTCACTTGATTCCTATAAGACGTACCTTTTAGTCGAGTCATCCACTTTGATTCCTATAAGACGTACCTTTTAGTCGAGTCATCCCCTTTGATTCCTATAAGACGTACCATTTAGTCGAGTCATCCCCTTTGATTCTTAGAACACGTACCGTTTAGTCGAGTCATTTCCCTTAATTGCTATAAGACGTACCTTTTAGTCGAGTCATCCCCTTAGATTCCTATAAGACGTACCTTTTAGTCGAGTCATCCCCTTTGATTACTATAAGACGTACCTTTTAGTCGAGTCTTTTCCTTTGATTCCTAGAAGACGTACCTTTTAGTCGAGTCATTTCCCTTGATTCCTATAAGACGTACCTTTTAGTCGAGTCATCCCCTTTGATTCCTATAAGACGTACCTTTTAGTCGAGTCATCCCCTTTGATTCCTATAAGATGTACCTTTTAGTCGTGTCATCCCCTTTGATTCCTAGAGGACGTACCTTTTAGTCGAGTCATTTCCCTTGATTCCTTTAAGCCGTACCTTTTAGTCGAGTCATTCCCTTTGATTCCTATAAGACGTACCTTTTAGTAGAGTCATCCCCTTTGACCACTAGAAGACATACCATTTAGTCATTTCCTTTGATTCCTATAAGACGTACCTTTTAGTCGAGTCATCCCTTTTGATTCCTATAAGACGTACCTTTTAGTCGAGTCATCACCTTTGACCCCTAGAAGACGTACCTTTTAGTCAAGTCAGTTCCTTTGATTCCTATGAGACGTATCTTTTAGTCGAGTCATCCCTTTTGATTCCTATAAGTCATACCTTTTAGTCGAGTCATCCCCTTTGATTCCTATAAGACGTACCTTTTAGTCGAGTCATCCCCTTTGATTCTTATAAGATATACCTTTTAGTCGAGTCATCCCCTTTGACCCCTAGAATACGTACCTGTTAGTCGAGTCATTTCCTTTGATTCCTATAAGACGTACCTTTTAGTCGAGTCATCCCCTTTGATTCCTATAAGACGTACGTTTTAGTCGAGTCATCCCCTTTGATTCCTATAAGACGTACCTTTTAGTTGATTCATTTCCTTTAATTCCTTGAAGACGTATCTTTTAGTCGAGTCATTTCCCTTGATTGCTATAAGACGTACCTTTTAGTCGAGTCTTCCCCTTAGATTCCAATAAGACGTACCTTTTAGTTGAGTCATCTCCTTTGATTCCTATAAGACGTACCATTTAGTCGAGTCATCCCCTTTGATTCTTAGAACACGTACCTTTTAGTCGAGTTATTTCCCTTGATTCCTATAATACGTACCTTTTAGTCGAGTCATCCCCTTTGATTCCTATAAGACGTACCTTTTAGTCGAGTCATCCCCTTTGATTACTATAAGACGTACCTTTTAGTCGAGTCTTTTCCTTTGATTCCTAGAAGACGTACCTTTTAGTCGAGTCATTTTCCTTGATTCCTATAAGACGTACCTTTTAGTCGAGTCATCCCCTTTGATTCCTATAAGACGTACCTTTTAGTCGAGTCATCCCCTTTGATTCCTATAAGATGTACCTTTTAGTCGTGTCATCCCCTTTGATTCCTAGAGGACGTACCTTTTAGTCGAGTCATTTCCCTTGATTCCTTTAAGCCGTACCTTTTAGTCGAGTCATTCCCGTTGATTCCTATAAGACGTACCTTTTAGTATAGTCATCCCCTTTGACCCATAGAAGACGTACCTTTTAGTCGAGTCATTTCCTTTGATTCCAATAAGACGTACCTTTTTGTCCAGTCATTTCCTTTGATTCCTATAAGACGTAGCTTTTAGTCGAGTCATCCACTTTGACCCCTAGAATACATATCTTTTAGTCAATTCATCCCCTTTGATTCCTATAAGACGTACCTTTTAGTTGAGTCATTTCCTTTGATTCCATAAATACGTACCTTTTAGTCGAGTCATTTCCCTTGATTCCTATAAGACGTACCTTTTAGTCGAGTCATCCCCTTTGATTCCTATAAGACGTACCTTTTAGTCGAGTCATCTCCTTTGATTCCAATAAGACGTACCTTTTAGTTGAGTCATTTCCTTTGATTCCTAGAAAACGTACCATTTAGTCTAGTCATTTGACTTGATTCCTATAAGACGTACCATTTAGTCGAGTTATTTCCTTTGATTCCTATAAGACGTACCTTTTAGTCGAGTCATCCCCTTTGATTCCTATAAGACGTACCTTTTAGTCTAGTCATCCCCTTTGATTCCTATAAGAGGTACCTTTTAGTTGATTCATTTCCTTTGATTCCTTGAAGACGTATCTTTTAGTCGAGTCATTTCCCTTGATTCCTATAAGATGTACCTTTTAGTCGAGTCATCCACTTAGATTCCTATAAATGGTACCTTTTAGTTGAGTCATCTCCTTTGATTCCTATAAGACGTAGTTTTTAGTTGAGTCATTTCCTTTGATTCCTAGAATACGTACCATTTAGTCGAGTCATCCCCTATGATTCCTATAAGACGTACCATTTAGTCGAGTCATCCCCTATGATTCCTATAAGACGTACCTTTTAGTTGAGACATTTCCTTTGATTCCTAGAAGACGTACCATTTAGTCGAGTCATTTGACTTGATTCCTATACGACGTACCTTTTAGTCGAGTTATTTCCTTTGAATCCTATAAGACGTACCTTTTAGTCGAGTCATCCCCTTTGATTCCTATAAGACGTACGTTCTAGTCGAGTCATCCCCTTTGATTCCTATAAGACGTACCTTTTAGTCGAGTCATCACCTTTGACCCATAGAAGACGTACCTTTTAGTCGAGTAATTTCCTTTGATTCAAATAAGACGTACCTTTTTGTCGAGTCATTTCCTTTGATTCCTATAAGACGTAGCTTTTAGTCGAGTCATCCACTTTGACCCCTAGAATACATATCTTTTAGTCGATTCATCCCCTTTGATTCCTATAAGACGTACCTTTTAGTTGAGTCATTTCCTTTGATTCCTTAAATACGTACCTTTTAGTCGAGTCATTTCCCTTGATTCCTATAAGACGTACCTTTTAGTCGAGTCATCCCCTTTGATTCCTATAAGACGTACCTTTTAGTCGAGTCATCTCCTTTGATTCCTATAAGACGTACCTTTTAGTTGAGTCATTTCCTTTGATTCCTAGAAAACGTACCTTTTAGTCGAGTCATCCCCTTTGATTCCTATAAGACGTACCTTTTAGTCGAGTCATCCCCTTTGATTACTATAAGACGTCTCTTTTAGTCGAGTCTTTTCCTTTGATTCCTAGAAGACGTACCTTTTAGTCGAGTCATCCCCTTGGATTCCTATAAGACGTACCTTTTAGTCTAGTCATCCCCTTTGATTCCTATAAGACGTACCTTTTAGTTGATTCATTTCCTTTGATTCCTTGAAGACGTATCTTTTAGTCGAGTCATTTCCCTTGATTCCTATAAGACGTACCTTTTAGTCGAGTCATCCACTTAGATTCCTATAAATGGTACCTTTTAGTTGAGTCATCTCCTTTGATTCCTATAAGACGTAGTTTTTAGTTGAGTCATTTCCTTTGATTCCTAGAATACGTACCATTTAGTCGAGTCATTTCCCTTGATTACGATAAGAAGTACCTTTTAGTCGAGTCATCCCCTATGATTCCTATAAGACGTACCTTTTAGTCGAGTCAGATGCTTTGATTCCTATAAGACGTATCTTTTAGTTAAGACATTTCCTTTGATTCCTAGAAGACGTACCATTTAGTCGAGTCATTTGACTTGATTCCTATACGACGTACCTTTTAGTCGAGTTATTTCCTTTGATTCCTATAAGACGTACCTTTCAGTCGAGTCATCCCCTTTGATTCCTATAAGACGTACGTTCTAGTCGAGTCATCCCCTTTGATTCCTATAAGACGTACCTTTTAGTCGAGTCATCCCCTTTGACCCATAGAAGACGTACCTTTTAGTCGAGTAATTTCCTTTGATTCAAATAAGACGTACCTTTTTGTCGAGTCATTTCCTTTGATTCCTATAAGACATAGCTTTTAGTCGAGTCATCCACTTTGACCCCTAGAATACATATCTTTTAGTCGATTCATCCCTTTTGATTCCTATAAGACGTACCTTTTAGTTGAGTCATTTCCTTTGATTCCTTAAATACGTACCTTTTAGTCGAGTCATTTCCCTTGATTCCTATAAGACGTACCTTTTAGTCGAGTCATCCCCTATGATTCCTATAAGACGTACCTTTTAGTCGAGTCATCTCCTTTGATTCCTATAAGACGTACCTTTTAGTTGAGTCATTTCCTTTGATTCCTAGAAAACGTACCATTTAGTCGTGTCATTTGACTTGATTCCTATAAGACGTACCATTTAGTCGAGTTATCTCCTTTGATTCCTATAAGACGTACCTTATAGTCGAGTCATCCCCTTTGATTCCTATAAGACGTACCTTTTAGTCTAGTCATCCCCTTTGATTCCTATCAGACGTACCTTTTAGTTGATTCATTTCTTTTGATTCCTTGAAGACGTATCTTTTAGTCGAGTCATTTCCCTTGATTCCTATAAGACGTACCTTTTAGTCGAGTCATCCACTTAGATTCCTATAAAAGGTACCTTTTAGTTGAGTCATCTCCTTTGATTCGTATAAGACGTAGCTTTTAGTTGAGTCATTTCCTTTGATTCCTAGAATACGTACCATTTAGTCTAGTCATTTCCCTTGATTCCTAGAATACGTACCATTTAGTCGAGTCATCCCCTTTGATTCGTATAAGACGTACCTTTTAGACGAGTCAGATCCTTTGATTCCTATAAGACGTACCTTTTAGTTGAGACATATCCTTTGATTCCTAGAAGACGTACCATTTAGTCGAGTCATTTGACTTGATTCCTATAAGACGTACCTTTTAGTCGAGTTATTTCCTTTGATTCCTATAAGACGTAACTTTTAGTCGAGTCATCCCCTTTGATTCCTATAAGACGTACCTTTTAGTCGAGTCATCCCCTTTGATTCCTATAAGACGTACCTTTTAGTTGAGTCATTTCCATTGATTCCTTGAAGACGTACCTTTTAGTCAAGTCATTTCCCTTTATTCCTATAAGACGTACCTTTTAGTCGAGTCATCCCCTTAGATTCCTATAATAGGCACCTTTTAGTTGAGTCATCTCCTTTGATTCCAATAAGACGTACCTTTTAGTTGAGTCATTTCCTTTGATTCCTAGAATACGTACCTTTTAGTCGAGTCATTTCCCTTGATTCCTATAAGACGTACCTTTTAGTCGAGTCATCCACTTTGATTCCTATAAGACGTACCTTTTAGTCGAATCATCCCCTTGGATTCCAATAAGACGTACCTTGTGGTCGAGTCATCCCGTTTGATTCCTATAAGACGTACCTTTTAGTAGAGTCATCCCCTTTGATTCCTAAAAGACGTACCTTTTAGTCGAGTCATTTCCCTGGATTCCTATAAGACGTACCTTTTAGTCGAGTCATCCCCTTTGATTCCTATAAGACGTACCTTTTAGTCGAGTCATCTCCTTTGATTCCTATAAGACGTACCTTTTAGTCGAGTCATCCCCTTTGACCCCTAGAAGACGTACCTTTTAGTTGAGTCATTTCCTTTGATTCCTATAAGACGTACCTATTAGTCGAGTCATTTCCTTTGATTCCAATAAGACGTGCATTTTAGTCGAGTCATCCCCTTTGACCCCGAGAATACGTACATTTTAGTCGAGTCATCCCCTTTTATTTTTATAAGACGTACCTTTTAGTTGAGTTATTTCCTTTGATTCCATGAAAACGTACCTTTTAGTCGAGTCATTTCCCTTGATTCCTATAAGACGTACCTTTTAGTCGAGTCATCCCCTTTGATTCCTATGAGATGTACCTTTTAGTCGAGTCATGTCCATTGATTCCTATATGACGTACCTTTTAGTTGAGTCATTTCACTTGATTCCTATAAGACGTACGTTTTAGTCGAGTCATCCAGTTTGATTCCTATAAGTTGTACCTTTTAGTCGAGTCATCCCCTTTGATTCCTATAAGACGTACCATTTAGTCGAGTCATCCCCTTTGATTCTTAGAACACGTACCTTTTAGTCGAGTCATTTCCCTTGATTCCTATAATACGTACCTTTTAGTCGAGTCATCCCCTTTGATTCCTATAAGACGTACCTTTTAGTCGAGTCATCCCCTTTGATTACTATAAGACGTACCTTTTAGTCGAGTCTTTTCCTTTGATTCCTAGAAGACGTACCTTTTAGTCGAGTCATTTCCCTTGATTCCTATAAGACGTACCTTTTAGTCGAGTCATCCCCTTTGATTCCTATAAGACGTACCTTTTAGTCGAGTCATCCCCTTTGATTCCTATAAGATGTACCTTTTAGTCGTGTTATCCCCTTTGATTCCTAGAGGACGTACCTTTTAGTCGAGTCATTTCCCTTGATTCCATTAAGCCGTACCTTTTAGTCGAGTCATTCCCTTTGATTCCTATAATACGTACCTTTTAGTAGAGTCATCCCCTTTGACCACTAGAAAACATACCATTTAGTCATTTCCTTTGATTCCTATAAGACGTACCTTTTAGTCGAGTCATCCCTTTTGATTCCTATAAGACGTACCTTTTAGTCGAGTCATCACCTTTGACCCCTAGAAGACGTACCTTTTAGTCGAGTCAGTTCCTTTGATTCCTATGAGACGTATCTTTTAGTCGAGTCATCCCTTTTGATTCCTATAAGTCATACCTTTTAGTCGAGTCATCCCCTTTGATTCCTATAAGACGTACCTTTTAGTCGAGTCATCCCCTTTGATTCTTATAAGATATACCTTTTAGTCGAGTCATCCCCTTTGACCCCTAGAATACGTACCTGTTAGTCGAGTCATTTCCTTTGATTCCTATAAGACGTACCTTTTAGTCGAGTCATCCCCTTTGATTCCTATAAGACGTACGTTTTAGTCTAGTCATCCCCTTTGATTCCTATAAGACGTACCTTTTAGTCGAGTTATTTCCTTTGATTCCTATAAGACGTAACTTTTAGTCGAGTCATCCCCTTTGATTCCTATAATACGTACCTTTTAGTCGAGTCATCCCCTTTGATTCCTATAAGACGTACCTTTTAGTTGAGTCATTTCCATTGATTCCTTGAAGACGTACCTTTTAGTCAAGTCATTTCCCTTTATTCCTATAAGACGTACCTTTTAGTCGAGTCATCCCCTTAGATTCCTATAATAGGTACCTTTTAGTTGAGTCATCTCCTTTGATTCTAATAAGACGTACCTTTTAGTTGAGTCATTTCCTTTGATTCCTAGAATACGTACCTTTTAGTCGAGTCATTTCCCTTGATTCCTATAAGACGTACCTTTTAGTCGAGTCATCCACTTTGATTCCTATAAGACGTACCTTTTAGTCGAATCATCCCCTTGGATTCCTATAAGACGTACCTTGTGGTCGAGTCATCCCCTTTGATTCCTATAAGACGTACCTTTTAGTAGAGTCATCCCCTTTGATTCCTAAAAGACGTACCTTTTAGTCGAGTCATTTCCCTGGATTCCTATAAGACGTACCTTTTAGTCGAGTCATCCCCTTTGATTCCTATAAGACGTACCTTTTAGTCGAGTCATCCCCTTTGATTCCTATAAGACGTACCTTTTAGTCGAGTCATCCTCTTTGACCCCTAGAAGACGTACCTTTTAGTTGAGTCATTTCCTTTGATTCCTATAAGACGTACCTTTTAGTCGTGTCATTTCCTTTGATTCCAATAAGACGTGCATTTTAGTCGAGTCATCCCCTTTGACCCCGAGAATACGTACATTTTAGTCGAGTCATCCCCTTTGATTTTTATAAGACGTACCTTTTAGTTGAGTTATTTCCTTTGATTCCATGAAAACGTACCTTTTAGTCGAGTCATTTCCCTTGATTCCTATAAGACGTACCTTTTAGTCGAGTCATCCCCTTTGATTCCTATAAGACGTACCATTTAGTCGAGTCATCCCCTTTGATTCTTAGAACACGTACCTTTTAGTCGAGTCATTTCCTTTGATTCCTATAATACGTACCTTTTAGTCGAGTCATCCCCTTTGATTCCTATAAGACGTACCTTTTAGTCGAGTCATCCCCTTTGATTACTATAAGACGTACCTTTTAGTCGAGTCTTTTCCTTTGATTCCTAGAAGACGTACCTTTTAGTCGAGTCATTTCCCTTGATTCCTATAAGACGTACCTTTTAGTCGAGTCATCCCTTT
Source organism: Capsicum pubescens (assembly GCA_030864215.1). Classification (NCBI taxonomy): domain Eukaryota; kingdom Viridiplantae; phylum Streptophyta; class Magnoliopsida; order Solanales; family Solanaceae; genus Capsicum; species Capsicum pubescens. Next base: position 294,492,548 of record CM061545.1, on the reverse strand, counting down.
TGATTCCTATAAGACGTACCTTTTAGTCGAGTCATCACCTTTGACCCCTAGAAGACGTACCTTTTAGTCGAGTCAGTTCCTTTGATTCCTATGAGACGTATCTTTTAGTCGAGTCATCCCTTTTGATTCCTATAAGTCATACCTTTTAGTCGAGTCATCCCCTTTGATTCCTATAAGACGTACCTTTTAGTCGAGTCATCCCCTTTGATTCTTATAAGATATACCTTTTAGTCGAGTCATCCCCTTTGACCCCTAGAATACGTACCTGTTAGTCGAGTCATTTCCTTTGATTCCTATAAGACGTACCTTTTAGTCGAGTCATCCCCTTTGATTCCTATAAGACGTACGTTTTAGTCGAGTCATCCCCTTTGATTCCTATAAGACGTACCTTTTAGTCGAGTTATTTCCTTTGATTCCTATAAGACGTAACTTTTAGTCGAGTCATCCCCTTTGATTCCTATAATACGTACCTTTTAGTCGAGTCATCCCCTTTGATTCCTATAAGACGTACCTTTTAGTTGAGTCATTTCCATTGATTCCTTGAAGACGTACCTTTTAGTCAAGTCATTTCCCTTTATTCCTATAAGACGTACCTTTTAGTCGAGTCATCCCCTTAGATTCCTATAATAGGTACCTTTTAGTTGAGTCATCTCCTTTGATTCCAATAAGACGTACCTTTTAGTTGAGTCATTTCCTTTGATTCCTAGAATACGTACCTTTTAGTCGAGTCATTTCCCTTGATTCCTATAAGACGTACCTTTTAGTCGAGTCATCCACTTTGATTCCTATAAGACGTACCTTTTAGTCGAATCATCCCCTTGGATTCCTATAAGACGTACCTTGTGGTCGAGTCATCCCCTTTGATTCCTATAAGACGTACCTTTTAGTAGAGTCATCCCCTTTGATTCCTAAAAGACGTACCTTTTAGTCGAGTCATTTCCCTGGATTCCTATAAGACGTACCTTTTAGTCGAGTCATCCCCTTTGATTCCTATAAGACGTACCTTTTAGTCGAGTCATCCCCTTTGATTCCTATAAGACGTACCTTTTAGTCGAGTCATCCTCTTTGACCCCTAGAAGACGTACCTTTTAGTTGAGTCATTTCCTTTGATTCCTATAAGACGTACCTTTTAGTCGTGTCATTTCCTTTGATTCCAATAAGACGTGCATTTTAGTCGAGTCATCCCCTTTGACCCCGAGAATACGTACATTTTAGTCGAGTCATCCCCTTTGATTTTTATAAGACGTACCTTTTAGTTGAGTTATTTCCTTTGATTCCATGAAAACGTACCTTTTAGTCGAGTCATTTCCCTTGATTCCTATAAGACGTACCTTTTAGTCGAGTCATCCCCTTTGATTCCTATAAGACGTACCATTTAGTCGAGTCATCCCCTTTGATTCTTAGAACACGTACCTTTTAGTCGAGTCATTTCCTTTGATTCCTATAATACGTACCTTTTAGTCGAGTCATCCCCTTTGATTCCTATAAGACGTACCTTTTAGTCGAGTCATCCCCTTTGATTACTATAAGACGTACCTTTTAGTCGAGTCTTTTCCTTTGATTCCTAGAAGACGTACCTTTTAGTCGAGTCATTTCCCTTGATTCCTATAAGACGTACCTTTTAGTCGAGTCATCCCTTTTGATTCCTATAAGACGTACCTTTTAGTCGAGTCATCACCTTTGACCCCTAGAAGACGTACCTTTTAGTCGAGTCAGTTCCTTTGATTCCTATGAGACGTATCTTTTAGTCGAGTCATCCCTTTTGATTCCTATAAGTCATACCTTTTAGTCGAGTCATCCCCTTTGATTCCTATAAGACGTACCTTTTAGTCGAGTCATCCCCTTTGATTCTTATAAGATATACCTTTTAGTCGAGTAATCCCCTTTGACCCCTAGAATACGTACCTGTTAGTCGAGTCATTTCCTTTGATTCCTATAAGACGTACCTTTTAGTCGAGTCATCCCCTTTGATTCCTATAAGACGTACGTTTTAGTCGAGTCATCCCCTTTGATTCCTATAAGACGTACCTTTTAGTCGAGTTATTTCCTTTGATTCCTATAAGACGTAACTTTTAGTCGAGTCATCCCCTTTGATTCCTATAATACGTACCTTTTAGTCGAGTCATCCCCTTTGATTCCTATAAGACGTACCTTTTAGTTGAGTCATTTCCATTGATTCCTTGAAGACGTACCTTTTAGTCAAGTCATTTCCCTTTATTCCTATAAGACGTACCTTTTAGTCGAGTCATCCCCTTAGATTCCTATAATAGGTACCTTTTAGTTGAGTCATCTCCTTTGATTCCAATAAGACGTACCTTTTAGTTGAGTCATTTCCTTTGATTCCTAGAATACGTACCTTTTAGTCGAGTCATTTCCCTTGATTCCTATAAGACGTACCTTTTAGTCGAGTCATCCACTTTGATTCCTATAAGACGTACCTTTTAGTCGAATCATCCCCTTGGATTCCTATAAGACGTACCTTGTGGTCGAGTCATCCCCTTTGATTCCTATAAGACGTACCTTTTAGTAGAGTCATCCCCTTTGATTCCTAAAAGACGTACCTTTTAGTCGAGTCATTTCCCTGGATTCCTATAAGACGTACCTTTTAGTCGAGTCATCCCCTTTGATTCCTATAAGACGTACCTTTTAGTCGAGTCATCCCCTTTGATTCCTATAAGACGTACCTTTTAGTCGAGTCATCCTCTTTGACCCCTAGAAGACGTACCTTTTAGTTGAGTCATTTCCTTTGATTCCTATAAGACGTACCTTTTAGTCGTGTCATTTCCTTTGATTCCAATAAGACGTGCATTTTAGTCGAGTCATCCCCTTTTACCCCGAGAATACGTACATTTTAGTCGAGTCATCCCCTTTTATTTTTATAAGACGTACCTTTTAGTTGAGTTATTTCCTTTGATTCCATGAAAACGTACCTTTTAGTCGAGTCATTTCCCTTGATTCCTATAAGACGTACCTTTTAGTCGAGTCATCCCCTTTGATTCCTATGAGATGTACCTTTTAGTCGAGTCATGTCCATTGATTCCTATATGACGTACCTTTTAGTTGAGTCATTTCACTTGATTCCTATAAGACGTACCTTTTAGTCGAGTCATCCACTTTGATTCCTATAAGACGTACCTTTTAGTCGAGTCATCCCCTTTGATTCCTATAAGACGTACCATTTAGTCGAGTCATCCCCTTTGATTCTTAGAACACGTACCTTTTAGTCGAGTCATTTCCTTTGATTCCTATAATACGTACCTTTTAGTCGAGTCATCTCCTTTGATTCCTATAAGACGTACCTTTTAGTCGAGTCATCCCCTTTGATTACTATAAGACGTACCTTTTAGTCGAGTCTTTTCCTTTGATTCCTAGAAGACGTACCTTTTAGTCGAGTCATTTTCCTTGATTCCTATAAGACGTACCTTTTAGTCGAGTCATCCCCTTTGATTCCTATAAGACGTACCTTTTAGTCGAGTCATCCCCTTTGATTCCTATAAGATGTACCTTTTAGTCGTGTCATCCCCTTTGATTCCTAGAGGACGTACCTTTTAGTCGAGTCATTTCCCTTGATTCTTTTAAGCCGTACCTTTTAGTCGAGTCATTCCCTTTGATTCCTATAAGACGTACCTTTTAGTAGAGTCATCCCCTTTGACCACTAGAAGACATACCATTTAGTCATTTCCTTTGATTCCTATAAGACGTACATTTTAGTCGAGTCATCCCTTCTGATTCCTATAAGACGTACCTTTTAGTCGAGTCATCACCTTTGACCCCTAGAAGACGTACCTTTTAGTCGAGTCAGTTCCTTTGATTCCTATGAGACGTACCTTTTAGTCGAGTCAGTTCCTTTTGATTCCTATAAGTCATACCTTTTAGTCGAGTCATCCCCTTTGATTCCTATAAGACGTACCTTTTAGTCGAGTCATCCCCTTTGATTCTTATAAGATATACCTTTTAGTCGAGTCATCCCCTTTGACCCCTAGAATACGTACCTGTTAGTCGAGTCATTTCCTTTGATTCCTATAAGACGTACCTTTTAGTCGAGTCATCCCCTTTGATTCCTATAAGACGTACGTTTTAGTCGAGTCATCCCCTTTGATTCCTATAAGACGTACCTTTTAGTTGATTCATTTCCTTTAATTCCTTGAAGACGTACCTTTTAGTCGAGTCATTTCCCTTGATTGCTATAAGACGTACCTTTTAGTCGAGTCTTCCCCTTAGATTCCAATATGACGTACCTTTTAGTTGAGTCATCTCCTTTGATTCCTATAAGACGTACCTTTTGGTTGAGTCATTTCCTTTGATTCCTAGAAAATGTACCTTTTAGTCGAGTCATTTCCCTTGATTCCTATAAAACGTACCTATTAGTCGAGTCATCCCCTTTGATTCCTATAAAACGTACCTTTTAGTCGAGTTATCCCCTTTGATTACTATAAGACGTACCTTTTATTCGAGTCATCCCCTTTGATTCCTATAAGACGTACCTTTTAGTTGAGTCATTTCCCTTGATTCCTATATGACGTACCTTTCAGTCAAGTCATCCACTTTGATTCCTATAAGACGTACCTTTTAGTCGAGTCATCCCCTTGGATTCCTATAAGACGTACCTTTTGGTCGAGTCATCCCCTTAGATTCCTATAAGACGTACCTTTTAGTCGAGTCATCCCCTTTGATTCCTAAAAGATGTGCCTTTTAGTCGAGTCATTTCCCTTGATTCCTATAAGACGTACCTTTTAGACGAGTAATCCCCTTTGATTCCTATAAGACGTACGTTCTAGTCGAGTCATCCCCTTTGATTCCTATAAGACGTACCTTTTAGTCGAGTCATCCCCTTTGACCCATAGAAGACGTACCTTTTAGTCGAGTCATTTCCTTTGATTCCAATAAGACGTACCTTTTTGTCGAGTCATTTCCTTTGATTCCTCTAAGACGTAGCTTTTAGTCGAGTCATCCACTTTGACCCCTAGAATACATATCTTTTAGTCAATTCATCCCCTTTGATTCCTATAAGACGTACCTTTTAGTTGAGTCATTTCCTTTGATTCCTTAAATACGTACCTTTTAGTCGAGTCATTTCCCTTGATTCCTATAAGACGTACCTTTTAGTCGAGTCATCCCCTTTGATTCCTATAAGACGTACCTTTTAGTCGAGTCATCTCCTTTGATTCCAATAAGACGTACCTTTTAGTTGAGTCATTTCCTTTGATTCCTAGAAAACGTACCATTTAGTCGAGTCACTTGACTTGATTCCTATAAGACGTACCATTTAGTCGAGTTATTTCCTTTGACTCCTATAAGACGTACCTTTTAGTCGAGTCATCCCCTTTGATTCCTATAAGACGTACCTTTTAGTCTAGTCATCCCCTTTGATTCCTATAAGACGTACCTTTTAGTTGATTCATTTCCTTTGATTCCTTGAAGACGTATCTTTTAGTCGAGTCATTTCCCTTGATTCCTATAAGACGTACCTTTTAGTCGAGTCATCCACTTAGATTCCTATAAATGGTACCTTTTAGTTGAGTCATCTCCTTTGATTCCTATAAGACGTAGTTTTTAGTTGAGTCATTTCCTTTGATTCCTAGAATATGTACCATTTAGTCGAGTCATTTCCCTTGATTCCTATAAGACGTACCTTTTAGTCGAGTCATCCCCTATGATTCCTATAAGACGTACCTTTTAGTCGAGTCAGATGCTTTGATTCCTATAAGACGTACCTTTTAGTTGAGACATTTCCTTTGATTCCTAGAAGACGTACCATTTAGTCGAGTCATTTGACTAGATTCCTATACGACGTACCTTTTAGTCGAGTTATTTCCTTTGATTCCTATAAGACGTAACTTTTAGTCGAGTCATCCCCTTTGATTCCTATAAGACGTACCTTTTAGTCGAGTCATCCCCTTTGATTCCTATAAGACGTACCTTTTAGTTGAGTCATTTACATTGATTCCTTGAAGACGTACCTTTTAGTCGAGTCATTTCCCTTTATTCCTATAAGACATACCTTTTAGTTGAGTCATCCTCTTAGATTCCTATAAAAGGTACCTTTTAGTTGAGTCATCTCCTTTGATTCCAATAAGACGTACCTTTTAGTTGAGTCATTTCCTTTGATTCCTAGAATACGTACCTTTTAGTCGAGTCATTTCCCTTGATTTCTATAAGACATACCTTTTAGTCGAGTCATCCCCTTTGATTCCTATACAACGTACCTTTTAGTCGAGTCATCCCCTTTGATTCCTATAAGACGCACCTTTTAGTCGAGTCATCCCTTTTGATTCCTATAAGACGTACCTTTTAGTTGAGTCATTTCCTTTGATTCCTTGAAGAAGTACCTTTTAGTCGAGTCATTTCCCTTGATTCCTATAAGACGTACCTTTTAGTCGAGTCATCCCTTTAGATTCCTATAAGACGTCACTTTTAGTTGAGTCATCTGCTTTGATTCCTATATGACGTACCTTTTAGTTGAGTCATTTCCTTTGATTCCTAGAAAAAGTACCTTTTAGTAGAATCATTTCCCTTGATTCCTATAAGACGTAACTTTTAGTCGAGTCATCCCCTTTGATTCCAATAAAACGTACCTTTTAGTCGAGTCATCCCCTTTGATTACTATAAGACGTACCTTTTAGTCGAGTCATCCCCTTTGATTCCTATAAGATGTACCTTTTAGTCAAGTCATTTCACTTGATTCCTATAAGACGTACCTTTTAGTTGTGTCATCCCCTTGGATTCCTATGAGACGTACCTTTTGGTCGAGTTATCCCCTTTGATTCCTATCAGACGTACCTTTAAGTCGAGTCATCCCCTTTGATTCCTAAAAGATGTGCCTTTTAGTCGAGTCATTTCCCTTGATTCCTATAAGACGTACCTTTTAGTCGAGTCATCTTCTTTGATTCCTATAAGACGTACCTTTTAGTTGAGTCATCCCCTTGGATTCTAATAAGACGTACCTTTTGGTCAAGTCATCCCCTTTGATTCCTATAAGACGTACCTTTTCGTCAAGTCATCCCCTTTGATTCCTAAAAGATGTGCCTTTTAGTCGAGTCATTTCCCTTGATTCCTATTAGACGTACCTTTTAGTCGAGTAATCCCCTTTGATTCCTATAAAACGTACCTTTTAGTCGAGTCATCCCCTTTATTCCTATAAGACATACCTTTTAGTCGAGTCATCCCCTTTGACCCATAGAAGACGTACCTTTTAGTCGAGTCATTTCCTTTGATTCCTATAAGATGTACCTTTTAGTCGAGTCATCCCCTTTGACCCCTAGAAGACGTTCATTTTAGTCGAGTCATTTCCTTTGATTCCTATAAGACGTACCTTTTAGTCGAGTCATCCACGTTAACCCCTAAAATACGTACCTTTTAGTCGACTCATCCCCTTTGATTCGTATAAGACGTACCTTTTAGTTAAGTCATTTCCTTTGATTCCTTGAAGACGTACGTTTTAGTCGAGTCATTTCTCTTGATTTCTATAAGACACACCTTTTAGTCGAGTCATCCCCTTTGATTCCTATAAAACGTACCTTTTAGTCGAGTCATCTCCTTTGATTCCTATAAGACGTACCTTTTAGTTGAGTCATTTCCTTTGATTCCTTGAAGACGTATCTTTTAGTCGAGTCATTTCACATGATTCCTATAAGACGTACCTTTATGTCGAGTCATCCCCTTTGATTCCTATAAGACGTACCTGTTAGTCGAGTCATCCTCTTTGATTCCTATAAGACGTACCTTTTAGTCGAGTCATCCCATTTGATTCCTCGAAGACGTACCTTTTAGTCGAGTCATTTCCCTTGATTCCTATATGACGTACCTTTTAGTCGAGTCATCCCCATTGATTCCTATAAGACGTACCTTTTAGTCGAGTCATCCATTTAGATTCTTATAAGACGTACCTTTTTGTCGAGTCATCCCCTTTGATTCCTCGAAGACGTACCTTTTAGTCGAGTCACTTCCCTTGATTCCTTTAAGAAGTACCTTTTAGTCGAGTCATTCCATTTGATTCCTGTAAGACGTACCTTTTAGTTGAGTCATTTCCTTTGATTCCTCGAAGACGTACCGTTTAGTCGAGTCATTTCCCTTAATTGCTATAAGACGTACCTTTTAGTCGAGTCATCCCCTTAGATTCCTATAAGACGTACCTTTTAGTTGAGTCATCTCCTTTGATTCCTATAAGACGTACCTTTGGTTGAGTCATTTCCTTTGATTCCTAGAAAACGTACCTTTTAGTCAGGTCATTTCCCTTGATTCCAATAAGACGTACCTTTTAGTCGAGTCATCCCCTTTGATTCCTATAAAACGTACCTTTTAGTCGAGTCATCCCCTTTTATTATTATAAGACGTACCTTTTAGTCGAGTCATCCCCTTTGATTCCTATAAGACGTACCTATTAGTTGAGTCATTTTCCTTGATTCCTATAAGACGTACTTTTTAGTCGAGTCATCCACTTTGATTCCTATAAGACGTACCTTTTAGTCGAGTCATCCCCTAGGATTCCTATAAGACGTACCTTTTTGTCGAGTCATCCCCTTTGTTTCCTATAAGACGTACCGTTTAGTCGAGTCATCCCCTTTGATTCCGAAAAGATGTGCCTTTTAGTCGAGTCATTTCCCTTGATTCCTATTAGACGTACCTTTTAGTCGAGTAATCCCCTTTGATTCCTATAAAACGTACCTTTTAGTCGAGTCATCCCCTTTGATTCCTATAAGACATACCTTTAAGTCGAGTCATCCCCTTTGACCCATAGAAGACGTACCTTTTAGTCGAGTCATTTCTTTTGATTCCTATAAGACGTACCTTTTTGTCGAGTCATTTCCTTTGATTCCTATAAGACGTACCATTTAGTCGAGTCATCCACTTTGACCCGTAGAATACATATCTTTTAGTCGAGTCATCCCCTTTGATTCCTATAAGACGTACCGTTTAGTTGAGTCATTTCTTTTGATTCCTTGAAGACGTACCTTTTAGTCGAGTCATTTCCCTTGATTCCTATAAGACGTACCTTTTAGTTGTGTCATCCCCTTGAATTCCTATGAGACGTACCTTTTGGTCGAGTTATCCCCTTTGATTCCTATCAGACGTACCTTTAAGTCGAGTCATCCCCTTTGATTCCTAAAAGATGTGCCTTTTAGTCGAGTTATTTCCCTTGATTCCTATAAGACGTACCTTTTAGTCGAGTCATCTTCTTTGATTCCTATAAGACGTACCTTTTAGTTGAGTCATCCCCTTGGATTCTAATAAGACGTACCTTTTGGTCAAGTCATCCCCTTTGATTCCTATAAGACGTACCTTTTCGTCAAGTCATCCCCTTTGATTCCTAAAAGATGTGCCTTTTAGTCGAGTCATTTCCCTTGATTCCTATAAGACGTACCTTTTAGTCGAGTCATCCCCTTTGATTCCTAAAAGATGTGCCTTTTAGTCGAGTCAGTTCCCTTGATTCTTATAAGTCGTACCTTTAAGTCGAGTCATCCCCTTTGATTCCTATTAGACGTACCTTTTAGTCGAGTCATCCCGTTTGATTCCTATAAGACGTTCCTTTTAGTCGAGTCATCCCATTTGACCCCTAGAAGACGTTCATTTTAGTCGAGTCATTTCCTTTGATTCCTATAAGACGTACCTTTTAGACGAGTCATTTCCTTTGATTCCTATAAGACGTACCTTTTAGTCGAGTCACTCACGTTAACCCCTAAAATACGTACCTTTTAGTCGACTCATCCCCTTTGATTCCTATAAGACGTACCTTTTAGTTAAGTCATTTCCTTTGATTCCTTGAAGACGTACGTTTTAGTCGAGTCATTTCTCTTGATTTCTATAAGACACACCTTTTAGTCGAGTCATCCCCTTTGATTCCTATAAAACGTACCTTTTAGTCGAGTCATCTCCTTTGATTCCTATAAGACGTACCTTTTAGTTGAGTCATTTCCTTTGATTCCTTGAAGACGTATCTTTTAGTCGAGTCATTTCACATGATTCCTATAAGACGTACCTTTATGTCGAGTCATCCCCTTTGATTCCTATAAGACGTACCTGTTAGTCGAGTCATCCTTTTTGATTCCTATAAGACGTACCTTTTAGTCGAGTCATCCCATTTGATTCCTAGAATACGTACCTTTTAGTCGAGTCATTTCCCTTGATTCCTATATGACGTACCTTTTAGTCGAGTCATCCCCATTGATTCCTATAAGACGTACCTTTTAGTCGAGTCATCCATTTAGATTCTTATAAGACGTACCTTTTTGTCGAGTCATCCCCTTTGATTCCTCGAAGACGTACCTTTTAGTCGAGTCACTTCCCTTGATTCCTTTAAGAAGTACCTTTTAGTCGAGTCATTCCATTTGATTCCTGTAAGACGTACCTTTTAGTTGAGTCATTTCCTTTGATTCCTCGAAGACGTACCGTTTAGTCGAGTCATTTCCCTTAATTGCTATAAGACGTACCTTTTAGTCGAGTCATCCCCTTAGATTCCTATAAGACGTACCTTTTAGTTGAGTCATCTCCTTTGATTCCTATAAGACGTACCTTTGGTTGAGTCATTTCCTTTGATTCCTAGAAAACGTACCTTTTAGTCAGGTCATTTCCCTTGATTCCAATAAGACGTACCTTTTAGTCGAGTCATCCCCTTTGATTCCTATAAAACGTACCTTTTAGTGGAGTCATCCCCTTTGATTATTATAAGACGTACCTTTTAGTCGAGTCATCCCCTTTGATTCCTATAAGACGTACCTTTTAGTTGAGTCATTTCACTTGATTCCTATAAGACGTACTTTTTAGTCGAGTCATCCACTTTGATTCCTATAAGACGTACCTTTTAGTCGAGTCATCCCCTAGGATTCCTATAAGACGTACCTTTTTGTCGAGTCATCCCCTTTGTTTCCTATAAGACGTACCGTTTAGTCGAGTCATCCCCTTTGATTCCTAAAAGATGTGCCTTTTAGTCGAGTCATTTCCCTTGATTCCTATTAGACGTACCTTTTAGTCGAGTAATCCCCTTTGATTCCTATAAAACGTACCTTTTAGTCGAGTCATCCCCTTTGATTCCTATAAGACATACCTTTAAGTTGAGTCATCCCCTTTGACCCATAGAAGACGTACCTTTTAGTCGAGTCATTTCTTTTGATTCCTATAAGACGTACCTTTTTGTCGAGTCATTTCCTTTGATTCCTATAAGACGTACCATTTAGTCGAGTCATCCACTTTGACCCGTAGAATACATATCTTTTAGTTGAGTCATCCCCTTTGATTCCTATAAGACGTACCGTTTAGTTGAGTCATTTCTTTTGATTCCTTGAAGACGTACCTTTTAGTCGAGTCATTTCCCTTGATTCCTATAAGACGTACCTTTTAGTCGAGTCATCCCCTTAGATTCCTATAAGACGTACCTTTTAGTCGAGTCATCTCCTTTGATTCCTATAAGACGTACCTTTTAGTTGAGTCATTTACTTTGATTCATAGAAAACGTACCATTTAGTCGAGTCATTTGACTTGATTCCTATAAGATGTACCTTTTAGTCGAGTCATCCCCTTTGATTCCTATAAGATGTTCCTTTTAGTCGAGTCATCCCCTTTGATTCATATAAGATGTTCCTTTTAGTCGAGTCATCCCATTTGATTCCTAGAAGACGTACCTTTTAGTCGAGTCATTTCCCTTGATTCCTATAAGACGTATCTTTGAGTCGAGTCATCCCCTTTGATTCCTATAAGACGTATCTTTTAGTCGAGTCATCCCTATCGATTCCTATAAGACATACCTTTTAGTCGAGTCATCCCCTTTGATTCCTATAAGACGTACCTTTTAGTCGAGTCATCCCCTTTGATTCCTATACGACGTACCTTTTAGTCGAGTCATCCCCTTTGACCCCTAGAATACGTACCTTTTAGTCGAGTCATTTCCTTTGATTCCTATAACACGTACCTTTTAGTCGAGAAATCCCCTTTGATTCGTGTAAGACGTACCTTTTAGTCGAGTCAACCCCTTTGATTCCTATAAGACGTACGTTTTAGTTGAGTCATTTCTTTTGATTCCTTGAAGATGTACCTTTTACTCGATTCATTTCCCTTGATTCCTATAAGACGTACCATTTAGTCGAGTCATCCCCTTAGATTTCTATAAAAGGTATCTTTTAGATGAGTAATCTCCTTTGATTCCTATAAGACGTACCTTTTAGTTGAGTCATTTCCCTTGATTCCTAGAAAACGTACCTTTTAGTCGAGACATTTCCATTGATTCCTATAAGACATACCTTTTAGTCGAGTCATCCCCTTTGATTCCTATAAAACGTACCTTTTAGTCGAGTCATCCCCTTTTATTCCTATAAGACGTACCTTTTAGTCGTGTCATCCCCTTTGATTCATATAAGACGTACCTTTTAGTTGAGTCATTTCCTTTGATTCCTTGAAGACGTAACTTTTAGTCGAGTCATTTCCCTTTATTCCTATAAGACGTACCTTTTAGTCGAGTTATTTCCTATGATTCCTTGAAGACGTAACTTTTAGTCGAGTCATCCCCTTTGATTCCTATAAGACGTACCTTTTAGTCGAGTCATCCCCTTTGATTCCTATAAAACGTACCTTTTAGTCGAGTCATCCCCTTTGATTCCTATAAGACGTACCTTTTAGTCGTGTCATCCCCTTTGATTCATATAAGACGTACCTTTTAGTTGAGTCATTTCCTTTGATTCCTTGAAGACGAAACTTTTAGTCGAGTCATTTCCCTTGATTCCTATAAGACGTACCTTTTAGTCGAGTTATTTCCTATGATTCCTTGAAGACGTAACTTTTAGTCGAGTCATCCCCTTTGATTCCTATAAGACGTACCTTTTAGTCGAGTCATCCCCTTTGATTCCTATAAGACGTACCTTTTAGTTGAGTCATTTCCATTAATTCCTTGAAGACGTACCTTTTAGTCGAGTCATTTCCCTTTATTCCTATAAGACGTACCTTTTAGTCGAGTCATCCCCTTAGATTCCTATAAAAGGTACCTTTTAGTTGAGTAATCTTCTTTGATTCCAATAAGACGTACCTTTTAGTTGAGTCATTTCCTTTGATTCCTTGAAGACGTACCTTTTAGTCGAGTCATTTCACATGATTCCTATAAGACGTACCTTTATGTCGAGTCATCCCTTTTGATTCCTATAAGACGTACCTGTTAGTCGAGTCATCCCCTTTGATTCCTATAAGACGTACCTTTTAGTCGAGTCATCCCATTTGATTCCTAGAAGACGTACCTTTTAGTCGAGTCATTTCCCTTAATTCCTATATGATGTACCTTTTAGTCGAGTCATCCCCATTGATTCCTATAAGACGTACCTTTTAGTCGAGTCATCCCTTTAGATTCTTATAAGACGTACCTTTTTGTCGAGTCATCCCCTTTGATTCCTCGAAGACGTACCTTTTAGTCTAGTCACTTCCCTTGATTCCTTTAAGAAGTACCTTTTAGTCGATTCATTCCATTTGATTCCTGTAAGACGTACCTTTTAGTTGAGTCATTTCCTTTGATTCCTCGAAGACGTACCGTTTAGTCGAGTCATTTCCCTTAATTGCTATAAGACGTAACTTTTAGTCGAGTCATCCCCTTAGATTCCTATAAGACGTACCTTTTAGTTGAGTCATCTCCTTTGATTCCTATAAGACGTACCTTTGGTTGAGTCATTTCCATTGATTCCTAGAAAACATACCTTTTAGTCGAGTCATTTCCCTTGATTCCAATAAGACGTACCTTTTAGTCGAGTCATCCCCTTTGATTCCTATAAAACGTAACTTTTAGTCGAGTCATCCCCTTTGATTATTATAAGACGTACCTTTTAGTCGAGTCATCCCCTTTGATTCCTATAAGACGTACCTTTTAGTTGAGTCGTTTCCTTTGATCCTATAAGACGTAATTTTTAGTAGAGTCATCCACTTTGATTTCTATAAGATGTACCTTTTAGTCGAGTCATCCCCTAGGATTCCTATAAGACGTACCTTTTGGTCGAGTCATCCCCTTTGTTTCCTATAAGACGTACCGTTTAGTCGAGTCATCCCCTTTGATTCCTAAAAGATGTGCCTTTTAGTCGAGTCATTTCCCTTGATTCCTATTAGACGTACCTTTTAGTCGAGTAATCCCCTTTGATTCCTATAAAACGTACCTTTTAGTCGAGTCATCCCCTTTATTCCTATAAGACATACCTTTTAGTCGAGTCATCCCCTTTGACCCATAGAAGACGTACCTTTTAGTCGAGTCATTTCCTTTGATTCCTATAAGATGTACCTTTTTGTCGAGTCATTTCCTTTGATTCCTATAAGACGTACCTTTTAGTCGAGTCATCCACTTTGACCCCTATAATTCATATATTTAAGTCGAGTCATCCCCTTTGATTCCTATAAGACGTACCGTTTAGTTGAGTCATTTCCTTTGATTCGTTGAAGACGTACCTTTTAGTCGAGTCATTTCCCTTGATTCCTATAAGACGTACCTTTTAGTCGAGTCATCCCCTTAGATTCCTATAAGACGTACCTTTTAGTCGAGTCATCTCCTTCGATTCCTATAAGACGTACCTTTTAGTTGAGTCATTTACTTTGATTCATAGAAAACGTACCATTTAGTCGAGTCATTTGACTTGATTCCTATAAGACGTACCTTTTAGTCGAGACATCCCCTTTGATTCCTATAAGATGTACCTTTTAGTCGAGTCATCCCCTTTGATTCATATAAGATGTTCCTTTTAGTCGAGTCATCCCATTTGATTCCTAGAAGACGTACCTTTTAGTCGAGTCATTTCCCTTGATTCCTATAAGACGTATCTTTTAGTCGAGTCATCCCCTTTGATTCCTATAAGACGTATCTTTTAGTCGAGTCATCCCTATCAATTCCTATAAGACATACCTTTTAGTCGAGTCATCCCCTTTGATTCATATAAGACGTACCTTTTAGTTGAGTCATTTCCTTTGATTCCTTGAAGACGTAACTTTTAGTCGAGTCATTTCCCTTTATTCCTATAAGACGTACCTTTTAGTCGAGTTATTTCCTATGATTCCTTGAAGACGTAACTTTTAGTCGAGTCATCCCCTTTGATTCCTATAAGACGTACCTTTTAGTCGAGTCATCCCCTTTGATTCCTATAAAACGTACCTTTTAGTCGAGTCATCCCCTTTGATTCCTATAAGACGTACCTTTTAGTCGTGTCATCCCCTTTGATTCATATAAGACGTACCTTTTAGTTGAGTCATTTCCTTTGATTCCTTGAAGACGAAACTTTTAGTCGAGTCATTTCCCTTGATTCCTATAAGACGTACCTTTTAGTCGAGTTATTTCCTATGATTCCTTGAAGACGTAACTTTTAGTCGAGTCATCCCCTTTGATTCCTATAAGACGTACCTTTTAGTCGAGTCATCCCCTTTGATTCCTATAAGACGTACCTTTTAGTTGAGTCATTTCCATTAATTCCTTGAAGACGTACCTTTTAGTCGAGTCATTTCCCTTTATTCCTATAAGACGTACCTTTTAGTCGAGTCATCCCCTTAGATTCCTATAAAAGGTACCTTTTAGTTGAGTAATCTTCTTTGATTCCAATAAGACGTACCTTTTAGTTGAGTCATTTCCTTTGATTCCTTGAAGACGTACCTTTTAGTCGAGTCATTTCACATGATTCCTATAAGACGTACCTTTATGTCGAGTCATCCCTTTTGATTCCTATAAGACGTACCTGTTAGTCGAGTCATCCCCTTTGATTCCTATAAGACGTACCTTTTAGTCGAGTCATCCCATTTGATTCCTAGAAGACGTACCTTTTAGTCGAGTCATTTCCCTTAATTCCTATATGATGTACCTTTTAGTCGAGTCATCCCCATTGATTCCTATAAGACGTACCTTTTAGTCGAGTCATCCCTTTAGATTCTTATAAGACGTACCTTTTTGTCGAGTCATCCCCTTTGATTCCTCGAAGACGTACCTTTTAGTCTAGTCACTTCCCTTGATTCCTTTAAGAAGTACCTTTTAGTCGATTCATTCCATTTGATTCCTGTAAGACGTACCTTTTAGTTGAGTCATTTCCTTTGATTCCTCGAAGACGTACCGTTTAGTCGAGTCATTTCCCTTAATTGCTATAAGACGTAACTTTTAGTCGAGTCATCCCCTTAGATTCCTATAAGACGTACCTTTTAGTTGAGTCATCTCCTTTGATTCCTATAAGACGTACCTTTGGTTGAGTCATTTCCATTGATTCCTAGAAAACGTACCTTTTAGTCGAGTCATTTCCCTTGATTCCAATAAGACGTACCTTTTAGTCGAGTCATCCCCTTTGATTCCTATAAAACGTAACTTTTAGTCGAGTCATCCCCTTTGATTATTATAAGACGTACCTTTTAGTCGAGTCATCCCCTTTGATTCCTATAAGACGTACCTTTTAGTTGAGTCGTTTCCTTTGATCCTATAAGACGTAATTTTTAGTAGAGTCATCCACTTTGATTTCTATAAGATGTACCTTTTAGTCGAGTCATCCCCTAGGATTCCTATAAGACGTACCTTTTGGTCGAGTCATCCCCTTTGTTTCCTATAAGACGTACCGTTTAGTCGAGTCATCCCCTTTGATTCCTAAAAGATGTGCCTTTTAGTCGAGTCATTTCCCTTGATTCCTATTAGACGTACCTTTTAGTCGAGTAATCCCCTTTGATTCCTATAAAACGTACCTTTTAGTCGAGTCATCCCCTTTATTCCTATAAGACATACCTTTTAGTCGAGTCATCCCCTTTGACCCATAGAAGACGTACCTTTTAGTCGAGTCATTTCCTTTGATTCCTATAAGATGTACCTTTTTGTCGAGTCATTTCCTTTGATTCCTATAAGACGTACCTTTTAGTCGAGTCATCCACTTTGACCCCTATAATTCATATATTTAAGTCGAGTCATCCCCTTTGATTCCTATAAGACGTACCGTTTAGTTGAGTCATTTCCTTTGATTCGTTGAAGACGTACCTTTTAGTCGAGTCATTTCCCTTGATTCCTATAAGACGTACCTTTTAGTCGAGTCATCCCCTTAGATTCCTATAAGACGTACCTTTTAGTCGAGTCATCTCCTTCGATTCCTATAAGACGTACCTTTTAGTTGAGTCATTTACTTTGATTCATAGAAAACGTACCATTTAGTCGAGTCATTTGACTTGATTCCTATAAGACGTACCTTTTAGTCGAGACATCCCCTTTGATTCCTATAAGATGTACCTTTTAGTCGAGTCATCCCCTTTGATTCATATAAGATGTTCCTTTTAGTCGAGTCATCCCATTTGATTCCTAGAAGACGTACCTTTTAGTCGAGTCATTTCCCTTGATTCCTATAAGACGTATCTTTTAGTCGAGTCATCCCCTTTGATTCCTATAAGACGTATCTTTTAGTCGAGTCATCCCTATCAATTCCTATAAGACATACCTTTTAGTCGAGTCATCCCCTTTGATTCCTATAAGACGTACCTTTTATTCGAGTCATCCCCTTTGATTCCTATACGACGTACCTTTTAGTCGAGTCATCCCCTTTGACCCCTAGAATACGTACCTTTTAGTCGAGTTATTTCCTTTGATTCCTATAACACGTACCTTTTAGTCGAGTATTCCCCTTTGATTCGTATAAGACGTACCTTTTAGTCGAGTCAACCCCTTTGATTCCTATAAGACGTACCTTTTAGTTGAGTCATTCCTTTTTATTCCTTGAAGATGTACCTTTTAGTCGATTCATTTCCCTTGATTCCTGTAAGACGTACCATTTAGTCGAGTCATCCCCTTAGATTTCTATAAAAGGTACCTTTTAGATGAGTCATCTCCTTTGATTCCTATAAGACGTACCTTTTAGTTGAGTCATTTCCTTTGATTCCTAGAAAACGTACCTTTTAGTCGAGACATTTCCCTTGATTCCTATAAGACATACCTTTTAGTCGAGTCATCCCCTTTGATTCCTATAAAACGTACCTTTTAGTCGAGTCATCCCCTTTGATTCCTATAAGACGTACCTTTTAGTCGTGTTATCCTCTTTGATTCATATAAGACGTACCTTTTAGTTTAGTCATATCCTTTGATTCCTTGAAGACGTAACTTTCAGTCGAGTCATTTCCCTTGATTCCTATAAGACGTACCTTTTAGTCGAGTTATTTCCTATGATTCCTAGAAGACGTAACTTTTAGTCGAGTCATCCCCTTTGATTCCTATAAGACGTACCTTTTAGTCGAGTCATCCCCTTTGATTCCTATAAGACGTACCTTTTAGTTGAGTCATTTCCATTGATTCCTTGAAGACGTACCTTTAAGTCGAGTCATTTCCCTTTATTCCTATAAGACGTACCTTTTAGTCGAGTCATCCACTTTGATTCCTATAAGACGTACCTTTTAGTCGAGTCATCCCCTAGGATTCCTATAAGACGTACCTTTTTGTCGAGTCATCCCCTTTGTTTCCTATAAGACGTACCGTTTAGTCGAGTCATCCCCTTTGATTCCTAAAAGATGTGCCTTTTAGTCGAGTCATTTCCCTTGATTCCTATTAGACGTACCTTTTAGTCGAGTAATCCCCTTTGATTCCTATAAAACGTACCTTTTAGTCGAGTCATCCCCTTTGATTCCTATAAGACATACCTTTAAGTTGAGTCATCCCCTTTGACCCATAGAAGACGTACCTTTTAGTCGAGTCATTTCTTTTGATTCCTATAAGACGTACCTTTTTGTCGAGTCATTTCCTTTGATTCCTATAAGACGTACCATTTAGTCGAGTCATCCACTTTGACCCGTAGAATACATATCTTTTAGTTGAGTCATCCCCTTTGATTCCTATAAGACGTACCGTTTAGTTGAGTCATTTCTTTTGATTCCTTGAAGACGTACCTTTTAGTCGAGTCATTTCCCTTGATTCCTATAAGACGTACCTTTTAGTTGAGTCATCCCCTTAGATTCCTATAAGACGTACCTTTTAGTCGAGTCATCTCCTTTGATTCCTATAAGACGTACCTTTTAGTTGAGTCATTTACTTTGATTCATAGAAAACGTACCATTTAGTCGAGTCATTTGACTTGATTCCTATAAGATGTACCTTTTAGTCGAGTCATCCCCTTTGATTCCTATAAGATGTTCCTTTTAGTCGAGTCATCCCCTTTGATTCATATAAGATGTTCCTTTTAGTCGAGTCATCCCATTTGATTCCTAGAAGACGTACCTTTTAGTCGAGTCATTTCCCTTGATTCCTATAAGACGTATCTTTGAGTCGAGTCATCCCCTTTGATTCCTATAAGACGTATCTTTTAGTCGAGTCATCCCTATCGATTCCTATAAGACATACCTTTTAGTCGAGTCATCCCCTTTGATTCCTATAAGACGTACCTTTTAGTCGAGTCATCCCCTTTGATTCCTATACGACGTACCTTTTAGTCGAGTCATCCCCTTTGACCCCTAGAATACGTACCTTTTAGTTGAGTCATTTCCTTTGATTCCTATAACACGTACCTTTTAGTCGAGTAATCCCCTTTGATTCGTGTAAGACGTACCTTTTAGTCGAGTCAACCCCTTTGATTCCTATAAGACGTACGTTTTAGTTGAGTCATTTCTTTTGATTCCTTGAAGATGTACCTTTTACTCGATTCATTTCCCTTGATTCCTATAAGACGTACCATTTAGTCGAGTCATCCCCTTAGATTTCTATAAAAGGTATCTTTTAGATGAGTAATCTCCTTTGATTCCTATAAGACGTACCTTTTAGTTGAGTCATTTCCCTTGATTCCTAGAAAACGTACCTTTTAGTCGAGACATTTCCATTGATTCCTATAAGACATACCTTTTAGTCGAGTCATCCCCTTTGATTCCTATAAAACGTACCTTTTAGTCGAGTCATCCCCTTTGATTCCTATAAGACGTACCTTTTAGTCGTGTCATCCCCTTTGATTCATATAAGACGTACCTTTTAGTTGAGTCATTTCCTTTGATTCCTTGAAGATGTAACTTTTAGTCGAGTCATTTCCCTTTATTCCTATAAGACGTACCTTTTAGTCGAGTTATTTCCTATGATTCCTTGAAGACGTAACTTTTAGTCGAGTCATCCCCTTTGATTCCTATAAGACGTACCTTTTATTCGAGTCATCCCCTTTGATTCCTATAAAACGTACCTTTTAGTCGAGTCATCCCCTTTGATTCCTATAAGACGTACCTTTTAGTCGTGTCATCCCCTTTGATTCATATAAGACGTACCTTTTAGTTGAGTCATTTCCTTTGATTCCTTGAAGACGAAACTTTTAGTCGAGTCATTTCCCTTGATTCCTATAAGACGTACCTTTTAGTCGAGTTATTTCCTATGATTCCTTGAAGACGTAACTTTTAGTCGAGTCATCCCCTTTGATTCCTATAAGACGTACCTTTTAGTCGAGTCATCCCCTTTGATTCCTATAAGACGTACCTTTTAGTTGAGTCATTTCCATTAATTCCTTGAAGACGTACCTTTTAGTCGAGTCATTTCCCTTTATTCCTATAAGACGTACCTTTTAGTCGAGTCATCCCCTTAGATTCCTATAAAAGGTACCTTTTAGTTGAGTAATCTTCTTTGATTCCAATAAGACGTACCTTTTAGTTGAGTCATTTCCTTTGATTCCTTGAAGACGTACCTTTTAGTCGAGTCATTTCACATGATTCCTATAAGACGTACCTTTATGTCTAGTCATCCCTTTTGATTCCTATAAGACGTACCTGTTAGTCGAGTCATCCCCTTTGATTCCTATAAGACGTACCTTTTAGTCGAGTCATCCCATTTGATTCCTAGAAGACGTACCTTTTAGTCGAGTCATTTCCCTTAATTCCTATATGATGTACCTTTTAGTCGAGTCATCCCCATTGATTCCTATAAGACGTACCTTTTAGTCGAGTCATCCCTTTAGATTCTTATAAGACGTACCTTTTTGTCGAGTCATCCCCTTTGATTCCTCGAAGACGTACCTTTTAGTCTAGTCACTTCCCTTGATTCCTTTAAGAAGTACCTTTTAGTCGATTCATTCCATTTGATTCCTGTAAGACGTACCTTTTAGTTGAGTCATTTCCTTTGATTCCTCGAAGACGTACCGTTTAGTCGAGTCATTTCCCTTAATTGCTATAAGACGTAACTTTTAGTCGAGTCATCCCCTTAGATTCCTATAAGACGTACCTTTTAGTTGAGTCATCTCCTTTGATTCCTATAAGACGTACCTTTGGTTGAGTCATTTCCATTGATTCCTAGAAAACGTACCTTTTAGTCGAGTCATTTCCCTTGATTCCAATAAGACGTACCTTTTAGTCGAGTCATCCCCTTTGATTCCTATAAAACGTAACTTTTAGTCGAGTCATCCCCTTTGATTATTATAAGACGTACCTTTTAGTCGAGTCATCCCCTTTGATTCCTATAAGACGTACCTTTTAGTTGAGTCGTTTCCTTTGATCCTATAAGACGTAATTTTTAGTAGAGTCATCCACTTTGATTTCTATAAGATGTACCTTTTAGTCGAGTCATCCCCTAGGATTCCTATAAGACGTACCTTTTGGTCGAGTCATCCCCTTTGTTTCCTATAAGACGTACCGTTTAGTCGAGTCATCCCCTTTGATTCCTAAAAGATGTGCCTTTTAGTCGAGTCATTTCCCTTGATTCCTATTAGACGTACCTTTTAGTCGAGTAATCCCCTTTGATTCCTATAAAACGTACCTTTTAGTCGAGTCATCCCCTTTATTCCTATAAGACATACCTTTTAGTCGAGTCATCCCCTTTGACCCATAGAAGACGTACCTTTTAGTCGAGTCATTTCCTTTGATTCCTATAAGATGTACCTTTTTGTCGAGTCATTTCCTTTGATTCCTATAAGACGTACCTTTTAGTCGAGTCATCCACTTTGACCCCTATAATTCATATATTTAAGTCGAGTCATCCCCTTTGATTCCTATAAGACGTACCGTTTAGTTGAGTCATTTCCTTTAATTCGTTGAAGACGTACCTTTTAGTCGAGTCATTTCCCTTGATTCCTATAAGACGTACCTTTTAGTCGAGTCATCCCCTTAGATTCCTATAAGACGTACCTTTTAGTCGAGTCATCTCCTTCGATTCCTATAAGACGTACCTTTTAGTTGAGTCATTTACTTTGATTCATAGAAAACGTACCATTTAGTCGAGTCATTTGATTTGATTCCTATAAGACGTACCTTTTAGTCGAGACATCCCCTTTGATTCCTATAAGATGTACCTTTTAGTCGAGTCATCCCCTTTGATTCATATAAGATGTTCCTTTTAGTCGAGTCATCCCATTTGATTCCTAGAAGACGTACCTTTTAGTCGAGTCATTTCCCTTGATTCCTATAAGACGTATCTTTTAGTCGAGTCATCCCCTTTGATTCCTATAAGACGTATCTTTTAGTCGAGTCATCCCTATCAATTCCTATAAGACATACCTTTTAGTCGAGTCATCCCCTTTGATTCCTATAAGACGTACCTTTTATTCGAGTCATCCCCTTTGATTCCTATACGACGTACCTTTTAGTCGAGTCATCCCCTTTGACCCCTAGAATACGTACCTTTTAGTCGAGTCATTTCCTTTGATTCCTATAACACGTACCTTTTAGTCGAGTATTCCCCTTTGATTCGTATAAGACGTACCTTTTAGTCGAGTCAACCCCTTTGATTCCTATAAGACGTACCTTTTAGTTGAGTCATTCCTTTTTATTCCTTGAAGATGTACCTTTTAGTCGATTCATTTCCCTTGATTCCTGTAAGACGTACCATTTAGTCGAGTCATCCCCTTAGATTTCTATAAAAGGTACCTTTTAGATGAGTCATCTCCTTTGATTCCTATAAGACGTACCTTTTAGTTGAGTCATTTCCTTTGATTCCTAGAAAACGTACCTTTTAGTCGAGACATTTCCCTTGATTCCTATAAGACATACCTTTTAGTCGAGTCATCCCCTTTGATTCCTATAAAACGTACCTTTTAGTCGAGTCATCCCCTTTGATTCCTATAAGACGTACCTTTTAGTCGTGTTATCCTCTTTGATTCATATAAGACGTACCTTTTAGTTTAGTCATATCCTTTGATTCCTTGAAGACGTAACTTTCAGTCGAGTCATTTCCCTTGATTCCTATAAGACGTACCTTTTAGTCGAGTTATTTCCTATGATTCCTTGAAGACGTAACTTTTAGTCGAGTCATCCCCTTTGATTCCTATAAGACGTACCTTTTAGTCGAGTCATCCCCTTTGATTCCTATAAGACGTACCTTTTAGTTGAGTCATTTCCATTGATTCCTTGAAGACGTACCTTTAAGTCGAGTCATTTCCCTTTATTCCTATAAGACGTACCTTTTAGTCGAGTCATCCCCTTAGATTCCTATAAAAGGTACCTTTTAGTTGAGTCATCTCCTTTGATTCCAATAAGACGTACCTTTTAGTTGAGTCATTTCCTTTGATTCCTAGAATACGTACCTTTTAGTCGAGTCATTTCCCTTGATTTCTATAAGACATACCTTTTAGTCGAGTCATCCCCTTTGATTCCTATACAACGTACCTTTTAGTCGAGTCATCCTCTTTGATTCCAATAAGACGTACCTTTTAGTCGAGTCATCCCCTTTGATTCCTATAAGACGTACCTTTTAGTTGAGTCATTTCCTTTGATTCCTTGAAGAAGTACCTTTTAGTCGAGTCATTTCCCTTGATTCCTATAAGACGTACCTGTTAGTCGAGTCATCCCCTTTGATTCCTATAAGACGTACCTTTTAGTCGAGTCATCCCATTTGATTCCTAGAAGACGTACCTTTTAGTCGAGTCATTTCCCTTGATTCCTATATGACGTACCTTTTAGTCGAGTCATCCCCATTGATTCCTATAAGACGTACCTTTTAGTCGAGTCATCCCTTCAGATTCTTATAAGACGTACCTTTTTGTCGAGTCATCCCCTTTGATTCCTCAAAGACGTACCTTTTAGTCGACTCACGTCCCTTGATTCCTTTAAGAAGTACCTTTTAGTCGAGTCATTCTATTTGATTCCTGTAAGACGTACCTTTTAGTTGAGTCATTTCCTTTGATTCCTCGAAGACGTACCATTTAGTCGGGTCATTTCCCTTAATTTCTATAAGACGTACCTTTTAGTCGAGTCATCCCCTTAGATTCCTATAAGACGTATCTTTTAGTTGAGTCATCCCCTTTGATTCCTATACAACGTACCTTTTAGTCGAGTCATCCTCTTTGATTCCTATAAGACAGACCTTTTAGTCGAGTCATCCCCTTTGATTCCTATAAGACGTACCTTTTAGTTGAGTCATTTCCCTTGATTCCTATAAGACGTACTTTTTAGTCGAGTCATCCACTTTGATTCCTATAAGACGTACCTTTTAGTCGAGTCATCCCCTAGGACACCTATAAGACGTACCTTTTGGTCGAGTCATCCCCTTTGTTTCCTATAAGACGTACCATTTAGTCGAGTCATCCCCTTTGATTCCTAAAAGATATGCCTTTTAGTCGAGTCATTTCCCTTGATTCCTATTAGACGTACCTTTTAGTCGAGTAATCCCCTTTGATTCCTATAAAACGTACCTTTTAGTCGAGTCATCCCCTTTGATTCCTATAAGACATACCTTTTAGTCGAGTCATCCCCTTTGACCCATAGAAGACGTACCTTTTAGTCGAGTCATTTCCTTTGATTCCTATAAGAAGTACCTTTTTGTCGAGTCATTTCCTTTGATTCCTATAAGACGTACCTTTTAGTCGAGTCATCCACTTTGACCCCTAGAATTCATATCTTTTAGTCGAGTCATCCCCATTGATTCCTATAAGACGTACCGTTGAGTTGAGTCATTTCCTTTGATTCCTTGATGACGGACCTTTTAGTCGAGTCATTTCCCTTGATTCCTATAAGACGTACCTTTTAGTCGAGTCATACCCTTAGATTCTTATAAGACGTACCTTTTAGTCGAGTCATCTCCTTTGATTCCTATAAGACGTACCTTTTAGTTTAGTCATTTACTTTGATTCATAGAAAACGTACCATTTAGTCGAGTCATTTGACTTGATTCCTATAAGACGTACCTTTTAGTCGAGTCATCCCCTTTTATTCCTATAAGATGTACCTTTTAGTCGAGTCATCCCCTTTGATTCATATAAGATGTTCCTTTTAGTCGAGTCATCCCATTTGATTCCAAGAAGACGTACCTTTTAGTCGAGTCATTTCCCTTGATTCCTATAAGACGTATCTTTTAGTCGAGTCATCCCCTTTGATTCCTATATGACGTATCTTTTAGTCGAGTCATCCCTATCGATTCCTATAAGACATACCTTTTAGTCGAGTCATCCCCTTTTTTTCTTATAAGACGTACCTTTTAGTCGAGTCATCCCCTTTGATTCCTATACGACGTACCTTTTAGTCGAGTCATCCCCATTGACCCCTAGAATACGTACCTTTTAGTCGAGTCATTTCCTTTGATTCCTATAACACGTACCTTTTAGTCGAGTAATCCCCTTTGATTCGTATAAGACGTACCTTTTAGTCGAGTCAACCCCTTTGATTCCTATAAGACGTACCTTTTAGTTGAGTCATTTCTTTTGATACCTTGAAGATGTACCTTTTAGTCGATTCATTTCCCTTGATTCCTATGAGAGGTACCATTTAGTCGAGTCATCCCCTTAGATTTCTATAAAAGGTACCTTTTAGATGAGTCATCTCCTTTGATTCCTATAAGACGTACCTTTTAGTTGAGTCATTTCCTTTGATTCCTAGAAAACGTACCTTTTAGTCGAGACATTTCCCTTGATTCCTATAAGACGTACCTTTTAGTCGAGTCATCCCCTTTGATTCCTATAAAACGTACCTTTTAGTCGAGTCATCCCCTTTGATTCCTATAAGACGTACATTTTAGTCGTGTCATCCCCTTTGATTCATATAAGACGTACCTTTTAGTTGAGACATTTCCTTTGATTCCTTGAAGACGTAACTTTTAGTCGAGTCATTTCCCTTGATTCCTATAAGACGTACCTTTTAGTCGAGTTATTTCCTATGATTCCTAGAAGACGTAACTTTTAGTCGAGTCATCCCCTTTGATTCCTATAAGACCTACCTTTTAGTCGAGTCATCCTCTTTGATTCCTATAAGACGTACCTTTTATTTGAGTCATTTCTATTGATTCCATGAAGACGTACCTTTTAGTCGAGTCATTTCCCTTTATTCCTATAAGACGTACCTTTTAGTAGAGTCATCCCCTTAGATTCCTATAAAAGGTACCTTTTAGTTGAGTCATCTCCTTTGATTCCAATAAGACGTACCTTTTAGTTGACTCTTTTCTTTGATTCCTAGAATACGTACCTTTTAGTCGAGTCATTTCCCTTGATTTCTATAAGACATACCTTTTAGTCGAGTCATCCCCTTTGATTCCTATACAACGTACCTTTTAGTCGAGTCATCCCCTTTGATTCCTATAAGACGTACCTTTTAGTCGAGTCATCCCCTTTGATTCCTATAAGACGTACCTTTTAATTGAGTCATTTCCTTTGATTCCTTGAAGAAGTACCTTTTAGTCGAGTCATTTCCCTTGATTCCTAAAAGACGTACCTTTTAGTCGAGTCATCCCTTTAGATTCCTATAAGACGTACCTTTTAGTTGAGTTATCTCCTTTGATTCCTATATGACGTACCTTTTAGTTGAGTCATTTCCTTTGATTCCAAGAAAAAGTACCGTTTAGTCGAATCATTTCCCTTGATTCCTATAAGACGTAACTTTTAGTCGAGTCATCCCCTTTGATTCCTATAAAACGTACCTTTTAGTCGAGTCATCCCCTTTGATTCCGATAAGACGTACCTTTTAGTCGAGTCATCCCCTTTGATTCCTATAAGATGTACCTTTTAGTCGAGTCATTTCACTTGATTCCAATAAGACGTACCTTTTAGTTGAGTCATCCCCTTGGATTCCTATGAGACGTACCTTTTGGTCGAGTTATCCCCTTTGATTCCTATAAGACGTACCTTTAAGTCGAGTCATCCCCTTTGATTCCTAAAAGATGTGCCTTTTAGTCGAGTCATTTCCCTTGATTCCTATAAGACGTACCTTTTAGTCGAGTCATCTCCTTTGATTCCTATAAGACGTACCTTTTAGTTGAGTCATCCCCTTGGATTCCAATAAGACGTACCTTTTGGTCAAGTCATCCCCTTTGATTCCTATAAGACGTACCTTTTAGTCAAGTCATCCCCTTTGATTCCTAAAAGATGTGCCTTTTAGTCGAGTCATTTCCCTTCATTCCTATAAGACGTACCTTTTAGTCGAGTCATCCCCTTTGATTCCTAAAAGATGTGCCTTTTAGTCGAGTCATTTCCCTTGATTCCTATAAGACGTACCTTTTAGTTGAGCCATCGCCTTTGATTCCTATAAGACGTACCTTTTAGTCGAGTGATCCCGTTTGATTCCTATAAGACGTTACTTTTAGTCGAGTCATCCCCTTTGACCCCTAGAAGACGTTCATTTTAGTCGAGTCATTTCCTTTGATTCGTATAAGACGTACCTTTTAGACGAGTCATTTCCTTTGAATCCTATAAGACGTACCTTTTAGTCGAGTCATCCACGTTGACCCCTAAAATACGTACCTTTTAGTCGAGTCATCCCCTTTGATTCCTATAAGACGTACTTTTTAGTTGAGTTATTTCCTTTGATTCCTTGAAGACGTACGTTTTAGTCGAGTCATTTCTCTTGATTCCTATAAGACGTACCTTTTAGTCGAGTCATCCCCTTTGATTCCTATAAAACGTACCTTTTAGTCGAGTCATCTAATTTGATTCCTATAAGACGTACCTTTTAGTTGAGTCATTTCCTTTGATTCCTTGAAGACGTAACTTTTAGTCGAGTAATTTCACATGATTCCTATAAGACGTACCTTTATGTCGAGTCATCCCCTTTGATTCCTATAAGACGTACCTGTTAGTCGAGTCATCCCCTTTGATTCCTATAAGACGTACCTTTTAGTCGAGTCATCCCATTTGATTCCTAAAAGACGTACCTTTTAGTCGAGTCATTTCCCTTGATTCCTATAAGACGTACCTTTTAGTCGAGTCATCCCTATTGATTCCTATAAGACGTACCTTTTAGTAGATTCATCCCTTTAGATTCCTATAAGACGTACCTTTTAGTCGAGTCATCCCCTTTGATTCCTCGAAGACGTACCTTTTAGTCGAGTCACTTCTCTTAATTCCTGTAAGACATAACTTTTAGTCGAGTCATTCCATTTGATTCCTATAAGACGTACCTTTTAGTTGAGTCATTTCCTTTGATTCCTCGAAGACGTACCATTTAGTCGAGTCATTTCCCGTGATTCCTATTAGACGTACCTTTTAGTCGAGTAATCCCCTTTGATTCCTATAAAATGTATCTTTTAGTCGAGTCATCCCCTTTGATTCCTATAAGACATTCCTTTTAGTCAAGTCATCCCCTTTGACCCATAGAAGACGTACCTTTTAGTCGAGTCATTTCCCATGATTTCTATAAGACATACCTTTTAGTCGAGTCATCCCCTTTGATTCCTATACAACGTACCTTTTAGTCGAGTCATCCTCTTTGATTCCTATAAGACGTACCTTTTAGTCGAGTCATCCCCTTTGATTCCTATAAGACGTACCTTTTAGTTGAGTCATTTCCTTTGATTCCTTGAAGAAGTACCTTTTAGTCGAGTCATTTCCCTTGATTCCTATAAGACGTACCTGTTAGTCGAGTCATCCCCTTTGATTCCTATAAGACGTACCTTTTAGTCGAGTCATCCCATTTGATTCCTAGAAGACATACCTTTTAGTCGAGTCATTTCCCTTGATTCCTATATGACGTACCTTTTAGTCGAGTCATCCCCATTGATTCCTATAAGACGTACCTTTTAGTCGAGTCATCCCTTTAGATTCTTATAAGACGTACCTTTTTGTCGAGTCATCCCCTTTGATTCCTCAAAGACGTACCTTTTAGTCGACTCACGTCCCTTGATTCCTTTAAGAAGTACCTTTTAGTCGAGTCATTCTATTTGATTCCTGTAAGACGTACCTTTTAGTTGAGTCGTTTCCTTTGATTCCTCGAAGACGTACCGTTTAGTCGGGTCATTTCCCTTAATTTCTATAAGACGTACCTTTTAGTCGAGTCATCCCCTTAGATTCCTATAAGACGTATCTTTTAGTTGAGTCATCCCCTTTGATTCCTATACAACGTACCTTTTAGTCGAGTCATCCTCTTTGATTCCTATAAGACAGACCTTTTAGTCGAGTCATCCCCTTTGATTCCTATAAGACGTACCTTTTAGTTGAGTCATTTCCCTTGATTCCTATAAGACGTACTTTTTAGTCGAGTCATCCACTTTGATTCCTATAAGACGTACCTTTTAGTCGAGTCATCCCCTAGGACACCTATAAGACGTACCTTTTGGTCGAGTCATCCCCTTTGTTTCCTATAAGACGTACCATTTAGTCGAGTCATCCCCTTTGATTCCTAAAAGATATGCCTTTTAGTCGAGTCATTTCCCTTGATTCCTATTAGACGTACCTTTTAGTCGAGTAATCCCCTTTGATTCCTATAAAACGTACCTTTTAGTCGAGTCATCCCCTTTGATTCCTATAAGACATACCTTTTAGTCGAGTCATCCCCTTTGACCCATAGAAGACGTACCTTTTAGTCGAGTCATTTCCTTTGATTCCTATAAGACGTACCTTTTTGTCGAGTCATTTCCTTTGATTCCTATAAGACGTACCTTTTAGTCGAGTCATCCACTTTGACCCCTAGAATTCATATCTTTTAGTCGAGTCATCCCCATTGATTCCTATAAGACGTACCGTTGAGTTGAGTCATTTCCTTTGATTCCTTGATGACGGACCTTTTAGTCGAGTCATTTCCCTTGATTCCTATAAGACGTACCTTTTAGTCGAGTCATCCCCTTAGATTCTTATAAGACGTACCTTTTAGTCGAGTCATCTCCTTTGATTCCTATAAGACGTACCTTTTAGTTGAGTCATTTACTTTGATTCATAGAAAACGTACCATTTAGTCGAGTCATTTGACTTGATTCCTATAAGACGTACCTTTTAGTCGAGTCATCCCCTTTTATTCCTATAAGATGTACCTTTTAGTCGAGTCATCCCCTTTGATTCATATAAGATGTTCCTTTTAGTCGAGTCATCCCATTTGATTCCAAGAAGACGTACCTTTTAGTCGTGTCATTTCCCTTGATTCCTATAAGACGTATCTTTTAGTCGAGTCATCCCCTTTGATTCCTATAAGACGTATCTTTTAGTCGAGTCATCCCTATCGATTCCTATAAGACATACCTTTTAGTCGAGTCATCCCCTTTTTTTCTTATAAGACGTACCTTTTAGTCGAGTCATCCCCTTTGATTCCTATACGACGTACCTTTTAGTCGAGTCATCCCCATTGACCCCTAGAATACGTACCTTTTAGTCGAGTCATTTCCTTTGATTCCTATAACACGTACCTTTTAGTCGAGTAATCCCCTTTGATTCGTATAAGACGTACCTTTTAGTCGAGTCAACCCCTTTGATTCCTATAAGACGTACCTTTTAGTTGAGTCATTTCTTTTGATACCTTGAAGATGTACCTTTTAGTCGATTCATTTCCCTTGATTCCTATGAGAGGTACCATTTAGTCGAGTCATCCCCTTAGATTTCTATAAAAGGTACCTTTTAGATGAGTCATCTCCTTTGATTCCTATAAGACGTACCTTTTAGTTGAGTCATTTCCTTTGATTCCTAGAAAACGTACCTTTTAGTCGAGACATTTCCCTTGATTCCTATAAGACGTACCTTTTAGTCGAGTCATCCCCTTTGATTCCTATAAAACGTACCTTTTAGTCGAGTCATCCCCTTTGATTCCTATAAGACGTACATTTTAGTCGTGTCATCCCCTTTGATTCATATAAGACGTACCTTTTAGTCGAGACATTTCCTTTGATTCCTTGAAGACGTAACTTTTAGTCGAGTCATTTCCCTTGATTCCTATAAGACGTACCTTTTAGTCGAGTTATTTCCTATGATTCCTAGAAGACGTAACTTTTAGTCGAGTCATCCCCTTTGATTCCTATAAGACGTACCTTTTAGTCGAGTCATCCTCTTTGATTCCTATAAGACGTACCTTTTATTTGAGTCATTTCTATTGATTCCATGAAGACGTACCTTTTAGTCGAGTCATTTCCCTTTATTCCTATAAGACGTACCTTTTAGTAGAGTCATCCCCTTAGATTCCTATAAAAGGTACCTTTTACTTGAGTCATCTCCTTTGATTCCAATAAGACGTACCTTTTAGTTGACTCTTTTCTTTGATTCCTAGAATACGTACCTTTTAGTCGAGTCATTTCCCTTGATTTCTATAAGACATACCTTTTAGTCGAGTCATCCCCTTTGATTCCTATACAACGTACCTTTTAGTCGAGTCATCCCCTTTGATTCCTATAAGACGTACCTTTTAGTCGAGTCATCCCCTTTGATTCCTATAAGACGTACCTTTTAGTTGAGTCATTTCCTTTGATTCCTTGAAGAAGTACCTTTTAGTCGAGTCATTTCCCTTGATTCCTAAAAGACGTACCTTTTAGTCGAGTCATCCCTTTAGATTCCTATAAGACGTACCTTTTAGTTGAGTTATCTCCTTTGATTCCTATATGACGTACCTTTTAGTTGAGTCATTTCCTTTGATTCCAAGAAAAAGTACCGTTTAGTCGAGTCATTTCCCTTGATTCCTATAAGACGTAACTTTTAGTCGAGTCATCCCCTTTGATTCCTATAAAACGTACCTTTTAGTCGAGTCATCCCCTTTGATTCCGAGAAGACGTACCTTTTAGTCGAGTCATCCCCTTTGATTCCTATAAGATGTACCTTTTAGTCGAGTCATTTCACTTGATTCCAATAAGACGTACCTTTTAGTTGAGTCATCCCCTTGGATTCCTATGAGACGTACCTTTTGGTCGAGTTATCCCCTTTGATTCCTATAAGACGTACCTTTAAGTCGAGTCATCCCCTTTGATTCCTAAAAGATGTGCCTTTTAGTCGAGTCATTTCCCTTGATTCCTATAAGACGTACCTTTTAGTCGAGTCATCTCCTTTGATTCCTATAAGACGTACCTTTTAGTTGAGTCATCCCCTTGGATTCCAATAAGACGTACCTTTTGGTCAAGTCATCCCCTTTGATTCCTATAAGACGTACCTTTTAGTCAAGTCATCCCCTTTGATTCCTAAAAGATGTGCCTTTTAGTCGAGTCATTTCCCTTCATTCCTATAAGACGTACCTTTTAGTCGAGTCATCCCCTTTGATTCCTAAAAGATGTGCCTTTTAGTCGAGTCATTTCCCTTGATTCCTATAAGACGTACCTTTTAGTTGAGCCATCGCCTTTGATTCCTATAAGACGTACCTTTTAGTCGAGTGATCCCGTTTGATTCCTAAAAGATGTGCCTTTTAGTCGAGTCATTTCCCTTCATTCCTATAAGACGTACCTTTTAGTCGAGTCATCCCCTTTGATTCCTAAAAGATGTGCCTTTTAGTCGAGTCATTTCCCTTGATTCCTATAAGACGTACCTTTTAGTTGAGCCATCGCCTTTGATTCCTATAAGACGTACCTTTTAGTCGAGTGATCCCGTTTGATTCCTATAAGACGTTACTTTTAGTCGAGTCATCCCCTTTGACCCCTAGAAGACGTTCATTTTAGTCGAGTCATTTCCTTTGATTCGTATAAGACGTACCTTTTAGACGAGTCATTTCCTTTGAATCCTATAAGACGTACCTTTTAGTCGAGTCATCCACGTTGACCCCTAAAATACGTACCTTTTAGTCGAGTCATCCCCTTTGATTCCTATAAGACGTACTTTTTAGTTGAGTTATTTCCTTTGATTCCTTGAAGACGAACGTTTTAGTCGAGTCATTTCTCTTGATTCCTATAAGACGTACCTTTTAGTCGAGTCATCCCCTTTGATTCCTATAAAACGTACCTTTTAGTCGAGTCATCTAATTTGATTCCTATAAGACGTACCTTTTAGTTGAGTCATTTCCTTTGATTCCTTGAAGACGTAACTTTTAGTCGAGTAATTTCACATGATTCCTATAAGACGTACCTTTATGTCGAGTCATCCCCTTTGATTCCTATAAGACGTACCTGTTAGTCGAGTCATCCCCTTTGATTCCTATAAGACGTACCTTTTAGTCGAGTCATCCCATTTGATTCCTAAAAGACGTACCTTTTAGTCGAGTCATTTCCCTTGATTCCTATAAGACGTACCTTTTAGTCGAGTCATCCCTATTGATTCCTATAAGACGTACCTTTTAGTCGATTCATCCCTTTAGATTCCTATAAGACGTACCTTTTAGTCGAGTCATCCCCTTTGATTCCTCGAGGACGTACCTTTTAGTCGAGTCACTTCTCTTGATTCCTGTAAGACGTAACTTTTAGTCGAGTCATTCCATTTGATTCCTATAAGACGTACCTTTTAGTTGAGTCATTTCCTTTGATTCCTCGAAGACGTACCATTTAGTCGAGTCATTTCCCGTGATTCCTATTAGACGTACCTTTTAGTCGAGTAATCCCCTTTGATTCCTATAAAATGTATCTTTTAGTCGAGTCATCCCCTTTGATTCCTATAAGACATTCCTTTTAGTCAAGTCATCCCCTTTGACCCATAGAAGACGTACCTTTTAGTCGAGTCATTTCCTTTGATTCCTATAAGACGTACCTTTTTGTTGGGTCATTTCCTTTGATTCCTATAAGACGTACCTTTTAGTCGAGTCATCCCCTTTGATTCCTATAAGATGTACCTTTTAGTCGAGTCATCCCCTTTGATTCATATAAGATGTTCCTTTTAGTGGAGTCATCCCATTTG
Organism: Capsicum pubescens; assembly: GCA_030864215.1. Lineage (NCBI taxonomy): Eukaryota > Viridiplantae > Streptophyta > Magnoliopsida > Solanales > Solanaceae > Capsicum > Capsicum pubescens. The sequence goes on along the minus strand of CM061545.1, from coordinate 294,458,739 downwards.
ATTCCTAGAAGACGTACCTTTTAGTCGAGTCATTTCCCTTGATTCCTTTAAGCCGTACCTTTTATTCTAGTCATTCCATTTGATTCCTATAAGACGTACCTTTTAGTAGAGTCATCCCCTTTGACCACTAGAAGACATACCATTTAGTCATTTCCTTTGATTCCTTGAAGACGTACCTTTTAGTCGAGTCATCCCTTTTGATTCCAATAAGACGTACCTTTATGTCGAGTCATCCCCTTTGATTCCTATAAGACGTACCTGTTAGTCGAGTCATCCCCTTTGATTCCTATAAGACGTACCTTTTAGTCGAGTCATCCCATTTGATTCCTAGAAGACGTACCTTTTAGTCGAGTCATTTCCCTTGATTCCTATAAGACGTACCTTTTAGTCGAGTCATCCCCATTGATTCCTATAAGACGTACCTTTTAGTCGAGTCATCCCTTTAGATTCCTATAATACATACCTTTTAGTCGAGTAATCCCCTTTGATTCCTCGAAGACGTACCTTTTAGTCGAGTCACATCCCTTGATTCCTTTAAGACGTACCTTTTAGTCGAGTCATTCCATTTGATTCCTGTAAGACGTACCTTTTAGTTGAGTCATTTCCTTTGATTCCTCGAAGACGTACCGTTTAGTCGAGTCATTTCCCTTAATTTCTATAAGACGTACCTTTTAGTCGAGTCATCCCCTTAGATTCCTATAAGACGTATCTTTTAGTTGAGTCATCCCCTTTGATTCCTATACAACGTACCTTTTAGTCGAGTCATCCTCTTTGATTCCTATAAGACGTACCTTTTAGTCGAGTCATCCCCTTTGATTCCTATAAGACGTACCTTTTAGTTGAGTCATTTCCCTTGATTCCTATAAGACGTACTTTTTAGTCGAGTCATCCACTTTGATTCCTATAAGACGTACCTTTTAGTCGAGTCATCCCCTAGGACACCTATAAGACGTACCTTTTGGTCGAGTCATCCCCTTTGTTTCCTATAAGACGTACCATTTAGTCGAGTCATCCCCTTTGATTCCTAAAAGATATGCCTTTTAGTCGAGTCATTTCCCTTGATTCCTATTAGACGTACCTTTTAGTCGAGTAATCCCCTTTGATTCCTATAAAACGTACCTTTTAGTCGAGTCATCCCCTTTGATTCCTATAAGACATACCTTTTAGTCGAGTCATCCCCTTTGACCCATAGAAGACGTACCTTTTAGTCGAGTCATTTCCTTTGATTCCTATAAGACGTACCTTTTTGTCGAGTCATTTCCTTTGATTCCTATAAGACGTACCTTTTAGTCGAGTCATCCACTTTGACCCCTAGAATTCATATCTTTTAGTCGAGTCATCCCCATTGATTCCTATAAGACGTACCGTTTAGTTGAGTCATTTCCTTTGATTCCTTGATGACGTACCTTTTAGTCGAGTCATTTCCCTTGATTCCTATAAGACGTACCTTTTAGTCGAGTCATCCCCTTAGATTCCTATAAGACGTACCTTTTAGTCGAGTGATCTCCTTTGATTCCTATAAGACGTACCTTTTAGTTGAGTCATTTACTTTGATTCATAGAAAACGTACCATTTAGTCGAGTCATTTAACTTGATTCCTATAAGACGTACCTTTTAGTCGAGTCATCCCCTTTTATTCCTATAAGATGTACCTTTTAGTCGAATCATCCCCTTTGATTCATATAAGATGTTCCTTTTAGTCGAGTCATCCCATTTGATTCCTAGAAGACGTACCTTGTAGTCGAGTCATTTCCCTTGATTCCTATAAGACATATCTTTTAGTCTAGTCATCCCCTTTGATTCCTATAAGACGTATCTTTTAGTCGAGTCATCCCTATCGATTCCTATAAGACATACCTTTTAGTCGAGTCATCCCCTTTTTTTCCTATAAGACGTACCTTTTAGTCGAGTCATCCCCTTTGATTCCTATACGACGTACCTTTTAGTCGAGTCATCCCCTTTGACCCCTAGAATATGTACCTTTTAGTCGAGTCATTTCCTTTGATTCCTATAACACGTACCTTTTAGTCGAGTAATCCCCTTTGATTCGTATAAGACGTACCTTTTAGTCGAGTCAACCCCTTTGATTCCTATAAGACGTACCTTTTAGTTGAGTCATTTCTTTTGATACCTTGAAGATGTACCTTTTAGTCGATTCATTTCCCTTGATTCCTATAAGAGGTACCATTTAGTCGAGTCATCCCCTTAGATTTCTATAAAAGGTACCTTTTAGATGAGTCATCTCCTTTGATTCCTATAAGACGTACCTTTTAGTTAAGTCATTTCCTTTGATTCCTAGAAAACGTACCTTTTAGTCGAGACATTTCCCTTGATTCCTATAAGACGTACCTTTTAGTCGAGTCATCCCCTTTGATTCCTATAAAACGTACCTTTTAGTCGAGTCATCCCCTTAGATTCCTATAAGACGTACATTTTAGTCGTGTCATCCCCTTTGATTCATATAAGACATACCTTTTAGTTGAGACATTTCCTTTGATTCCTTGATGACGTAACTTTTAGTCGAGTCATTTCCCTTGATTCCTATAAGACGTACCTTTTAGTCGAGTTATTTCCTATGATTCCTAGAAGACGTAACTTTTAGTCGAGTCATCCCCTTTGATTCCTATAAGACGTACCTTTTAGTCGAGTCATCCTCTTTGATTCCTATAAGATGTACCTTTTATTTGAGTCATTTCTATTGATTCCATGAAGACGTACCTTTTAGTCGAGTCATTTCCCTTTATTCCTATAAGACGTACCTTTTAGTCGAGTCATCCCCTGAGATTCCTATAAAAGGTACCTTTTAGTTGAGTCATCTCCATTGATTCCAATAAGACGTACCTTTTAGTTGACTCTTTTCTTTGATTCCTAGAATACGTACCTTTTAGTCTAGTCATTTCCCTTGATTTCTATAAGACATACCTTTTAGTTGAGTCATCCCCTTTGATTCCTATACAACGTACCTTTTAGTCGAGTCATCCCCTTTGATTCCTATAAGGCGTACCTTTTAGTCGAGTCATCCCCTTTGATTCCTATAAGACGTACCTTTTAGTTGAGTCATTTCCTTTGATTCCTTGAAGAAGTACCTTTTAGTCGAGTCATTTCCCTTGATTCCTAAAAGACGTACCTTTTAGTCGAGTCATCCCTTTAGATTCCTATAAGACGTACCTTTTAGTTGAGTCATCTCTTTTGATTCCTATATGACGTACCTTTTAGTTGAGTCATTTCCTTTGATTCCAAGAAAAAGTACCGTTTAGTCGAGTCATTTCCCTTGATTCCTATAAGACGTAACTTTTAGTCGAGTCATCCCCTTTGATTCCTATAAAACGTACCTTTTACTCGAGTCATCCCCTTTGATTCCGATAAGACGTACCTTTTAGTCGAGTCATCCCCTTTGATTCCTATAAGATGTACCTTTTAGTCGAGTCATTTCACTTGATTCCTATAAGACGTACCTTTTAGTTGAGTCATCCCCTTGCATTCCTATGAGACGTACCTTTTGGTCGAGTTATCCCCTTTGATTCCTATAAGACGTACCTTTAAGTCGAGTCATCCCCTTTGATTCCTAAAAGATGTGCCTTTTAGTCGAGTCATTTCCCTTGATTCCTATAAGACGTACCTTTTAGTCGAGTCATCTCCTTTGATTCCTATAAGACGTACCTTTTAGTTGAGTCATCCCCTTGGATTCCAATAAGACGTACCTTTTGGTCAAGTCATCCCCTTTGATTCCTATAAGACGTACCTTTTAGTCAAGTCATCCCCTTTGATTCCTAAAAGATGTGCCTTTTAGTCGAGTCATTTCCCTTGATTCCTATAAGACGTACCTTTTAGTCGAGTCATCCCCTTTGATTCCTAAAAGATGTGCCTCTTAGTCGAGTCATTTCCCTTGATTCCTATAAGACGTACCTTTTAGTTGAGCCATAGCCTTTGATTCCTATAAGACGTACCTTTTAGTCGAGTGATCCCGTTTGATTCCTATAAGACGTTACTTTTAGTCGAGTCATCCCCTTTGACCCCTAGAAGACGTTCATTTTAGTCGAGTCATTTCCTTTGATTCGTATAAGACGTACCTTTTAGACGAGTCATTTCCTTTGAATCCTATAAGACGTACCTTTTAGTCGAGTCATCCACGTTGACCCCTAAAATACGTACCTTTTAGTCGAGTCATCCCCTTTGATTCCTATAAGACGTACTTTTTAGTTGAGTCATTTCCTTTGATTCCTTGAAGACGTACGTTTTAGTCGAGTCATTTCTCTTGATTCCTATAAGACGTACCTTTTAGTCGAGTCATCCCCTTTGATTCCTATAAAACGTACCTTTTAGTCGAGTCATCTAATTTGATTCCTATAAGACGTACCTTTTAGTTGAGTCATTTCCTTTGATTCCTTGAAGACGTAACTTTTAGTCGAGTAATTTCACATGATTCCTATAAGACGTACCTTTATGTCGAGTCATCCCCTTTGATTCCTATAAGACGTACCTGTTAGTCGAGTCATCCCCTTTGATTCCTATAAGACGTACCTTTTAGTCGAGTCATCCCATTTGATTCCTAAAAGACGTACCTTTTAGTCGAGTCATTTCCCTTGATTCCTATAAGACGTACCTTTTAGTCGAGTCATCCCTATTGATTCCTATAAGACGTATCTTTTAGTCGATTCATCCCTTTAGATTCCTATAAGACGTACCTTTTAGTCGAGTCATCCCCTTTGATTCCTCGAAGACGTACCTTTTAGTCGAGTCACTTCTCTTGATTCCTGTAAGACGTAACTTTTAGTCGAGTCATTCCATTTGATTCCTATAAGACGTACCTTTTAGTTGAATCATTTCCTTTGATTCCTCGAAGACGTACCATTTAGTCGAGTCATTTCCCGTGATTCCTATTAGACGTACCTTTTAGTCGAGTAATCCTCTTTGATTCCTATAAAACGTACCTTTTAGTCGAGTCATCCCCTTTGATTCCTATAAGACATTCCTTTTAGTCAAGTCATCCCCTTTGACCCATAGAAGACGTACCTTTTAGTCGAGTCATTTCCTTTGATTCCTATAAGACGTACCTTTTTGTTGAGTCATTTCCTTTGATTCCTATAAGACGTACCTTTTAGTCGAGTCATCAACTTTGACCCCTAGAATTCATATCTTTTAGTCGAGTCATCCCCTTTGATTCCTATAAGACGTACCTTTTAGTTGAGTCATTTCCTTTGATTCCTTGAAGACGTACCTTTTAGTCGAGTCATTTCCTTTGATTCCTATAAGACGTACCTTTTAATCGAGTCATCCCCTTAGATTCCTATAAGACGTACCTTTTAGTCGAGTCATCTCCATTGATTCCTATAAGACGTACCATTTAGTTGAGTCATTTACTTTGATTCATAGAAAACGTACCATTTAGACGAGTCATTTGACTTGATTCCTATAAGACGTACCTTTTAGTCGAGTCATCCCCTTTGATTCCTATAAGATGTACCTTTTAGTCGAGTCATTCCCTTTGATTCATATAAGATGTTCCTTTTAGTGGAGTCATCCCATTTGATTCCTAGAAGACGTACCTTTTAGTCGAGTCATTTCCCTTGATTCCTTTAAGCCGTACCTTTTAGTCGAGTCATTCCCTTTGATTCCTATAAGACGTACCTTTTAGTAGAGTCATCCCCTTTGACCACTAGAAGACATCCCATTTAGTCATTTCCTTTGATTCCTTGAAGACGTACCTTTTAGTCGAGTCATCCCTTTTGATTCCAATAAGACGTACCTTTATGTCGAGTCATCCCCTTTGATTCCTATAAGACGTACCTGTTAGTCGAGTCATCCCCTTTGATTCCTATAAGACGTACCTTTTAGTCGAGTCATCCCATTTGATTCCTAGAAGACGTACCTTTTAGTCGTGTCATTTCCCTTTATTCCTATAAGACGTACCTTTTAGTCGAGTCATCCCCATTGATTCCTATAAGACGTAACTTTTAGTCGAGTCATCCCTTTAGATTCCTATAATACGTACCTTTTAGTCGAGTAATCCCCTTTGATTCCTCGAAGACGTACCTTTAAGTCGAGTCACATCCCTTGATTCCTTTAAGACATACCTTTTAGTCGAGTCATTCCATTTGATTCCTGTAAGACGTACCTTTTAGTTGAGTCATTTCCTTTGATTCCTCGAAGACGTACCGTTTAGTCGAGTCATTTCCCTTAATTGCAATAAGACGTACCTTTTAGTCGAGTCATCCCCTTGGTTTCCTATAAGACGTACCTTTTAGTTTAGTCATCTCCTTTGATTCCTATAAGACGTACCTTTGGTTGAGTCATTTCCTTTGATTCCTAGAAAACGTACCTTTTAGTCGAGTCATTTCCCTTGATTCCAATAAGACGTACCTTTTAGTCGAGTCATCCCCTTTGATTCCTATAAAACGTACCTTTTAGTCGAGTCATCCCCTTTGATTATTATAAGACGTACCTTTTAGTCGATTCATCCCCTTTGATTCCTATAAGACGTACCTTTTAGTTGAGTCATTTCCCTTGATTCCTATAAGACGTACTTTTTAGTCGAGTCATCCACTTTGATTCCTATAAGACGTACCTTTCAGTCGAGTCATCCCCTAGGATTCTTTTAGACGTACCTTTTGGTCGAGTAATCCCCTTTGTTTCCTAAAAGACGTACCGTTTAGTCGAGTCATCCCCTTTGATTCCTAAAAGATGTGCCTTTTAGTCGAGTCATTTCCCGTGATTCCTATTAGACGTACCTTTTAGTCGAGTAATCCCCTTTGATTCCTATAAAACGTACCTTTTAGTCGAGTCATCCACTTTGATTCTTATAAGACATACCTTTTAGTCGAGTCATCCCCTTTGACCCATAGAAGACGTACCTTTTAGTCGATTCATTTCCTTTGATTCCTATAAGACGTACCTTTTTGTCGAGTCATTTCCTTTGTTTCCTATAAGACGTACCTTTTAGTCGAGTCATCCACATTGACCCCTAGAATTCATATCTTTTAGTCGAGTCATCCCCTTTAATTCCTATAAGACGTACATTTTAGTTGAGTTATTTCCTTTGATTCCTTGAAAACGTACCTTTTAGTCGAGTCATTTCCCTTGATTCCTATAAGACGTACCTTTTAGTCGAGTCATCCCCTTAGATTCCTATAAGACGTACCTTTTAGTCGAGTCATCTCAATTGATTCCTATAAGACGTACCTTTTAGTTGAGTCATTTACTTTGATTCATAGAAAACGTACCATTTAGTCGAGTCATTTGACTTGATTCCTATAAGACGTACCTTTTAGTCGAGTCATCCCCTTTGATTCCTATGAGATGTACCTTTTAGTCGAGTCATCCCCTTTGATTCATATAAGATGTTCCTTTTAGTCGAGTCATCCCATTTGATTCCTAGAAGACGTACCTTTTAGTCGAGTTATTTCCCTTGATTCTATAAGACGTACCTTTTAGTCGAGTCATTTCCCGTGATTCCTATTAGACGTACCTTTTAGTCGAGTAATCCCCTTTGATTCCTATAAAACGTACCTTTTAGTCGAGTCATTCCCTTTGATTCCTATAAGACGTACCTTTTAGTAGAGTCATCCCCTTTGACCACTAGAAGACATACCATTTAGTCATTTCCTTTGATTCCTTGAAGACGTACCTTTTAGTCGAGTCATCCCTTTTGATTCCAATAAGACGTACCTTTATGTCGAGTCATCCCCTTTGATTCCTATAAGACGTACCTGTTAGTCGAGTCATCCCCTTTGATTCCTATAAGACGTACCTTTTAGTCGAGTCATCCCATTTGATTCCTAGAAGACGTACCTTTTAGTCGAGTCATTTCCCTTGATTCCTATAAGACGTACCTTATAGTCGAGTCATCCCCATTGATTCCTATAAGACGTACCTTTTAGTCGAGTCATCCCTTTAGATTCCTATAATACGTACCTTTTAGTCGAGTAATCCCCTTTGATTCCTCGAAGACGTACCTTTTAGTCGAGTCACATCCCTTGATTCCTTTAAGACGTACCTTTTAGTCGAGTCATTCCATTTGATTCCTGTAAGACGTACCTTTTAGTTGAGTCATTTCCTTTGATTCCTCGAAGACGTACCGTTTAGTCGAGTCATTTCCCTTAATTGCAATAAGACGTACCTTTTAGTCGAGTCATCCCCTTGGTTTCCTATAAGACGTACCTTTTAGTTTAGTCATCTCCTTTGATTCCTATAAGACGTACCTTTGGTTGAGTCATTTCCTTTGATTCCTAGAAAACGTACCTTTTAGTCGAGTCATTTCCCTTGATTCCAATAAGACGTACCTTTTAGTCGAGTCATCCCCTTTGATTCCTATAAAACGTACCTTTTAGTCGAGTCATCCCCTTTGATTATTATAAGACGTACCTTTTAGTCGAGTCATCCCCTTTGATTCCTATAAGACGTACCTTTTAGTTGAGTCATTTCCCTTGATTCCTATAAGACGTACTTTTTAGTCGAGTCATCCACTTTGATTCCTATAAGACGTACCTTTCAGTCGAGTCATCCCCTAGGATTCTTTTAGACGTACCTTTTGGTCGAGTCATCCCCTTTGTTTCCTATAAGATGTACCGTTTAGTCGAGTCATCCCCTTTGATTCCTAAAAGATGTGCCATTTAGTCGAGTCATTTCCCGTGATTCCTATTAGACGTACCTTTTAGTCGAGTAATCCCCTTTGATTCCTATAAAACGTACCTTTTAGTCGAGTCATCCCCATTTGATTCCTATAAGACGTACCTTTTAGTTGAGTCATTTCCTTTGATTCCTTGAAGACGTAACTTTTAGTCGAGTAATTTCACATGATTCCTATAAGACGTACCTTTATGTCGAGTCATCCCCTTTGATTCCTATAAGACGTACCTGTTAGTCGAGTCATCCCCTTTGATTCCTATAAGACGTACCTTTTAGTCGAGTCATCCCATTTGATTCCTAAAAGACGTACCTTTTAGTCGAGTCATTTCCCTTGATTCCTATAAGACGTACCTTTTAGTCGAGTCATCCCTATTGATTCCTATAAGACGTATCTTTTAGTCGATTCATCCCTTTAGATTCCTATAAGACGTACCTTTTAGTCGAGTCATCCCCTTTGATTCCTCGAAGACGTACCTTTTAGTCGAGTCACTTCTCTTGATTCCTGTAAGATGTAACTTTTAGTCGAGTCATTCCATTTGATTCCTATAAGACGTACCTTTTAGTTGAGTCATTTCCTTTGATTCCTCGAAGACGTACCATTTAGTCGAGTCATTTCCCGTGATTCCTATTAGACGTACCTTTTAGTCGAGTAATCCTCTTTGATTCCTATAAAACGTACCTTTTAGTCGAGTCATCCCCTTTGATTCCTATAAGACATTCCTTTTAGTCAAGTCATCCCCTTTGACCCATAGAAGACGTACCTTTTAGTCGAGTCATTTCCTTTGATTCCTATAAGACGTACCTTTTTGTTGAGTCATTTCCTTTGATTCCTATAAGACGTACCTTTTAGTCGAGTCATCAACTTTGACCCCTAGAATTCATATCTTTTAGTCGAGTCATCCCCTTTGATTCCTATAAGACGTACCTTTTAGTTGAGTCATTTCCTTTGATTCCTTGAAGACGTACCTTTTAGTCGAGTCATTTCCTTTGATTCCTATAAGACGTACCTTTTAATCGAGTCATCCCCTTAGATTCCTATAAGACGTACCTTTTAGTCGAGTCATCTCCATTGATTCCTATAAGACGTACCATTTAGTTGAGTCATTTACTTTGATTCATAGAAAACGTACCATTTAGACGAGTCATTTGACTTGATTCCTATAAGATGTACCTTTTAGTCGAGTCATCCCCTTTGATTCCTATAAGATGTACCTTTTAGTCGAGTCATTCCCTTTGATTCATATAAGATGTTCCTTTTAGTGGAGTCATCCCATTTGATTCCTAGAAGACGTACCTTTTAGTCGAGTCATTTCCCTTGATTCCTTTAAGCCGTACCTTTTAGTCGAGTCATTCCCTTTGATTCCTATAAGACGTACCTTTTAGTAGAGTCATCCCCTTTGACCACTAGAAGACATACCATTTAGTCATTTCCTTTGATTCCTTGAAGACGTACCTTTTAGTCGAGTCATCCCTTTTGATTCCAATAAGACGTACCTTTATGTCGAGTCATCCCCTTTGATTCCTATAAGACGTACCTGTTAGTCGAGTCATCCCCTTTGATTCCTATAAGACGTACCTTTTAGTCGAGTCATCCCATTTGATTCCTAGAAGACGTACCTTTTAGTCGTGTCATTTCCCTTGATTCCTATAAGACGTACCTTTTAGTCGAGTCATCCCCATTGATTCCTATAAGACGTAACTTTTAGTCGAGTCATCCCTTTAGATTCCTATAATACGTACCTTTTAGTCGAGTAATCCCCTTTGATTCCTCGAAGACGTACCTTTTAGTCGAGTCACATCCCTTGATTCCTTTAAGACATACCTTTTAGTCGAGTAATTCCATTTGATTCCTGTAAGACGTACCTTTTAGTTGAGTCATTTCCTTTGATTCCTCGAAGACGTACCGTTTAGTCGAGTCATTTCCCTTAATTGCAATAAGACGTACCTTTTAGTCGAGTCATCCCCTTGGTTTCCTATAAGACGTACCTTTTAGTTTAGTCATCTCCTTTGATTCCTATAAGACGTACCTTTGGTTGAGTCATTTCCTTTGATTCTTAGAAAACGTACCTTTTAGTCGAGTCATTTCCCTTGATTCCAATAAGACGTACCTTTTAGTCGAGTCATCCCCTTTGATTCCTATAAAACGTACCTTTTAGTCGAGTCATCCCCTTTGATTATTATAAGACGTACCTTTTAGTCGAGTCATCCCCTTTGATTCCTATAAGACGTACCTTTTAGTTGAGTCATTTCCCTTGATTCCTATAAGACGTACTTTTTAGTCGAGTCATCCACTTTGATTCCTATAAGACGTACCTTTCAGTCGAGTCATCCCCTAGGATTCTTTTAGACGTACCTTTTGGTCGAGTCATCCCCTTTGTTTCCTATAAGATGTACCGTTTAGTCGAGTCATCCCCTTTGATTCCTAAAAGATGTGCCATTTAGTCGAGTCATTTCCCGTGATTCCTATTAGACGTACCTTTTAGTCGAGTAATCCCCTTTGATTCCTATAAAACGTACCTTTTAGTCGAGTCATCCCCATTTGATTCCTATAAGACGTACCTTTTAGTTGAGTCATTTCCTTTGATTCCTTGAAGACGTAACTTTTAGTCGAGTAATTTCACATGATTCCTATAAGACGTACCTGTATGTCGAGTCATCCCCTTTGATTCCTATAAGACGTACCTGTTAGTCGAGTCATCCCCTTTGATTCCTATAAGACGTACCTTTTAGTCGAGTCATCCCATTTGATTCCTAAAAGACGTACCTTTTAGTCGAGTCATTTCCCTTGATTCCTATAAGACGTACCTTTTAGTCGAGTCATCCCTATTGATTCCTATAAGACGTATCTTTTAGTCGATTCATCCCTTTAGATTCCTATAAGACGTACCTTTTAGTCGAGTCATCCTCTTTGATTCCTCGAAGACGTACCTTTTAGTCGAGTCACTTCTCTTGATTCCTGTAAGACGTAACTTTTAGTCGAGTCATTCCATTTGATTCCTATAAGACGTACCTTTTAGTTGAGTCATTTCCTTTGATTCCTCGAAGACGTACCATTTAGTCGAGTCATTTCCCGTGATTCCTATTAGACGTACCTTTTAGTCGAGTAATCCTCTTTGATTCCTATAAAACGTACCTTTTAGTCGAGTCATCCCCTTTGATTCCTATAAGACATTCCTTTTAGTCAAGTCATCCCCTTTGACCCATAGAAGACGTACCTTTTAGTCGAGTCATTTCCTTTGATTCCTATAAGACGTACCTTTTTGTTGAGTCATTTCCTTTGATTCCTATAAGACGTACCTTTTAGTCGAGTCATCAACTTTGACCCCTAGAATTCATATCTTTTAGTCGAGTCATCCCCTTTGATTCCTATAAGACGTACCTTTTAGTTGAGTCATTTCCTTTGATTCCTTGAAGACGTACCTTTTAGTCGAGTCATTTCCTTTGATTCCTATAAGACGTACCTTTTAATCGAGTCATCCCCTTAGATTCCTATAAGACGTACCTTTTAGTCGAGTCATCTCCATTGATTCCTATAAGACGTACCATTTAGTTGAGTCATTTACTTTGATTCATAGAAAACGTACCATTTAGACGAGTCATTTGACTTGATTCCTATAAGATGTACCTTTTAGTCGAGTCATCCCCTTTGATTCCTATAAGATGTACCTTTTAGTCGAGTCATTCCCTTTGATTCATATAAGATGTTCCTTTTAGTGGAGTCATCCCATTTGATTCCTAGAAGACGTACCTTTTAGTCGAGTCATTTCCCTTGATTCCTTTAAGCCGTACCTTTTAGTCGAGTCATTCCCTTTGATTCCTATAAGACGTACCTTTTAGTAGAGTCATCCCCTTTGACCACTAGAAGACATACCATTTAGTCATTTCCTTTGATTCCTTGAAGACGTACCTTTTAGTCGAGTCATCCCTTTTGATTCCAATAAGACGTACCTTTATGTCGAGTCATCCCCTTTGATTCCTATAAGACGTACCTGTTAGTCGAGTCATCCCCTTTGATTCCTATAAGACGTACCTTTTAGTCGAGTCATCCCATTTGATTCCTAGAAGACGTACCTTTTAGTCGTGTCATTTCCCTTGATTCCTATAAGACGTACCTTTTAGTCGAGTCATCCCCATTGATTCCTATAAGACGTAACTTTTAGTCGAGTCATCCCTTTAGATTCCTATAATACGTACCTTTTAGTCGAGTAATCCCCTTTGATTCCTCGAAGACGTACCTTTTAGTCGAGTCACATCCCTTGATTCCTTTAAGACATACCTTTTAGTCGAGTCATTCCATTTGATTCCTGTAAGACGTACCTTTTAGTTGAGTCATTTCCTTTGATTCCTCGAAGACGTACCGTTTAGTCGAGTCATTTCCCTTAATTGCAATAAGACGTACCTTTTAGTCGAGTCATCCCCTTGGTTTCCTATAAGACGTACCTTTTAGTTTAGTCATCTCCTTTGATTCCTATAAGACGTACCTTTGGTTGAGTCATTTCCTTTGATTCCTAGAAAACGTACCTTTTAGTCGAGTCATTTCCCTTGATTCCAATAAGACGTACCTTTTAGTCGAGTCATCCCCTTTGATTCCTATAAAACGTACCTTTTAGTCGAGTCATCCCCTTTGATTATTATAAGACGTACCTTTTAGTCGAGTCATCCCCTTTGATTCCTATAAGACGTACCTTTTAGTTGAGTCATTTCCCTTGATTCCTATAAGACGTACTTTTTAGTCGAGTCATCCACTTTGATTCCTATAAGACGTACCTTTCAGTCGAGTCATCCCCTAGGATTCTTTTAGACGTACCTTTTGGTCGAGTCATCCCCTTTGTTTCCTAAAAGACGTACCGTTTAGTCGAGTCATCCCCTTTGATTCCTAAAAGATGTGCCTTTTAGTCGAGTCATTTACCGTGATTCCTATTAGACGTACCTTTTAGTCGAGTAATCCCCTTTGATTCCTATAAAACGTACCTTTTAGTCGAGTCATCCACTTTGATTCTTATAAGACATACCTTTTAGTCGAGTCATCCCCTTTGACCCATAGAAGACGTACCTTTTAGTCGATTCATTTCCTTTGATTCCTATAAGACGTACCTTTTTGTCGAGTCATTTCCTTTGATTCCTATAAGACGTACCTTTTAGTCGAGTCATCCACATTGACCCCTAGAATTCATATCTTTTAGTCGAGTCATCCCCTTTAATTCCTATAAGACGTACATTTTAGTTGAGTTATTTCCTTTGATTCCTTGAAAACGTACCTTTTAGTCGAGTCATTTCCCTTGATTCCTATAAGACGTACCTTTTAGTCGAGTCATCCCCTTAGATTCCTATAAGACGTACCTTTTAGTCGAGTCATCTCAATGGATTCCTATAAGACGTACCTTTTAGTTGAGTCATTTACTTTGATTCATAGAAAACGTACCATTTAGTCGAGTCATTTGACTTGATTCCTATAAGACGTACCTTTTAGTCGAGTCATCCCTTTTGATTCCTATGAGATGTACCTTTTAGTCGAGTCATCCCCTTTGATTCATATAAGATGTTCCTTTTAGTCGAGTCATCCCATTTGATTCCTAGAAGACGTACCTTTTAGTCGAGTTATTTCCCTTGATTCTATAAGACGTACCTTCTAGTCGAGTCATTTCCCGTGATTCCTATTAGACGTACCTTTTAGTCGAGTAATCCCCTTTGATTCCTATAAAACGTACCTTTTAGTCGAGTCATTCCCTTTGATTCCTATAAGACGTACCTTTTAGTAGAGTCATCCCCTTTGACCACTAGAAGACATACCATTTAGTCATTTCCTTTGATTCCTTGAAGACGTACCTTTTAGTCGAGTCATCCCTTTTGATTCCAATAAGACGTACCTTTATGTCGAGTCATCCCCTTTGATTCCTATAAGACGTACCTGTTAGTCGAGTCATCCCCTTTGATTCCTATAAGACGTACCTTTTAGTCGAGTCATCCCATTTGATTCCTAGAAGACGTACCTTTTAGTCGAGTCATTTCCCTTGATTCCTATAAGACGTACCTTATAGTCGAGTCATCCCCATTGATTCCTATAAGACGTACCTTTTAGTCGAGTCATCCCTTTAGATTCCTATAATACGTACCTTTTAGTCGAGTAATCCCCTTTGATTCCTCGAAGACGTACCTTTTAGTCGAGTCACATCCCTTGATTCCTTTAAGACGTACCTTTTAGTCGAGTCATTCCATTTGATTCCTGTAAGACGTACCTTTTAGTTGAGTCATTTCCTTTGATTCCTCGAAGACGTACCGTTTAGTCGAGTCATTTCCCTTAATTGCAATAAGACGTACCTTTTAGTCGAGTCATCCCCTTGGTTTCCTATAAGACGTACCTTTTAGTTTAGTCATCTCCTTTGATTCCTATAAGACGTACCTTTGGTTGAGTCATTTCCTTTGATTCCTAGAAAACGTACCTTTTAGTCGAGTCATTTCCCTTGATTCCAATAAGACGTACCTTTTAGTCGAGTCATCCCCTTTGATTCCTATAAGACGTACCTTTTAGTTGAGTCATTTCCCTTGATTCCTATAAGACGTACTTTTTAGTCGAGTCATCCACTTTGATTCCTATAAGACGTACCTTTCAGTCGAGTCATCCCCTAGGATTCTTTTAGACGTACCTTTTGGTCGAGTCATCCCCTTTGTTTCCTAAAAGACGTACCGTTTAGTCGAGTCATCCCCTTTCATTCCTAAAAGATGTGCCTTTTGGTCGAGTCATTTCCCGTGATTCCTATTAGACGTACCTTTTAGTCGAGTAATCCCCTTTGATTCCTATAAAACGTACCTTTTAGTCGAGTCATCCACTTTGATTCTTATAAGACATACCTTTTAGTCGAGTCATCCCCTTTGACCCATAGAAGACGTACCTTTTAGTCGATTCATTTCCTTTGATTCCTATAAGACGTACCTTTTTGTCGAGTCATTTCCTTTGATTCCTATAAGACGTACCTTTTAGTCGAGTCATCCACATTGACCCCTAGAATTCATATCTTTTAGTCGAGTCATCCCCTTTAATTCCTATAAGACGTACATTTTAGTTGAGTTATTTCCTTTGATTCCTTGAAAACGTACCTTTTAGTCGAGTCATTTCCCTTGATTCCTATAAGACGTACCTTTTAGTCGAGTCATCCCCTTAGATTCCTATAAGACGTACCTTTTAGTCGAGTCATCTCAATGGATTCCTATAAGACGTACCTTTTAGTTGAGTCATTTACTTTGATTCATAGAAAACGTACCATTTAGTCGAGTCATTTGACTTGATTCCTATAAGACGTACCTTTTAGTCGAGTCATCCCCTTTGATTCCTATGAGATGTACCTTTTAGTCGAGTCATCCCCTTTGATTCATATAAGATGTTCCTTTTAGTCGAGTCATCCCATTTGATTCCTAGAAGACGTACCTTTTAGTCGAGTTATTTCCCTTGATTCTATAAGACGTACCTTCTAGTCGAGTCATTTCCCGTGATTCCTATTAGACGTACCTTTTAGTCGAATAATCCCCTTTGATTCCTATAAAACGTACCTTTTAGTCGAGTCATTCCCTTTGATTCCTATAAGACGTACCTTTTAGTAGAGTCATCCCCTTTGACCACTAGAAGACATACCATTTAGTCATTTCCTTTGATTCCTTGAAGACGTACCTTTTAGTCGAGTCATCCCTTTTGATTCCAATAAGACGTACCTTTATGTCGAGTCATCCCCTTTGATTCCTATAAGACGTACCTGTTAGTCGAGTCATCCCCTTTGATTCCTATAAGACGTACCTTTTAGTCGAGTCATCCCATTTGATTCCTAGAAGACGTACCTTTTAGTCGAGTCATTTCCCTTGATTCCTATAAGACGTACCTTATAGTCGAGTCATCCCCATTGATTCCTATAAGACGTACCTTTTAGTCGAGTCATCCCTTTAGATTCCTATAATACGTACCTTTTAGTCGAGTAATCCCCTTTGATTCCTCGAAGACGTACCTTTTAGTCGAGTCACATCCCTTGATTCCTTTAAGACGTACCTTTTAGTCGAGTCATTCCATTTGATTCCTGTAAGACGTACCTTTTAGTTGAGTCATTTCCTTTGATTCCTCGAAGACGTACCGTTTAGTCGAGTCATTTCCCTTAATTGCAATAAGACGTACCTTTTAGTCGAGTCATCCCCTTGGTTTCCTATAAGACGTACCTTTTAGTTTAGTCATCTCCTTTGATTCCTATAAGACGTACCTTTGGTTGAGTCATTTCCTTTGATTCCTAGAAAACGTACCTTTTAGTCGAGTCATTTCCCTTGATTCCAATAAGACGTACCTTTTAGTCGAGTCATCCCCTTTGATTCCTATAAAACGTACCTTTTAGTCGAGTCATCCCCTTTGATTATTATAAGACGTACCTTTTAGTCGAGTCATCCCCTTTGATTCCTATAAGACGTACCTTTTAGTTGAGTCATTTCCCTTGATTCCTATAAGACGTACTTTTTAGTCGAGTCATCCACTTTGATTCCTATAAGACGTACCTTTCAGTCGAGTCATCCCCTAGGATTCTTTTAGACGTACCTTTTGGTCGAGTCATCCCCTTTGTTTCCTATAAGATGTACCGTTTAGTCGAGTCATCCCCTTTGATTCCTAAAAGATGTGCCATTTAGTTGAGTCATTTCCCGTGATTCCTATTAGACGTACCTTTTAGTCGAGTAATCCCCTTTGATTCCTATAAAACGTACCTTTTAGTCGAGTCATCCACTTTGATTCTTATAAGACATACCTTTTAGTCGAGTCATCCCCTTTGACCCATAGAAGACGTACCTTTTAGTCGATTCATTTCCTTTGATTCCTATAAGACGTACCTTTTTGTCGAGTCATTTCCTTTGATTCCTATAAGACGTACCTTTTAGTCGAGTCATCCACATTGACCCCTAGAATTCATATCTTTTAGTCGAGTCATCCCCTTTAATTCCTATAAGACGTACCTTTTAGTTGAGTTATTTCCTTTGATTCCTTGAAGACGTACCTTTTAGTCGAGTCATTTCCCTTGATTCCTATAAGACGTACCTTTTAGTCGAGTCATCCCCTTAGATTCCTATAAGACGTACCTTTTAGTCGAGTCATCTCAATTGATTCCTATAAGACGTACCTTTTAGTTGAGTCATTTACTTTGATTCATAGAAAACGTACCATTTAGTGGAGTCATTTGACTTGATTCCTATAAGACGTACCTTTTGGTCGAGTCATCCCCTTTGATTCCTATGAGATGTACCTTTTAGTCGAGTCATCCCCTTTGATTCATATAAGATGTTCCTTTTAGTCGAGTCATCCCATTTGATTCCTAGAAGACGTACCTTTTAGTCGAGTTATTTCCCTTGATTCTATAAGACATACCTTTTAGTCGAGTCGTCCCCTTTGATTCCTATAAGACGTATCTTTTAGTCGAGTCATCCCAATCGATTCCTATAAGACATACCTTTTAGTCGAGTCATCCCCTTTGATTCCTATAAGACGTACCTTTTAGTCGAGTCATCCCCTTTGATTCCTATACGACGTACCTTTTAGTCGAGTCATCCACTTTGACCCCTAGAATTCATATTTTTTAGTCGAGTCATCCCCTTTGATTCCTATAAGACGTACCTTTTAGTTGAGTCATTTCCTTTGATTCCTTGAAAACGTACCTTTTAGTCGAGTCATTTCCCTTGATTCCTATAAGACGTACCTTTTAGTCGAGTCATCCCCTTAGATTCCTATAAGACGTACCTTTTAGTCGAGTCATCTCCTTTGATTCCTATAAGACGTACCTTTTAGTTGAGTCATTTACTTTGATTCATAGAAAATGTACCATTAAGTCGAGTCATTTGACTTGATTCCTATAAGACGTACCTTTTAGTCGAGTCATCCTTTTTGATTCCTATAAGATGTACCTTTTAGTCGAGTCATCCCCTTTGATTCATAAAAGATGTTCCTTTTAGTCGAGTCATTTCCCTTGATTCCAATAAGACGTACCTTTTAGTCGAGTCATCCCCTTTGATTCCTATAAAACGTACCTTTTAGTCGAGTCATCCCCTTTGATTATTATAAGACGTACCTTTTAGTCGAGTCATCCCCTTTGATTCCTATAAGACGTACCTTTTAGTTGAGTCATTTCCCTTGATTCCTATAAGACGTACTTTTTAGTCGAGTCATCCACTTTGATTCCTATAAGACGTACCTTTCATTCGAGTCATCCCCTAGGATTCTTTTAGACGTACCTTTTGGTCGAGTCATCCCCTTTGTTTCCTAAAAGACGTACCGTTTAGTCGAGTCATCCCCTTTGATTCCTAAAAGATGTGCCTTTTAGTCGAGTCATTTCCCGTGATTCCTATTAGACGTACCTTTTAGTCGAGTAATCCCCTTTGATTCCTATAAAACGTACCTTTTAGTCGAGTCATCCACTTTGATTCTTATAAGACATACCTTTTAGTCGAGTCATCCCCTTTGACCCATAGAAGACGTACCTTTTAGTCGATTCATTTCCTTTGATTCCTATAAGACGTACCTTTTTGTCGAGTCATTTCCTTTGATTCCTATAAGACGTACCTTTTAGTCGAGTCATCCACATTGACCCCTAGAATTCATATCTTTTAGTCGAGTCATCCCCTTTAATTCCTATAAGACGTACATTTTAGTTGAGTTATTTCCTTTGATTCCTTGAAAACGTACCTTTTAGTCGAGTCATTTCCCTTGATTCCTATAAGACGTACCTTTTAGTCGAGTCATCCCCTTAGATTCCTATAAGACGTACCTTTTAGTCGAGTCATCTCAATGGATTCCTATAAGACGTACCTTTTAGTTGAGTCATTTACTTTGATTCATAGAAAACGTACCATTTAGTCGAGTCATTTGACTTGATTCCTATAAGACGTACCTTTTAGTCGAGTCATCCCCTTTGATTCCTATGAGATGTACCTTTTAGTCGAGTCATCCCCTTTGATTCATATAAGATGTTCCTTTTAGTCGAGTCATCCCATTTGATTCCTAGAAGACGTACCTTTTAGTCGAGTTATTTCCCTTGATTCTATAAGACGTACCTTCTAGTCGAGTCATTTCCCGTGATTCCTATTAGATGTACCTTTTAGTCGAGTAATCCCCTTTGATTCCTATAAAACGTACCTTTTAGTCGAGTCATTCCCTTTGATTCCTATAAGACGTACCTTTTAGTAGAGTCATCCCCTTTGACCACTAGAAGACATACCATTTAGTCATTTCCTTTGATTCCTTGAAGACGTACCTTTTAGTCGAGTCATCCCTTTTGATTCCAATAAGACGTACCTTTATGTCGAGTCATCCCCTTTGATTCCTATAAGACGTACCTGTTAGTCGAGTCATCCCCTTTGATTCCTATAAGACGTACCTTTTAGTCGAGTCATCCCATTTGATTCCTAGAAGACGTACCTTTTAGTCGAGTCATTTCCCTTGATTCCTATAAGACGTACCTTATAGTCGAGTCATCCCCATTGATTCCTATAAGACGTACCTTTTAGTCGAGTCATCCCTTTAGATTCCTATAATACGTACCTTTTAGTCGAGTAATCCCCTTTGATTCCTCGAAGACGTACCTTTTAGTCGAGTCACATCCCTTGATTCCTTTAAGACGTACCTTTTAGTCGAGTCATTCCATTTGATTCCTGTAAGACGTACCTTTTAGTTGAGTCATTTCCTTTGATTCCTCGAAGACGTACCGTTTAGTCGAGTCATTTCCCTTAATTGCAATAAGACGTACCTTTTAGTCGAGTCATCCCCTTGGTTTCCTATAAGACGTACCTTTTAGTTTAGTCATCTCCTTTGATTCCTATAAGACGTACCTTTGGTTGAGTCATTTCCTTTGATTCCTAGAAAACGTACCTTTTAGTCGAGTCATTTCCCTTGATTCCAATAAGACGTACCTTTTAGTCGAGTCATCCCCTTTGATTCCTATAAAACGTACCTTTTAGTCGAGTCATCCCCTTTGATTATTATAAGACGTACCTTTTAGTCGAGTCATCCCCTTTGATTCCTATAAGACGTACCTTTTAGTTGAGTCATTTCCCTTGATTCCTATAAGACGTACTTTTTAGTCGAGTCATCCTTTTTGATTCCTATAAGACGTACCTTTCAGTCGAGTCATCCCCTAGGATTCTTTTAGACGTACCTTTTGGTCGAGTCATCCCCTTTGTTTCCTATAAGATGTACCGTTTAGTCGAGTCATCCCCTTTGATTCCTAAAAGATGTGCCATTTAGTTGGGTCATTTCCCGTGATTCCTATTAGACGTACCTTTTAGTCGAGTAATCCCCTTTGATTCCTATAAAACGTACCTTTTAGTCGAGTCATCCACTTTGATTCTTATAAGTCATACCTTTTAGTCGAGTCATCCCCTTTGACCCATAGAAGACGTACCTTTTAGTCGATTCATTTCCTTTGATTCCTATAAGACGTACCTTTTTGTCGAGTCATTTCCTTTGATTCCTATAAGACGTACCTTTTAGTCGAGTCATCCACATTGACCCCTAGAATTCATATCTTTTAGTCGAGTCATCCCCTTTAATTCCTATAAGACGTACCTTTTAGTTGAGTTATTTCCTTTGATTCCTTGAAGACGTACCTTTTAGTCGAGTCATTTCCCTTGATTCCTATAAGACGTACCTTTTAGTCGAGTCATCCCCTTAGATTCCTATAAGACGTACCTTTTAGTCGAGTCATCTCAATTGATTCCTATAAGACGTACCTTTTAGTTGAGTCATTTACTTTGATTCATAGAAAACGTACCATTTAGTGGAGTCATTTGACTTGATTCCTATAAGACGTACCTTTTGGTCGAGTCATCCCCTTTGATTCCTATGAGATGTACCTTTTAGTCGAGTCATCCCCTTTGATTCATATAAGATGTTCCTTTTAGTCGAGTCATCCCATTTGATTCCTAGAAGACGTACCTTTTAGTCGAGTTATTTCCCTTGATTCTATAAGACGTACCTTTTAGTCGAGTCGTCCCCTTTGATTCCTATAAGACGTATCTTTTAGTCGAGTCATCCCAATCGATTCCTATAAGACATACCTTTTAGTCGAGTCATCCCCTTTGATTCCTATAAGACGTACCTTTTAGTCGAGTCATCCCCTTTGATTCCTATACGACGTACCTTTTAGTCGAGTCATCCACTTTGACCCCTAGAATTCATATTTTTTAGTCGAGTCATCCCCTTTGATTCCTATAAGACGTACCTTTTAGTTGAGTCATTTCCTTTGATTCCTTGAAAACGTACCTTTTAGTCGAGTCATTTCCCTTGATTCCTATAAGACGTACCTTTTAGTCGAGTCATCCCCTTAGATTCCTATAAGACGTACCTTTTAGTCGAGTCATCTCCTTTGATTCCTATAAGACGTACCTTTTAGTTGAGTCATTTACTTTGATTCATAGAAAATGTACCATTAAGTCGAGTCATTTGACTTGATTCCTATAAGACGTACCTTTTAGTCGAGTCATCCTTTTTGATTCCTATAAGATGTACCTTTTAGTCGAGTCATCCCCTTTGATTCATAAAAGATGTTCCTTTTAGTCGAGTCATCCCATTTGATTCCTAGAAGACGTACCTTTTAGTCGAGTCATTTCCCTTGATTCCTATAAGACGTATCTTTTAGTCGAGTCATCCCCTTTGATTCCTATAAGACGTATCTTTTAGTCGAGTCATCCCTATCGATTCCTATAAGACATACCTTTAAGTCGAGTCATCCCCTTTGATTCCTATAAGACGTAACTTTTAGTCGAGTCATCCCCTTTGATTCCTAAATGACGTACCTTTTAGTCGAGTCATCCTCTTTGACCCCTAGAATACGTACCTTTTAGTCGAGTCATTTCCTTTGATTCCTATAACACGTACCTTTTAGTCGAGTAATCCCCTTTGATTCGTATAAGACGTACCTTTTAGTCGAGTCAACCCCTTTGATTCCTATAAGAGGTACCTTTTAGTTGAGTCATTTCTTTTGATTCCTTGAAGATGTACCTTTTAGTCGATTCATTTCCCTTGATTCCTATAAGACGTTCCATTTAGTCGAGTCATCCCCGTAGATTTCTATAAAAGTTACCTTTTAGATGAGTCATCTCCTTTGATTCCTATAAGACGTATCTTTTAGTTGAGTCATTTCCTTTGATTCCTAGTAAACGTACCTTTTAGTCGAGACATTTCCCTTGATTCCTATAAGACATACATTTTAGTCGAGTCATCCCCTTTGATTCCTATAAGACGTACCTTTTAGTCGAGTCATCCCCTTTGATTCCTATACGACGTACCTTTTAGTCGAGTCATCCACTTTGACCCCTAGAATTCATATTTTTTAGTCGAGTCATCCCCTTTGATTCCTATAAGACGTACCTTTTAGTTGAGTCATTTCCTTTGATTCCTTGAAAACGTACCTTTTAGTCGAGTCATTTCCCTTGATTCCTATAAGACGTACCTTTTAGTCGAGTCATCCCCTTAGATTCCTATAAGACGTACCTTTTAGTCGAGTCATCTCCTTTGATTCCTATAAGACGTACCTTTTAGTTGAGTCATTTACTTTGATTCATAGAAAATGTACCATTAAGTCGAGTCATTTGACTTGATTCCTATAAGACGTACCTTTTAGTCGAGTCATCCTTTTTGATTCCTATAAGATGTACCTTTTAGTCGAGTCATCCCCTTTGATTCATAAAATATGTTCCTTTTAGTCGAGTCATTTCCCTTGATTCCAATAAGACGTACCTTTTAGTCGAGTCATCCCCTTTGATTCCTATAAAACGTACCTTTTAGTCGAGTCATCCCCTTTGATTATTATAAGACGTACCTTTTAGTCGAGTCATCCCCTTTGATTCCTATAAGACGTACCTTTTAGTTGAGTCATTTCCCTTGATTCCTATAAGACGTACTTTTTAGTCGAGTCATCCACTTTGATTCCTATAAGACGTACCTTTCAGTCGAGTCATCCCCTAGGATTCTTTTAGACGTACCTTTTGGTCGAGTCATCCCCTTTGTTTCCTAAAAGACGTACCGTTTAGTCGAGTCATCCCCTTTGATTCCTAAAAGATGTGCCTTTTAGTCGAGTCATTTCCCGTGATTCCTATTAGATGTACCTTTTAGTCGAGTAATCCCCTTTGATTCCTATAAAACGTACCTTTTAGTCGAGTCATCCACTTTGATTCTTATAAGACATACCTTTTAGTCGAGTCATCCCCTTTGACCCATAGAAGACGTACCTTTTAGTCGATTCATTTCCTTTGATTCCTATAAGACGTACCTTTTTGTCGAGTCATTTCCTTTGATTCCTATAAGACGTACCTTTTAGTCGAGTCATCCACATTGACCCCTAGAATTCATATCTTTTAGTCGAGTCATCCCCTTTAATTCCTATAAGACGTACATTTTAGTTGAGTTATTTCCTTTGATTCCTTGAAAACGTACCTTTTAGTCGAGTCATTTCCCTTGATTCCTATAAGACGTACCTTTTAGTCGAGTCATCCCCTTAGATTCCTATAAGACGTACCTTTTAGTCGAGTCATCTCAATGGATTCCTATAAGACGTACCTTTTAGTTGAGTCATTTACTTTGATTCATAGAAAACGTACCATTTAGTCGAGTCATTTGACTTGATTCCTATAAGACGTACCTTTTAGTCGAGTCATCCCCTTTGATTCCTATGAGATGTACCTTTTAGTCGAGTCATCCCCTTTGATTCATATAAGATGTTCCTTTTAGTCGAGTCATCCCATTTGATTCCTAGAAGACGTACCTTTTAGTCGAGTTATTTCCCTTGATTCTATAAGACGTACCTTCTAGTCGAGTCATTTCCCGTGATTCCTATTAGACGTACCTTTTAGTCGAGTAATCCCCTTTGATTCCTATAAAACGTACCTTTTAGTCGAGTCATTCCCTTTGATTCCTATAAGACGTACCTTTTAGTAGAGTCATCCCCTTTGACCACTAGAAGACATACCATTTAGTCATTTCCTTTGATTCCTTGAAGACGTACCTTTTAGTCGAGTCATCCCTTTTGATTCCAATAAGACATACCTTTATGTCGAGTCATCCCCTTTGATTCCTATAAGACGTACCTGTTAGTCGAGTCATCCCCTTTGATTCCTATAAGACGTACCTTTTAGTCGA
Organism: Capsicum pubescens; assembly: GCA_030864215.1. NCBI lineage: Eukaryota > Viridiplantae > Streptophyta > Magnoliopsida > Solanales > Solanaceae > Capsicum > Capsicum pubescens. The sequence continues at coordinate 294,433,973 of CM061545.1, read as the reverse complement.
GTCATCCCATTTGATTCCTAGAAGACGTACCTTTTAGTCGAGTCATTTCCCTTGATTCCTATAAGACGTACCTTATAGTCGAGTCATCCCCATTGATTCCTATAAGACGTACCTTTTAGTCGAGTCATCCCTTTAGATTCCTATAATACGTACCTTTTAGTCGAGTAATCCCCTTTGATTCCTCGAAGACGTACCTTTTAGTCGAGTCACATCCCTTGATTCCTTTAAGACGTACCTTTTAGTCGAGTCATTCCATTTGATTCCTGTAAGACGTACCTTTTAGTTGAGTCATTTCCTTTGATTCCTCGAAGACGTACCGTTTAGTCGAGTCATTTCCCTTAATTGCAATAAGACGTACCTTTTAGTCGAGTCATCCCCTTGGTTTCCTATAAGACGTACCTTTTAGTTTAGTCATCTCCTTTGATTCCTATAAGACGTACCTTTGGTTGAGTCATTTCCTTTGATTCCTAGAAAACGTACCTTTTAGTCGAGTCATTTCCCTTGATTCCAATAAGACGTACCTTTTAGTCGAGTCATCCCCTTTGATTCCTATAAAACGTACCTTTTAGTCGAGTCATCCCCTTTGATTATTATAAGACGTACCTTTTAGTTGAGTCATTTCCCTTGATTCCTATAAGACGTACTTTTTAGTCGAGTCATCCACTTTGATTCCTATAAGACGTACCTTTCAGTCGAGTCATCCCCTAGGATTCTTTTAGACGTACCTTTTGGTCGAGTCATCCCCTTTGTTTCCTATAAGATGTACCGTTTAGTCGAGTCATCCCCTTTGATTCCTAAAAGATGTGCCATTTAGTTGAGTCATTTCCCGTGATTCCTATTAGACGTACCTTTTAGTCGAGTAATCCCCTTTGATTCCTATAAAACGTACCTTTTAGTCGAGTCATCCACTTTGATTCTTATAAGACATACCTTTTAGTCGAGTCATCCCCTTTGACCCATAGAAGACGTACCTTTTAGTCGATTCATTTCCTTTGATTCCTATAAGACGTACCTTTTTGTCGAGTCATTTCCTTTGATTCCTATAAGACGTACCTTTTAGTCGAGTCATCCACATTGACCCCTAGAATTCATATCTTTTAGTCGAGTCATCCCCTTTAATTCCTATAAGACGTACCTTTTAGTTGAGTTATTTCCTTTGATTCCTTGAAGACGTACCTTTTAGTCGAGTCATTTCCCTTGATTCCTATAAGACGTACCTTTTAGTCGAGTCATCCCCTTAGATTCCTATAAGACGTACCTTTTAGTCGAGTCATCTCAATTGATTCCTATAAGACGTACCTTTTAGTTGAGTCATTTACTTTGATTCATAGAAAACGTACCATTTAGTGGAGTCATTTGACTTGATTCCTATAAGACGTACCTTTTGGTCGAGTCATCCCCTTTGATTCCTATGAGATGTACCTTTTAGTCGAGTCATCCCCTTTGATTCATATAAGATGTTCCTTTTAGTCGAGTCATCCCATTTGATTCCTAGAAGACGTACCTTTTAGTCGAGTTATTTCCCTTGATTCTATAAGACGTACCTTTTAGTCGAGTCGTCCCCTTTGATTCCTATAAGACGTATCTTTTAGTCGAGTCATCCCAATCGATTCCTATAAGACATACCTTTTAGTCGAGTCATCCCATTTGATTCCTATAAGACGTACCTTTTAGTCGAGTCATCCCCTTTGATTCCTATACGACGTACCTTTTAGTCGAGTCATCCACTTTGACCCCTAGAATTCATATTTTTTAGTCGAGTCATCCCCTTTGATTCCTATAAGACGTACCTTTTAGTTGAGTCATTTCCTTTGATTCCTTGAAAACGTACCTTTTAGTCGAGTCATTTCCCTTGATTCCTATAAGACGTACCTTTTAGTCGAGTCATCCCCTTAGATTCCTATAAGACGTACCTTTTAGTCGAGTCATCTCCTTTGATTCCTATAAGACGTACCTTTTAGTTGAGTCATTTACTTTGATTCATAGAAAATGTACCATTAAGTCGAGTCATTTGACTTGATTCCTATAAGACGTACCTTTTAGTCGAGTCATCCTTTTTGATTCCTATAAGATGTACCTTTTAGTCGAGTCATCCCCTTTGATTCATAAAAGATGTTCCTTTTAGTCGAGTCATCCCATTTGATTCCTAGAAGACGTACCTTTTAGTCGAGTCATTTCCCTTGATTCCTATAAGACGTATCTTTTAGTCGAGTCATCCCCTTTGATTCCTATAAGACGTATCTTTTAGTCGAGTCATCCCTATCGATTCCTATAAGACATACCTTTAAGTCGAGTCATCCCCTTTGATTCCTATAAGACGTAACTTTTAGTCGAGTCATCCCCTTTGATTCCTAAACGACGTACCTTTTAGTCGAGTCATCCTCTTTGACCCCTAGAATACGTACCTTTTAGTCGAGTCATTTCCTTTGATTCCTATAACACGTACCTTTTAGTCGAGTAATCCCCTTTGATTCGTATAAGACGTACCTTTTAGTCGAGTCAACCCCTTTGATTCCTATAAGAGGTACCTTTTAGTTGAGTCATTTCTTTTGATTCCTTGAAGATGTACCTTTTAGTCGATTCATTTCCCTTGATTCCTATAAGACGTTCCATTTAGTCGAGTCATCCCCGTAGATTTCTATAAAAGTTACCTTTTAGATGAGTCATCTCCTTTGATTCCTATAAGACGTATCTTTTAGTTGAGTCATTTCCTTTGATTCCTAGTAAACGTACCTTTTAGTCGAGACATTTCCCTTGATTCCTATAAGACATACATTTTAGTCGAGTCATCCCCTTTGATTCCTATAAAACGTACCTTTTAGTCGAGTCATCCCCTTTGATTCCTAAAAGATGTGCCTTTTAGTCGAGTCATTTCCCGTGATTTCTATTAGACGTACCTTTTAGTCGAGTAATCCCCTTTGATTCCTATAAAACGTACCTTTTAGTCGAGTCATCCACTTTGATTCTTATAAGACATACCTTTTAGTCGAGTCATCCCCTTTGACCCATAGAAGACGTACCTTTTAGTCGAGTCATTTCCTTTGATTCCTATAAGACATACCTTTTTGTCGAGTCATTTCCTTTGATTCCTATAAGACGTACCTTTTAGTCGAGTCATCCACATTGACCCCTAGAATTCATATCTTTTAGTCGAGTCATCCCCTTTAATTCCTATAAGACGTACCTTTTAGTTGAGTTATTTCCTTTGATTCCTTGAAGACGTACCTTTTAGTCGAGTCATTTCCCTTGATTTCTATAAGACGTACCTTTTAGTCGAGTCATCCCCTTAGATTCCTATTAGACGTACCTTTTAGTCTAGTCATCTCAATTGATTCCTATAAGACGTACCTTTTAGTTGAGTCATTTACTTTGATTCATAGAAAACGTACCATTTAGTCGAGTCATTTGACTTGATTCCTATAAGACGTACCTTTTAGTCGAGTAATCCCCATTGATTCCTATAAGATGTACCTTTTAGTCGAGTCATCCCCTTTGATTCATATAAGATGTTCCTTTTAGTCGAGTCATCCCATTTGATTCCTAGAAGACGTACCTTTTAGTCGAGTTATTTCCCTTGATTCTATAAGACGTACCTTTTAGTCGAGTCAACCCCTTTGATTCCTATAAGACGTATCTTTTAGTCGAGTCATCCCTATCGATTCCTATAAGACATACCTTTTAGTCGAGTCATCCCCTTTGATTCCTATAAGACGTACCTTTTAGTCGAGTCATCCCCTTTGATTCCTATACGACGTACCTTTTAGTCGAGTCATCCCCTTTGACCCCTAGAATACGTACCTTTTAGTAGAGTCATTTCCTTTGATTCCTATAACACATACCTTTTAGTCGAGTCATCCACTTTGACCCCTAGAATTCATATTTTTTAGTCGAGTCATCCCCATTGATTCCTATAAGACGTACCTTTTAGTTGAGTCATTTCCTTTGATTCCTTGAAAACGTACCTTTTAGTCGAGTCATTTCCCTTGATTCCTATAAGACGTACCTTTTAGTCGAGTCATCCCCTTAGATTCCTATAAGACGTACCTTTTAGTCGAGTCATCTCCTTTGATTCCTATAAGACGTACCTTTTAGTTGAGTCATTTACTTTGATTCATAGAAAATGTACCATTTAGTCGAGTCATTTGACTTGATTCCTATAAGACGTACCTTTTAGTCGAGTCATCCCCTTTGATTCCTATAAGATGTACCTTTTAGTCGAGTCATCCCCTTTGATTCATATAAGATGTTCCTTTTAGTCGAGTCATCCCATTTGATTCCTAGAAGACGTACCTTTTAGTCGAGTCATTTCCCTTGATTCCTATAAGACGTATCTTTTAGTCGAGTCATCCCCTTTGATTCCTATAAGACGTATCTTTTAGTCGAGTCATCCCTATCGATTCCTATAAGACATACCTTAAAGTCGAGTCATCCCCTTTGATTCCTATAAGACGTAACTTTTAGTCGAGTCATCCCCTTTGATTCCTAAACGACGTACCTTTTAGTCGAGTCATCCCCTTTGACCCCTAGAATACGTACCTTTTAGTCGAGTCATTTCCTTTGATTCCTATAACACGTACCTTTTAGTCGAGTAATCCCCTTTGATTCGTATAAGACGTATCTTTTAGTCGAGTCAACCCCTTTGATTCCTATAAGAGGTACCTTTTAGTTGAGTCATTTCTTTTGATTCCTTGAAGATGTACCTTTTAGTCGATTCATTTCACTTGATTCCTATAAGACATTCCATTTAGTCGAGTCATCCCCTTAGATTTCTATAAAAGGTACCTTTTAGATGAGTCATCTCCTTTGATTCCTATAAGACGTACCTTTTAGTTGAGTCATTTTCTTTGATTCCTAGTAAACGTACCTTTTAGTCGAGACATTTCCCTTGATTCCTATAAGACATACATTTTGGTCGAGTCATCCCCTTTGATTCCTATAAAACGTACCTTTTAGTCGAGTCATCCCCTTTGATTCCTATAAGACGTATCTTTTAGTCGTGTCATCCTCTTTGATTCATATAAGACGTACCTTTTAGTTGAGTCATTTCCTTTGATTCCTTGAAGACGTAACTTTTAGTCGAGTCATTTCCCTTGATTCCTATAAGACGTACCTTTTAGTCGAGTTATTTCCTATGATTCCTAGAAGACGTAACTTTTAGTCGAGTCATCCCCTTTGATTCCTATAAGACGTACCTTTTAGTCGAGTCATTCCTTTGATTCCTATAAGACGTACCTTTTAGTTGAGTCATTTCCATTGATTCCTTGAAGATGTACCTTTTAGTCGAGTCATTTCCCTTTATTCCTATAAGACGTACCTTTTAGTCGAGTCATCCCCTTAGATTCCTATAAAAGGTACCTTTTAGTTGAGTCATCTCCTTTGATTCCAATAAGACGTACCTTTTAGTTGAGTCATTTCCTTTGATTCCTTGAAGACGTACCTTTTAGTCGAGTCATTTCACATGATTCCTATAAGACGTACCTTTATGTCGAGTCATCCTCTTTGATTCCTATAAGACGTACCTGTTAGTCGAGTCATCCCCTTTGATTCCTGTAAGACGTACCTTTTAGTCGAGTCATCCCATTTGATTCCTAGAAGACGTACCTTTTAGTCGAGTCATTTCCCATAATTCCTATATGACGTACCTTTTAGTCGAGTCATCCCCATTGACTCCTATAAGACGTACCTTTTAGTCGAGTCATCCCTTTAGATTCTTATAAGACGTACCTTTTTGTCGAGTCATCCCCTTTGATTCCGCGAAGACGTACCTTTTAGTCGAGTTACTTCCCTTGATTCCTTTAAGAAGTACCTTTTAGTCGAGTCATTCCATTTGATTCCTGTAAGACGTACCTTTTAGTTAAGTCATTTCCTTTGATTCCTCGAAGACGTACCGTTTAGTTGAGTCATCCCCATTGATTCCTATAAGACGTACCTTTTAGTCGAGTCATCCCCATTGATTCCTATAAGACGTACCTTTTAGTCGAGTCATCCCTTTAGATTCTTATAAGACGTACCTTTTTGTCGAGTCATCCCCTTTGATTCATCGAAGACGTACCTTTTAGTCGAGTCACTTCCCTTGATTCCTTTAAGAAGTACCTTTTAGTCGAGTCATTCCATTTGATTCCTGTAAGACGTACCTTTTAGTTGAGTCATTTCCCTTGATTCCTATAAGACGTACTTTTTAGTCGAGTCATCCACATTGATTCCTATAAGACGTACCTTTTAGTCGAGTCATCCCCTAGGATTCCTATAAGACGTACCTTTTGGTCGAGTCATCCCCTTTGTTTCCTATAAGACGTACCGTTTAGTCGAGTCATCCCCTTTGATTCCTAAAAGATGTGCCTTTTAGTCGAGTCATTTCCCTTGATTCCTATTAGACGTACCTTTTAGTCGAGTAATCCCCTTTGATTCCTATAAAACGTACCTTTTAGTCGAGTCATCCCCTTTGATTCCTATAAGACATACCTTTTAGTCGAGTCATCCCCTTTGACCCATAGAAGACGTACCTTTTAGTCGAGTCATTTCCTTTGATTCCTATAAGACGTACCTTTTTGTCGAGTCATTTCCTTTGATTCCTATAAGACGTACCTTTTAGTCGAGTCATCCACTTTGACCCCTAGAATTCATATCTTTTAGTCGAGTCATCCCCTTTGATTCCTATAAGACGTACCATTTAGTTGAGTCATTTCCTTTGATTCCTTGAAGACGTACCTTTTAGTCGAGTCATTTCCCTTGATTCCTATAAGACGTACCTTTTAGTCGAGTCATCCCCTTAGATTCCTATAAGTTGTACCTTTTAGTCGAGTCATCTCCTTTGATTCCTATAAGACGTACCTTTTAGTTGAGTCATTTACTTTGATTCATAGAAAACGTACCATTTAGTCGAGTTATTTGACTCGATTCCTATAAGACGTACCTTTTAGTCGAGTCATCCCCTTTGATTCCTATAAGATGTACCTTTTAGTCGAGTCATCCCCTTTGATTCATATAAGATGTTCCTTTTAGTCGAGTCATCCCATTTGATTCCTAGAAGACGTACCTTTGAGTCGAGTCATTTCCCTTGATTCCTATAAGACGTATCTTTTAGTCGAGTCATCCCCTTTGATTCCTATAAGACGTATCTTTTAGTCGAGTCATCCCTATCGATTCCTATAAGACATACCTTTTAGTCGAGTCATCCCTTTTGATTCCTATAAAACGTACCTTTTAGTCGAGTCATCCCCTTTGATTCCTATACGACGTACCTTTTAGTCGAGTCATCCCCTTTGACCCCTAGAATACGTACCTTTTAGTCGAGTCATTTCCTTTAATTCCTATAACACGTACCTTTTAGTCGAGTAATCCCCTTTGATTCGTATAAGACGTACCTTTTAGTCGAGTCAACCCCTTTGATTCCTATAAGACGTACCTTTTAGTTGAGTCATTTCTTATAATTCCTTGAAGATGTACCTTTTAGTCGATTCATATCCCTTGATTCCTATAAGACATACCTTTTAGTCGAGTCATCCCCTTAGATTTCTATAAAAGGTACCTTTTAGATGAGTCATCTCCTTTGATTCCTATAAGACGTACCTTTTAGTTGAGTCATTTCCTTTGATTCCTAGAAAACGTACCTTTTAGTCGAGACATTTCCCTTGATTCCTATAAGACATACCTTTTAGTCGAGTCATCCCCTTTGATTCCTATAAAACGTACCTTTTAGTCGAGTCATCCCCTTTGATTCCTATAAGACGTACCTTTTAGTCGTGTCATCTCCTTTGATTCATATAGGACGTACCTTATAGTTGAGTCATTTCCTTTGATTCATATAAGACGTACCTTTTAGTCGAGTTATTTCCTATGATTCCTAGAAGACGTAACTTATAGTCGAGTCATCTCCTTTGATTCCTATAAGACGTACCTTTTAGTCGAGTCATCCCCTTTGATTCCTATAAGACGTACCTTTTATTTGAGTCATTTCCATTGATTCCTTGAAGACGTACCTTTTAGTCGAGTCATTTCCCTTTATTCCTATAAGACATACGTTTTAGTCGAGTCATCCCCTTAGATTCCTATAAAAGGTACCTTTTAGTTGAGTCATCTCCTTTGATTCCAATAAGACGTACCTTTTAGTTGAGTCATTTCCTTTGATTCCTTGAAGACGTACCTTTTAGTCGAGTCATTTCACATGATTCCTATAAGACGTACCTTTATGTCGAGTCATCCCCTTTGATTCCTATAAGACGTACCTGTTAGTCGAGTCATCCCCTTTGATTCATATAAGACGTACCTTTTAGTCGAGTCATCCCATTTGATTCCTAGAAGACGTACCTTTTAGTCGAGTCATTTCCCTTGATTCCTATATGACGTACCTTTTAGTCGAGTCATCCCCATTGATTCCTATAAGACGTACCTTTTAGTCGAGTCATCCCTGTAGATTTTTATAAGACGTACCTTTTTGTCGAGTCATCCCCTTTGATTCCTCGAAGACGTACCTTTTAGTCGAGTCATTTCCCTTGATTCCTTTAAGAAGTACCTTTTAGTCGAGTCATTCCATTTGATTCCTGTAAGATGTACCTTTTAGTTGAGTCATTTCCTTTGATTCCTCGAAGACGTACCGTTTAGTTGAGTCATTTCCCTTAATTGCTATAAGACGTACCTTTTAGTCGAGTCATCCCCTTAGATTCCTAAAAGACGTACCTTTTAGTTGAGTCATCTCCTTTGATTCCTATAAGACGTACCTTTAGTTGAGTCATTTCCTTTGATTCCTAGAAAACGTACCTTTTAGTCGAGTCATTTCCCTTGATTCCAATAAGACGTACCTTTTAGTCGAGTCATCCCCTTTGATTCCTATAAAACGTACCTTTTAGTCGAGTCATCCCCTTTGATTATTATAAGACGTACCTTTTAGTCGAGTCATCCCCTTTGATTCCTATAAGACGTACCTTTTAGTCGAGTCATCCTATTTGATTCCTAGAAGACGTACCTTTTAGTCGAGTCATTTCCCTTGATTCCTATATGACGTACCTTTTAGTCGAGTCATCCCCATTGATTCCTATAAGACGTACCTTTTAGTCGAGTCATCCCTTTAAATTCTTATAAGACGTACATTTTTGTCGAGTCATCCCCTTTGATTCATCGAAGACGTACCTTTTAGTCGAGTCACTTCCCTTGATTCCTTTAAGAAGTACCTTTTAGTCGAGTCATTCCATTTGATTCCTGTAAGACGTACCTTTTAGTTGAGTCATTTCCCTTTATTCCTATAAGACGTACTTTTTAGTCGAGTCATCCACATTGATTCCTATAAGACGTACCTTTTAGTCGAGTCATCCCCTAGGATTCCTATAAGACGTACCTTTTGGTCGAGTCATCCCCTTTGTTTCCTATAAGACGTACCGTTTAGTCGAGTCATCCCCTTTGATTCCTAAAAGATGTGCCTTTTAGTCGAGTCATTTCCCTTGATTCCTATTAGACGTACCTTTTAGTCGAGTAATCCCCTTTGATTCCTATAAAACGTACCTTTTAGTCGAGTCATCCCCTTTGATTCCTATAAGACATACCTTTTAGTCGAGTCATCTCCTTTGACCCATAGAAGACGTACCTTTTAGTCGAGTCATTTCCTTTGATTCCTATAAGACGTACCTTTTTGTCGAGTCATTTCCTTTGATTCCTATAAGACGTACCTTTTAGTCGAGTCATCCCCTTTGATTATTATAAGACGTACCTTTTAGTCGAGTCATCCCCTTTGATTCCTATAGGACGTACCTTTTAGTCGAGTCATCCTATTTGATTCCTAGAAGACGTACCTTTTAGTCGAGTCATTTCCCTTGATTCCTATATGACGTACCTTTTAGTCGAGTCATCCCCATTGATTCCTATAAGACGTACCTTTTAGTCGAGTCATCCCTTTAAATTCTTATAAGACGTACCTTTTTGTCGAGTCATCCCCTTTGATTCATCGAAGACGTACCTTTTAGTCGAGTCACTTCCCTTGATTCCTTTAAGAAGTACCTTTTAGTCGAGTCATTCCATTTGATTCCTGTAAGACGTACCTTTTAGTTGAGTCATTTCCCTTTATTCCTATAAGACGTACTTTTTAGTCGAGTCATCCACATTGATTCCTATAAGACGTACCTTTTAGTCGAGTCATCCCCTAGGATTCCTATAAGACGTACCTTTTGGTCGAGTCATCCCCTTTGTTTCCTATAAGACGTACCGTTTAGTCGAGTCATCCCCTTTGATTCCTAAAAGATGTGCCTTTTAGTCGAGTCATTTCCCTTGATTCCTATTAGACGTACCTTTTAGTCGAGTAATCCCCTTTGATTCCTATAAAACGTACCTTTTAGTCGAGTCATCCCCTTTGATTCCTATAAGACATACCTTTTAGTCGAGTCATCTCCTTTGACCCATAGAAGACGTACCTTTTAGTCGAGTCATTTCCTTTGATTCCTATAAGACGTACCTTTCTGTCGAGTCATTTCCTTTGATTCCTATAAGACGTACCTTTTAGTCGAGTCATCCACTTTGACCCCTAGAATTCATATCTTTTAGTCGAGTCATCCCCTTTGATTTCTTTAAGACGTACCGTTTAATTGAGTCATTTCCTTTGATTCCTTGAAGACGTACCTTTTAGTCGAGTCATTTCCCTTGATTCCTATAAGACGTACCTTTTAGTTGAGTCATCCCCTTAGATTCCTATAAGACGTACCTTTTAGTCGAGTCATCTCCTTTGATTCCTATAAGACGTACCTTTTAGTTGAGTCATTTACTTTGATTCATAGAAAACGTACCATTTAGTCGAGTCATTTGACTCGATTCCTATAAGACGTACCTTTTAGTCGAGTCATCCCCTTTGATTCCTATAAGATGTACCTTTTAGTCGAGTCATCCCCTATGATTCATATAAGATGTTCCTTTTAGTCGAGTCATCCCATTTGATTCCTAGAAGACGTACCTTTTAGTCGAGTCATTTCCCTTGATTCCTATAAGACGTATCTTTTAGTCGAGTCATCCCCTTTGATTCCTATAAGACATATCTTTTAGTCGAGTCATCCCTATCGATTCCTATAAGACATACCTTTTATTCGAGTCATCCCTTTTGATTCCTATAAGACGTACCTTTTAGTCGAGTCATCCCCTTTGATTCCTATACGACGTACCTTTTAGTCGAGTCATCCCCTTTCACCCCTAGAATACGTACCTTTTAGTCGAGTCATTTCCTTTAATTTCTATAACACGTACCTTTTAGTCGAGTAATCCCCTTTGATTCGTATAAGACGTACCTTTTAGTCGAGTCAACCCCTTTGATTCCTATAAGACGTACCTTTTAGTTGAGTCATTTCTTTTGATTCCTTGAAGATGTACCTTTTAGTCGATTCATTTCCCTTGATTCCTATAAGACGTACCATTTAGTCGAGTCATCCCCTTAGATTTCTATAAAAGGTACCTTTTAGATGAGTCATCTTCTTTGATTCCTATAAGACGTATCTTTTAGTTGAGTCATTTCCTTTGATTCCTAGAAAATGTACCTTTTAGTCGAGACATTTCCCTTGATTCCTATAAGACATACCTTTTAGTCGAGTCATCCCCTTTGATTCCTATAAAACGTACCTTTTAGACGAGTCATCCCCTTTGATTCCTATAAGACGTACCTTTTAGTCGTGTCATCCCCTTTGATTCATATAAGACGTACCTTTTAGTTGAGTCATTTCCTTTGATTCATATAAGACGTACCTTTTAGTCGAGTTATTTCCTATGATTCCTAGAAGACGTAACTTTTAGTCGAGTCATCCCCTTTGATTCCTATAAGACGTACCTTTTAGTCGAGTCATCCCCTTTGATTCCTATAAGACGTACCTTTTATTTGAGTCATTTCCATTGATTCCTTGAAGACGTACCTTTTAGTCGAGTCATTTCCCTTTATTCCTATAAGACTTACCTTTTAGTCGAGTCATCCCCTTAGATTCCTATAAAAGGTACCTTTTAGTTGAGTCATCTCCTTTGATTCCAATAAGACGTACCTTTTAGTTGAGTTATTTCCTTTGATTCCTTGAAGACGTACCTTTTAGTCGAGTCATTTCACATGATTCCTATAAGACGTACCTTTATGTCGAGTCATCCCCTTTGATTCCTATAAGACGTACCTGTTAGTCGAGTCATCCCCTTTCATTCATATAAGACGTACCTTTTAGTCGAGTCATCCCATTTGATTCCTAGAAGACGTACCTTTTAGTCGAGTCATTTCCCTTGATTCCTATATGACGTACCTTTTAGTCGAGTCATCCCCATTGATTCCTATAAGACGTAACTTTTAGTCGAGTCATCCCTGTAGATTTTTATAAGACGTACCTTTTTGTCGAGTCATCATTTTTGATTCCTCGAAGACGTACCTTTTAGTCGAGTCACTTCCCTTGATTCCTTTAAGAAGTACCTTTTAGTCGAGTCATTCCATTTGATTCCTGTAAGACGCACCTTTTAGTTGAGTCATTTCCTTTGATTCCTCGAAGACGTACCGTTTAGTCGAGTCATTTCCCTTAATTTCTATAAGACGTACCTTTTAGTCGAGTCATCCCCTTAGATTCCTATAAGACGTACCTTTCAGTTGAGTCATCTCCTTTGATTCCTATAAGACGTACCTTTGGTTGAGTCATTTCCTTTGATTCCTAGAAAACGTACCTTTTAGTCGAGTCATTTCCCTTGATTCCAATAAGACGTACCTTTTAGTCGAGTCATCCCCTTTGATTCCTATAAAACGTACCTTTTAGTCGAGTCATCCCCTTTGATTATTATAAGACGTACCTTTTAGTCGAGTCATCCCCTTTGATGCCTATAAGACGTACCTTTTAGTTGAGTCATTTCCCTTGATTCCTATAAGACGTACTTTTTAGTCGAGTCATCCACTTTGATTCCTATAAGACGTACCTTTTAGTCGAGTCATCCCCTAGGATTCCTATAAGACGTACCTTTTGGTCGAGTCATCCCCTTTGTTTCCTATAAGACATACCGTTTAGTCGAGTCATCCCCTTTGATTCCTAAAAGATGTGCCTTTTAGTCGAGTCATTTCCCTTGATTCCTATTAGACGTACCTTTTAGTCGAGTAATTTCCTTATGATTCCTATAAAACATACCTTTTAGTCGAGTCATCCCCTTTGATTCCTATAAGACATACCTTTTAGTCGAGTCATCCCCTTTGACCCATAGAAGACGTACCTTTTAGTCGAGTCATTTCCTTTGATTCCTATAAGACGTACCTTTTTGTCGAGTCATTTCCTTTGATTCCTATAAGACGTACCTTTTAGTCGAGTCATCCACTTTGACCCCTAGAATTCATATCTTTTAGTAGAGTCATCCCCTTTGATTCCTATAAGACGTACCGTTTAGTTGAGTCATTTCCTTTGATTACTTGAAGACGTACCTTTTAGTCGAGTCATTTCCCTTGATTCCTATAAGACATACCTTTTAGTGGAGTCATCCCCTTAGATTCCTATAAGACGTAACTTTTAGTCGAGTCATCTCCTTTGACTCCTATAAGACGTACCTTTTAGTTGAGTCATTTACTTTGATTCATAGAAAACGTACCATTTAGTCGAGTCATTTGACTTGATTCCTATAAGACGTACCTTTTAGTCGAGTCATCCCCTTTGATTCCTATAAGATGTACCTTTTAGTCGAGTCATCCCCTTTGATTCATATAAGATGTTCCTTTTAGTCGAGTCATCCCATTTGATTCCTAGAAGACGTACCTTTTAGTCGAGTCATTTCCCTTGATTCCTATAAGACGTATCTCTTAGTCGAGTCATCCCCTTTGATTCTTATAAGACGTATCTTTTAGTCGAGTCATCCCTATCGATTCCTATAAGACATACCTTTTAGTCTAGTCATCCGCTTTGATTCCTATAAGACGTACCTTTTAGTCGAGTCATCCCCTTTGATTCATATACGACGTACCTTTTACTCGAGTCATCCCCTTTGTCCCCTAGAATACGTACCTTTTAGTCGAGTCATTTCCTTTGATTCCTATAACACGTACCTTTTAGTCGAGTAATCCCCTTTTATTCGTATAAGACGTACCTTTTAGTCGAGTCAACCCCTTTGATTCCTATAAGACGTACCTTTTAGTTGAGTCATTTCTTTTGATTCCTTGAAGATGTACCTTTTAGTCGATTCATTTCCCTTGATTCCTATAAGACGTACCATTTAGTCGAGTCATCCCCTTAGATTTCTATAAAAGGTACCTTTTAGATGAGTCATCTCCTTTGATTCCTATAAGACGTACCTTTTAGTTGAGTCATTTCCTTTGATTCCTAGAAAACGTACCTTTTAGTCAAGACATTTCCCTTGATTCCTATAAGACGTACCTTTTAGTCGAGTCATCCCCTTTGATTCCTATAAAACGTACCTTTTAGTCGAGTCATCCCCTTTGATTCCTATAAGATGTACCTTTTAGTCGTGTCATCCCCTTTGATTCATATAAGACGTACCTTTTAGTTGAGTCATTTCCTTTGATTCCTTGAAGACGTAACATTTAGTCGAGTCATTTCCCTTGATTCCTATAAGACGTACCTTTTAGTCGAGTTATTTCCTATGATTCCTAGAAGACGTAACTTTTAGTCGAGTCATCCCCTTTGATTCCTATAAGACGTACCTTTTAGTCGAGTCATCCCCTTTGATTCCTATAAGACGTACCTTTTAGTTGACTCATTTCCATTGATTCCTTGAAGACGTATCTTTTAGTCGAGTCATTTCCCTTTATTCCTATAAGACGTACCTTTTAGTCGAGTCATCCCGTTAGATTCCTATAAAAGGTACCTTTTAGTTGAGTAATCTCCTTTGATTCCAATAAGACGTACCTTTTAGTTGAGTCATTTCCTTTGATTCCTAAAATACGTACCTTTTAGTCGAGTCACTTCCCTTGATTTCTATAAGACATACCTTTTAGTCGAGTCATCCCCTTTGATTCCTATACAACGTACCTTTTAGTCGAGTCATCCCCTTTGATTCCTATAAGACGTACCTTTTAGTCGAGTCATCCCCTTTGATTCCTATAAGACATATCTTTTAGTTGAGTCATTTTCTTTGATTCCTTGAAGAAGTACCTTTTAGTCGAGTCATTTCCCTTGATTCCAATAAGATGTACCTTTTAGTCGAGTCATCCCTTTAGATTCCTATAAGACGTACAATTTAGTTGAGTCATCTCCTTTGATTCCTATATGACGTACCTTTTAGTTGAGTCATTTCCTTTGATTCCTAGAAAAGTACCTTTTATTCGAGTCATTTCCCTTGATTCCTATAAGACGTAACTTTTAGTCGAGTCATCCCCTTTGATTCCTATAAAACGTACCTTTTAGTCGAGTCATCCCCTTTGATTCCTATAAGACGTACCTTTTAGTCGAGTCATCCTCTTTTATTCCTATAAGATGTACCTTTTAGTCGAGTCATTTCACTTGATTCCTATAAGACGTACCTTTTAGTTGAGACATCCCCTTGGATTCCTATGAGATGTACCTTTTGGTCGAGTTATCCCCTTTGATTCCTATAAGACGTACCTTTAAGTCGAGATATCCCCTTTGATTCCTAAAAGATGTGCCTTTTAGTCGAGTCATTTCCCTTGATTCCTATAAGACGTACCTTTTAGTCGAGTCATCTCCTTTGATTCCTATAAGACGTACCTTTTAGTTGAGTCATCCCCTTGGATTCCAATAAGTTGTATTTTTGGTCAAGTCATCCCCTTTGATTCCTATAAGACGTACCTTTTAGTCAAGTCATCCCCTTTGATTCTTAAAAGATGTGCCTTTTAGTCGAGTCATTTCCCTTGATTCCTATAAGACGTACCTTTAAGTCGAGCCATCCCCTTTGATTATTATAAGACGTACCTTTTAGTCGAGTCATCCCGTTTGATTCATATAAGACGTTACTTTTAGTCGAGTCATCCCCTTTGACCCCTAGAAGACGTTCATTTTAGTCGAGTCATTTCCTTTGATTCCTATATGACGTACCTTTTGGATGAGTTATTTCCTTTGATTCCTATAAGACGTACCTTTTAGTCGAGTCATCCACGTTGACCCCTAAAATACGTACCTTTTAGTCGAGTCAACCCCTTTGATTCCTATAAGACGTACTTTTTAGTTGAGTCATTTCCTTTGATTCCTTGAAGACGTACGTTTTAGTCGAGTCATTTCTCTTGATTCCTATAAGACGTACCTTTTAGTCGAGTCATCCCCTTTGATTCCTATAAAACGTACCTTTTAGTCGAGTCATCTCCTTTGATTCCTATAAGACGTACCTTTTAGTTGAGTCATTTCCTTTGATTCCTTGAAGTCGTACCTTTTAGTTGAGTCATTTCACATTATTCCTATAAGACGTACCTTTATGTCGAGTCATCCTCTTTGATTCCTATAAGACGTACCTGTTAGTCGAGTCATCCCCTTTGATTCCTGTAAGACGTACCTTTTAGTCGAGTCATCCCATTTGATTCCTAGAAGACGTACCTTTTAGTCGAGTCATTTCCCATAATTCCTATATGACGTACCTTTTAGTCGAGTCATCCCCATTGATTCCTATAAGACGTACCTTTTAGTCGAGTCATCCCTTTAGATTCTTATAAGACGTACCTTTTTGTCGAGTCATCCCCTTTGATTCCGCGAAGACGTACCTTTTAGTCGAGTTACTTCCCTTGATTCCTTTAAGAAGTACCTTTTAGTCGAGTCATTCCATTTGATTCCTGTAAGACGTACCTTTTAGTTAAGTCATTTCCTTTGATTCCTCGAAGACGTACCGTTTAGTTGAGTCATTTCCCTTAATTGCTATAAGACGTACCTTTTAGTCGAGTCATCCCCTTAGATTCCTAAAAGACGTACCTTTTAGTTGAGTCATCTCCTTTGATTCCTATAAGACGTACCTTTGGTTGAGTCATTTCCTTTGATTCCTAGAAAACGTACCTTTTAGTCGAGTCATTTCCCTTGATTCCAATAAGACGTACCTTTTAGTCGAGTCATCCCCTTTGATTCCTATAAAACGTACCTTTTAGTCGAGTCATCCCCTTTGATTATTATAAGACGTACCTTTTAGTCGAGTCATCCCCTTTGATTCCTATAAGACGTACCTTTTAGTCGAGATATCCTATTTGATTCCTAGAAGACGTACCTTTTAGTCGAGTCATTTCCCTTGATTCCTATATGACGTACCTTTTAGTCGAGTCATCCCCATTGATTCCTATAAGACGTACCTTTTAGTCGAGTCATCCCTTTAGATTCTTATAAGACGTACCTTTTTGTCGAGTCATCCCCTTTGATTCATCGAAGACGTACCTTTTAGTCGAGTCACTTCCCTTGATTCCTTTAAGAAGTACCTTTTAGTCGAGTCATTCCATTTGATTCCTGTAAGACGTACCTTTTAGTTGAGTCATTTCCCTTGATTCCTATAAGACGTACTTTTTAGTCGAGTCATCCACATTGATTCCTATAAGACGTACCTTTTAGTCGAGTCATCCCCTAGGATTCCTATAAGACGTACCTTTTGGTCGAGTCATCCCCTTTGTTTCCTATAAGACGTACCGTTTAGTCGAGTCATCCCCTTTGATTCCTAAAAGATGTGCCTTTTAGTCGAGTCATTTCCCTTGATTCCTATTAGACGTACCTTTTAGTCGAGTAATCCCCTTTGATTCCTATAAAACGTACCTTTTAGTCGAGTCATGCCCTTTGATTCCTATAAGACATACCTTTTAGTCGAGTCATCCCCTTTGACCCATAGAAGACGTACCTTTTAGTCGAGTCATTTCCTTTGATTCCTATAAGACGTACCTTTTTGTCGAGTCATTTCCTTTGATTCCTATAAGACGTACCTTTTAGTCGAGTCATCCACTTTGACCCCTAGAATTCATATCTTTTAGTCGAGTCATCCCCTTTGATTCCTATAAGACGTACCATTTAGTTGAGTCATTTCCTTTGATTCCTTGAAGACGTACCTTTTAGTCGAGTCATTTCCCTTGATTCCTATAAGACGTACCTTTTAGTCGAGTCATCCCCTTAGATTCCTATAAGTTGTACCTTTTAGTCGAGTCATCTCCTTTGATTCCTATAAGACGTACCTTTTAGTTGAGTCATTTACTTTGATTCATAGAAAACGTACCATTTAGTCGAGTTATTTGACTCGATTCCTATAAGACGTACCTTTTAGTCGAGTCATCCCCTTTGATTCCTATAAGATGTACCTTTTAGTCGAGTCATCCCCTTTGATTCATATAAGATGTTCCTTTTAGTCGAGTCATCCTATTTGATTCCTAGAAGACGTACCTTTGAGTCGAGTCATTTCCCTTGATTCCTATAAGACGTATCTTTTAGTCGAGTCATCTCCTTTGATTCCTATAAGACGTATCTTTTAGTCGAGTCATCCCTATCGATTCCTATAAGACATACCTTTTAGTTGAGTCATCCCTTTTGATTCCTATAAGACGTACCTTTTAGTCGAGTCATCCCCTTTGATTCCTATACGACGTACCTTTTAGTCGAGTCATCCCCTTTGACCCCTAGAATACGTACCTTTTAGTCGAGTCATTTCCTTTAATTCCTATAACACGTACCTTTTAGTCGAGTAATCCCCTTTGATTCGTATAAGACGTACCTATTAGTCGAGTCAACCCCTTTGATTCCTATAAGACGTACCTTTTAGTTGAGTCATTTCTTTTTATTCCTTGAAGATGTACCTTTTAGTCGATTCATTTCCCTTGATTCCTATAAGACATACCTTTTAGTCGAGTCATCCCCTTAGATTTCTATAAAAGGTACCTTTTAGATGAGTCATCTCCTTTGATTCCTATAAGACGTACCTTTTAGTTGAGTCATTTCCTTTGATTCCTAGAAAACGTACCTTTTAGTCGAGACATTTCCCTTGATTCCTATAAGACATACCTTTTAGTCGAGTCATCCCCTTTGATTCCTATAAAACGTACCTTTTAGTCGAGTCATCCCCTTTGATTCCTATAAGACGTACCTTTTAGTCGTGTCATCCCCTTTGATTCATATAAGACGTACCTTTTAGTTGAGTCATTTCCTTTGATTCATATAAGACGTACCTTTTAGTCGAGTTATTTCCTATGATTCCTAGAAGACGTAACTTATAGTCGAGTCATCTCCTTTGATTCCTATAAGACGTATCTTTTAGTCGAGTCATCCCCTTTGATTCCTATAAGACGTACCTTTTATTTGAGTCATTTCCATTGATTCCTTGAAGACGTACCTTTTAGTCGAGTCATTTCCCTTTATTCCTATAAGACATACCTTTTAGTCGAGTCATCCCCTTAGATTCCTATAAAAGGTACCTTTTAGTTGAGTCATCTCCTTTGATTCCAATAAGACGTACCTTTTAGTTGAGTCATTTCCTTTGATTCCTTGAAGACGTACCTTTTAGTCGAGTCATTTCACATGATTCCTATAAGACGTACCTTTATGTCGAGTCATCCCCTTTGATTCCTATAAGACGTACCTGTTAGTCGAGTCATCCCCTTTGATTCATATAAGACGTACCTTTTAGTCGAGTCAGCCCATTTGATTCCTAGAAGACGTACCTTTTAGTCGAGTCATTTCCCTTGATTCCTATATGACGTACCTTTTAGTCGAGTCATCCCCATTGATTCCTATAAGACGTACCTTTTAGTCGAGTCATCCCTGTAGATTTTTATAAAACGTACCTTTTTGTCGAGTCATCCCCTTTGATTCCTTGAAGACGTACCTTTTAGTCGAGTCATTTCCCTTGATTCCTTTAAGAAGTACCTTTTAGTCGAGTCATTCCATTTGATTCCTGTAAGATGTACCTTTTAGTTGAGTCATTTCCTTTGATTCCTCGAAGACGTACCGTTTAGTTGAGTCATTTCCCTTAATTGCTATAAGACGTACCTTTTAGTCGAGTCATCCCCTTAGATTCCTCAAAGACGTACCTTTTAGTTGAGTCATCTCCTTTGATTCCTATAAGACGTACCTTTGGTTGAGTCATATCCTTTGATTCCTAGAAAACGTACCTTTTAGTCGAGTCATTTCCCTTGATTCCAATAAGACGTACCTTTTAGTCGAGTCATCCCCTTTGATTCCTATAAAACGTACCTTTTAGTCGAGTCATCCCCTTTGATTATTATAAGACGTACCTTTTAGTCGAGTCATCCCCTTTGATTCCTATAAGACGTACCTTTTAGTCGAGTCATCCTATTTGATTCCTAGAAGACGTACCTTTTAGTCGAGTCATTTCCCTTGATTCCTATATGACGTACCTTTTAGTCGAGTCATCCCCATTGATTCCTATAAGACGTACCTTTTAGTCGAGTCATCCCTTTAAATTCTTATAAGACGTACCTTTTTGTCGAGTCATCCCCTTTGATTCATCGAAGACGTACCTTTTAGTCGAGTCACTTCCCTTGATTCCTTTAAGAAGTACCTTTTAGTCGAGTCATTCCATTTGATTCCTGTAAGACGTACCTTTTAGTTGAGTCATTTCCCTTTATTCCTATAAGACGTACTTTTTAGTCGAGTCATCCACATTGATTCCTATAAGACGTACCTTTTAGTCGAGTCATCCCCTAGGATTCCTATAAGACGTACCTTTTGGTCGAGTCATCCCCTTTGTTTCCTATAAGACGTACCGTTTAGTCGAGTCATCCCCTTTGATTCCTAAAAGATGTGCCTTTTAGTCGAGTCATTTCCCATGATTCCTATTAGACGTACCTTTTAGTCGAGTAATCCCCTTTGATTCCTATAAAACGTACCTTTTAGTCGAGTCATGCCCTTTGATTCCTATAAGACATACCTTTTAGTCGAGTCATCTCCTTTGACCCATAGAAGACGTACCTTTCAGTCGAGTCATTTCCTTTGATTCCTATAAGACGTACCTTTTTGTCGAGTCATTTCCTTTGATTCCAATAAGACGTACCTTTTAGTCGAGTCATCCCCTTTGATTATTATAAGACGTACCTTTTAGTCGAGTCATCCCCTTTGATTCCTATAAGACGTACCTTTTAGTCGAGTCATCCTATTTGATTCCTAGAAGACGTACCTTTTAGTCGAGTCATTTCCCTTGATTCCTATATGACGTACCTTTTAGTCGAGTCATCCCCATTGATTCCTATAAGACGTACCTTTTAGTCGAGTCATCCCTTTAAATTCATATAAGACGTACCTTTTTGTCGAGTCATCCCCTTTGATTCATCGAAGACGTACCTTTTAGTCGAGTCACTTCCCTTGATTCCTTTAAGAAGTACCTTTTAGTCGAGTCATTCCATTTGATTCCTGTAAGACGTACCTTTTAGTTGAGTCATTTCCCTTTATTCCTATAAGACGTACTTTTTAGTCGAGTCATCCACATTGATTCCTATAAGACGTACCTTTTAGTCGAGTCATCCCCAAGGATTCCTATAAGACGTACCTTTTGGTCGAGTCATCCCCTTTGTTTCCTATAAGACGTACCGTTTAGTCGAGTCATCCCCTTTGATTCCTAAAAGATGTGTCTTTTAGTCGAGTCATTTCCCTTGATTCCTATTAGACGTACCTTTTAGTCGAGTAATCCCCTTTGATTCCTATAAAACGTACCTTTTAGTCGAGTCATCCCCTTTGATTCCTATAAGACATACCTTTTAGTCGATTCATCTCCTTTGACCCATAGAAGACGTACCTTTAAGTCGAGTCATTTCCTTTGATTCCTATAAGACGTACCTTTTTGTCGAGTCATTTCCTTTGATTCCTATAAGACGTACCTTTTAGTCGAGTCATCCACTTTGACCCCTAGAATTCACATCTTTTAGTCGAGTCATCCCCTTTGATTTCTTTAAGACGTACCGTTTAATTGAGTCATTTCCTTTGATTCCTTGAAGACGTACCTTTTAGTCGAGTCATTTCCCTTGATTCCTATAAGACGTACCTTTTAGTCGAGTCATCCCCTTAGATTCCTATAAGACGTACCTTTTAGTCGAGTCATCTCCTTTGATTCCTATAAGACGTACCTTTTAGTTGAGTCATTTACTTTGATTCATAGAAAACGTACCATTTAGTCGAGTCATTTGACTCGATTCCTATAAGACGTACCTTTTAGTCGAGTCATCCCCTTTGATTCCTATAAGATGTACCTTTTAGTCGAGTCATCCCCTTTGATTCATATAAGATGTTCCTTTTAGTCGAGTCATCCCATTTGATTCCTAGAAGACGTACCTTTTAGTCGAGTCATTTCCCTTGATTCCTATAAGACGTATCTTTTAGTCGAGTCATCCCCTTTGATTCCTATAAGACATATCTTTTAGTCGAGTCATCCCTATCGATTCCTATAAGACATACCTTTTATTCGAGTCATCCCTTTTGATTCCTATAAGACGTACCTTTTAGTCGAATCATCCCCTTTGATTCCTATACGACGTACCTTTTAGTCGAGTCATCCCCTTTGACCCCTAGAATACGTACCTTTTAGTCGAGTCATTTCCTTTAATTTCTATAACACGTACCTTTTAGTCGAGTAATCCCCTTTGATTCGTATAAGACGTACCTTTTAGTCGAGTCAACCCCTTTGATTCCTATAAGACGTACCTTTTAGTTGAGTCATTTCTTTTGATTCCTTGAAGATGTACCTTTTAGTCGATTCATTTCCCTTGATTCCTATAAGACGTACCATTTAGTCGAGTCATCCCCTTAGATTTCTATAAAAGGTACCTTTTAGATGAGTCATCTTCTTTGATTCCTATAAGACGTACCTTTTAGTTGAGTCATTTCCTTTGATTCCTAGAAAATGTACCTTTTAGTCGAGACATTTCCCTTGATTCCTATAAGACATACCTTTTAGTCGAGTCATCCCCTTTGATTCCTATAAAACGTACCTTTTAGACGAGTCATCCCCTTTGATTCCTATAAGACGTACCTTTTAGTCGTGTCATCCCCTTTGATTCATATAAGACGTACCTTTTAGTTGAGTCATTTCCTTTGATTCATATAAGACGTACCTTTTAGTCGAGTTATTTCCTATGATTCCTAGAAGACGTAACTTTTAGTCGAGTCATCCCCTTTGATTCCTATAAGACGTACCTTTTAGTCGAGTCATCCCCTTTGATTCCTATAAGACGTACCTTTTATTTGAGTCATTTCCATTGATTCCTTGAAGACGTACCTTTTAGTCGAGTCATTTCCCTTTATTCCTATAAGACTTACCTTTTAGTCGAGTCATCCCCTTAGATTCCTATAAAAGGTACCTTTTAGTTGAGTCATCTCCTTTGATTCCAATAAGACGTACCTTTTAGTTGAGTTATTTCCTTTGATTCCTTGAAGACGTACCTTTTAGTCGAGTCATTTCACATGATTCCTATAAGACGTACCTTTATGTCGAGTCATCCCCTTTGATTCCTATAAGACGTACCTGTTAGTCGAGTCATCCCCTTTGATTCATATAAGACGTACCTTTTAGTCGAGTCATCCCATTTGATTCCTAGAAGACGTACCTTTTAGTCGAGTCATTTCCCTTGATTCCTATATGACGTACCTTTTAGTCGAGTCATCCCCATTGATTCCTATAAGACGTAACTTTTAGTCGAGTCATCCCTGTAGATTTTTATAAGACGTACCTTTTTGTCGAGTCATCATTTTTGATTCCTCGAAGACGTACCTTTTAGTCGAGTCACTTCCCTTGATTCCTTTAAGAAGTACCTTTTAGTCGAGTCATTCCATTTGATTCCTGTAAGACGCACCTTTTAGTTGAGTCATTTCCTTTGATTCCTCGAAGACGTACCGTTTAGTCGAGTCATTTCCCTTAATTTCTATAAGACGTACCTTTTAGTCGAGTCATCCCCTTAGATTCCTATAAGACATACCTTTCAGTTGAGTCATCTCCTTTGATTCCTATAAGACGTACCTTTGGTTGAGTCATTTCCTTTGATTCCTAGAAAACGTACCTTTTAGTCGAGTCATTTCCCTTGATTCCAATAAGACGTACCTTTTAGTCGAGTCATCCCCTTTGATTCCTATAAAACGTACCTTTTAGTCGAGTCATCCCCTTTGATTATTATAAGACGTACCTTTTAGTCGAGTCATCCCCTTTGATGCCTATAAGACGTACCTTTTAGTTGAGTCATTTCCCTTGATTCCTATAAGACGTACTTTTTAGTCGAGTCATCCACTTTGATTCCTATAAGACGGACCTTTTAGTCGAGTCATCCCCTAGGATTCCTATAAGACGTACCTTTTGGTCGAGTCATCCCCTTTGTTTCCTATAAGACATACCGTTTAGTCGAGTCATCCCCTTTGATTCCTAAAAGATGTGCCTTTTAGTCGAGTCATTTCCCTTGATTCCTATTAGACGTACCTTTTAGTCGAGTAATTTCCTTATGATTCCTATAAAACATACCTTTTAGTCGAGTCATCCCCTTTGATTCCTATAAGACATACCTTTTAGTCGAGTCATCCCCTTTGACCCATAGAAGTTGTACCTTTTAGTCGAGTCATTTCCTTTGATTCCTATAAGACGTACCTTTTTGTCGAGTCATTTCCTTTGATTCCTATAAGACGTTCCTTTTAGTCGAGTCATCCACTTTGACCCCTAGAATTCATATCTTTTAGTAGAGTCATCCCCTTTGATTCCTATAAGACGTACCGTTTAGTTGAGTCATTTCCTTTGATTCCTTGAAGACGTACCTTTTAGTCGATTCATTTCCCTTGATTCCTATAAGACGTACCTTTTAGTCGAGTCATCCCCTTAGATTCCTATAAGACGTAACTTTTAGTCGAGTCATCTCCTTTGACTCCTATAAGACGTACCTTTTAGTTGAGTCATTTACTTTGATTCATAGAAAACGTACCATTTAGTCGAGTCATTTGACTTGATTCCTATAAGACGTACCTTTTAGTCGAGTCATCCCCTTTGATTCCTATAAGATGTACCTTTTAGTCGAGTCATCCCCTTTGATTCATATAAGATGTTCCTTTTAGTCGAGTCATCCCATTTGATTCCTAGAAGACGTACCTTTTAGTCGAGTCATTTCCCTTGATTCCTATAAGACGTATCTCTTAGTCGAGTCATCCCCTTTGATTCCTATAAGACGTATCTTTTAGTCGAGTCATCCCTATCGATTCCTATAAGACATACCTTTTAGTCTAGTCATCCGCTTTGATTCCTATAAGACGTACCTTTTAGTCGAGTCATCCCCTTTGATTCATATACGACGTACCTTTTACTCAAGTCATCCCCTTTGACCCCTAGAATACGTACCTTTTAGTCGAGTCATTTCCTTTGATTCCTATAACACGTACCTTTTAGTCGAGTAATCCCCTTTGATTCGTATAAGACGTACCTTTTAGTCGAGTCAACCCCTTTGATTCCTATAAGACGTACCTTTTAGTTGAGTCATTTCTTTTGATTCCTTGAAGATGTACCTTTTAGTCGATTCATTTCCCTTGATTCCTATAAGACGTACCATTTAGTCGAGTCATCCCCTTAGATTTCTATAAAAGGTACCTTTTAGATGAGTCATCTCCTTTGATTCCTATACGACGTACCTTTTAGTTGAGTCATTTCCTTTGATTCCTAGAAAACGTACCTTTTAGTCGAGACATTTCCCTTGATTCCTATAAGACGTACCTTTTAGTCGAGTCATCCCCTTTGATTCCTATAAAACGTACCTTTTAGTCGAGTCATCCCCTTTGATTCCTATAAGACGTACCTTTTAGTCGTGTCATCCCCTTTGATTCATATAAGACGTACCTTTTAGTTGAGTCATTTCCTTTGATTCCTTGAAGACGTAACATTTAGTCGAGTCATTTCCCTTGATTCCTATAAGACGTACCTTTTAGTCGAGTTATTTCCTATGATTCCTAGAAGACGTAACTTTTAGTCGAGTCATCCCCTTTGATTCCTATAAGACGTACCTTTTAGTCGAGTCATCCCCTTTGATTCCTATAAGACGTACCTTTTAGTTGACTCATTTCCATTGATTCCTTGAAGACGTATCTTTTAGTCGAGTCATTTCCCTTTATTCCTATAAGACGTACCTTTTAGTCGAGTCATCCCGTTAGATTCCTATAAAAGGTACCTTTTAGTTGAGTAATCTCCTTTGATTCCAATAAGACGTACCTTTTAGTTGAGTCATTTCCTTTGATTCCTAAAATACGTACCTTTTAGTCGAGTCACTTCCCTTGATTTCTATAAGACATACCTTTTAGTCGAGTCATCCCCTTTGATTCCTATACAACGTACCTTTTAGTCGAGTCATCCCCTTTGATTCCTATAAGACGTACCTTTTAGTCGAGTCATCCCCTTTGATTCCTATAAGACATATCTTTTAGTTGAGTCATTTTCTTTGATTCCTTGAAGAAGTACCTTTTAGTCGAGTCATTTCCCTTGATTCCAATAAGACGTACCTTTTAGTCGAGTCATCCCTTTAGATTCCTATAAGACGTACCTTTTAGTTGAGTCATCTCCTTTGATTCCTATATGACGTACCTTTTAGTTGAGTCATTTCCTTTGATTCCTAGAAAAGTACCTTTTATTCGAGTCATTTACCTTGATTCCTATAAGACGTAACTTTTAGTCGAGTCATCCCCTTTGATTCCTATAAAACGTACCTTTTAGTCGAGTCATCCCCTTTGATTCCTATAAGACGTACCTTTTAGTCGAGTCATCCCCTTTTATTCCTATAAGATGTACCTTTTAGTCGAGTCATTTCACTTGATTCCTATAAGACGTACCTTTTAGTTGAGACATCCCCTTGGATTCCTATGAGACGTACCTTTTGGTCGAGTTATCCCCTTTGATTCCTATAAGACGTACCTTTAAGTCGAGATATCCCCTTTGATTCCTAAAAGATGTGCCTTTTAGTCGAGTCATTTCCCTTGATTCCTATAAGACGTACCTTTTAGTCGAGTCATCTCCTTTGATTCCTATAAGACGTACCTTTTAGTTGAGTCATCCCCTTGGATTCCAATAAGTTGTATTTTTGGTCAAGTCATCCCCTTTGATTCCTATAAGACGTACCTTTTAGTCAAGTCATCCCCTTTGATTCTTAAAAGATGTGCCTTTTAGTCGAGTCATTTCCCTTGATTCCTATAAGACGTACCTTTAAGTCGAGCCATCCCCTTTGATTATTATAAGACGTACCTTTTAGTCGAGTCATCCCGTTTGATTCCTATAAGACGTTACTTTTAGTCGAGTCATCCCCTTTGACCCCTGGAAGACGTTCATTTTAGTCGAGTCATTTCCTTTGATTCCTATATGACGTACCTTTTGGATGAGTTATTTCCTTTGATTCCTATAAGACGTACCTTTTAGTCGAGTCATCCACGTTGACCCCTAAAATACGTACCTTTTAGTCGAGTCATCCCCTTTGATTCCTATAAGACGTACTTTTTAGTTGAGTCATTTCCTTTGATTCCTTGAAGACGTACGTTTTAGTCGAGTCATTTCTCTTGATTCCTATAAGACGTACCTTTTAGTCGAGTCATCCCCTTTGATTCCTATAAAACGTACCTTTTAGTCGAGTCATCTCCTTTGATTCCTATAAGACGTACCTTTTAGTTGAGTCATTTCCTTTGATTCCTTGAAGTCGTACCTTTTAGTTGAGTCATTTCACATGATTCCTATAAGACGTACCTTTATGTCGAGTCATCCCCTTTGATTCCTATAAGACGTACCTGTTAGTCGAGTCATCCCCTTTGATTCCTATAAGACGTACCTTTTAGTCGAGTCATCCCATTTGATTCCTAGAAGACGTATCTTTTAGTCGAGTCATATCCCTTGATTTCTATAAGACGTACCTTTTAGTCGAGTCATCCCTATTGATTCCTATAAGACGTACCTTTTAGTCGAGTCATCCCTTTAGATTCCTATAAGACGTACCTTTTAGTCGAGTCATCCCCTTTGATTCCTCGAAGACGTACCTTTTAGTCGAGTCACTTCCCTTGATTCCTTTAAGACGTACCTTTTAGTCGAGTCATTCCATTTGATTCCTATAAGACGTACCTTTTAGTTGAGTCATTTCCTTTGATTCCTCGAAGACGTACCATTTAGTCGAGTCATTTCCCTTAATTGCTATAAGACGTACCTTTTAGTCGAGTCATCCCCTTAGATTCCTATAAGACGTACCTTTTAGTTGACTCATCTCCTTTGATTCCTATAAGACGTACCTTTGGTTGAGTCATTTCCTTTGATTCCTAGAAAATGTACCTTTTAGTCGAGTCATTTCCCTTGATTCCAATAAGACGTACCTTTTAGTCGAGTCATCCCCTTTGTTTCCTATAAAACGTACCTTTTAGTCGAGTCATCCCCTTTGATTATTATCAGACGTACCTTTTAGTCGAGTCATCCCCTTTGATTCCTATAAGACGTACCTTTTAGTTGAGTCATTTCCCTTGATTCCTATAAGATGTACTTTTTAGTCGAGTCATTCACTTTGATTCCTATATGACGTACCTTTTAGTCGAGTCATCCCCTAGGATTCCTTTATGACGTACCTTTTAGTCGAGTCATCTCCTTTGATTCCTATAAGAGGTACCTTTTAGTTGAGTCATCCCCTTGGATTCCAATAAGACGTACCTTTTGGTCAAGTCATCCCCTTTGATTCCTATAAGACATACCTTTTAGTCAAGTCATCCCCTTTGATTCCTAAAAGATGTGCCTTTTAGTCAAGTCATTTCCCTTGATTCCTATAAGATGTACCTTTTAGTCGAGTCATCCCCTTTGATTCCTAAAAGATGTGCCTTTTAGTCGAGTCATTTCCCTTGATTCCTATAAGACGTACCTTTAAGTCGAGCCATTCCCTTTGATTATTATAAGACGTACCTTTTAGTCGAGTCATCCCGTTTGATTCCTATAAGACGTTACTTTTAGTCGAGTCATCCCTTTTGACCCCTAGAAGACGTTCATTTTAGTCGAGTCATTTCGTTTGATTCCTATAAGACGTACCTTTTAGACGAGTCATTTCCTTTGATTCCTATAAGACGTACCTTTTAGTCGAGTCATCCACGTTGACCCCTAAAATACGTACCTTTTAGTCGAGTCATCCCCTTTGATTCCTATAAGACGTACTTTTTAGTTGAGTCATTTCCTTTGATTCCTTGAAGACGTACGTTTTAGTCGAGTCATTTCTCTTGATTCCTATAAGACGTACCTTTTAGTTGAGTCATCCCCTTTGATTCCTATAAAATGTACCTTTTAGTCGAGTCATCTCCTTTGATTCCTATAAGACGTACCTTTTAGTTTAGTCATTTCCTTTGATTCCTTGAAGTCGTACCTTTTAGTCGAGTCATTTCACATGATTCCTATAAGACGTACCTTTATGTCGAGTCATCCCCTTTGATTCCTATAAGACGTACCTGTTAGTCGAGTCATCCCCATTGATTCCTATAAGACGTACCTTTTAGTCGAGTCATCCCATTTGATTCCTAGAAGACGTACCTTTTAGTCGAGTCATTTCCCTTGATTCCTATAAGACGTACCTTTTAGTCGAGACATCCCTATTGATTCCGATAAGACGTACCTTTTAGTCGAGTCATCCCTTTAGATTCCTATAAGACGTACCTTTTAGTCGAGTCATCCCCTTTGATTCCTCGAAGACGCACCTTTTAGTCGAGTCACTTCCCTTGATTCCTTTAAGACGTACCTTTTAGTCGAGTCATTCCATTTGATTCCTATAAGACGTACCTTTTAGTTGTGTCATTTCCTTTGATTCCTCGAAGACGTACCATTTAGTCGAGTCATTTCCCTTAATTGCTATAAGACGTACCTTTTAGTCGAGTCATCCCCTTAGATTCCTATAAGACGTACCTTTTAGTTGAGTCATCTCCTTTGATTCCTATAAGACGTACCTTTGGTTTAGTCATTTCCTTTGATTCCTAGAAAATGTACCTTTTAGTCGAGTCATTTCCCTTGATTCCAATAAGACGTACCTTTTAGTCGAGTCATCCCCTTTGTTTCCTATAAAACGTACCTTTTAGTCGAGTCATCCCCTTTGATTATTATCAGACGTACCTTTTAGTCGAGTCATCCCCTTTGATTCCTATAAGACGTACCTTTTAGTTGAGTCATTTCCCTTGATTCCTATAAAATGTACTTAATAGTCGAGTCATCCACTTTGATTCCTATATGACGTACCTTTTAGTCGAGTCATCCCCTAGGATTCCTATATGACGTACCTTTTGGTCGAGTCATCCCCTTTGTTTACTATAAGACGTACCGTTTAGTGGAGTCATCCCCTTTGATTCCTAAAAGATGTGCCTTTTAGTCGAGTAATCCCCTTTGATTCCTATAAAACGTACCTTTTAGTCGAGTCATCCCCTTTGATTCCTATAAGACATTCCTTTTAGTCGAGTCATCCCCTTTGACCCATAGAAGACGTACCTTTTAGTCGAGTCATTTCCTTTGATTCCTATAAGACGTACCTTTATGTCGAGTCATTTCCTTTGATTCCTATAAGACGTACCTTTTAGTCGAGTCATCAACTTTGACCCCTAGAATTCATATCTTTTAGTCGAGTCATCCCCTTTGATTCCTATAAGACGTACCTTTTAGTTGAGTCATTTCCTTTGATTCCTTGAAGACGTACCTTTTAGTCGAGTCATTTCCCTTGATTCCTATAAGACGTACATTTTAGTCGAGTCATCCCCTTAGATTACTATAAGACGTACCTTTTAGTCGAGTCATCTCCACTGATTCCTATAAGACGTACCTTTTAGTTGAGTCATTTACTTTGATTCATAGAAAACGTACCATTTAGTCGAGTCATTTGACTTGATTCCTATAAGACGTACCTTTTAGTCGAGTCATCCCCTTTGATTCCTATAAGATGTACCTTTTAGTCGAGTCATCCCCTTTGATTCATATAAGATGTTCCTTTTAGTCGAGTCATCCCATTTGATTCCTAGAAGACGTACCATTTAGTCGAGTCATTTCCCTTGATTCCTTTAAGCCGTACCTTTTAGTCGAGTCATTCCCTTTGATTCCTATAAGACGTACCTTTTAGTTGAGTCATTTCCTTTGATTCCTAGAAAACGTACCTTTTAGTCGAGACATTTCCCTTGATTCCTATAAGACGTACCTTTTAGTCGAGTCATTCCCTTTGATTCCTATACGACGTACCTTTTAGTTGAGTCATTTCCTTTGATTCCTAGAAAACGTACCTTTTAGTCGAGACATTTCCCTTGATTCCTATAAGACGTACCTTTTAGTCGAGTCATCCCCTTTGATTCCTATAAAACGTACCTTTTAGTCGAGTCATCCCCTTTGATTCCTATAAGACGTACCTTTTAGTCGTGTCATCCCCTTTGATTCATATAAGACGTACCTTTTAGTTGAGTCATTTCCTTTGATTCCTTGAAGACGTAACATTTAGTCGAGTCATTTCCCTTGATTCCTATAAGACGTACCTTTTAGTCGAGTTATTTCCTATGATTCCTAGAAGACGTAACTTTTAGTCGAGTCATCCCCTTTGATTCCTATAAGACGTACCTTTTAGTCGAGTCATCCCGTTTGATTCCTATAAGACGTACCTTTTAGTTGACTCATTTCCATTGATTCCTTGAAGACGTATCTTTTAGTCGAGTCATTTCCCTTTATTCCTATAAGACGTACCTTTTAGTCGAGTCATCCCGTTAGATTCCTATAAAAGGTACCTTTTAGTTGAGTAATCTCCTTTGATTCCAATAAGACGTACCTTTTAGTTGAGTCATTTCCTTTGATTCCTAAAATACGTACCTTTTAGTCGAGTCACTTCCCTTGATTTCTATAAGACATACCTTTTAGTCGAGTCATCCCCTTTGATTCCTATTCAACGTACCTTTTAGTCGAGTCATCCCCTTTGATTCCTATAAGACGTACCTTTTAGTCGAGTCATCCCCTTTGATTCCTATAAGACATATCTTTTAGTTGAGTCATTTTCTTTGATTCCTTGAAGAAGTACCTTTTAGTCGAGTCATTTCCCTTGATTCCAATAAGACGTACCTTTTAGTCGAGTCATCCCTTTAGATTCCTATAAGACGTACCTTTTAGTTGAGTCATCTCCTTTGATTCCTATATGACGTACCTTTTAGTTGAGTCATTTCCTTTGATTCCTAGAAAAGTACCTTTTATTCGAGTCATTTACCTTGATTCCTATAAGACGTAACTTTTAGTCGAGTCATCCCCTTTGATTCCTATAAAACGTACCTTTTAGTCGAGTCATCCCCTTTGATTCCTATAAGACGTACCTTTTAGTCGAGTCATCCCCTTTTATTCCTATAAGATGTACCTTTTAGTCGAGTCATTTCACTTGATTCCTATAAGACGTACCTTTTAGTTGAGACATCCCCTTGGATTCCTATGAGACGTACCTTTTGGTCGAGTTATCCCCTTTGATTCCTATAAGACGTACCTTTAAGTCGAGATATCCCCTTTGATTCCTAAAAGATGTGCCTTTTAGTCGAGTCATTTCCCTTGATTCCTATAAGACGTACCTTTTAGTCGAGTCATCTCCTTTGATTCCTATAAGACGTACCTTTTAGTTGAGTCATCCCCTTGGATTCCAATAAGTTGTATTTTTGGTCAAGTCATCCCCTTTGATTCCTATAAGACGTACCTTTTAGTCAAGTCATCCCCTTTGATTCTTAAAAGATGTGCCTTTTAGTCGAGTCATTTCCCTTGATTCCTATAAGACGTACCTTTAAGTCGAGCCATCCCCTTTGATTATTATAAGACGTACCTTTTAGTCGAGTCATCCCGTTTGATTCCTATAAGACGTTACTTTTAGTCGAGTCATCCCCTTTGACCCCTGGAAGACGTTCATTTTAGTCGAGTCATTTCCTTTGATTCCTATATGACGTACCTTTTGGATGAGTTATTTCCTTTGATTCCTATAAGACGTACCTTTTAGTCGAGTCATCCACGTTGACCCCTAAAATACGTACCTTTTAGTCGAGTCATCCCCTTTGATTCCTATAAGACGTACTTTTTAGTTGAGTCATTTCCTTTGATTCCTTGAAGACGTACGTTTTAGTCGAGTCATTTCTCTTGATTCCTATAAGACGTACCTTTTAGTCGAGTCATCCCCTTTGATTCCTATAAAACGTACCTTTTAGTCGAGTCATCTCCTTTGATTCCTATAAGACGTACCTTTTAGTTGAGTCATTTCCTTTGATTCCTTGAAGTCGTACCTTTTAGTTGAGTCATTTCACATGATTCCTATAAGACGTACCTTTATGTCGAGTCATCCCCTTTAATTCCTATAAGACGTACCTGTTAGTCGAGTCATCCCCTTTGATTCCTATAAGACGTACCTTTTAGTCGAGTCATCCCATTTGATTCCTAGAAGACGTATCTTTTAGTCGAGTCATATCCCTTGATTTCTATAAGACGTACCTTTTAGTCGAGTCATCCCTATTGATTCCTATAAGACGTACCTTTTAGTCGAGTCATCCCTTTAGATTCCTATAAGACGTACCTTTTAGTCGAGTCATCCCCTTTGATTCCTCGAAGACGTACCTTTTAGTCGAGTCACTTCCCTTGATTCCTTTAAGACGTACCTTTTAGTCGAGTCATTCCATTTGATTCCTATAAGACGTACCTTTTAGTTGAGTCATTTCCTTTGATTCCTCGAAGACGTACCATTTAGTCGAGTCATTTCCCTTAATTGCTATAAGACGTACCTTTTAGTCGAGTCATCCCCTTAGATTCCTATAAGACGTACCTTTTAGTTGACTCATCTCCTTTGATTCCTATAAGACGTACCTTTGGTTGAGTCATTTCCTTTGATTCCTAGAAAATGTACCTTTTAGTCGAGTCATTTCCCTTGATTCCAATAAGACGTACCTTTTAGTCGAGTCATCCCCTTTGTTTCCTATAAAACGTACCTTTTAGTCGAGTCATCCCCTTTGATTATTATCAGACGTACCTTTTAGTCGAGTCATCCCCTTTGATTCCTATAAGACGTACCTTTTAGTTGAGTCATTTCCCTTGATTCCTATAAGATGTACTTTTTAGTCGAGTCATTCACTTTGATTCCTATATGACGTACCTTTTAGTCGAGTCATCCCCTAGGATTCCTTTATGACGTACCTTTTAGTCGAGTCATCTCCTTTGATTCCTATAAGAGGTACCTTTTAGTTGAGTCATCCCCTTGGATTCCAATAAGACGTACCTTTTGGTCAAGTCATCCCCTTTGATTCCTATAAGACATACCTTTTAGTCAAGTCATCCCCTTTGATTCCTAAAAGATGTGCCTTTTAGTCAAGTCATTTCCCTTGATTCCTATAAGATGTACCTTTTAGTCGAGTCATCCCCTTTGATTCCTAAAAGATGTGCCTTTTAGTCGAGTCATTTCCCTTGATTCCTATAAGACGTACCTTTAAGTCGAGCCATTCCCTTTGATTATTATAAGACGTACCTTTTAGTCGAGTCATCCCGTTTGATTCCTATAAGACGTTACTTTTAGTCGAGTCATCCCTTTTGACCCCTAGAAGACGTTCATTTTAGTCGAGTCATTTCGTTTGATTCCTATAAGACGTACCTTTTAGACGAGTCATTTCCTTTGATTCCTATAAGACGTACCTTTTAGTCGAGTCATCCACGTTGACCCCTAAAATACGTACCTTTTAGTCGAGTCATCCCCTTTGATTCCTATAAGACGTACTTTTTAGTTGAGTCATTTCCTTTGATTCCTTGAAGACGTACGTTTTAGTCGAGTCATTTCTCTTGATTCCTATAAGACGTACCTTTTAGTTGAGTCATCCCCTTTGATTCCTATAAAATGTACCTTTTAGTCGAGTCATCTCCTTTGATTCCTATAAGACGTACCTTTTAGTTTAGTCATTTCCTTTGATTCCTTGAAGTCGTACCTTTTAGTCGAGTCATTTCACATGATTCCTATAAGACGTACCTTTATGTCGAGTCATCCCCTTTGATTCCTATAAGACGTACCTGTTAGTCGAGTCATCCCCATTGATTCCTATAAGACGTACCTTTTAGTCGAGTCATCCCATTTGATTCCTAGAAGACGTACCTTTTAGT
Source organism: Capsicum pubescens (assembly GCA_030864215.1). Lineage (NCBI taxonomy): Eukaryota > Viridiplantae > Streptophyta > Magnoliopsida > Solanales > Solanaceae > Capsicum > Capsicum pubescens. Next base: position 294,399,020 of record CM061545.1, on the reverse strand, counting down.
CGAGTCATTTCCCTTGATTCCTATAAGACGTACCTTTTAGTCGAGACATCCCTATTGATTCCGATAAGACGTACCTTTTAGTCGAGTCATCCCTTTAGATTCCTATAAGACGTACCTTTTAGTCGAGTCATCCCCTTTGATTCCTCGAAGACGCACCTTTTAGTCGAGTCACTTCCCTTGATTCCTTTAAGACGTACCTTTTAGTCGAGTCATTCCATTTGATTCCTATAAGACGTACCTTTTAGTTGTGTCATTTCCTTTGATTCCTCGAAGACGTACCATTTAGTCGAGTCATTTCCCTTAATTGCTATAAGACGTACCTTTTAGTCGAGTCATCCCCTTAGATTCCTATAAGACGTACCTTTTAGTTGAGTCATCTCCTTTGATTCCTATAAGACGTACCTTTGGTTTAGTCATTTCCTTTGATTCCTAGAAAATGTACCTTTTAGTCGAGTCATTTCCCTTGATTCCAATAAGACGTACCTTTTAGTCGAGTCATCCCCTTTGTTTCCTATAAAACGTACCTTTTAGTCGAGTCATCCCCTTTGATTATTATCAGACGTACCTTTTAGTCGAGTCATCCCCTTTGATTCCTATAAGACGTACCTTTTAGTTGAGTCATTTCCCTTGATTCCTATAAAATGTACTTAATAGTCGAGTCATCCACTTTGATTCCTATATGACGTACCTTTTAGTCGAGTCATCCCCTAGGATTCCTATATGACGTACCTTTTGGTCGAGTCATCCCCTTTGTTTACTATAAGACGTACCGTTTAGTGGAGTCATCCCCTTTGATTCCTAAAAGATGTGCCTTTTAGTCGAGTAATCCCCTTTGATTCCTATAAAACGTACCTTTTAGTCGAGTCATCCCCTTTGATTCCTATAAGACATTCCTTTTAGTCGAGTCATCCCCTTTGACCCATAGAAGACGTACCTTTTAGTCGAGTCATTTCCTTTGATTCCTATAAGACGTACCTTTATGTCGAGTCATTTCCTTTGATTCCTATAAGACGTACCTTTTAGTCGAGTCATCAACTTTGACCCCTAGAATTCATATCTTTTAGTCGAGTCATCCCCTTTGATTCCTATAAGACGTACCTTTTAGTTGAGTCATTTCCTTTGATTCCTTGAAGACGTACCTTTTAGTCGAGTCATTTCCCTTGATTCCTATAAGACGTACATTTTAGTCGAGTCATCCCCTTAGATTACTATAAGACGTACCTTTTAGTCGAGTCATCTCCACTGATTCCTATAAGACGTACCTTTTAGTTGAGTCATTTACTTTGATTCATAGAAAACGTACCATTTAGTCGAGTCATTTGACTTGATTCCTATAAGACGTACCTTTTAGTCGAGTCATCCCCTTTGATTCCTATAAGATGTACCTTTTAGTCGAGTCATCCCCTTTGATTCATATAAGATGTTCCTTTTAGTCGAGTCATCCCATTTGATTCCTAGAAGACGTACCATTTAGTCGAGTCATTTCCCTTGATTCCTTTAAGCCGTACCTTTTAGTCGAGTCATTCCCTTTGATTCCTATAAGACGTACCTTTTAGTAGAGTCATCCCCTTTGACCACTACAAGACATACCATTTAGTCATTTCCTTTGATTCCTTGAAGACGTACCTTTTAGTCGAGTCATCCCTTTTGATTCCTATAAGACGTACCTTTATGTCGAGTCATCCCCTTTGATTCCTATAAGACGTACCTGTTAGTCGAGTCATCCCCTTTGATTCCTATAAGACGTACCTTTTAGTCCAGTTATCCCATTTGATTCCTAGAAGACGTACCTTTTAGTCGAGTCATTTCCCTTGATTCCTATAAGACGTACCTTTTAGTCGAGTCATCCCCATTGATTCCTATAAGACGTACCTTTTAGTCGAGTCATCCCTTTAGATTCCTATAATACGTACCTTTTAGTCGAGTCATCCCCTTTGATTCCTTGAAGACGTACCTTTTAGTCGAGTCACATCCCTTGATTCCTTTAAGACGTACCTTTTAGTCGAGTCATTCCATTTGATTCCTGTAAGACGTACCTTTTAGTTGAGTCATTTCCTTTGATTCCTCGAAGACGTACCGTTTAGTCGAGTCATTTCCCTTAATTGCTATAACACGTAACTTTTAGTAGAGTCATCCCCTTAGATTCCTATAAGACGTACCTTTTAGTTTAGTCATCTCCTTTGATTCCTATAAAACGTACCTTTGGTTGAGTCATTTCCTTTGATTCCTAGGAAACGTACCTTTTAGTCGAGTCATTTCCCTTGATTCCAATAAGACGTACCTTTTAGTCGAGTCATCCCCTTTGATTCCTATAAAACGTACCTTTTAGTCGAGTCATCCCCTTTGATTATTATAAGACGTACCTTTTAGTCGAGTCATCCCCTTTGATTCCTATAAGACGTACCTTTTAGTTGAGTGATTTTCCTTGATTCCTATAAGACGTACTTTTTAGTCGAGTCATCCACTTTGATTCCTATAAGACGTACCTTTTAGTCGAGTCATCCCCTACGATTCCTATAAGACGTACCTTTTGGTTGAGTCATCCCCTTTGTTTCCTATAAGACGTACCGTTTAGTCGAGTCATCCCCTTTGATTCCTAAAAGATGTGCCTTTTAGTCGAGTCATTTCCCGTGATTCCTATTAGACGTACCTTTTAGTCGAGTAATCCCCTTTGATTCCTATAAAACGTACCTTTTAGTCGAGTCATCCCCTTTGATTCCTATAAGACATACCTTTTAGTCGAGTCATCCCCTTTGACCCATAGAAGACGTACCTTTTAGTCGAGTCATCCACATTGACCCCTTGAATTCATATCTTTTAGTCGAGTCATCCCCTTTAATTCCTATAAAACGTACCTTTTAGTTGAGTTATTTCCTTTGATTCCTTGAAGACGTACCTTTTAGTCGAGTCATTTCCCTTGATTCCTATAAGACGTACCTTTTAGTCGAGTCATCCCCTTAGATTCCTATAAGACGTACCTTTTAGTCGAGTCATCTCCATTGATTCCTATAAGACGTACCTTTTAGTTGAGTCATTTACTTTGATTCATAGAAAACATACCATTTAGTCGAGTCATTTGACTTGATTCCTATAAGACGTACCTTTTAGTCGAGTCATCCCCTTTGATTCCTATAAGATGTACCTTTTAGTCGAGTCATCCCCTTTGATTCATATAAGATGTTCCTTTTAGTCGAGTCATCCCATTTGATTCCTAGAAGACGTACCTTTTAGTCGAGTCATTTCCCTTGATTCTATAAGACGTACCTTTTAGTCGAGTCATCCCCTTTGATTCCTATAAGACGTATCTTTTAGTCGAGTCATCCCTATCGATTCCTATAAGACATACCTTTTAGTCGAGTCATCCCCTTTGATTCCTATAAGACGTACCTTTTAGTCGAGTCATCCCCTTTGATTCCTATACGACGTACCTTTTAGTCGAGTCATCCCCTTTGACCCCTAGAATACGTACCTTTTAGTCGAGTCATTTCTTTTGATTCCTATAACATGTACCTTTTAGTCGAGTAATCCTCTTTGATTCGTAGAAGACGTACCTTTTAGTCGAGTCAACCCCTTTGATTCCTATAAGACGTACCTTTTAGTTGAGTCATTTCTTTTGATTCCTTGAAGATGTACCTTTTAGTCGATTCATTTCCCTTGAATCCTATAAGACGTACCATTTAGTTGTGTCATCCCCTTAGATTTCTATAAAAGTTACCTTTTAGATGAGTCATCTCCTTTAATTCCTATAAGACGTACCTTTTAGTTGAGTCATTTCCTTTGATTCCTAGAAAACGTACCTTTTAGTCGAGACATTTCCCTTGATCCCTATAAGACGTACCTTTTAGTCGAGTCATCCCCTTTGATTCTTATAAAACGTACCTTTTAGTCGAGTCATCCCCTTTGATTCCTATAAGACGTACCTTTTAGTCGTGTCATCCCCTTTGATTCATATAAGACGTACCTTTTAGTTGAGTCATTTCCTTTGATTCCTTGAAGACGTAACTTTTAGTCGAGTCATTTCCCTTGATTCGTATAAGACGTACCTTTTAGTCGAGTCATCCCCTTAGATTCCTGTAAGACGTACCTTTTAGTTGAGTCATCTCCTTTGATTCCTGTAAGACGTACCTTTTAGTTGAGTCATTTCCTTTGATTCCTAGCAAAAGTACCTTTTAGTCGAGTCATTTCCCTTGATTCCTATAAGACGTACCTTTTAGTCGAGTCATCCCCTTTGATTCCTATAAAACGTACCTTTTAGTCGAGTCATCCTCTTTGATTCCTATAAGACGTACCTTTTATTCGAGTCATCCCCTTTGATTCCTATAAGACGTACCTTTTAGTCGAGTCATTTCACTTGATTCCTATAACACGTACCTTTTAGTTGAGTCATCCATTTTGATTCCTATAAGACGTACCTTTTAGTTGAGTCAATCCCTTGGATTCCTATAAAACGTACCTTTTGGTCGAGTCATCCCCTTTGATTCCTATAAAACGTACCTTTAAGTCGAGTCATCCCCTTTGATTTCTAAAAGATGTGCCTTTTAGTCGAGTCATTTCCCTTGATTCCTATAAGATGTACCTTTTAGTCGAGTCATCCCCTTTGATTCCTATAAGACGTACCTTTTAGTCGAGTCATCCCCTTTGATTCCTATAAGACGTAACTTTTAGTGGAGTTATCCCCTTTGAACCCTAGAAGACGTACCTTTTAGTCGAGTCATTTCCTTTGATTCCTATAAGACGTACCTTTTAGTCGAGTCATTTCCTTTGATTCCAATAAGACTTACCTTTTAGTCGAGTCATCCACTTTAACCCCTAGAATACGTACCTTCTAGTCGAGTCATCCCCTTTGATTCCTATAAGACGTATCATTTAGTTGAGTCATTTCCTTTGATTCTTTGAAGACGTACCTTTTAGTCGAGTCATCCCCTTTGATTCCTATAAGATGGACCTTTTAGTCGAGTCATCTCCTTTGATTCCTATAAGACGTACCTTTTAGTTGAGTCATTTCCTTTGATTCCTTGAAGACGTACCTTTTAGTCGAGTCATTTCACATGATTCCTATAAGACGTACCTTTTAATCGAGTCATCCCCTTTGATTCCTATATGACGTACCTTTTAGTCGAGTCATCCCCTTTGATTCCTATAAGACGTACCTTTTAGTCGAGTAATCCCATTTGATTCCTAGAAGACGTACCTTTTAGTCGAGTCATTTCCCTTGATTCCTATAAGACGTACCTTTTAGTCGAGTCATCCCCATTGATTCCTATAAGACGTACCTTTTAGTCGAGTCATCCTTTTTGATTCCTATAAGACGTACCTTTTAGTCGAGTCATCCCCTTTGATTCCTCGAAGACGTACCTTTTAGTCGAGTCATTTGTCTTGATTCCTTTAAGACGTACCTTTTAGTCGAGTCATTCCCTTTGATTCCAATACGACGTACCTTTTAGTCGAGTCATCCCCATTGATTCCTATAAGACATAACTTTTAGTCGAGTTATACCTCTTGATTCCTATAAGACGTACCTTTTAGTCGAATCATTCCCCCTTTACCTCTAGCTGACGTACCTTTTAGTCGAGTCATCCCCTTTGACCCCTAGAAGACATACCTTTTAGTCGAGTCATTTCCCTTTATTCCTATAAGACGTACCTTTTAGTCGAGTCATCCCCTTAGATTCCTATAAGACGTTCCTTTTAGTTGGGTCATCTCTTTTGATTCCTATAAGACGTACCTTTTAGATGAGCCATTTCCTTTGATTCCTAGAAAAAGTACCTTTGAGTCGAGTCATTTCCATGATTCCTATAAGACGTATCTTTTAGTCGAGTCATCCCCTTTGATTCCTATAAAACGTACCTTTTAGTGGAGTGCTCCCCTTTGATTCCTATATGACGTACCTTTTAGTCGAGTCATCCCCTTTGATTCCTATAAGACGTACCTTTTAGTCGAGTCATTTCACTTGATTCCATAAGACGTACCTTTTAGTTGAGTCATCCACATTGATTCCTATAAGACGTTCCTTTTAGTTGAGTCATCGCCTTGGATTCCTATAAGACGTACCTTTTGGTCGAGTCATCCACTTTTATTCCTATAAGACGTACCTTTAAGTCGAGTAATCTCCTTTGATTCCTAAAAGATGTGCCTTTTAGTCGAGTCATTTCCCTTGATTCCTATAAGACGTACCTTTTAGTCGAGTCATCCCCTTTGATTACTATAAGACGTACCTTTTAGTCGAGTCATCTCCTTTGATTCCTATAAGACGTAACTTTTAGTCGAGTCATTTCCTTTGATTCCTATAAGACGTACCTTTTAGTCGAGTCATTTCCTTTGATTCCTATAAGACGTACCTTTTAGTCGAGTCATCCACTTTGACCCCTACAATACGTACCTTTTAGTTGAGTCATCCGCTTTGATTCCTATAAGACGTACCTTTTAGTTGAGTCATTTCCTTTGATTCCTTGAAGACGTACCTTTTAGTCGAGTCATCCTTTTTGATTCCTATAAGACGTACCTTTTAGTCGAGTCATCCCCTTTGATTCCTCGAAGACGTACCTTTTAGTCGAGTCATTTGTCTTGATTCCTTTAAGACGTACCTTTTAGTCGAGTCATTCCCTTTGATTCCAATACGACGTACCTTTTAGTCGAGTCATCCCCATTGATTCCTATAAGACATAACTTTTAGTCGAGTTATACCTCTTGATTCCTATAAGACGTACCTTTTAGTCGAATCATTCCCCCTTGACCTCTAGCTGACGTACCTTTTAGTCGAGTCATCCACTTTGATTCCTATAAGACGTACCTTTTAGTCGAGTCATCCCCTAGGATTCCTATAAGACGTACCTTTTGGTTGAGTCATCCCCTTTGTTTCCTATAAGACGTACCGTTTAGTCGAGTCATCCCCTTTGATTCCTAAAAGATGTGCCTTTTAGTCGAGTCATTTCCCGTGATTCCTATTAGACGTACCTTTTAGTCGAGTAATCCCCTTTGATTCCTATAAAACGTACCTTTTAGTCGAGTCATCCCCTTTGATTCCTATAAGACATACCTTTTAGTCGAGTCATCCCCTTTGACCCATAGAAGACGTACCTTTTAGTCGAGTCATCCACATTGACCCTTTGAATTCATATCTTTTAGTCGAGTCATCCCCTTTAATTCCTATAAAACGTACCTTTTAGTTGAGTTATTTCCTTTGATTCCTTGAAGACGTACCTTTTAGTCGAGTCATTTCCCTTGATTCCTATAAGACGTACCTTTTAGTCGAGTCATCCCCTTAGATTCCTATAAGACGTACCTTTTAGTCGAGTCATCTCCATTGATTCCTATAAGACGTACCTTTTAGTTGAGTCATTTACTTTGATTCATAGAAAACATACCATTTAGTCGAGTCATTTGACTTGATTCCTATAAGACGTACCTTTTAGTCGAGTCATCCCCTTTGATTCCTATAAGATGTACCTTTTAGTCGAGTCATCCCCTTTGATTCATATAAGATGTTCCTTTTAGTCGAGTCATCCCATTTGATTCCTAGAAGACGTACCTTTTAGTCGAGTCATTTCCCTTGATTCTATAAGACGTACCTTTTAGTCGAGTCATCCCCTTTGATTCCTATAAGACGTATCTTTTAGTCGAGTCATCCCTATCGATTCCTATAAGACATACCTTTTAGTCGAGTCATCCCCTTTGATTCCTATAAGACGTACCTTTTAGTCGAGTCATCCCCTTTGATTCCTATACGACGTACCTTTTAGTCGAGTCATCCCCTTTGACCCCTAGAATACGTACCTTTTAGTCGAGTCATTTCTTTTGATTCCTATAACATGTACCTTTTAGTCGAGTAATCCTCTTTGATTCGTAGAAGACGTACCTTTTAGTCGAGTCAACCCCTTTGATTCCTATATGACGTACCTTTTAGTTGAGTCATTTCTTTTGATTCCTTGAAGATGTACCTTTTAGTCGATTCATTTCCCTTGAATCCTATAAGACGTACCATTTAGTCGTGTCATCCCCTTAGATTTCTATAAAAGTTACCTTTTAGATGAGTCATCTCCTTTAATTCCTATAAGACGTACCTTTTAGTTGAGTCATTTCCTTTGATTCCTAGAAAACGTACCTTTTAGTCGAGACATTTCCCTTGATCCCTATAAGACGTACCTTTTAGTCGAGTCATCCCCTTTGATTCTTATAAAACGTACCTTTTAGTCGAGTCATCCCCTTTGATTCCTATAAGACGTACCTTTTAGTCGTGTCATCCCCTTTGATTCATATAAGACGTACCTTTTAGTTGAGTCATTTCCTTTGATTCCTTGAAGACGTAACTTTTAGTCGAGTCATTTCCCTTGATTCGTATAAGACGTACCTTTTAGTCGAGTCATCCCCTTAGATTCCTGTAAGACGTACCTTTTAGTTGAGTCATCTCCTTTGATTCCTGTAAGACGTACCTTTTAGTTGAGTCATTTCCTTTGATTCCTAGCAAAAGTACCTTTTAGTCGAGTCATTTCCCTTGATTCCTATAAGACGTACCTTTTAGTCGAGTCATCCCCTTTGATTCCTATAAAACGTACCTTTTAGTCGAGTCATCCTCTTTGATTCCTATAAGACGTACCTTTTATTCGAGTCATCCCCTTTGATTCCTATAAGACGTACCTTTTAGTCGAGTCATTTCACTTGATTCCTATAACACGTACCTTTTAGTTGAGTCATCCATTTTGATTCCTATAAGACGTACCTTTTAGTTGAGTCAATCCCTTGGATTCCTATAAAACGTACCTTTTGGTCGAGTCATCCCCTTTGATTCCTATAAAACGTACCTTTAAGTCGAGTCATCCCCTTTGATTTCTAAAAGATGTGCCTTTTAGTCGAGTCATTTCCCTTGATTCCTATAAGATGTACCTTTTAGTCGAGTCATCCCCTTTGATTCCTATAAGACGTACCTTTTAGTCGAGTCATCCCCTTTGATTCCTATAAGACGTAACTTTTAGTGGAGTTGTCCCCTTTGAACCCTAGAAGACGTACCTTTTAGTCGAGTCATTTCCTTTGATTCCTATAAGACGTACCTTTTAGTCGAGTCATTTCCTTTGATTCCAATAAGACTTACCTTTTAGTCGAGTCATCCACTTTAACCCCTAGAATACGTACCTTCTAGTCGAGTCATCCCCTTTGATTCCTATAAGACGTATCATTTAGTTGAGTCATTTCCTTTGATTCTTTGAAGACGTACCTTTTAGTCGAGTCATCCCCTTTGATTCCTATAAGACGGACCTTTTAGTCGAGTCATCTCCTTTGATTCCTATAAGACGTACCTTTTAGTTGAGTCATTTCCTTTGATTCCTTGAAGACGTACCTTTTAGTCGAGTCATTTCACATGATTCCTATAAGACGTACCTTTTAATCGAGTCATCCCCTTTGATTCCTATATGACGTACCTTTTAGTCGAGTCATCCCCTTTGATTCCTATAAGACGTACCTTTTAGTCGAGTAATCCCATTTGATTCCTAGAAGACGTACCTTTTAGTCGAGTCATTTCCCTTGATTCCTATAAGACGTACCTTTTAGTCGAGTCATCCCCATTGATTCCTATAAGACGTACCTTTTAGTCGAGTCATCCTTTTTGATTCCTATAAGACGTACCTTTTAGTCGAGTCATCCCCTTTGATTCCTCGAAGACGTACCTTTTAGTCGAGTCATTTGTCTTGATTCCTTTAAGACGTACCTTTTAGTCGAGTCATTCCCTTTGATTCCAATACGACGTACCTTTTAGTCGAGTCATCCCCATTGATTCCTATAAGACATAACTTTTAGTCGAGTTATACCTCTTGATTCCTATAAGACGTACCTTTTAGTCGAATCATTCCCCCTTGACCTCTAGCTGACGTACCTTTTAGTCGAGTCATCCACTTTGATTCCTATAAGACGTACCTTTTAGTCGAGTCATCCCCTAGGATTCCTATAAGACGTACCTTTTGGTTGAGTCATCCCCTTTGTTTCCTATAAGACGTACCGTTTAGTCGAGTCATCCCCTTTGATTCCTAAAAGATGTGCCTTTTAGTCGAGTCATTTCCCGTGATTCCTATTAGACGTACCTTTTAGTCGAGTAATCCCCTTTGATTCCTATAAAACGTACCTTTTAGTCGAGTCATCCCCTTTGATTCCTATAAGACATACCTTTTAGTCGAGTCATCCCCTTTGACCCATAGAAGACGTACCTTTTAGTCGAGTCATCCACATTGACCCCTTGAATTCATATCTTTTAGTCGAGTCATCCCCTTTAATTCCTATAAAACGTACCTTTTAGTTGAGTTATTTCCTTTGATTCCTTGAAGACGTACCTTTTAGTCGAGTCATTTCCCTTGATTCCTATAAGACGTACCTTTTAGTCGAGTCATCCCCTTAGATTCCTATAAGACGTACCTTTTTGTCGAGTCATCTCCATTGATTCCTATAAGACGTACCTTTTAGTTGAGTCATTTACTTTGATTCATAGAAAACATACCATTTAGTCGAGTCATTTGACTTGATTCCTATAAGACGTACCTTTTAGTCGAGTCATCCCCTTTGATTCCTATAAGATGTACCTTTTAGTCGAGTCATCCCCTTTGATTCATATAAGATGTTCCTTTTAGTCGAGTCATCCCATTTGATTCCTAGAAGACGTACCTTTTAGTCGAGTCATTTCCCTTGATTCTATAAGACGTACCTTTTAGTCGAGTCATCCCCTTTGATTCCTATAAGACGTATCTTTTAGTCGAGTCATCCCTATCGATTCCTATAAGACATACCTTTTAGTCGAGTCATCCCCTTTGATTCCTATAAGACGTACCTTTTAGTCGAGTCATCCCCTTTGATTCCTATACGACGTACCTTTTAGTCGAGTCATCCCCTTTGACCCCTAGAATACGTACCTTTTAGTCGAGTCATTTCTTTTGATTCCTATAACATGTACCTTTTAGTCGAGTAATCCTCTTTGATTCGTAGAAAACGTACCTTTTAGTCGAGTCAACCCCTTTGATTCCTATAAGACGTACCTTTTAGTTGAGTCATTTCTTTTGATTCCTTGAAGATGTACCTTTTAGTCGATTCATTTCCCTTGAATCCTATAAGACGTACCATTTAGTCGTGTCATCCCCTTAGATTTCTATAAAAGTTACCTTTTAGATGAGTCATCTCCTTTAATTCCTATAAGACGTACCTTTTAGTTGAGTCATTTCCTTTGATTCCTAGAAAACGTACCTTTTAGTCGAGACATTTCCCTTGATCCCTATAAGACGTACCTTTTAGTCGAGTCATCCCCTTTGATTCTTATAAAACGTACCTTTTAGTCGAGTCATCCCCTTTGATTCCTATAAGACGTACCTTTTAGTCGTGTCATCCCCTTTGATTCATATAAGACGTACCTTTTAGTTGAGTCATTTCCTTTGATTCCTTGAAGACGTAACTTTTAGTCGAGTCATTTCCCTTGATTCGTATAAGACGTACCTTTTATTCGAGTCATCCCCTTAGATTCCTGTAAGACGTACCTTTTAGTTGAGTCATCTCCTTTGATTCCTGTAAGACGTACCTTTTAGTTGAGTCATTTCCTTTGATTCCTAGCAAAAGTACCTTTTAGTCGAGTCATTTCCCTTGATTCCTATAAGACGTACCTTTTAGTCGAGTCATCCCCTTTGATTCCTATAAAACGTACCTTTTAGTCGAGTCATCCTCTTTGATTCCTATAAGACGTACCTTTTATTCGAGTCATCCCCTTTGATTCCTATAAGACGTACCTTTTAGTCGAGTCATTTCACTTGATTCCTATAACACGTACCTTTTAGTTGAGTCATCCATTTTGATTCCTATAAGACGTACCTTTTAGTTGAGTCAATCCCTTGGATTCCTATAAAACGTACCTTTTGGTCGAGTCATCCCCTTTGATTCCTATAAAACGTACCTTTAAGTCGAGTCATCCCCTTTGATTTCTAAAAGATGTGCCTTTTAGTCGAGTCATTTCCCTTGATTCCTATAAGATGTACCTTTTAGTCGAGTCATCCCCTTTGATTCCTATAAGACGTACCTTTTAGTCGAGTCATCCCCTTTGATTCCTATAAGACGTAACTTTTAGTGGAGTTATCCCCTTTGAACCCTAGAAGACGTACCTTTTAGTCGAGTCATTTCCTTTGATTCCTATAAGACGTACCTTTTAGTCGAGTCATTTCCTTTGATTCCAATAAGACTTACCTTTTAGTCGAGTCATCCACTTTAACCCCTAGAATACGTACCTTCTAGTCGAGTCATCCCCTTTGATTCCTATAAGACGTATCATTTAGTTGAGTCATTTCCTTTGATTCTTTGAAGACGTACCTTTTAGTCGAGTCATCCCCTTTGATTCCTATAAGACGGACCTTTTAGTCGAGTCATCTCCTTTGATTCCTATAAGACGTACCTTTTAGTTGAGTCATTTCCTTTGATTCCTTGAAGACGTACCTTTTAGTCGAGTCATTTCACATGATTCCTATAAGACGTACCTTTTAATCGAGTCATCCCCTTTGATTCCTATATGACGTACCTTTTAGTCGAGTCATCCCCTTTGATTCTTATAAGACGTACCTTTTAGTCGAGTAATCCCATTTGATTCCTAGAAGACGTACCTTTTAGTCGAGTCATTTCCCTTGATTCCTATAAGACGTACCTTTTAGTCGAGTCATCCCCATTGATTCCTATAAGACGTACCTTTTAGTCGAGTCATCCTTTTTGATTCCTATAAGACGTACCTTTTAGTCGAGTCATCCCCTTTGATTCCTCGAAGACGTACCTTTTAGTCGAGTCATTTGTCTTGATTCCTTTAAGACGTACCTTTTAGTCGAGTCATTCCCTTTGATTCCAATACGACGTACCTTTTAGTCGAGTCATCCCCATTGATTCCTATAAGACATAACTTTTAGTCGAGTTATACCTCTTGATTCCTATAAGACGTACCTTTTAGTCGAATCATTCCCCCTTGACCTCTAGCTGACGTACCTTTTAGTCGAGTCATCCCCTTTGACCCCTAGAAGACATACCTTTTAGTCGAGTCATTTCCCTTTATTCCTATAAGACGTACCTTTTAGTCGAGTCATCCCCTTAGATTCCTATAAGACGTTCCTTTTAGTTGGGTCATCTCTTTTGATTCCTATAAGACGTACCTTTTAGATGAGCCATTTCCTTTGATTCCTAGAAAAAGTACCTTTGAGTCGAGTCATTTCCATGATTCCTATAAGACGTATCTTTTAGTCGAGTCATCCCCTTTGATTCCTATAAAACGTACCTTTTAGTGGAGTGCTCCCCTTTGATTCCTATATGACGTACCTTTTAGTCGAGTCATCCCCTTTGATTCCTATAAGACGTACCTTTTAGTCGAGTCATTTCACTTGATTCCATAAGACGTACCTTTTAGTTGAGTCATCCACATTGATTCCTATAAGACGTTCCTTTTAGTTGAGTCATCGCCTTGGATTCCTATAAGACGTACCTTTTGGTCGAGTCATCCACTTTTATTCCTATAAGACGTACCTTTAAGTCGAGTAATCTCCTTTGATTCCTAAAAGATGTGCCTTTTAGTCGAGTCATTTCCCTTGATTCCTATAAGACGTACCTTTTAGTCGAGTCATCCCCTTTGATTACTATAAGACGTACCTTTTAGTCGAGTCATCTCCTTTGATTCCTATAAGACGTAACTTTTAGTCGAGTCATTTCCTTTGATTCCTATAAGACGTACCTTTTAGTCGAGTCATTTCCTTTGATTCCTATAAGACGTACCTTTTAGTCGAGTCATCCACTTTGACCCCTACAATACGTACCTTTTAGTTGAGTCATCCGCTTTGATTCCTATAAGACGTACCTTTTAGTTGAGTCATTTCCTTTGATTCCTTGAAGACGTACCTTTTTGTCGAGTCATTTCCCTTGATTCCTATAAGACGTACCTTTTAGTCGAGTCATCCCCTTTGATTCCTATAAGACGTACCTTTTAGTCGAGTCATCCCCTTTTATTCCTATAAGACGTACATTTTAGTTGAGTCATTTCCATTGATTCCTTGAAGACGTACCTTTTAGTCGAGTCATTTCACTTTATTCCTATTAGACGTACCTTTTAGTTGAGTCTTCCCCTTTGATTCCTATAAGACGTACCTTTTAGTCGAGTCATCCCCTTTGATTCCTATAAGACGTACCTTTTAGTCGAGTCATCCCATTTGATTCATAGAAGACGTACCTTTTAGTCGAGTCATTTCCCTTGATTCCTATAAGACGTACCTTTTAGTCGAGTCATCCCCTTTGATTCCTATAAGACGTACCTTTTAGTCGAGTCATCCCTTTTGATTTCTATAAGACGTACCTTTTAGTCGAGACATTTCCCTTGATTCCTTTAAGACGTACCTTTTAGTCGAGTCATTCCCTTTGATTCCAATAAGACGTACCATTTAGTCGAGTCATCCCATTTGGTTCCAATAAGACATACCTTTTAGTCGAGTTATACCTCTTGATTAATATAAGACGTACCATTTAGTCGAATCATTCCCTCTTGACCCCTAGCAGGCGTACCTTTTAGTCGAGTCATCCCCTTTGATTCCTATAAGACGTACCTTTTAGTCGAGTCATCTCCTTTGATTCCTATAAGAGGTACCTTTTAGTTGAGTCATTTCCTTTGATTCCTTGAAGACGTACCTTTTAGTCGAGTCATTTCACTTGATTCCTATAAGACGTACCTTTTAGTCGAGTCATCCCCTTTGATTCCTATAAGACATACCTTTTAGTCGAGTTATACCTCTTGATTCCTATAAGACGTACCTTTTTGTCGAATCATTCCCCCTTGACCCCTAGTCGACGTACCTTTTAGTAGAGTTATCCCCTTTGATCCCTAGAAGACGTACCTTTTAGTCGAGTTATTTCCTTTGATTCCTATAAGACGTATCTTTTAGTCGAGTCATCCCCTTAGATTCCTATAAGACGTACCTTTTAGTTGAGTCATCTCCTTTGATTCCTATAAGACATACCTTTTAGTTGAGTAATTTCCTTTGATTCCTAGAAAAAGTACCTTTTAGTCGAGTCAATTCCCTTGATTCCTATAAGACGTACCTTTTAGTCGAGTCATCCCCTTTGATTCCTATAAAACGTATCTTTTAGTCGAGTCATCCCCTTTGATTCCTATAAGACGAACCTTTTAGTCGAATCATCCCCATTGATTCCTATAAGACGTACCTTTTAGTCGAGTCATTTCACTTGATTCCTATAAGACGTACCTTTTTGTTGAGTCATCCACTTTGATTCCTATAAGACGTACCTTTTAGTTGAGTCATCCCCTTGGATTCCTATAAGACTTACCTTTTGGTCGCGTCATCCCCTTTGATTCCTATAAGACGTACCTTTAAGTCGAGTCATCCCCTTTGATTCCTAAAAGATGTGCCTTTTAGTCGAGTCATTTCCCTTAATTCCTATAAGACATACCTTTTAGTCGAGTTATCCCCTTTGATTCCTATAAGACGTACCTTTTAGTTTATTCATCCCCTTTGATTCCTATAAGACGTACCTTTTAGTTTATTCATCCCCTTTGATTCCTATAGGACGTAACTTTTAGTCGAGTCATCCCCTTTGACCCCTAGAAGACGTACCTTTTAGTTGAGTCATTTCCTTTTATTCCTATAAGACATACCTTTTAGTCGAGTCATTTCCTTTGATTCCTATAAGATGTACCTTTTAGTCGAGTCATCCACTTTGACCCCTAGATTACGTACCTTTTAGTCGAGTCATCCCATTTGATTCCTTTAAGACATACCTTATTGTTGGGTCATTTCCTTTGATTCCTAGAAGACGTACCTTTTAGTCGAGTCATTTCCCTTGATTCCTATATGACGTACCTTTTATTCGAGTCATCCCCTTTGATTCCTATAAGACGTACCTTTTAGTCGAGTCATCTCCTTTGATTCCTATAAGATGTACTTTTTAGTTGAGTCATTTCCTTTGATTCCTTGAAGACGTACCTTTTAGTCGAGTCATTTCACTTCATTTCTATAAGACGTACCTTTTAGTCGAGTCTTCCCCTTTGATTCCTATAAGACGTACCTTTTAGTCGAGTCATCCCCTTTGATTCCTATAAAAATTACCTTTTAGTCGATTCATCCCCTTTGATTCCTATAAGACGTACCTTTTAGTCGAGTCATCCCTTTTGATTCCTATAAGACGTACCTTTTAGTCGAGTCATCCCATTTGATTCCTAGAAGACGTACCTTTTTGTCGAGTCATTTCCCTTGATTCCTATAAGACGTACCTTTTAGTCGAGTCATCCCCTTTGATTCCTATAAGACGTACATTTTAGTCGAGTCATCCCTTTTGATTCCTATAAGACGTACCTATTAGTCGAGTCATCCCCTTTGATTCCTCGAAGATGTACCTTTAAGTCGAGTCATTTCCCTTGATTCCTTTAAGACGTATCTTTTAGTTGAGTCATTCCCTTCGATTCCAATAAGACGTACTTTTTAGTCGAGTCATCCCCTTTGATTCCTATAAGACATACCTTTTAGTTGAGTTATACCTCTTGATTCCTATAAGACGTACCTTTTAGTCGAATCATTCCCCCTTGACCCCTAGCGGACGTACCTTTTAGTCGAGTCATCCCCTTTGACCCCTAGAAGACATACCTTTTAGTCGAGTCATTTCCTTTGATTCCTATAAGACGGATCTTTTAGTAGAGTCATCCCTTTTTATTCCTATTAGACATACATTTTAGTCGAGTCATCCCCTTTGATTCCTATAAGACGTACCTTTTAGTCGAGTCATCCCCTTTAATTCGTATAAGTCGTACCTTGTAGTCGAGTCATCCCCTTTGACCCCTGGAATACGTACCTTTTAATCGAGTCATTCCCCTTGATTCCTATAAGACGTACCTTTTAGTCGAGTCATCCCCTTTGATTCCTATAAGACGTATCTTTTAGTCGAGTCATCCCTTTTGATTCCTATAAGACATACCTTTTAGTCAAGTCATCCCCTTTGATTCCTATAAGACGTACCTTTTAGTCGAGTCATCTCCTTTGATTCCTATAAGACGTACCTTTTAGTCGAATCATCCCCTTTGACCCCTTGAATACGTACCTTTTAGTCGAGTCATTTCCTTTGATTCCTATATGACGTTCTTTTTAGTCGAGTCATCCCCTTTGATTCCAATAAGACGTATCTTTTAGTCGAGTAATCCCCTTTGATTCCTATAAGACGTATCTTTAAGTTGAGTCATTTCCTTTGATTCCTTGGAGACGTACATTTTAGTCGAGTCATTTCTCTTTATTCCTATAAGACGTACCTTTTAGCTCGTCTTCCCCATAGATTCCTATAAGACGTACCTTTTAGTTGAGTCATCTTCTTTGATTCCTATACGACGTACATTTTAGTTGAGTCATTTCCTTTGATTCCTTGAAAACGTACCTTTTAGTCGTGTCATTTCCCTTGATTCCTATAAGACGTACCTTTTAGTCGAGTCATCTCCTTTGATTCCTATAAGAGGTACCTTTTAGTTGAGTCATTTCCTTTGATTCCTTGAAGACGTACCTTTTAGTCGAGTCATTTCACTTGATTCCTATAAGACGTACCTTTTAGTCGAGTCATCCCCTTTGATTCCTATAAGACATACCTTTTAGTCGAGTTATACCTCTTGATTCCTATAAGACGTACCTTTTTGTCGAATCATTCCCCCTTGACCCCTAGTCGACGTACCTTTTAGTAGAGTCATCCCCTTTGACCCCTAGAAGACGTACCTATTAGTCGAGTCATTTCCCTTGATTCCTATAAGACGTATCTTTTATTCGAGTCTTCCCCTTAGATTCCTATAAGACGTACCTTTTAGTTGAGTCATCTCCTTTGATTCCTATAAGACATACCTTTTAGTTGAGTAATTTCCTTTGATTCCTAGAAAAAGTACCTTTTAGTCGAGTCAATTCCCTTGATTCCTATAAGACGTACCTTTTAGTCGAGTCATCCCCTTTGATTCCCTTTAAGACGTACCATTTAGTCGAGTCGTCCCCTTTGATTCCTATAAGACGTAACTTTTAGTCGAGTCATTCCCTTTGACCCCTAGAAGACGTACCTTTTAGTTGAGTCATTTCCTTTGATTCCTATAAGACGTACCTTTTAGTCGATTCATTTCCTTTGATTCCTATAAGACGTACCTTTTAGTTGAGTCATCCCCTTGGATTCCTATAAGACTTACCTTTTGGTCGCGTCATCCCCTTTGATTCCTATAAGACATACCTTTAAGTCGAGTCATCCCCTTTGATTACTAAAAGATGTGCCTTTTAGTCGAGTCATTTCCCTTAATTCCTATAAGACGTACCTTTTAGTCGAGTCATCACCTTTGATTCCTATAAGACGTACCTTTTAGTTTATTCATCCCCTTTGATTCCTATAAGACGTAACTTTTAGTCGAGTCATCCCCTTTGACTCTAGAAGACGTACCTTTTAGTCGAGTCATTTCCTTTTATTCCTATAAGACGCACCTTTTAGTCGAGTCATTTCCTTTGATTCCTATAAGACGTACCTTTTAGTCGAGTCATCCACTTTGACCCCTAGATTACGTACCTTTTAGTCGAGTCATCCCCTTTGATTCCTTTAAGACGTACCTTATTGTTGAGTCATTTCCTTTGATTCCTAGAAGACGTACCTTTTAGTCGAGTCATTTCCCTTGATTCCTATAAGACGTACCTTTTATTCGAGTCATTCCCTTTGATTCCTATAACACGTACCTTTTAGTCGAGTCATCTCCTTTGATTCCTATAAGACGTACCTTTTAGTTGAGTCATTTCCTTTGATTCCTTGAAGATGTACCTTTTAGTCGAGTCATTTCACTTCATTTCTATAAGACGTACCTTTTAGTCGAGTCTTCCCCTTTGTTTCCTATAAGACGTACCTTTTAGTCGAGTCATCCCCTTTGATTCCTATAAGACGTACCTTTTAGTCGAGTAATCCCATTTGATTCCTAGAAGACGTACCTTTTTGTCGAATCATTTCCCTTGATTCCTATAAGACGTACCTTTTAGTCGAGTCATCCCCTTTGATTCCTATAAGACATACTTTTTAGTCGAGTCATCCCTTTTGATTCCTATAAGACGTACCTTTTAGTCGAGTCATCCCCTTTGATTCCTCGAAGACGTACCTTTAAGTCGAGTCATTTCCCTTGATTCATTTAAGACTTATCTTTTAGTTGAGTCATTCCCTTTGATTCCAATAAGACGTACCTTTTAGTCGAGTCATCCCCTTTGATTCCTATAAGACATACCTTTTAGTCGAGTTATTCCTCTTGATTCCTATAAGACGTACCTTTTAGTCGAATCATTCCCCCTTGACCCCTAGCAGACGTACCTTTTAGTCGAGTCATCCCCTTTGACCACTAGAAGACGTACCTTTTAGTCGAGTCATTTCCTTTGATTCCTATAAGACGGATCTTTCAGTAGAGTCAACCCTTTTGATTCCTATAAGACATACCTTTTAGTCGAGTCATCTACTTTGATTCCTATAAGACGTACCTTTTAGTCGAGTCATCCCCTTGGATTCCTATAAGACGTACCTTTTGGTCGAGTCATCCCCTTGAATTCCTATAAGACGTATCTTTTAGTCGAGTCATCCCCTTTGATTCCTAAAATATGTGCCTTTTAGTCGAGTCATTTCCCTTGATTCCTAAAATATGTGCCTTTTAGTCGAGTCATCCCCGTTGATTCCTATAAGACGTACCTTTTAGTCGAGTCATCCCCTTTGATTCCTATAAGACGTACGTTTTGGTCGAGTCATCCCCGTTGACCCCTAGATGATGTACCTTTTAGTCGAGTCATTTCCATTGATTCCTATAAGACGTACCTTTTAGTCGAGTCATCCACTTTGACCCCTAGAAGACGTACCTTTTAGTCGAGTCATCCACTTTGATTCCTATCAGACGTACCTTTTAGTTGAGTCATTTCCTTTGATTCCTTGGAGACGTACATTTTAGTCGAGTCATTTCTCTTTATTCCTATATGACGTACCTTTTAGCTCGTCTTCCCCATAGATTCCTATAAGACGTACCTTTTAGTTGAGTCATCTTCTTTGATTCCTATAAGACGTACGTTTTAGTTGAGTCATTTCCTTTGATTCCTTGAAAACGTACCTTTTAGTCGTGTCATTTCCCTTGTTTCCTATAAGACGTACCTTTTAGTCGAGTCATCTCCTTTGATTCCTATAAGAGGTACCTTTTAGTTGAGTCATTTCCTTTGATTCCTTGAAGACGTACCTTTTAGTCGAGTCATTTCACTTGATTCCTATAAGACGTACCTTTTAGTCGAGTCATCCCCTTTGATTCCTATAAGACATACCTTTTAGTCGAGTTATACCTCTTGATTCCTATAAGACGTACCTTTTTGTCGAATCATTCCCCCTTGACCCCTAGTCGACGTACCTTTTAGTAGAGTCATCCCCTTTGACCCCTTGAAGACGTACCTATTAGTCGAGTCATTTCCCTTGATTCCTATAAGACGTATATTTTATTCGAGTCATCCCCTTAGATTCCTATAAGACGTACCTTTTAGTTGAGTCATCTCCTTTGATTCCTATAAGACATACCTTTTAGTTGAGTAATTTCCTTTGATTCCTAGAAAAAGTACCTTTTAGTCGAGTCAATTCCCTTGATTCCTATAAGACGTACCTTTTAGTCGAGTCATCCCCTTTGATTCCCTTTAAGACGTACCATTTAGTCGAGTCATCCCCTTTGATTCCTATAAGACGTAACTTTTAGTCGAGTCATTCCCTTTGACCCCTAGAAGACGTACCTTTTAGTTGAGTCATTTCCTTTGATTCCTATAAGACGTACCTTTTAGTCGATTCATTTCCTTTGATTCCTATAAGACGTACCTTTTAGTTGAGTCATCCCCTTGGATTCCTATAAGACTTACCTTTTGGTCGCGTCATCCCCTTTGATTCCTATAAGACATACCTTTAAGTCGAGTCATCCCCTTTGATTCCTAAAAGATGTGCCTTTTAGTCGAGTCATTTCCCTTAATTCCTATAAGACGTACCTTTTAGTCGAGTCATCACCTTTGATTCCTATAAGACGTACCTTTTAGTTTATTCATCCCCTTTGATTCCTATAAGACGTAACTTTTAGTCGAGTCATCCCCTTTGACCCTAGAAGACGTACCTTTTAGTCGAGTCATTTCCTTTTATTCCTATAAGACGCACCTTTTAGTCGAGTCATTTCCTTTGATTCCTATAAGACGTACCTTTTAGTCGAGTCATCCACTTTGACCCCTAGATTACGTACCTTTTAGTCGAGTCATCCCCTTTGATTCCTTTAAGACGTACCTTATTGTTGAGTCATTTCCTTTGATTCCTAGAAGACGTACCTTTTAGTCGAGTCATTTCCCTTGATTCCTATAAGACGTACCTTTTATTCGAGTCATTCCCTTTGATTCCTATAACACGTACCTTTTAGTCGAGTCATCTCCTTTGATTCCTATAAGACGTACCTTTTAGTTAAGTCATTTCCTTTGATTCCTTGAAGATGTACCTTTTAGTCGAGTCATTTCACTTCATTTCTATAAGACGTACCTTTTAGTCGAGTCTTCCCCTTTGTTTCCTATAAGACGTACCTTTTAGTCGAGTCATCCCCTTTGATTCCTATAAGACGTACCTTTTAGTCGAGTCATCCCATTTGATTCCTAGAAGACGTACCTTTTTGAAGAGTCATTTCCCTTGATTCCTATAAGACGTACCTTTTAGTCGAGTCATCCCCTTTGATTCCTATAAGACGTACTTTTTAGTCGAGTCATCCCTTTTGATTCCTATAAGACGTACCTTTTAGTCGAGTCATCCCCTTTGATTCCTCGAAGACGTACCTTTAAGTCGAGTCATTTCCCTTGATTCATTTAAGACTTATCTTTTAGTTGAGTCATTCCCTTTGATTCCAATAAGACGTACCTTTTAGTCGAGTCATCCCCTTTGATTCCTATAAGACATACCTTTTAGTCGAGTTATTCCTCTTGATTCCTATAAGACGTACCTTTTAGTCGAATCATTCCCCCTTGACCCCTAGCAGACGTACCTTTTAGTCGAGTCATCCCCTTTGACCCCTAGAAGACGTACCTTTTAGTCGAGTCATTTCCTTTGATTCCTATAAGACGGATCTTTCAGTAGAGTCATCCCTTTTGATTCCTATAAGACATACCTTTTAGTCGATTCATCTACTTTGATTCCTTTAAGACGTACCTTTTAGTCGAGTCATCCCCTTGGATTCCTATAAGACGTACCTTTTGGTCGAGTCATCCCCTTGAATTCCTATAAGACGTACCTTTTAGTCGAGTCATCCCCTTTGATTCCTAAAATATGTGCCTTTTAGTCGAGTCATTTCCCTTGATTCCTAAAATATGTGCCTTTTAGTCGAGTCATCCCCTTTGATTCCTATAAGACGTACCTTTTAGTTGAGTCATCCCCTTTGATTCCTATAAGACGTACGTTTTGGTCGAGTCATCCCCTTTGACCCCTAGATGACGTACCTTTTAGTCGAGTCATTTCCATTGATTCCTATAAGACGTACCTTTTAGTCGAGTCATCCACTTTGACCCCTAGAAGACGTACCTTTTAGTCGAGTCATCCACTTTGATTCCTATCAGACGTACCTTTTAGTTGAGTCATTTCATTTGATTCCTTGAAGACGTACCTTTTAGTCGAGTCATTTCCCTTGATTCCTATAAGACGTATCTTTTAGTCGAGTCATCCCCTTTGATTCCAATAAGACGTACCTTTTAGTCGAGTCATCTCCTTTTATTCCTATAAGACGTACCATTTAGTTGAGTCATTTCCTTTGATTCCTAGAAGACGTACTTTTGAGTCGAACCTATAATATGTGCCTTTTAGTCGAGTCATCCCCTTTGATTCCTATAAGACGTACATTTTAGTCGAGTCATCCCTTTGATTCCTATAAGACGTCCCTTTTAGTCGAGTCATCCCATTTTATTCCTAGAAGACGTATCATTTAGTCGAGTCATTTCCCTTGATTCCTATAAGACGTACCTTTTAGTCGAGTCATCCCCTTTGATTCCTATAAGACATACTTTTTAGTCGAGTCATCCCTTTTTATTCCTATATGATGTACCTCTTAGTCGAGTCATCCCCTTTGATTCCTCGAACACGTACCTTTAAGTCGAGTCATTTCCCTTGATTCCTTTAAGACGTACCTTTTAGTCGAGTCATTCCCTTTGATTCCAATAAGACGTACCTGTTAGTCGAGTCATCCCCTTTGATTCCTATAAGACATACCTTTTAGTCGAGTTATACCTCTTGATTCCTATAAGTCGTACCTTTTAGTTGAGTCATTTCCTTTGATTCCTTGAAAACGTACCTTTTAGTCGAGTCATTTCCCTCGATTCCTATAAGACGTATCTTTTAGTCGAGTAATCCCCTTTGATTCCTATAAAACGTACGTTTTAGTCGAGTAATCCCCTATTGATTCCTATAAGACATACCTTTTAGTCGAGTCAGCCCCTTTGATTCCTATAAGACGTACCTTTTAGTCGAGTCATCTCCTTTGATTCCTATAAGACGTACCTTTTAGTCGAGTCATCCCCTTTGACCCCTAGAATACGTACCTTTTAGTCGAGTCATTTCCTTTGATTCCTATATGACGTTCCTTTTAGTCGAGTCATCCCCTTTGATTCCTATAAGACTTACCTTTTAGTCGAGTCATCCCCTTTGATTCCTATAAGACGTTTCTTTAAGTTGAGTCATTTCCTTTGATTCCTTGGAGACGTACATTTTAGTCGAGTCATTTCTCTTGATTCCTATAAGACGTACCTTTTAGTATCGTCTTCCCCTTAGATTCCTATAAGACGTACCTTTTAGTTGAGTCATCATCAATGATTCCTATAAGACGTATCTTTTAGTTGAGTCATTTCCTTTGATTCCTATAAGACGTACCTTTTAGTCGAGTCATCCACTTTGACCCCTAGAAGACGTACCTTTTAGTCGAGTTATCCCCTTTGATTCCTATCAGACGTACCTTTTAGTTGAGTCATTTCCTTTGATTCCTTGAAAACGTACCTTTTAGTCGAGTCATTTACCTTGATTCCTATAAGAAGTATCATTTAGTCGAGTCATCCCCTTTGATTCCTATAAGACGTAAATTTTACTCGAGTCATCTCCTTTTATTCCCATAAGACGTACCTTTTAGTTGAGTCATTTCCTTTGATTACTAGAAGACGTACTTTTGAGTCGAGCCATTTCACTTGATTCCTATAAGACGTACCTTTTAGTCGAGTCATCCCCTTTGATTCCTATAAGACGTACATTTTAGTCGAGTCATCCCTTTGATTCCTATAAGACGTCCCTTTTAGTCGAGTCATCCCATTTGATTCCTAGAAGACGTATTTTTTAGTCGAGTCATTTCCCTTGATTCCTATAAGACGTACCTTTTAGTCGAGTCATCCCCTTTGATTCCTATAAGATGTACCTTTTAGTCGAGTCATTCCCTTTGATTCCAATAAGACGTACCGTTTAGTCGAGTCATCCCCTTTGATTCATATACGACATACCTTTTAGTAGAGTTATACCTCTTGATTCCTATAAGACGTACCTTTTAGTCGAATCATTTCCCCTGGACCCCTAGAAGACGCACCTTTTCGTCGAGTCATCCCCTTTGACCCTTAGAAGACGTACCTTTTAGTCGAGTCATTTCCCTTGATTCCTATAAAACGTACCTTATTCTTGAGTCATTTCCTTTGATTCCTAGAAGACGTACCTTTTAGTCGAGTCATTTCCCTTGATTCCAATAAGACCTACCTTTTAGTCGAGTCATCCCCTTTGATTCCTATAAGACGTACCTTTTAGTCGAGTCATCTCCTTTGATTCCTATAAGACGTACCTTTTAGTTGAGTCATTTCCTTTGATTCCTTGAAGACGTACCTTTTAGTCGAGTCATTTCACTTCATTCCTATAAGACGTACCTTTTAGTCGAGTCTTCCCCTTTGATTCCTATAAGACGTAGCTTTTAGTCGAGTTATCCCCTTTGATTCCTATAAGACGTACCTTTTAGTCGAGTCATCCCATTTGATTCCTAGATGACGTACCTTTTAGTCGAGTCATTTCCCTTGATTCCTATAAGACGTACCTTTTAGTCGAGTCATCCCCTTTGATTCCTATAAGACGTACTTTTTAGTCGAGTCATCCCTTTTGATTCCTATATGATGTACCTTTTAGTCGAGTCATCCCCATTGATTCCTCGAAGACGTACCTTTAAGTCGAGTCATATCCCTTGATTCCTTTAAGACGTACCTTTTAGTCGAGTCATTCCCTTTGATTCCAATAAGACGTACCTTTTAGTCGAGTCATCCCATTTGATTCCTATAAGACATACCTTTTAGTTGAGTTATACCTCTTGATTCCTATAAGACGTACCTTTTAGTCGAATCAATCCCCCTTGACTCCTAGCAGACGTACCTTTTAGTCGAGTCATCCCTTTTGACCCCTAGAAGACGTACCTTTTAGTCGAGTCATTTCCTTTGATTCCTATAAGACGGATCTTTTAGTCGAGTCATCCCTTTTGATTCCTATAAGACATACCTTTTAGTCGAGTCATCCCCTTTGATTCCTATAAGACGTACCTTTTAGTCGAGTCATCCCCTTTAATTCTTATAAGACGTACCTTGTAGTCGAGTCATCCCCTTTGACCCCTGGAGTACGTACCTTTTGGTCGAGTCATTCCCTATAATTCCTATATGACGTACCTTTTAGTCGAGTCATCCCCTTTTATTCCTATAAGACGTATCTTTTAGTCGAGTCATCCCTTTTGATTCCTATAAGACATACATTTTAGTCGAGTCATCCCCTTTGATGCCTATAAGACGTACCGTTTAGTCGAGTCATCCCCTTTTATTCCTATAAGACGTACCTTTTAGTCGAGTCAACTCCTTTGATTCCTATAAGACGTACCTTTTAGTCGAGTCATCCCCTTAGACCCCTAGAATACGTACCTTTTAGTCGAGTCATTTCCTTTGATTCGTATAAGACGTTCCTTTTAGTCGAGTCATCCCCTTTGATTCCTATAAGACGTACCTTTTAGTCGAGTCATCCCCTTTGATTCCTATAAAACGTATCTTTAAGTTGAGTCATTTCCTTTGATTCCTTGGAGACGTACATTTTAGTCGAGTCATTTCTCTTGATTCCTATAAGACGTACCTTTTAGTTGAGTCATCTCCTATGATTCCTATAAGACGTACCTTTTAGTTGAGTCATTTCCTTTGATTCCTTGAAAACGTACCTTTTAGTCGAGTCATTTTCCTTGATTCCTATAAGACATACCTTTTAGTCGAGTCATCCCCTTTGATTCATATAAAATGTACCTTTTAGTCGAGTCATCCCCTTTGATACCTATAAGACGTACCTTTTAGTCGAGTCATCCCCTTTGATTCCTATAAGTCGTACCTTTTAGTCGAGTCATTTCCCTTTATTCCTACAAGACGTACCTTTTAGTCGAGTCATCCACTTTGATTCCTATAAGACGTACCTTTTAGTCGATTCATCCCCTTGGATTCCTATAAGACGTACCTTTTGGTCGAGTCATCCCCTTGGATTCCTATAAAACGTACCTTTTAGTCGAGTCATCCCCTTTGATTCCTAAAATATGTGCCTTTTAGTCGAGTCATTTCCCTTGATTCCAATAAGACGTACCTTTTAGTCGAGTCATCCCCTTTGATTCCTATAAGACGTACCTTTTAGTCGAGTCATCCCCTTTGACCCCTAGAAGACGTACCTTTTAGTCGAGTCATTTCCTTTGATTCCAATAAGACGTACCTTTTAGTCGAGTCATCCACTTTGACCCCTAGAAGACGTACCTTTTAGTCGAGTCATCCGTTTTGATTCCTATAAGACGTACCTTTTAGTTGAGTCATTTCCTTTGATTCCTAGAAGACGTACGTTTTAGTCGAGTCATCTCCTTTGATTCCTAGAAGACGTACTTTTGAGTCGAGCCATTTCACTTTATTCCTATAAGACGTACCTTTTAGTGGAGTCATCCCCTTTGATTCCTATAAGACGTACCTTTTAGTCAAGTCATCCCCTTTGATTCCTATAAGACGTACCTTTTAGTCGAGTCATCCCATTTGATTCCTAGATGACGTACCTTTTAGTCGAGTCATTTCCCTTTATTCCTATAAGACGTACCTTTTGTTCGAGTCATCCCCTTTGATTCCTATAAGACGTACTTTTTAGTCGAGTCATCCCTTTTGATTCCTATATGACGTACCTTTTAGTCGAGTAATCCCCATTGATTCCTCGAAGACGTACCTTTAAGTCGAGTCATTTCCCTTGATTCCTTTAAGACGTACCTTTTAGTCGAGTCATTCCCCTTGATTCCAATAAGACGTACCTTTTAGTCGAGTCATCCCCGTTGATTCCTATAAGACATACCTTTTAGTTGAGTTATACCTCTTGATTCCTATAAGACGTACCTTTTAGTCGAATCATTCCCCCTTGACCCCTAGCAGACGTATCTTTTAGTCGAGTCATCCCTTTTGACCTCTAGAAGACGTACCTTTTAGTCGAGTCATTTCCTTTGATTCCTATTAGACGTATCTTTTAGTCGAGTCATCCCATTTGATTCTAGAAGACGTATCTTTTAGTCGAGTCATTTCCTTTGATTCCTATAAGACGGATCTTTTAGTCGAGTCATCCCTTTTGATTCCTATAAGACGTACCTTTTAGTCGAGTCATCCCCTTTAATTCTTATAAGACGTACCTTGTAGTCGAGTCATCCCCTTTGACCCCTGGAGTACGTACCTTTTAGTCGAGTCATTCCCTATAATTCCTATATGACGTACCTTTTAGTCGAGTCATCCCCTTTGATTCCTATAAGATGTATCTTTTAGTCGAGTCATCCCTTTTTATTCCTATAAGACATACATTTTAGTCGAGTCATCCCCTTTGATGCCTATAAGACGTACCGTTTAGTCGAGTCATCCCCTGTAATTCCTATAAGACGTACCTTTTAGTCGAGTCAACTCCATTGATTCCTATAAGACGTACCTTTTAGTCGAGTCATCCCCTTAGACCCCTAGAATACGTACTTTTTAGTCGAGTCATTTTCTTTGATTCCTATAAGACGTTTCTTTTAGTCGAGTCATCCCCTTTGATTCCTATAAGACGTACCTTTTAGTCGAGTCATCCCCTTTGATTCCTATAAAACGTATCTTTAAGTTGAGTCATTTCCTTTGATTCCTTGGAGACGTACATTTTAGTCGAGTCATTTCTCTTAATTCCTATAAGACGTACCTTTTAGTCGAGTCTTCCCCTTAGATTCCTATAAGACGTACCTTTTAGTTGAGTCATCTCCTATGATTCCTATAAGACGTACCTTTTAGTTGAGTCATTTCCTTTTATTCCTTAAAAACGTACCTTTTAGTCGAGTCATTTTCCTTGATTCCTATAAGACATACCATTTAGTCGAGTCATCCCCTTTGATTCATATAAAAAGTACCTTTTAGTCAAGTCATCCCCTTTGATACCTATAAGACGTACCTTTTAGTCGAGTCATCCCCTTTGATTCCTATAAGTCGTACCTTTTAGTCGAGTCATTTCCCTTTATTCCTACAAGACGTACCTTTTAGTCGAGTCATCCACATTGATTCCTATAAGACGTACCTTTTAGTCGATTCATCCCCTTGGATTCCTATAAGACGTACCTTTTGGTCGAGTCATCCCCTTGGATTCCTATAAAACGTACCTTTTAGTCGAGTCATCCCCTTTGATTCCTAAAATATGTGCCTTTTAGTCGAGTCATTTCCCTTGATTCCAATAAGACGTACCTTTTAGTCGAGTCATCCCCTTTGATTCCTATAAGACGTACCTTTTAGTCGAGTCATCCCCTTTGACCCCTAGAAGACATACCTTTTAGTCGAGTCATTTCCTTTGATTCCTATAAGACGTACCGTTTAGTCGAGTCATCCACTTTGACCCCTAGAAGACGTACCTTTTAGTCGAGTCATCCGCTTTGATTCCTATAAGACGTACCTTTTAGTTGAGTCATTTCCTTTGATTCCTTGAAGACGTACGTTTTAGTCGAGTCATTTCCCTTGATTCCTATAAGACGTATCTTTTAGTCGAGTCATCCCCTTAGATTCCTATAAGACGTACCTCTTAGTCGAGTCATCTCCTTTGATTCCTAGAAGACGTACTTTTGAGTCGAGCCATTTTACTTTATTCCTATAAGACGTACCTTTTAGTGGAGTCATCCCCTTTGATTCCTATAAGACGTACCTTTTAGTCAAGTCATCCCCTTTGATTCCTATAAGACGTACCTTTTAGTCGAGTCATCCCATTTGATTCCTAGATGACGTACCTTTTAGTCGAGTCATTTCCCTTGATTCCTATAAGACGTACCTTTTGTTCGAGTCATCCCCTTTGATTCCTATAAGACGTACTTTTTAGTCGAGTCATCCCTTTTGATTCCTATATGACGTACCTTTTAGTCGAGTCATCCCCATTGATTCCTCGAAGACGTACCTTTAAGTCGAGTCATTTCCCTTGATTCCTTTAAGACGTACCTTTTAGTCGAGTCATTCCCCTTGATTCCAATAAGACGTACCTTTTAGTCGAGTCATCCCCTTTGATTCCTATAAGACATACCTTTTAGTTGAGTTATACCTCTTGATTCCTATAAGACGTACCTTTTAGTCGAATCATTCCCCCTTGACCCCTAGCAGACGTATCTTTTAGTCGAGTCATCCCTTTTTACCCCTAGAAGACGTACCTTTTAGTCGAGTCATTGCCTTTGATTCCTATAAGACGGATCTTTTAGTCGAGTCATCCCTTATGATTCCTATAAGACATACCTTTTAGTCGAGTCATCCCCTTTGATTCCTATAAGACGTACCTTGTAGTCGAGTCATCCCCTTTGACCCCTGGAATACGTACCTTTTAGTCGAGTCATTCCCCATGATTCCTATATGACGTACCTTTTAGTCGAGTCATCCCCTTTGATTCCTATAAGACGTATCTTTTAGTCGAGTCATCCCTTTTGATTCCTATAAGACATATCTTTTAGTCGAGTCATCCCCTTTGATTCCTATAAGACGTACCTTTTAGTCGAGTCAACTTCTTTGATTCCTATAAGACGTACCTTTTAGTCGAGTCATCCCCTTAGACCCCTAGAATACGTACCTTTTAGTCGAGTCATTTCCTTTGATTCCTATAAGACGTTCCTTTTAGTCGAGTCATCCCATTTGATTCCTATAAGACGTACCTTTTAGTCGAGTCATCCCCTTTGATTCCTATAAGACGAATCTTTAAGTTGAGTCATTTCCTTTGATTCCTTGGAGACGTACATTTTAGACGAGTCATTTCTCTTGATTCCTATAAGACGTACCTTTTAGTCGAGTCTTCCCCTTAGATTCCTATAAGACGTACCTTTTAGTTGAGTCATCACCTATGATTCCTATAAGACGTACCTTTTAGTTGAGTCATTTCCTTTGATTCCTTGAAAACGTACCTTTTAGTCGAGTCATTTCCCTTGATTCCTATAAGACGTACCTTTTAGTCGAGTCATCCCCTTTGATTCATATAAAATGTACCTTTTAGTCGAGTCATCCCCTTTGATACCTATAAGACGTACCTTTTAGTCGAGTCATCCCCTTTGATTCCTATAAGTCGTACCTTTTAGTCGAGTCATTTCCCTTTATTCCTACAAGACGTACCTTTTAGTCGAGTCATCCACTTTGATTCCTATAAGACGTACCTTTTAGTCGATTCATCCCCTTGGATTCCTATAAGACGTACCTTTTGGTCGAGTCATCCCCTTGGATTCCTATAAAACGTACCTTTTAGTCGAGTCATCCCCTTTGATTCCTAAAATATGTGCCTTTTAGTCGAGTCATTTCCCTTGATTCCAATAAGACGTACCTTTTAGTCGAGTCATCCCCTTTGATTCCTATAAGACATACCTTTTAGTCGAGTCATCCCCTTTGACCCCTAGAAGACGTACCTTTTAGTCGAGTCATTTCCTTTGATTCCTATAAGACGTACCTTTTAGTCGAGTCATCCACTTTGACCCTTAAGAGACGACGTACCTTTTAGTCGAGTCATCCGCTTTGATTCCTATAAGACGTACCTTTTAGTTGAGTCATTTCCTTTGATTCCTTGAAGACGTACATTTTAGTCGAGTCATTTCCCTTGATTCCTATAAGACGTATCTTTTAGTCGAGTCATCCCCTTTGATTCCTATAAGACGTTCCTCTTAGTCGAGTCATCTCCTTTAATTCCTAGAAGACGTACTTTTGAGTCGAGCCATTTCACTTGATTCCTATAAGACGTACCTTTTAGTCGAGTCATCCCCTTTGATTCCTATAAGACGTACCTTTTAGTCAAGTCATCCCCTTTGATTCCTATAAGACGTACCTTTTAGTCGAGTCATCCCATTTGATTCCTAGATGACGTACCTTTTAGTCGAGTCATTTCCCTTGATTCCTATAAGACGTACCTTTTGTTCGAGTCATCCCCTTTGATTCCTATAAGACGTACTTTTTAGTCGAGTCATCCCTTTTGATTCCTATATGACGTACCTTTTAGTCGAGTCATCCCCATTGATTCCTCGAAGACGTACCTTTAAGTCGAGTCATTTCCCTTGATTCCTTTAAGACGTACCTTTTAGTCGAGTCATTCCCCTTGATTCCAATAAGACGTACCTTTTAGTCGAGTCATCCCCTTTGATTCCTATAAGACATACCTTTTAGTTGAGTTATACCTCTTGATTCCTATAAGACGTACCTTTTAGTCGAATCATTCC
Organism: Capsicum pubescens; assembly: GCA_030864215.1. Classification (NCBI taxonomy): domain Eukaryota; kingdom Viridiplantae; phylum Streptophyta; class Magnoliopsida; order Solanales; family Solanaceae; genus Capsicum; species Capsicum pubescens. The sequence goes on along the minus strand of CM061545.1, from coordinate 294,367,249 downwards.
CCCTTGACCCCTAGCAGACGTATCTTTTAGTCGAGTCATCCCTTTTGACCCCTAGAAGACGTACCTTTTAGTCGAGTCATTTCCTTTGATTCCTATAAGACGGATCTTTTAGTCGAGTCATCCCTTTTGATTCCTATAAGACATACCTTTTAGTCGTGTCATCCCCTTTAATTCTTATAAGACGTACCTTGTAGTCGAGTCATCCCCTTTAATTCTTATAAGACGTACCTTGTAGTCGAGTCATCCCTTTTGATTCCTATAAGACATACCTTTTAGTCGAGTCATCCCCTTTGATTCCTATAAGACGTACCTTTTAGTCGAGTCATCCCCTTTAATTCTTATAAGACGTACCTTGTAGTCGAGTCATCCCCTTTGACCCCTGGAGTACGTACCTTTTGGTCGAGTCATTCCCTATAATTCCTATATGACGTACCTTTTAGTCGAGTCATCCCCTTTTATTCCTATAAGACGTATCTTTTAGTCGAGTCATCCCTTTTGATTCCTATAAGACATACATTTTAGTCGAGTCATCCCCTTTGATGCCTATAAGACGTACCGTTTAGTCGAGTCATCCCCTTTTATTCCTATAAGACGTACCTTTTAGTCGAGTCAACTCCTTTGATTCCTATAAGACGTACCTTTTAGTCGAGTCATCCCCTTAGACCCCTAGAATACGTACCTTTTAGTCGAGTCATTTCCTTTGATTCGTATAAGACGTTCCTTTTAGTCGAGTCATCCCCTTTGATTCCTATAAGACGTACCTTTTAGTCGAGTCATCCCCTTTGATTCCTATAAAACGTATCTTTAAGTTGAGTCATTTCCTTTGATTCCTTGGAGACGTACATTTTAGTCGAGTCATTTCTCTTGATTCCTATAAGACGTACCTTTTAGTTGAGTCATCTCCTATGATTCCTATAAGACGTACCTTTTAGTTGAGTCATTTCCTTTGATTCCTTGAAAACGTACCTTTTAGTCGAGTCATTTTCCTTGATTCCTATAAGACATACCTTTTAGTCGAGTCATCCCCTTTGATTCATATAAAATGTACCTTTTAGTCGAGTCATCCCCTTTGATACCTATAAGACGTACCTTTTAGTCGAGTCATCCCCTTTGATTCCTATAAGTCGTACCTTTTAGTCGAGTCATTTCCCTTTATTCCTACAAGACGTACCTTTTAGTCGAGTCATCCACTTTGATTCCTATAAGACGTACCTTTTAGTCGATTCATCCCCTTGGATTCCTATAAGACGTACCTTTTGGTCGAGTCATCCCCTTGGATTCCTATAAAACGTACCTTTTAGTCGAGTCATCCCCTTTGATTCCTAAAATATGTGCCTTTTAGTCGAGTCATTTCCCTTGATTCCAATAAGACGTACCTTTTAGTCGAGTCATCCCCTTTGATTCCTATAAGACGTACCTTTTAGTCGAGTCATCCCCTTTGACCCCTAGAAGACGTACCTTTTAGTCGAGTCATTTCCTTTGATTCCAATAAGACGTACCTTTTAGTCGAGTCATCCACTTTGACCCCTAGAAGACGTACCTTTTAGTCGAGTCATCCGTTTTGATTCCTATAAGACGTACCTTTTAGTTGAGTCATTTCCTTTGATTCCTAGAAGACGTACGTTTTAGTCGAGTCATCTCCTTTGATTCCTAGAAGACGTACTTTTGAGTCGAGCCATTTCACTTTATTCCTATAAGACGTACCTTTTAGTGGAGTCATCCCCTTTGATTCCTATAAGACGTACCTTTTAGTCAAGTCATCCCCTTTGATTCCTATAAGACGTACCTTTTAGTCGAGTCATCCCATTTGATTCCTAGATGACGTACCTTTTAGTCGAGTCATTTCCCTTTATTCCTATAAGACGTACCTTTTGTTCGAGTCATCCCCTTTGATTCCTATAAGACGTACTTTTTAGTCGAGTCATCCCTTTTGATTCCTATATGACGTACCTTTTAGTCGAGTAATCCCCATTGATTCCTCGAAGACGTACCTTTAAGTCGAGTCATTTCCCTTGATTCCTTTAAGACGTACCTTTTAGTCGAGTCATTCCCCTTGATTCCAATAAGACGTACCTTTTAGTCGAGTCATCCCCGTTGATTCCTATAAGACATACCTTTTAGTTGAGTTATACCTCTTGATTCCTATAAGACGTACCTTTTAGTCGAATCATTCCCCCTTGACCCCTAGCAGACGTATCTTTTAGTGTCGTCATCCCTTTTGACCCCTAGAAGACGTACCTTTTAGTCGAGTCATTTCCTTTGATTCCTATAAGACGGATCTTTTAGTCGAGTCATCCCTTTTGATTCCTATAAGACATACCTTTTAGTCGTGTCATCCCCTTTAATTCTTATAAGACGTACCTTGTAGTCGAGTCATCCCCTTTAATTCTTATAAGACGTACCTTGTAGTCGAGTCATCCCTTTTGATTCCTATAAGACATACCTTTTAGTCGAGTCATCCCCTTTGATTCCTATAAGACGTACCTTTTAGTCGAGTCATCCCCTTTAATTCTTATAAGACGTACCTTGTAGTCGAGTCATCCCCTTTGACCCCTGGAGTACGTACCTTTTGGTCGAGTCATTCCCTATAATTCCTATATGACGTACCTTTTAGTCGAGTCATCCCCTTTTATTCCTATAAGACGTATCTTTTAGTCGAGTCATCCCTTTTGATTCCTATAAGACATACATTTTAGTCGAGTCATCCCCTTTGATGCCTATAAGACGTACCGTTTAGTCGAGTCATCCCCTTTTATTCCTATAAGACGTACCTTTTAGTCGAGTCAACTCCTTTGATTCCTATAAGACGTACCTTTTAGTCGAGTCATCCCCTTAGACCCCTAGAATACGTACCTTTTAGTCGAGTCATTTCCTTTGATTCGTATAAGACGTTCCTTTTAGTCGAGTCATCCCCTTTGATTCCTATAAGACGTACCTTTTAGTCGAGTCATCCCCTTTGATTCCTATAAAACGTATCTTTAAGTTGAGTCATTTCCTTTGATTCCTTGGAGACGTACATTTTAGTCGAGTCATTTCTCTTGATTCCTATAAGACGTACCTTTTAGTTGAGTCATCTCCTATGATTCCTATAAGACGTACCTTTTAGTTGAGTCATTTCCTTTGATTCCTTGAAAACGTACCTTTTAGTCGAGTCATTTTCCTTGATTCCTATAAGACATACCTTTTAGTCGAGTCATCCCCTTTGATTCATATAAAATGTACCTTTTAGTCGAGTCATCCCCTTTGATACCTATAAGACGTACCTTTTAGTCGAGTCATCCCCTTTGATTCCTATAAGTCGTACCTTTTAGTCGAGTCATTTCCCTTTATTCCTACAAGACGTACCTTTTAGTCGAGTCATCCACTTTGATTCCTATAAGACGTACCTTTTAGTCGATTCATCCCCTTGGATTCCTATAAGACGTACCTTTTGGTCGAGTCATCCCCTTGGATTCCTATAAAACGTACCTTTTAGTCGAGTCATCCCCTTTGATTCCTAAAATATGTGCCTTTTAGTCGAGTCATTTCCCTTGATTCCAATAAGACGTACCTTTTAGTCGAGTCATCCCCTTTGATTCCTATAAGACGTACCTTTTAGTCGAGTCATCCCCTTTGACCCCTAGAAGACGTACCTTTTAGTCGAGTCATTTCCTTTGATTCCAATAAGACGTACCTTTTAGTCGAGTCATCCACTTTGACCCCTAGAAGACGTACCTTTTAGTCGAGTCATCCGTTTTGATTCCTATAAGACGTACCTTTTAGTTGAGTCATTTCCTTTGATTCCTAGAAGACGTACGTTTTAGTCGAGTCATCTCCTTTGATTCCTAGAAGACGTACTTTTGAGTCGAGCCATTTCACTTTATTCCTATAAGACGTACCTTTTAGTGGAGTCATCCCCTTTGATTCCTATAAGACGTACCTTTTAGTCAAGTCATCCCCTTTGATTCCTATAAGACGTACCTTTTAGTCGAGTCATCCCATTTGATTCCTAGATGACGTACCTTTTAGTCGAGTCATTTCCCTTTATTCCTATAAGACGTACCTTTTGTTCGAGTCATCCCCTTTGATTCCTATAAGACGTACTTTTTAGTCGAGTCATCCCTTTTGATTCCTATATGACGTACCTTTTAGTCGAGTAATCCCCATTGATTCCTCGAAGACGTACCTTTAAGTCGAGTCATTTCCCTTGATTCCTTTAAGACGTACCTTTTAGTCGAGTCATTCCCCTTGATTCCAATAAGACGTACCTTTTAGTCGAGTCATCCCCGTTGATTCCTATAAGACATACCTTTTAGTTGAGTTATACCTCTTGATTCCTATAAGACGTACCTTTTAGTCGAATCATTCCCCCTTGACCCCTAGCAGACGTATCTTTTAGTCGAGTCATCCCTTTTTACCCCTAGAAGACGTACCTTTTAGTCGAGTCATTTCCTTTGATTCCTATAAGACGGATCTTTTAGTCGAGTCATCCCTTTTGATTCCTATAAGACATACCTTTTAGTCGAGTCATCCCCTTTGATTCCTATAAGACGTACCTTGTAGTCGAGTCATCCCCTTTGACCCCTGGAATACGTACCTTTTAGTCGAGTCATTCCCCATGATTCCTATATGACGTACCTTTTAGTCGAGTCATCCCCTTTGATTCCTATAAGACGTATCTTTTAGTCGAGTCATCCCTTTTGATTCCTATAAGACATACCTTTTAGTCGAGTCATCCCCTTTGATTCCTATAAGACGTACCTTTTAGTCGAGTCAACTTCTTTGATTCCTATAAGACGTACCTTTTAGTCGAGTCATCCCCTTAGACCCCAAGAATACGTACCTTTTAGTCGAGTCATTTCCTTTGATTCCTATAAGACGTTCCTTTTAGTCGAGTCATCCCATTTGATTCCTATAAGACGTACCTTTAAGTCGAGTCATCCCCTTTGATTCCTATAAGACGAACCTTTTAGTCGATTCATCCGCTTGGATTCCTATAAGACGTACCTTTTGGTCGAGTCATCCCCTTGGATTCCTATAAAACGTACCTTTTAGTCGAGTCATCCTCTTTGATTCCTAAAATATGTGCATTTTAGTCGAGTCATTTCCCTTGATTCCAATAAGACGTACCTTTTAGTCGAGTCATCCCCTTTGATTCCTATAAGACGTACCTTTTAGTCGAGTCACCCCCTTTGACCCCTAGAAGACGTACCTTTTAGTCGAGTCATTTCCTTTGATTCCTATAAGACGTACCTTTTAGTCGAGTCATCCACTTTGACCCCTAGAAGACGAACCTTTTAGTCGAGTCATCCGCTTTGATTCCTATAAGACGTACCTTTTAGTTGAGTCATTTCCTTTGATTCCTAGAAGACATACGTTTTAGTCGAGTCATTTCCCTTGATTCCTATAAGACGAATCTTTTAGTCGAGTCATCCCCTTTGATTCCTATAGGACGTACCTTTTAGTCGAGTCATCTCCTTTTATTCCTATAAGACGTACCTTTTAGTTGAGTCATTTCCTTTGATTCCTAGAAGACGTACTTTTGAGTCGAGCCATTTTACTTGATTCCTATAAGACATACCTTTTAGTCGAGTCATCCCCTTTGATTCCTATAAGACGTACCTTTTAGTCGAGTCATCCCCTTTGATTCCTATTAGACGTATCTTTTAGTCGAGTCATCCCATTTGATTCTAGAAGACGTATCTTTTAGTCGAGTCATTTCCTTTGATTCCTATAAGACGGATCTTTTAGTCGAGTCATCCCTTTTGATTCCTATAAGACGTACCTTTTAGTCGAGTCATCCCCTTTAATTCTTATAAGACGTACCTTGTAGTCGAGTCATCCCCTTTGACCCCTGGAGTACGTACCTTTTAGTCGAGTCATTCCCTATAATTCCTATATGACGTACCTTTTAGTCGAGTCATCCCCTTTGATTCCTATAAGATGTATCTTTTAGTCGAGTCATCCCTTTTTATTCCTATAAGACATACATTTTAGTCGAGTCATCCCCTTTGATGCCTATAAGACGTACCGTTTAGTCGAGTCATCCCCTTTTATTCCTATAAGACGTACCTTTTAGTCGAGTCAACTCCTTTGATTCCTATAAGACGTACCTTTTAGTCGAGTCATCCCCTTAGACCCCTAGAATACGTACTTTTTAGTCGAGTCATTTTCTTTGATTCCTATAAGACGTTTCTTTTAGTCGAGTCATCCCCTTTGATTCCTATAAGACGTACCTTTTAGTCGAGTCATCCCCTTTGATTCCTATAAAACGTATCTTTAAGTTGAGTCATTTCCTTTGATTCCTTGGAGACGTACATTTTAGTCGAGTCATTTCTCTTGATTCCTATAAGACGTACCTTTTAGTCGAGTCTTCCCCTTAGATTCCTATAAGACGTACCTTTTAGTTGAGTCATCTCCTATGATTCCTATAAGACGTACCTTTTAGTTGAGTCATTTCCTTTGATTCCTTAAAAACGTACCTTTTAGTCGAGTCATTTTCCTTGATTCCTATAAGACATACCTTTTAGTCGAGTCATCCCCTTTGATTCATATAAAAAGTACCTTTTAGTCAAGTCATCCCCTTTGATACCTATAAGACGTACCTTTTAGTCGAGTCATCCCCTTTGATTCCTATAAGTCGTACCTTTTAGTCGAGTCATTTCCCTTTATTCCTACAAGACGTACCTTTTAGTCGAGTCATCCACTTTGATTCCTATAAGACGTACCTTTTAGTCGATTCATCCCCTTGGATTCCTATAAGACGTACCTTTTGGTCGAGTCATCCCCTTGGATTCCTATAAAACGTACCTTTTAGTCGAGTCATCCCCTTTGATTCCTAAAATATGTGCCTTTTAGTCGAGTCATTTCCCTTGATTCCAATAAGACGTACCTTTTAGTCGAGTCATCCCCTTTGATTCCTATAAGACGTACCTTTTAGTCGAGTCATCCCCTTTGACCCCAAGAAGACATACCTTTTAGTCGAGTCATTTCCTTTGATTCCTATAAGACGTACCGTTTAGTCGAGTCATCCACTTTGACCCCTAGAAGACGTACCTTTTAGTCGAGTCATCCGCTTTGATTCCTATAAGACGTACCTTTTAGTTGAGTCATTTCCTTTGATTCCTTGAAGACGTACGTTTTAGTCGAGTCATTTCCCTTGATTCCTATAAGACGTATCTTTTAGTCGAGTCATCCCCTTAGATTCCTATAAGACGTACCTCTTAGTCGAGTCATCTCCTTTGATTCCTAGAAGACGTACTTTTGAGTCGAGCCATTTTACTTTATTCCTATAAGACGTACCTTTTAGTGGAGTCATCCCCTTTGATTCCTATAAGACGTACCTTTTAGTCAAGTCATCCCCTTTGATTCCTATAAGACGTACCTTTTAGTCGAGTCATCCCATTTGATTCCTAGATGACGTACCTTTTAGTCGAGTCATTTCCCTTGATTCCTATAAGACGTACCTTTTGTTCGAGTCATCCCCTTTGATTCCTATAAGACGTACTTTTTAGTCGAGTCATCCCTTTTGATTCCTATATGACGTACCTTTTAGTCGAGTCATCCCCACTGATTCCTCGAAGACGTACCTTTAAGTCGAGTCATTTCCCTTGATTCCTTTAAGACGTACCTTTTAGTCGAGTCATTCCCCTTGATTCCAATAAGACGTACCTTTTAGTCGAGTCATCCCCTTTGATTCCTATAAGACATACCTTTTAGTTGAGTTATACCTCTTGATTCCTATAAGACGTACCTTTTAGTCGAATCATTCCCCCTTGACCCCTAGCAGACGTATCTTTTAGTCGAGTCATCCCTTTTTACCCCTAGAAGACGTACCTTTTAGTCGAGTCATTGCCTTTGATTCCTATAAGACGGATCTTTTAGTCGAGTCATCCCTTATGATTCCTATAAGACATACCTTTTAGTCGAGTCATCCCCTTTGATTCCTATAAGACGTACCTTGTAGTCGAGTCATCCCCTTTGACCCCTGGAATACGTACCTTTTAGTCGAGTCATTCCCCATGATTCCTATATGACGTACCTTTTAGTCGAGTCATCCCCTTTGATTCCTATAAGACGTATCTTTTAGTCGAGTCATCCCTTTTGATTCCTATAAGACATATCTTTTAGTCGAGTCATCCCCTTTGATTCCTATAAGACGTACCTTTTAGTCGAGTCAACTTCTTTGATTCCTATAAGACGTACCTTTTAGTCGAGTCATCCCCTTAGACCCCTAGAATACGTACCTTTTAGTCGAGTCATTTCCTTTGATTCCTATAAGACGTTCCTTTTAGTCGAGTCATCCCATTTGATTCCTATAAGACGTACCTTTTAGTCGAGTCATCCCCTTTGATTCCTATAAGACGAATCTTTAAGTTGAGTCATTTCCTTTGATTCCTTGGAGACGTACATTTTAGACGAGTCATTTCTCTTGATTCCTATAAGACGTACCTTTTAGTCGAGTCTTCCCCTTAGATTCCTATAAGACGTACCTTTTAGTTGAGTCATCTCCTATGATTCCTATAAGACGTACCTTTTAGTTGAGTCATTTCCTTTGATTCCTTGAAAACGTACCTTTTAGTCGAGTCATTTCCCTTGATTCCTATAAGACGTACCTTTTAGTCGAGTCATCCCCTTTGATTCATATAAAATGTACCTTTTAGTCGAGTCATCCCCTTTGATACCTATAAGACGTACCTTTTAGTCGAGTCATCCCCTTTGATTCCTATAAGTCGTACCTTTTAGTCGAGTCATTTCCCTTTATTCCTACAAGACGTACCTTTTAGTCGAGTCATCCACTTTGATTCCTATAAGACGTACCTTTTAGTCGATTCATCCCCTTGGATTCCTATAAGACGTACCTTTTGGTCGAGTCATCCCCTTGGATTCCTATAAAACGTACCTTTTAGTCGAGTCATCCCCTTTGATTCCTAAAATATGTGCCTTTTAGTCGAGTCATTTCCCTTGATTCCAATAAGACGTACCTTTTAGTCGAGTCATCCCCTTTGATTCCTATAAGACGTACCTTTTAGTCGAGTCATCCCCTTTGACCCCTAGAAGACGTACCTTTTAGTCGAGTCATTTCCTTTGATTCCTATAAGACGTACCTTTTAGTCGAGTCATCCACTTTGACCCTTAAGAGACGACGTACCTTTTAGTCGAGTCATCCGCTTTGATTCCTATAAGACGTACCTTTTAGTTGAGTCATTTCCTTTGATTCCTTGAAGACGTACATTTTAGTCGAGTCATTTCCCTTGATTCCTATAAGACGTATCTTTTAGTCGAGTCATCCCCTTTGATTCCTATAAGACGTTCCTCTTAGTCGAGTCATCTCCTTTAATTCCTAGAAGACGTACTTTTGAGTCGAGCCATTTCACTTGATTCCTATAAGACGTACCTTTTAGTCGAGTCATCCCCTTTGATTCCTATAAGACGTAACTTTTAGTCAAGTCATCCCCTTTGATTCCTATAAGACGTACCTTTTAGTCGAGTCATCCCATTTGATTCCTAGATGACGTACCTTTTAGTCGAGTCATTTCCCTTGATTCCTATAAGACGTACCTTTTGTTCGAGTCATCCCCTTTGATTCCTATAAGACGTACTTTTTAGTCGAGTCATCCCTTTTGATTCCTATATGACGTACCTTTTAGTCGAGTCATCCCCATTGATTCCTCGAAGACGTACCTTTAAGTCGAGTCATTTCCCTTGATTCCTTTAAGACGTACCTTTTAGTCGAGTCATTCCCCTTGATTCCAATAAGACGTACCTTTTAGTCGAGTCATCCCCTTTGATTCCTATAAGACATACCTTTTAGTTGAGTTATACCTCTTGATTCCTATAAGACGTACCTTTTAGTCGAATCATTCCCCCTTGACCCCTAGCAGACGTATCTTTTAGTCGAGTCATCCCTTTTGACCCCTAGAAGACGTACCTTTTAGTCGAGTCATTTCCTTTGATTCCTATAAGACGGATCTTTTAGTCGAGTCATCCCTTTTGATTCCTATAAGACATACCTTTTAGTCGTGTCATCCCCTTTAATTCTTATAAGACGTACCTTGTAGTCGAGTCATCCCCTTTGACCCCTGGAATACGTACCTTTTAGTCGAGTCATTCCCCATGATTCCTATATGACGTACCTTTTAGTCGAGTCATCCCCTTTGATTCCTATAAGACGTATCTTTTAGTCGAGTCATCCCTTTTGATTCCTATAAGACATACCTTTTAGTCGAGCCATCCCCTTTGATTCCTATAAGACGTACCTTTTAGTCGAGTCTACTTCTTTGATTCCTATAAGACGTACCTTTTAGTCGAGTCATCCCCTTAGACCCCTAGAATACGTACCTTTTAGTCGAGTCATTTCACTTGATTCCTATAAGACGTACCTTTTAGTCGAGTCATCCCCTTTGATTCCTATAAGACGTACCTTTTAGTCGAGTCATCCCCTTTGATTCCTATTAGACGTATCTTTTAGTCGAGTCATCCCATTTGATTCTAGAAGACGTATCTTTTAGTCGAGTCATTTCCCTTGATTCCTATAAGACGTACCTTTTAGTCGAGTCATCCCCTTTGATTCCTATAAGACGTACCTTTTAGTCGAGTCATTCCCTTTGATTCCAATAAGACGTACCTTTTAGTCGAGTCATCCCCTTTGATTCCTATAGGACATACCTTTTAGTCGAGTTATACGTCTTGATTCCTATAAGACGTACCTTTTAGTTGAGTCATTTCCTTTGATTCCTTGAAAACGTACCTTTTAGTCGAGTCATTTCCCTCGATTCCTATAAGACGTATCTTTTAGTCGAGTAATCCCCTTTGATTCCTATAAAACGTACGTTTTAGTCGAGTCATCTTCTTTGATACCTATAAGACGTACCTTTTAGTCGAGTCATCCCCTATGATTCCTATAAGACGTACCTTTTAGTCGAGTCATTTCCCTTTATTCCTACAAGACGTACCTTTTAGTCGAGTAATCCACTTTGATTCCTATAAGACGTACCTTTTAGTCGAGTCATCCCCTTGGATTCCTATAAGACGTACCTTTTGGTCGAGTCATCTCCTTGGATTCCTATAAGACGTACCTTTTAGTCGAGTCATCCCCTTTGATTCCTAAAATATCTGCCTTTTAGTCGAGTCATTTCCCTTGATTCCTATAAGACGTACCTTTTAGTCGAGTCATCCCCTTTGATTCCTATAAGACGTACCTTTTATTCGAGTCATCCCCTTTGATTCCAATAAGACGTACGTTTTAGTCGAGTCATCCCCTTTGACCCCTAGAAGACGTACCTTTTAGTCGAGTCATTTCCTTTGATTCCTATAAGACGTACCTTTTAGTCGAGTCATCCACATTGACCCCTAGAAGACGTACCTTTTAGTCGAGTCATCCCCTTTGATTCCTATAAGACGTACCTTTTAGTTGAGTCATTTCCTTTGATTCCTTGAAGACGTACCTTTTAGTCGAGTCATTTCCCTTGATTCCAATAAGACATATCTTTTAGTCGAGTCATCCCCTTTGATTCCTATAAGACGTACCTTTTAGACGAGTCATCTCCTTTGATTCCTATAAGACGTACATTTTAGTCGAGTCATCCCCTTTGACCCCTAGAATACGTATCTTTTAGTCGAGTCATTTCCTTTGATTCCTATAAGACGTTCCTTTTAGTCGAGTCATCCCCTTTAATTACTATAAGACGTACCTTTTAGTCGAGTCATCCCCTTTGATTCCTATATGATGTCTCTTTCAGTTGAGTCATTTCCTTTGATTCCTTGGTGACGTACATTTTAGTCGAGTCATTTCTATTGATTACTATAAGACGTACCTTTTAGTCGAGTCTTCCCCTTAGATTCCTATAAGACGTACCTTTTAGTTGAGTCATCTCCTTTGATTCCTATAAGACGTACCTTTTAGTTGAGTCATTTCCTTTGATTCCTTGAAAATGTACCTTTTAGTCGAGTCATTTCCCTTGATTCCTATTAGACGTACCTTTTAGTCGAGTCATCCCCTTTGATTCCTATAAAACGTACCTTTTAGTCGATTCATCCCCTTTGATACCTATAAAACGTACCTTTTAGTCGAGTCATCCCCTTTGATACCTATAAGACGTACCTTTTAGTCGAGTCATCCCCTTTGATTCCGATAAGTCGTACCTTTTAGTCGAGTCATTTCCCTTTATTCCTACAAGACGTACCTTTTAGTCCAGTCATCCACTTTGATTCCTATAAGACGTACCTTTTAGTCGATTCATCCCCTTGGATTCCTATAAGACGTACCTTTTGGTCGAGTCATCCCCTTTGATTCCTATAAGACGTACCTTTTAGTCGAGTCAACTTCTTTGATTCCTATAAGACGTACCTTTTAGTCGAGTCATCCCCTTAGACCCCTAGAATACGTACCTTTTAGTCGAGTCATTTCCTTTGATTCCTATAAGACGTTCCTTTTAGTCGAGTCATCCCATTTGATTCCTATAAGACGTACCTTTTAGTCGAGTCATCCCCTTTGAATCCTATAAGACGAATCTTTAAGTTAAGTCATTTCCTTTGATTCCTTGGAGACGTACATTTTAGACGAGTCATTTCTCTTTATTCCTATAAGACGTACCTTTTAGTCGAGTCTTCCCCTTAGATTCCTATAAGACGTACCTTTTAGTTGAGTCATCTCCTATGATTCCTATAAGACGTACCTTTTAGTTGAGTCATTTCCTTTGATTCCTTGAAAACGTACCTTTTAGTCGAGTCATTTCCCTTGATTCCTATAAGACGTACCTTTTAGTCGAGTCATCCCCTTTGATTCCTATAAGACGTACATTTTAGTCGAGTCATCCCTTTGATTCCTATAAGACGTCCCTTTTAGTCGAGTCATCCCATTTGATTCCTAGAAGACGTATCTTTTAGTCGAGTCATTTCCCTTTATTCCTATAAGACGTACCTTTTAGTCGAGTCATCCACTTTGATTGCTATAAGACGTACCTTTTAGTCGATTCATCCGCTTGGATTCCTATAAGACGTACCTTTTGGTCGAGTCATCCCATTGGATTCCTATAAAACGTACCTTTTAGTCGAGTCATCCCCTTTGATTCCTAAAATATGTGCATTTTAGTCGAGTTATTTCCCTTGATTCCAATAAGACGTACCTTTTAGTCGAGTCATCCCCTTTGATTCCTATAAGACGTACCTTTTAGTCGAGTCATCCTCTTTGACCCCTAGAAGACGTACCTTTTAGTCGAGTCATTTCCTTTGATTCCTATAAGACGTACCTTTTAGTCGAGTCATCCACTTTGACCCCTAGAAGACGAACCTTTTAGTCGAGTCATCCGCTTTGATTCCTATAAGACGTACCTTTTAGTTGAGTCATTTCCTTTGATTCCTAGAAGACATACGTTTTAGTCGAGTCATTTCCCTTGATTCCTATAAGACGTATCTTTTAGTCGAGTCATCCCCTTTGATTCCTATAGGACGTACCTTTTAGTCGAGTCATCTCCTTTTATTCCTATAAGATGTACCTTTTAGTTGAGTCATTTCCTTTGATTCCTAGAAGACGTACTTTTGAGTCGAGCCATTTCACTTGATTCCTATAAGACGTACCTTTTAGTCGAGTCATCCCCTTTGATTCCTATAAGACGTACCTTTTAGTCGAGTCATCCCCTTTGATTCCTATTAGACGTATCTTTTAGTCGAGTCATCCCATTTGATTCTAGAAGACGTATCTTTTAGTCGAGTCATTTCCCTTGATTCCTATAAGACGTACCTTTTAGTCGAGTCATCCCCTTTGATTCCTATAAGACGTACCTTTTAGTCGAGTCATTCCCTTTGATTCCAATAAGACGTACCTTTTAGTCGAGTCATCCCCTTTGATTCCTATAGGACATACCTTTTAGTCGAGTTATACGTCTTGATTCCTATAAGACGTACCTTTTAGTTGAGTCATTTCCTTTGATTCCTTGAAAACGTACCTTTTAGTCGAGTCATTTCCCTCGATTCCTATAAGACGTATCTTTTAGTCGAGTAATCCCCTTTGATTCCTATAAAACGTACGTTTTAGTCGAGTCATCTTCTTTGATACCTATAAGACGTACCTTTTAGTCGAGTCATCCCCTATGATTCCTATAAGACGTACCTTTTAGTCGAGTCATTTCCCTTTATTCCTACAAGACGTACCTTTTAGTCGAGTAATCCACTTTGATTCCTATAAGACGTACCTTTTAGTCGAGTCATCCCCTTGGATTCCTATAAGACGTACCTTTTGGTCGAGTCATCTCCTTGGATTCCTATAAGACGTACCTTTTAGTCGAGTCATCCCCTTTGATTCCTAAAATATCTGCCTTTTAGTCGAGTCATTTCCCTTGATTCCTATAAGACGTACCTTTTAGTCGAGTCATCCCCTTTGATTCCTATAAGACGTACCTTTTATTCGAGTCATCCCCTTTGATTCCAATAAGACGTACGTTTTAGTCGAGTCATCCCCTTTGACCCCTAGAAGACGTACCTTTTAGTCGAGTCATTTCCTTTGATTCCTATAAGACGTACCTTTTAGTCGAGTCATCCACATTGACCCCTAGAAGACGTACCTTTTAGTCGAGTCATCCCCTTTGATTCCTATAAGACGTACCTTTTAGTTGAGTCATTTCCTTTGATTCCTTGAAGACGTACCTTTTAGTCGAGTCATTTCCCTTGATTCCAATAAGACATATCTTTTAGTCGAGTCATCCCATTTGATTCCTATAAGACGTACATTTTAGACGAGTCATCTCCTTTGATTCCTATAAGACGTACATTTTAGTCGAGTCATCCCCTTTGACCCCTAGAATACGTATCTTTTAGTCGAGTCATTTCCTTTGATTCCTATAAGACGTTCCTTTTAGTCGAGTCATCCCCTTTAATTACTATAAGACGTACCTTTTAGTCGAGTCATCCCCTTTGATTCCTATATGATGTCTCTTTCAGTTGAGTCATTTCCTTTGATTCCTTGGTGACGTACATTTTAGTCGAGTCATTTCTATTGATTACTATAAGACGTACCTTTTAGTCGAGTCTTCCCCTTAGATTCCTATAAGACGTACCTTTTAGTTGAGTCATCTCCTTTGATTCCTATAAGACGTACCTTTTAGTTGAGTCATTTCCTTTGATTCCTTGAAAATGTACCTTTTAGTCGAGTCATTTCCCTTGATTCCTATTAGACGTACCTTTTAGTCGAGTCATCCCCTTTGATTCCTATAAAACGTACCTTTTAGTCGATTCATCCCCTTTGATACCTATAAAACGTACCTTTTAGTCGAGTCATCCCCTTTGATACCTATAAGACGTACCTTTTAGTCGAGTCATCCCCTTTGATTCCGATAAGTCGTACCTTTTAGTCGAGTCATTTCCCTTTATTCCTACAAGACGTACCTTTTAGTCCAGTCATCCACTTTGATTCCTATAAGACGTACCTTTTAGTCGATTCATCCCCTTGGATTCCTATAAGACGTACCTTTTGGTCGAGTCATCCCCTTTGATTCCTATAAGACGTACCTTTTAGTCGAGTCAACTTCTTTGATTCCTATAAGACGTACCTTTTAGTCGAGTCATCCCCTTAGACCCCTAGAATACGTACCTTTTAGTCGAGTCATTTCCTTTGATTCCTATAAGACGTTCCTTTTAGTCGAGTCATCCCATTTGATTCCTATAAGACGTACCTTTTAGTCGAGTCATCCCCTTTGAATCCTATAAGACGAATCTTTAAGTTAAGTCATTTCCTTTGATTCCTTGGAGACGTACATTTTAGACGAGTCATTTCTCTTTATTCCTATAAGACGTACCTTTTAGTCGAGTCTTCCCCTTAGATTCCTATAAGACGTACCTTTTAGTTGAGTCATCTCCTATGATTCCTATAAGACGTACCTTTTAGTTGAGTCATTTCCTTTGATTCCTTGAAAACGTACCTTTTAGTCGAGTCATTTCCCTTGATTCCTATAAGACGTACCTTTTAGTCGAGTCATCCCCTTTGATTCCTATAAGACGTACATTTTAGTCGAGTCATCCCTTTGATTCCTATAAGACGTCCCTTTTAGTCGAGTCATCCCATTTGATTCCTAGAAGACGTATCTTTTAGTCGAGTCATTTCCCTTTATTCCTATAAGACGTACCTTTTAGTCGAGTCATCCACTTTGATTGCTATAAGACGTACCTTTTAGTCGATTCATCCGCTTGGATTCCTATAAGACGTACCTTTTGGTCGAGTCATCCCATTGGATTCCTATAAAACGTACCTTTTAGTCGAGTCATCCCCTTTGATTCCTATAATATGTGCATTTTAGTCGAGTTATTTCCCTTGATTCCAATAAGACGTACCTTTTAGTCGAGTCATCCCCTTTGATTCCCATAAGACGTACCTTTTAGTCGAGTCATCCTCTTTGACCCCTAGAAGACGTACCTTTTAGTCGAGTCATTTCCTTTGATTCCTATAAGACGTACCTTTTAGTCGAGTCATCCACTTTGACCCCTAGAAGACGAACCTTTTAGTCGAGTCATCCGCTTTGATTCCTATAAGACGTACCTTTTAGTTGAGTCATTTCCTTTGATTCCTAGAAGACATACGTTTTAGTCGAGTCATTTCCCTTGATTCCTATAAGACGTATCTTTTAGTCGAGTCATCCCCTTTGATTCCTATAGGACGTACCTTTTAGTCGAGTCATCTCCTTTTATTCCTATAAGATGTACCTTTTAGTTGAGTCATTTCCTTTGATTCCTAGAAGACGTACTTTTGAGTCGAGCCATTTCACTTGATTCCTATAAGACGTACCTTTTAGTCGAGTCATCCCCTTTGATTCCTATAAGACGTACCTTTTAGTCGAGTCATCCCCTTTGATTCCTATTAGACGTATCTTTTAGTCGAGTCATCCCATTTGATTCTAGAAGACGTATCTTTTAGTCGAGTCATTTCCCTTGATTCCTATAAGACGTACCTTTTAGTCGAGTCATCCCCTTTGATTCCTATAAGACGTACCTTTTAGTCGAGTCATTCCCTTTGATTCCAATAAGACGTACCTTTTAGTCGAGTCATCCCCTTTGATTCCTATAGGACATACCTTTTAGTCGAGTTATACGTCTTGATTCCTATAAGACGTACCTTTTAGTTGAGTCATTTCCTTTGATTCCTTGAAAACGTACCTTTTAGTCGAGTCATTTCCCTCGATTCCTATAAGACGTATCTTTTAGTCGAGTAATCCCCTTTGATTCCTATAAAACGTACGTTTTAGTCGAGTCATCTTCTTTGAAACCTATAAGACGTACCTTTTAGTCGAGTCATCCCCTATGATTCCTATAAGACGTACCTTTTAGTCGAGTCATTTCCCTTTATTCCTACAAGACGTACCTTTTAGTCGAGTAATCCACTTTGATTCCTATAAGACGTACCTTTTAGTCGAGTCATCCCCTTGGATTCCTATAAGACGTACCTTTTGGTCGAGTCATCTCCTTGGATTCCTATAAGACGTACCTTTTAGTCGAGTCATCCCCTTTGATTCCTAAAATATCTGCCTTTTAGTCGAGTCATTTCCCTTGATTCCTATAAGACGTACCTTTTAGTCGAGTCATCCCCTTTGATTCCTATAAGACGTACCTTTTATTCGAGTCATCCCCTTTGATTCCAATAAGACGTACGTTTTAGTCGAGTCATCCCCTTTGACCCCTAGAAGACGTACCTTTTAGTCGAGTCATTTCCTTTGATTCCTATAAGACGTACCTTTTAGTCGAGTCATCCACATTGACACCTAGAAGACGTACCTTTTAGTCGAGTCATCCCCTTTGATTCCTATAAGACGTACCTTTTAGTTGAGTCATTTCCTTTGATTCCTTGAAGACGTACCTTTTAGTCGAGTCATTTCCCTTGATTCCAATAAGACATATCTTTTAGTCGAGTCATCCCCTTTGATTCCTATAAGACGTACCTTTTAGACGAGTCATCTCCTTTGATTCCTATAAGACGTACCTTTTAGTCGAGTCATCCCCTTTGACCCCTAGAATACGTATCTTTTAGTCGAATCATTTCCTTTGATTCCTATAAGACGTTCCTTTTAGTCGAGTCATCCCCTTTAATTACTATAAGACGTACCTTTTAGTCGAGTCATCCCCTTTGATTCCTATATGACGTCTTTTTAAGTTGAGTCATTTCCTTTGATTCCTTGGAGACGTACATTTTAGTCGAGTCATTTCTATTGATTACTATAAGACATTACTTTTAGTCGAGTCTTCCCCTTAGATTCCTATAAGACGTACCTTTTAGTTGAGTCATCTCCTTTGATTCCTATAAGACGTACCTTTTAGTTGAGTCATTTCCTTTGATTCCTTGAAAACGTACCTTTTAGTCGAGTCATTTCCCTTGATTCCTATTAGACGTACCTTTTAGTCGAGTCATCCCCTTTGATTCCTATAAAACGTACCTTTTAGTCGATTCATCCCCTTTGATACCTATAAAACGTACCTTTTAGTCGAGTCATCCCCTTTGATACCTATAAGACGTACCTTTTAGTCGAGTCATCCCCTTTGATTCCTATAAGTCGTACCTTTTAGTCGAGTCATTTCCCTTTATTCCTACAAGACGTACCTTTTAGTCCAGTCATCCACTTTGATTCCTATAAGACGTACCTTTTAGTCGATTCATCCCCTTGGATTCCTATAAGACGTACCTTTTGGTCGAGTCATCCCCTTTGATTCCTATATGACGTACCTTTTAGTCGAGTCAGCTTCTTTGATTCCTATAAGACGTACCTTTTAGTCGAGTCATCCCCTTAGACCCCTAGAATACGTACCTTTTAGTCGAGTCATTTCCTTTGATTCCTATAAGACGTTCCTTTTTGTCGAGTCATCCCATTTGATTCCTATAAGACGTACCTTTTAGTTGAGTCATCCCCTTTGAATCCTATAAGACGAATCTTTAAGTTAAGTCATTTCCTTTGATTCCTTGGAGACGTACATTTTAGACGAGTCATTTCTCTTGATTCCTATAAGACGTACCTTTTAGTCGAGTCTTCCCCTTAGATTCCTATAAGACGTACCTTTTAGTTGAGTCATCTCCTATGATTCCTATAAGACGTACCTTTTAGTTGAGTCATTTCCTTTGATTCCTTGAAAACGTACCTTTTAGTCGAGTCATTTCCCTTGATTCCTATAAGACGTACCTTTTAGTCGAGTCATCCCCTTTGATTCCTATAAGACGTACATTTTAGTCGAGTCATCCCTTTGATTCCTATAAGACGTCCCTTTTAGTCGAGTCATCCCATTTGATTCCTAGAAGACGTATCTTTTAGTCGAGTCATTTCCCTTTATTCCTACAAGACGTACCTTTTAGTCGAGTCATCCACTTTGATTCCTATAAGACGTAACTTTTAGTCGATTCATCCGCTTGGATTCCTATAAGACGTACCTTTTGGTTGAGTCATCCCCTTGGATTCCTATAAAACATACCTTTTAGTCGAGTCATCCCCTTTGATTCCTAAAATATGTGCATTTTAGTCGAGTCATTTCCCTTGATTCCAATAAGACGTACCTTTTAGTCGAGTCATCCCCTTTGATTCCTATAAGACGTACCTTTTAGTCGAGTCATCCCCTTTGACCCCTAGAAGACGTACCTTTTAGTCGAGTCATTTCCTTTGATTCCTATAAGACGTACCTTTTAGTCGAGTCATCCACTTTGACCCCTAGAAGACGAACCTTTTAGTCGAGTCATCCGCTTTGATTCCTATAAGACGTACCTTTTAGTTGAGTCATTTCCTTTGATTCCTAGAAGACATACGTTTTAGTCGAGTCATTTCCCTTGATTCCTATAAGACGTATCTTTTAGTCGAGTCATCCCCTTTGATTCCTATAGGACGTACCTTTTAGTCGAGTCATCTCCTTTTATTCCTATAAGATGTACCTTTTAGTTGAGTCATTTCCTTTGATTCCTAGAAGACGTACTTTTGAGTCGAGTCATTTCACTTGATTCCTATAAGACGTACCTTTTAGTCGAGTCATCCCCTTTGATTCCTATAAGACGTACCTTTTAGTCGAGTCATCCCCTTTGATTCCTATTAGACGTATCTTTTAGTCGAGTCATCCCATTTGATTCTAGAAGACGTATCTTTTAGTCGAGTCATTTCCCTTGATTCCTATAAGACGTACCTTTTAGTCGAGTCATCCCCTTTGATTCCTATAAGACGTACCTTTTAGTCGAGTCATTCCCTTTGATTCCAATAAGACGTACCTTTTAGTCGAGTCATCCCCTTTGATTCCTATAGGACATACCTTTTAGTCGAGTTATACGTCTTGATTCCTATAAGACGTACCTTTTAGTTGAGTCATTTCCTTTGATTCCTTGAAAACGTACCTTTTAGTCGAGTCATTTCCCTCGATTCCTATAAGACGTATCTTTTAGTCGAGTAATCCCCTTTGATTCCTATAAAACGTACGTTTTAGTCGAGTCATCTTCTTTGATACCTATAAGACGTACCTTTTAGTCGAGTCATCCCCTATGATTCCTATAAGACGTACCTTTTAGTCGAGTCATTTCCCTTTATTCCTACAAGACGTACCTTTTAGTCGAGTAATCCACTTTGATTCCTATAAGACGTACCTTTTAGTCGAGTCATCCCCTTGGATTCCTATAAGACGTACCTTTTGGTCGAGTCATCTCCTTGGATTCCTATTAGACGTACCTTTTAGTCGAGTCATCCCCTTTGATTCCTAAAATATCTGCCTTTTAGTCGAGTCATTTCCCTTGATTCCTATAAGACGTACCTTTTAGTCGAGTCATCCCCTTTGATTCCTATAAGACGTACCTTTTATTCGAGTCATCCCCTTTGATTCCAATAAGACGTACGTTTTAGTCGAGTCATCCCCTTTGACCCCTAGAAGACGTACCTTTTAGTCGAGTCATTTCCTTTGATTCCTATAAGACGTACCTTTTAGTCGAGTCATCCACATTGACCCCTAGAAGACGTACTTTTTAGTCGAGTCATCCCCTTTGATTCCTATAAGACGTACCTTTTAGTTGAGTCATTTCCTTTGATTCCTTGAAGACGTACCTTTTAGTCGAGTCATTTCCCTTGATTCCAATAAGACATATCTTTTAGTCGAGTCATCCCCTTTGATTCCTATAAGACGTACCTTTTAGAAGAGTCATCTCCTTTGATTCCTATAAGACGTACCTTTTAGTCGAGTCATCCCCTTTGACCCCTAGAATACGTATCTTTTAGTCGAGTCATTTCCTTTGATTCCTATAAGACGTTCCTTTTAGTCGAGTCATCCCCTTTAATTACTATAAGACGTACCTTTTAGTCGAGTCATCCCTTTTGATTCCTATATGACGTCTCTTTAAGTTGAGTCATTTCCTTTGATTCCTTGGAGACGTACATTTTAGTCGAGTCATTTCTATTGATTACTATAAGACGTACCTTTTAGTCGAGTCTTCCCCTTAGATTCCTATAAGACGTACCTTTTAGTTGAGTCATCTCCTTTGATTCCTATAAGACGTACCTTTTAGTTGAGTCATTTCCTTTGATTCCTTGAAAACGTACCTTTTAGTCGAGTCATTTCCCTTGATTCCTATTAGACGTACCTTTTAGTCGAGTCATCCCCTTTGATTCCTATAAAACGTACCTTTTAGTCGATTCATCCCCTTTGATACCTATAAAACGTACCTTTTAGTCGAGTCATCCCCTTTGATACCTATAAGACGTACCTTTTAGTCGAGTCATCCCCTTTGATTCCTATAAGTCGTACCTTTTAGTCGAGTCATTTCCCTTTATTCCTACAAGACGTACCTTTTAGTCCAGTCATCCACTTTGATTCCTATAAGACGTACCTTTTAGTCGATTCATCCCCTTGGATTCCTATAAGACGTACCTTTTGGTCGAGTCATCCCCTTTGATTCCTATAAGACGTATCTTTTAGTCGAGTCATCCCTTTTGATTCCTATAAGACATACCTTTTAGTCGAGTCATCCCCTTTGATTCCTTGGAGACGTACATTCTAGTCGAGTCATTTCTCTTGATTCCTAAAAGACGTACCTTTTAGTATCGTCTTTCCCTTAGATTCCTATAAGACGTACCTTTTAGTTGAGTCATCATCTTTGATTCCTATAAGACGTATCTTTTAGTTGAGTCATTTCCTTTGATTCCTTGAAAACGTACCTTTTAGTCGAGTCATTTCCCTTGATTCCTATAAGACGTACCTTTTAGTCGAGTCATCCCCTTTGATTCCTATAAAACGTACCTTTTAGTCGATTCATCCCCTTTGATACCTATAAGACGTACCTTTTAGTCGAGTCATCCCCATTGATTCCTATAAGACGTACCTTTTAGTCGAGTCATTTCCTTTATTCCTACAAGACGTACCTTTTAGTCGAGTCATCCACTTTGATTCCTATAAGACGTACCTTTTAGTCGAGTCATCCCCTTGGATTCCTATAAGACGTACCTTTTGGTCGAGTCATCCCCTTGAATTCCTATAAGACTTACCTTTTAGTCGAGTCATCTCCTTTGATTCCTAAAATATGTGCCTTTTAGTCGAGTCATTTCCCTTGATTCCTAAAATATGTGCCTTTTAGTCGAGTCATCCCCTTTGATTCCTATAAGATGTAACTTTTAGTCGAGTCATCCCCTTTGATTCCTATAAGACGTACGTTTTAGTCGAGTCATCCCCTTTGACCCCTAGAAGACGTACCTTTTAGTCGAGTCATTTCCATTGATTCCTATAAGACGTACCGTTAAGTCGACTCATCCACATTGACCCCTAGAAGACGTACCTTTTAGTCGAGTCATCCCCTTTGATTCCTATCAGACGTACCTTTTAGTTGAGTCATTTCCTTTGATTCCTTGAAGACGTACCTTTTAGTCGAGTCATTTACCTTGATTCCTATAAGACGTATCTTTTAGTCGAGTCATCCCCTTTGATTCCTATAAGACGTACCTTTTACTCGAGTCATCTCCTTTTATTCCTATAAGACGTACCTTTTAGTTGAGTCATTTCCTTTGATTCCTAGAAGACGTACTTTTGAGTCGAGCCATTTCACTTGATTCCTATAAGACGTATCTTTTAGTCGAGTCATCCCCTTTGATTCCTATAAGACGTACCTTTTACTCAAGTCATCCCCTTTGATTCCTATAAGACGTAAGTTTTAGTCGAGTCATCCCCTTTCACCCGTAGAAGACGTACCTTTAAGTCGAGTCATTTCCCTTGATTCCTATAAGACGTACCTTTTAGTCGAGTCATCCCCTTTGATTCCTATAAGACGTACCTTTTAGTCGAGTCATTCCCTTTGATTCCAATAAGACGTACCGTTTAGTTGAGTCATCCCCTTTGATTCATATACGACATACCTTTTAGTAGAGTTATACCTCTTGATTCCTATAAGACGTACCTTTTAGTCGAATCATTCCCCCTTGATCCCTAGCAGACGCACCTTTTCGTCGAGTCATCCCCTTTGACCCCTAGAAGACGTACCTTTTAGTCGAGTCATTTCCCTTGATTCCTATAAAATGTACCTTATTGTTGAGTCATTTCCTTTGATTCCTAGAAGACGTACCTTTTAGTCGAGTCATTTCCCTTGATTCCTATAAGACCTACCTTTTAGTCGAGTCATCCCCTTTGATTCCTATAAGACGTACCTTTTAGTCGAGTCATCTCCTTTGATTCCTATAAGACGTACCTTTTAGTTGAGTCATTTCCTTTGATTCCTCGAAGACGTACCTTTTAGTCGAGTCATTTCACTTCATTCCTATAAGACGTACCTTTTAGTCGAGTCTTCCCCTTTGATTCCTATAAGACGTACCTTTTAGTCGAGTCATCCCCTTTGATTCCTAAAAGACGTACCTTTTAGTCGAGTCTTCCCATTTGATTCCTAGATGACGTACCTTTTAGTCGAGTCATTTCCCTTGATTCCTATAAGACGTACCTTTTAGTCGAGTCATCCCCTTTGATTCCTATAAGACGTACTCTTTAGTCGAGTCATCCCTTTTGATTCCTATATGACGTACCTTTTAGTCGAGTCATCCCCATTGATTCCTCGAAGACGTACCTTTAAGTCGAGTCATATCCCTTGATTCCTTTAAGACGTACCTTTTAGTCGAGTCATTCCCTTTGATTCCAATAAGACGTACCTTTTAGTTGAGTCATCCCCTTTGATTCCTATAAGACATACCTTTTAGTTGAGTTATACCTCTTGATTCCTATAAGACGTACCTTTTAGTCGAATCATTCCCCCTTGACCCCTAGCAGACGTACCTTTTAGTCGAGTCATCCCTTTTGACCCCTAGAAGACGTACCTTTTAGTCGAGTCATTTCCTTTGATTCCTATAAGATGGATCTTTTAGTCGAGTCATCCCTTTTAATTCCTATAAGACATACCTTTTAGTCGAGTCATCCCCTTTGATTCCTATAAGACGTACCTTTTAGTCGAGTCATCCCCTTTAATTCTTATAAGACGTACCTTGTAGTCGAGTCATCCCCTTTGACCCCTGGAATACGTACCTTTTAGTCGAGTCATTCCCCATAATTCCTATATAACGTACCTTTTAGTCGAGTCATCCCCTTTGATTCCTATAAGACGTATCTTTTAGTCGAGTCATCCCTTTTGATTCCTATAAGACATACCTTTTAGTAGAGTCATCCCCTTTGATTCATATAAGACGTACCTTTTAGTCGAGTCATCCCCTTTGATTCCTATAAGACGTACCTTTTAGTCGAGTCAACTCCTTTGATTCCTATAAGACGTACTTTTTAGTCGAGTCATCCCCTTAGACCCCTAGAATACGTACCTTTTAGTCGAGTCATTTCCTTTGATTCCTATAAGACGTTCCTTTTAGTCGAGTCATCCCCTTTGATTCCTATAAGACGTACCTTTTAGTCGAGTCATCCCCTTTGATTCCTATAAGACGTATCTTTAAGTTGAGTCATTTCCTTTGATTCCTTGGAGACGTACATTTTAGTCGAGACATTTCTCTTGATTCCTATAAGACGTACCTTTTAGTCGAGTCTTCCCCTTAGATTCCTATTAGACGTACCTTTTCGTTGAGTCATCTCCTATGATTCCTATAAAACGTACCTTTTAGTTGAGTCATTTCCTTTGATTCCTTGAAAACGTACCTTTTAGTCGAGTCATTTCCCTTGATTCCTATAAGACGTACCTTTTAGTCGAGTCATCCCCTTTGATTCCTATAAAACGTACCTTTTAGTCGAGTCATCCCCTTTGATACCTATAAGACGTACCTTTTAGTCGAGTCATCCCCTTTGATTCCTATAAGTCGTACCTTTTAGTCGAGTTATTTCCCTTTATTCCTACAAGACGTACCTTTTAGTCGAGTCATCCACTTTGATTCCTATAAGACGTACCTTTTAGTCGATTCATCCCCTTGGATTCCTATAAGACGTACCTTTTGGTTGAGTCATCCCCTTGGATTCCTATAAAACGTACCTTTTGGTTGAGTCATCCCCTTTGATTCCTAAAATATGTGCCTTTTAGTCGAGTCATTTCCCATGATTCCAATAAGACGTTCCTTTTAGTCGAGTCATCCCCTTTGATTCCTATAAGACGTACCTTTTAGTCGAGTCATCCCCTTTGACCCCTAGAAGACGTACCTTTTAGTTGAGTCATCTCCTTTTATTCCTATAAGACGTACCTTTTAGTTGAGTCATTTCCTTTGATTCCTAGAAGACGTACTTTTGAGTCGAGCCATTTCACTTGATTTCTATAAGACGTACCTTTTAGTCGAGTCATCCCATTTGATTCCTATAAGACGTACCTTTTAGTCGAGTCATCCCCTTTGATTCCTATAAGACGTACCTTTTAGTCGAGTCATCCCATTGGATTCCTAGATGACGTACCTTTTAGTCGAGTTATTTCCCTTGATTCCTATAAGACGTACATTTTAGTCGAGTCATCCCCTTTGATTCCTATAAGACGTACTTTTTAGTCGAGTCATCCCTTTTGATTCCTAGATGACGTACCTTTTAGTCGAGTCATCCCCATTGATTCCTCGAAGACGTACCTTTAAGTCAAGTCATTTCCCTTGATTCCTTTAAGACGTACCTTTTAGTCGAGTCATTCCCCTTGATTCCAATAAGACGTACCTTTTAGTCGAGTCATCCCCTTTGATTCCTATAAGACATACCTTTTAGTTGAGTTATACCTCTTGATTCCTATAAGACGTACCTTTTAGTCGAATCATTCCCCCTTGACCCCTAGCAGACGTACCTTTTAGTCGAGTCATCCCTTTTGACCCCTAGAAGACGTACCTTTTAGTCGAGTCATTTGCTTTGATTCCTATAAGACGGATCTTTTAGTCGATTCATCCCTTTTGATTCCTATAAGACATACCTTTTAGTCGAGTCATCCCTTTTGATTCTTATAAGACGTACCTTGTAGTCGAGTCATCCCCTTTGACCCCTGGAATACGTACCTTTTAGTCGAGTCATTCCCCATGATTCCTATATGACGTACCTTTTAGTCGAGTCATCCCCTTTGATTCCTATAAGACGTATCTTTTGGTCGAGTCATCCCTTTTGATTCCTATAAGACATACCTTTTAGTCGAGTCATCCCCTTTATTCCTATAAGACGTACCTTTTAGTCGAGTCAACTCCTTTGATTACTATAAGACGTACCTTTTAGTCGAGTCATCCCCTTAGACCCCTAGAATACGTACCTTTTAGTCGAATCATTTCCTTTGATTCCTATAAGACGTTCCTTTTAGTCGAGTCATCCCCTTTGATTCCTATAAGACGTACCTTTTAGTCGAGTCATCCCCTTTGATTCCTATAAGACGAATCTTTAAGTTGAGTCATTTCCTTTGATTCCTTGGAGACGTACATTTTAGTCGAGTCATTTCTCTTGATTCCTATAAGACGTACCTTTTAGTCGAGTCTTCCCCTTAGATTCCTATAAGACGTACCTTTTAGTTGAGTCATCTCCTATGATTCCTATAAGACGTACCTTTTAGTTGAGTCATTTCCTTTGATTCCTTGAAAACGTACCTTTTAGTCGAGTCATTTCCCTTGATTCCTATCACACGTACCTTTTAGTCGAGTCATCCCCTTTGATTCCTATAAAACGTACCATTTAGTCGAGTCATCCCCTTTAATTCTTATAAGACGTACCTTGTAGTCGAGTCATCCCCTTTGACCCCTGGAATACGTACCTTTTAGTCGAGTCATTCCCCATAATTCCTATATGACGTACCTTTTAGTCGAGTCATCCCCTTTGATTCCTATAAGACGTATCTTTTAGTCGAGTCATCCCTTTTGATTCCTATTAGACATAACTTTTAGTCGAGTCATCCCCTTTGATTCCTATAAGACGTACCTTTTAGTCGAGTCATCCCCTTTGATTCCTATAAGACGTACCTTTTAGTCGAGTCATCCGCTTTGATTCCTATAAGACGTACCTTTTAGTTGAGTCATTTCCTTTGATTCCTTGAAGACGTACGTTTTAGTTGAGTCATTTCCCTTGATTCCTATAAGACGTATGTTTTAGTCGAGTCATCCCCTTTGATTCCTATAAGACGTACCTCTTAGTTGAGTCATCTCCTTTTATTCCTATAAGACGTACCTTTTAGTTGAGTCATTTCCTTTGATTCCTAGAAGACGTACTTTTGAGTAGAGCCATTTCACTTGATTTCTATAAGACGTACCTTTTAGTCGAGTCATCCCATTTGATTCCTATAAGACGTACCTTTTAGTCGAGTCATCCCCTTTGATTCCTATAAGACGTACCTTTTAGTCGAGTCATCCCATTGGATTCCTAGATGACGTACCTTTTAGTCGAGTTATTTCCCTTGACTCCTATAAGACGTACGTTTTAGTCGAGTCATCCCCTTTGATTCCTATAAGACGTACTTTTTAGTCGAGTCATCCCTTTTGATTCCTAGATGACGTACCTTTTAGCCGAGTCATCCCCATTGATTCCTCGAAGACGTACCTTTAAGTTAAGTCATTTCCCTTGATTCCTTTAAGACGTACCTTTTAGTCGAGTCATCCCCTTTGATTCCTATAAGACATACCTTTTAGTTGAGTTATACCTCTTGATTCCTATAAGACGTACCTTTTAGTCGAATCATTCCCCCTTCACCCCTAGCAGACGTACCTTTTAGTCGAGTCATCCCTTTTGACCCCTAGAAGACGTACCTTTTAGTCGAGTCATTTCCTTTGATTCCTATAAGACGGATCTTTTAGTCGAGTCATCCCTTTTGATTCCTATAAGACATACCTTTTAGTCGAGTCATCCCCTTTGATTCCTATAAGACGTACCTTTTAGTCGAGTCATCCCCTTTGATTCCTATAAGACATACCTTTTAGTTGAGTTATACCTCTTGATTCCTATAAGACGTACCTTTTAGTCGAATCATTCCCCCTTCACCCCTAGCAGACGTACCTTTTAGTCGAGTCATCCCTTTTGACCCCTAGAAGACGTACCTTTTAGTCGAGTCATTTCCTTTGATTCCTATAAGACGGATCTTTTAGTCGAGTCATCCCTTTTGATTCCTATAAGACATACCTTTTAGTCGAGTCATCCCCTTTGATTCCTATAAGACGTACCTTTTAGTCGAGTCATCCCCTTTAATTCTTATAAGACGTACCTTGTAGTCGAGTCATCCCCTTTGACCCCTGGAATACGTACCTTTTAGTCGAGTCATTCCCCATGATTTCTATATGACGTACCTTTTAGTCGAGTCATCCCCTTTGATTCCTATAAGACGTATCTTTTAGTCGAGTCATCCCTTTTGATCCCTATAAGACATACCTTTTAGTCGAGTCATCCCCTTTGATTCCTATAAGACGTACCTTTTAGTCGAGTCAACTCCTTTGATTCCTATAAGACGTACCTTTTAGTCGAGTCATCCCCTTAGACCCCTAGAATACGTACCTTTTAGTCGAGTCATTTCCTTTGATTCCTATAAGACGTTCCTTTTAGTCGAGTCATCCCCTTTGATTCCTATAAGACGTACCTTTTAGTCGAGTCATCCCCTTTGATTCCTATAAGACGAATCTTTAAGTTGAGTCATTTCCTTTGATTCCTTGGAGACGTACATTTTAGTCGAGTCATTTCTCTTGATTCCTATAAGACGTACCATTTAGTCGAGTCTTCCCCTTAGATTCCTATAAGACGTACCTTTTAGTTGAGTCATCTCCTATGATTCCTATAAGACGTACCTTTTAGTTGAGTCATTTCCTTTGATTCCTTGAAAACGTACCTTTTAGTCGAGTCATTTCCCTTGATTCCTATAAGACGTACCTTTTAGTCGAGTCATCCCCTTTGATTCCAATAAAACGTACCATTTAGTCGAGTCGTCCCCTTTAATTCTTATAAGACGTACCTTGTAGTTGAGTCATCCCCTTTGACCCCTGGAATACGTACCTTTTAGCCGAGTCATTCCCCATAATTCCTATATGACGTACCTTTTAGTTGAGTCATCCCCTTTGATTCCTATAAGACGTATCTTTTAGTCGAGTCATCCCTTTTGATTCCTATTAGACATACCTTTTAGTCGAGTCATCCCCTTTGATTCCTATAAGACGTACCTTTTAGTCGAGTCATCCCCTTTGATTCCTATAAGACGTACCTTTTAGTCGAGTCAACTCCTTTGATTCCTATAAGACGTACCTTTTAGTCGAGTCATCCCCTTAGACCCCTAGAATACGTACCTTTTAGTAGAGTCATTTCCTTTGATTCCTATAAGACGTTCCTTTTAGTCGAGTCATCCCCTTTGATTCCTATAAGACGTATCTTTAAGTTGAGTCATTTTCTTTGATTCCTTGGAGACGTACATTTTAGTCGAGTCATTTCTCTTGATTCCTATAAGACGTACCTTTTAGTCGAGTCTTCCCCTTAGATTCCTATAAGACGTACCTTTTAGTTGAGTCATCTCCTATGATTCCTATAAGACGTACCTTTTAGTTGAGTCATTTCCTTTGATTCCTTGAAAACGTACCTTTTAGTCGAGTCATTTCCCTTGATTCCTATAAGACGTACCTTTTAGTCGAGTCATCCCCTTTGATTCCTATAAAACATACCTTTTAGTCGAGTCATCCCCTTTGATACCTATAAGACGTACCTTTTAGTCGAGTCATCCCCTTTGATTCCTATAAGTCTTTCATTTTAGTCGAGTTATTTCCCTTTATTCCTACAAGACGTACCTTTTAGTCAAGTCATCCACTTTGATTCCTATAAGACGTACCTGTTAGTCGATTCATCCCCTTGGATTCCTATAAGACGTACCTTTTGGTCAAGTCATCCCCTTGGATTCCTATAAAACATACCTTTTAGTCGAGTCATCCCCTTTGATTCCTAAAATATGTGCCTTTTAGTCGAGTCATTTCCCTTGATTCCAATAAGACGTACCTTTTAGTCGAGTCATCCCCTTTGATTCCTATAAGACGTACCTTTTAGTCGAGTCATCCCCTTTGACCCCTAGAAGACGTACCTTTTAGTCGAGTCATTTCCTTTGATTCCTAGAAGACGTACCTTTTAGTCGAGTCATCCACTTTGACCCCTATAATACGTACCTTTTAGTCGAGTCATCCACTTTGATCCTATAAGACGTACCTTTTAGTTGAGTCATTTCCTTTGATTCCTTGAAGACGTACGTTTTAGTCGAGTCATTTCCCTTGATTCCTATAAGACGTACCTTTTAGTCGAGCCATTTCACTTGATTCCTATAAGACGTACCTTTTAGTCGAGTCTTCCCCTTAGATTCCTATAAGACGTACCTTTTAGTTGAGTCATCTCCTATGATTCCTATAAGACGTACCTTTTAGTTGAGTCATTTCCTTTGATTCCTTGAAAACGTACCTTTTAGTCTAGTTATTTCCCTTGATTCCTATAAGACGTACCTTTTAGTCGAGTCATCCCCTTTGATTCCTATAAAACGTACCTTTTAGTCGAGTCATCCCCTTTGATACCTATAAGACGTACCTTTTAGTCGAGTCATCCCCTTTGATTCCTATAAGTCTTACCTTTTAGTCGAGTTATTTCCCTTTATTCCTACAAGACGTACCTTTTAGTCAAGTCATCCACTTTGATTCCTATAAGACGTACCTGTTAGTTGATTCATCCCCTTGGATTCCTATAAGACGTACCTTTTGGTCGAGTCATCCCCTTGGATTCCTATAAAACGTACCTTTTAGTCGAGTCATCCCCTTTGATTCCTAAAATATGTGCCTTTTAGTCGAGTCATTTCCCTTGATTCCAATAAGACGTACCTTTTAGTCGAGTCATCCCCTTTGATTCCTATAAGACGTACCTTTTAGTCGAGTCATCCCCTTTGACCCCTAGAAGACGTACCTTTTAGTCGAGTCATTTCCTTTGATTCCTATAAGACGTACCTTTTAGTCGAGTCATCCACTTTGACCCCTAGAAGACGTACCTTTTAGTCGAGTCATCCACTTTGATCCTATAAGACGTACCTTTTAGTTGAGTCATTTCCTTTGATTCCTTGAAGACGTACGTTTTAGTCGAGTCATTTCCCTTGATTCCTATAAGACGTACCTTTTAGTCGAGCCATTTCACTTGATTCCTATAAGACGTACCTTTTAGTCGAGTCATCCCCTTTGATTCCCATAAGAGGTACCTTTTAGTCGAGTCATCCCATTTGATTCCAAGATGACGTACCTTCTAGTCGAGTTATTTCCCTTGATTCCTATAAGACGTACCTTTTAGTCGAGTCATCCCCTTTGATTCCTATAAGACGTACTTTTTAGTCGAGTCATCCCTTTTGATTCCTATATGACGTACCTTTTAGTCGAGTCATCCCCATTGATTCCTCGAAGACGTACCTTTAAGTAGAGTCATTTCCCTTGATTCCTTTAAGACGTACCTTTTAGTCGAGTCATTCCCCTTGATTCCAATAAGACGTACCTTTTAGTCGAGTCATCCCCTTTGATTCCTATAAAACGTACCTTTTAGTGGAGTCATCCCCTTTGATACCTATAAGACGTACCTTTTAGTCGAGTCATCCCCTTTGATTCCTATAAGTCTTACCTTTTAGTCGAGTTATTTCCCTTTATTCCTACAAGACGTACCTTTTAGTCAAGTCATCCACTTTGATTCCTATAAGACGTACCTGTTAGTCGATTCATCCCCTTGGATTCCTATAAGACGTACCTTTTGGTCGAGTCATCCCCTTGGATTCCTATAAAACGTACCTTTTAGTCGAGTCATCCCCTTTGATTCCTAAAATATGTGCCTTTTAGTCGAGTCATTTCCCTTGATTCCAATAAGACGTACCTTTTAGTCGAGTCATCCCCTTTGATTCCTATAAGACGTACCTTTTAGTCGAGTCATCCCCTTTGACCCCTAGAAGACGTACCTTTTAGTCGAGTCATTTCCTTTGATTCCTATAAGACGTACCTTTTAGTCGAGTCATCCACTTTGACCCCTATAATACGTACCTTTTAGTCGAGTCATCCACTTTGATCCTATAAGACGTACCTTTTAGTTGAGTCATTTCCTTTGATTCCTTGAAGACGTACGTTTTAGTCGAGTCATTTCCCTTGATTCCTATAAGACGTACCTTTTAGTCGAGCCATTTCACTTGATTCCTATAAGACGTACCTTTTAGTCGAGTCTTCCCCTTAGATTCCTATAAGACGTACCTTTTAGTTGAGTCATCTCCTATGATTCCTATAAGACGTACCTTTTAGTTGAGTCATTTCCTTTGATTCCTTGAAAACGTACCTTTTAGTCGAGTCATTTCCCTTGATTCCTATAAGACGTACCTTTTAGTCGAGTCATCCCCTTTGATTCCTATAAAACGTACCTTTTAGTAGAGTCATCCCCTTTGATACCTATAAGACGTACCTTTTAGTCGAGTCATCCCCTTTGATTCCTATAAGTCTTACCTTTTAGTCGAGTTATTTCCCTTTATTCCTACAAGACGTACCTTTTAGTCAAGTCATCCACTTTGATTCCTATAAGACGTACCTGTTAGTTGATTCATCCCCTTGGATTCCTATAAGACGTACCTTTTGGTCGAGTCATCCCCTTGGATTCCTATAAAACGTACCTTTTAGTCGAGTCATCCCCTTTGATTCCTAAAATATGTGCCTTTTAGTCGAGTCATTTCCCTTGATTCCAATAAGACGTACCTTTTAGTCGAGTCATCCCCTTTGATTCCTATAAGACGTACCTTTTAGTCGAGTCATCCCCTTTGACCCCTAGAAGACGTACCTTTTAGTCGAGTCATTTCCTTTGATTCCTATAAGACGTACCTTTTAGTCGAGTCATCCACTTTGACCCCTAGAAGACGTACCTTTTAGTCGAGTCATCCACTTTGATCCTATAAGACGTACCTTTTAGTTGAGTCATTTCCTTTGATTCCTTGAAGACGTACGTTTTAGTCGAGTCATTTCCCTTGATTCCTATAAGACGTACCTTTTAGTCGAGCCATTTCACTTGATTCCTATAAGACGTACCTTTTAGTCGAGTCATCCCCTTTGATTCCCATAAGAGGTACCTTTTAGTCGAGTCATCCCATTTGATTCCAAGATGACGTACCTTCTAGTCGAGTTATTTCCCTTGATTCCTATAAGACGTACCTTTTAGTCGAGTCATCCCCTTTGATTCCTATAAGACGTACTTTTTAGTCGAGTCATCCCTTTTGATTCCTATATGACGTACCTTTTAGTCGAGTCATCCCCATTGATTCCTCGAAGACGTACCTTTAAGTAGAGTCATTTCCCTTGATTCCTTTAAGACGTACCTTTTAGTCGAGTCATTCCCCTTGATTCCAATAAGACGTACCTTTTAGTCGAGTCATCCCCTTTGATTCCTATAAAACGTACCTTTTAGTGGAGTCATCCCCTTTGATACCTATAAGACGTACCTTTTAGTCGAGTCATCCCCTTTGATTCCTATAAGTCTTACCTTTTAGTCGAGTTATTTCCCTTTATTCCTACAAGACGTACCTTTTAGTCAAGTCATCCACTTTGATTCCTATAAGACGTACCTGTTAGTCGATTCATCCCCTTGGATTCCTATAAGACGTACCTTTTGGTCGAGTCATCCCCTTGGATTCCTATAAAACGTACCTTTTAGTCGAGTCATCCCCTTTGATTCCTAAAATATGTGCCTTTTAGTCGAGTCATTTCCCTTGATTCCAATAAGACGTACCTTTTAGTCGAGTCATCCCCTTTGATTCCTATAAGACGTACCTTTTAGTCGAGTCATCCCCTTTGACCCCTAGAAGACGTACCTTTTAGTCGAGTCATTTCCTTTGATTCCTATAAGACGTACCTTTTAGTCGAGTCATCCACTTTGACCCCTATAATACGTACCTTTTAGTCGAGTCATCCACTTTGATCCTATAAGACGTACCTTTTAGTTGAGTCATTTCCTTTGATTCCTTGAAGACGTACGTTTTAGTCGAGTCATTTCCCTTGATTCCTATAAGACGTACCTTTTAGTCGAGCCATTTCACTTGATTCCTATAAGACGTACCTTTTAGTCGAGTCTTCCCCTTAGATTCCTATAAGACGTACCTTTTAGTTGAGTCATCTCCTATGATTCCTATAAGACGTACCTTTTAGTTGAGTCATTTCCTTTGATTCCTTGAAAACGTACCTTTTAGTCGAGTCATTTCCCTTGATTCCTATAAGACGTACCTTTTAGTCGAGTCATCCCCTTTGATTCCTATAAAACGTACCTTTTAGTCGAGTCATCCCCTTTGATACCTATAAGACGTACCTTTTAGTCGAGTCATCCCCTTTGATTCCTATAAGTCTTACCTTTTAGTCGAGTTATTTCCCTTTATTCCTACAAGACGTACCTTTTAGTCAAGTCATCCACTTTGATTCCTATAAGACGTACCTGTTAGTTGATTCATCCCCTTGGATTCCTATAAGACGTACCTTTTGGTCGAGTCATCCCCTTGGATTCCTATAAAACGTACCTTTTAGTCGAGTCATCCCCTTTGATTCGTAAAATATGTGCCTTTTAGTCGAGTCATTTCCCTTGATTCCAATAAGACGTACCTTTTAGTCGAGTCATCCCCTTTGATTCCTATAAGACGTACCTTTTAGTCGAGTCATCCCCTTTGACCCCTAGAAGACGTACCTTTTAGTCGAGTCATTTCCTTTGATTCCTATAAGACGTACCTTTTAGTCGAGTCATCCACTTTGACCCCTAGAAGACGTACCTTTTAGTCGAGTCATCCACTTTGATCCTATAAGACGTACCTTTTAGTTGAGTCATTTCCTTTGATTCCTTGAAGACGTACGTTTTAGTCGAGTCATTTCCCTTGATTCCTATAAGACGTACCTTTTAGTCGAGCCATTTCACTTGATTCCTATAAGACGTACCTTTTAGTCGAGTCATCCCCTTTGATTCCCATAAGAGGTACCTTTTAGTCGAGTCATCCCATTTGATTCCAAGATGACGTACCTTCTAGTCGAGTTATTTCCCTTGATTCCTATAAGACGTACCTTTTAGTCGAGTCATCCCCTTTGATTCCTATAAGACGTACTTTTTAGTCGAGTCATCCCTTTTGATTCCTATATGACGTACCTTTTAGTCGAGTCATCCCCATTGATTCCTCGAAGACGTACCTTTAAGTAGAGTCATTTCCCTTGATTCCTTTAAGACGTACCTTTTAGTCGAGTCATTCCCCTTGATTCCAATAAGACGTACCTTTTAGTCGAGTCATCCCCTTTGATTCCTATAAAACGTACCTTTTAGTGGAGTCATCCCCTTTGATACCTATAAGACGTACCTTTTAGTCGAGTCATCCCCTTTGATTCCTATAAGTCTTACCTTTTAGTCGAGTTATTTCCCTTTATTCCTACAAGACGTACCTTTTAGTCAAGTCATCCACTTTGATTCCTATAAGACGTACCTGTTAGTCGATTCATCCCCTTGGATTCCTATAAGACGTACCTTTTGGTCGAGTCATCCCCTTGGATTCCTATAAAACGTACCTTTTAGTCGAGTCATCCCCTTTGATTCCTAAAATATGTGCCTTTTAGTCGAGTCATTTCCCTTGATTCCAATAAGACGTACCTTTTAGTCGAGTCATCCCCTTTGATTCCTATAAGACGTACCTTTTAGTCGAGTCATCCCCTTTGACCCCTAGAAGACGTACCTTTTAGTCGAGTCATTTCCTTTGATTCCTATAAGACGTACCTTTTAGTCGAGTCATCCACTTTGACCCCTATAATACGTACCTTTTAGTCGAGTCATCCACTTTGATCCTATAAGACGTACCTTTTAGTTGAGTCATTTCCTTTGATTCCTTGAAGACGTACGTTTTAGTCGAGTCATTTCCCTTGATTCCTATAAGACGTACCTTTTAGTCGAGTCATCCCCTTTGATTCCTATAAGACGTACTTTTTAGTCGAGTCATCCCTTTTGATTCCTATATGACGTACCTTTTAGTCGAGTCATCCCCATTGATTCCTCGAAGACGTACCTTTAAGTAGAGTCATTTCCCTTGATTCCTTTAAGACGTACCTTTTAGTCGAGTCATTCCCCTTGATTCCAATAAGACGTACCTTTTAGTCGAGTCATCCCCTTTGATTCCTATAAAACGTACCTTTTAGTAGAGTCATCCCCTTTGATACCTATAAGACGTACCTTTTAGTCGAGTCATCCCCTTTGATTCCTATAAGTCTTACCTTTTAGTCGAGTTATTTCCCTTTATTCCTACAAGACGTACCTTTTAGTCAAGTCATCCACTTTGATTCCTATAAGACGTACCTGTTAGTTGATTCATCCCCTTGGATTCCTATAAGACGTACCTTTTGGTCGAGTCATCCCCTTGGATTCCTATAAAACGTACCTTTTAGTCGAGTCATCCCCTTTGATTCCTAAAATATGTGCCTTTTAGTCGAGTCATTTCCCTTGATTCCAATAAGACGTACCTTTTAGTCGAGTCATCCCCTTTGATTCCTATAAGACGTACCTTTTAGTCGAGTCATCCCCTTTGACCCCTAGAAGACGTACCTTTTAGTCGAGTCATTTCCTTTGATTCCTATAAGACGTACCTTTTAGTCGAGTCATCCACTTTGACCCCTAGAAGACGTACCTTTTAGTCGAGTCATCCACTTTGATCCTATAAGACGTACCTTTTAGTTGAGTCATTTCCTTTGATTCCTTGAAGACGTACGTTTTAGTCGAGTCATTTCCCTTGATTCCTATAAGACGTACCTTTTAGTCGAGCCATTTCACTTGATTCCTATAAGACGTACCTTTTAGTCGAGTCATCCCCTTTGATTCCCATAAGAGGTACCTTTTAGTCGAGTCATCCCATTTGATTCCAAGATGACGTACCTTCTAGTCGAGTTATTTCCCTTGATTCCTATAAGACGTACCTTTTAGTCGAGTCATCCCCTTTGATTCCTATAAGACGTACTTTTTAGTCGAGTCATCCCTTTTGATTCCTATATGACGTACCTTTTAGTCGAGTCATCCCCATTGATTCCTCGAAGACGTACCTTTAAGTAGAGTCATTTCCCTTGATTCCTTTAAGACGTACCTTTTAGTCGAGTCATTCCCCTTGATTCCAATAAGACGTACCTTTTAGTCGAGTCATCCCCTTTGATTCCTATAAAACGTACCTTTTAGTGGAGTCATCCCCTTTGATACCTATAAGACGTACCTTTTAGTCGAGTCATCCCCTTTGATTCCTATAAGTCTTACCTTTTAGTCGAGTTATTTCCCTTTATTCCTACAAGACGTACCTTTTAGTCAAGTCATCCACTTTGATTCCTATAAGACGTACCTGTTAGTCGATTCATCCCCTTGGATTCCTATAAGACGTACCTTTTGGTCGAGTCATCCCCTTGGATTCCTATAAAACGTACCTTTTAGTCGAGTCATCCCCTTTGATTCCTAAAATATGTGCCTTTTAGTCGAGTCATTTCCCTTGATTCCAATAAGACGTACCTTTTAGTCGAGTCATCCCCTTTGATTCCTATAAGACGTACCTTTTAGTCGAGTCATCCCCTTTGACCCCTAGAAGACGTACCTTTTAGTCGAGTCATTTCCTTTGATTCCTATAAGACGTACCTTTTAGTCGAGTCATCCACTTTGACCCCTATAATACGTACCTTTTAGTCGAGTCATCCACTTTGATCCTATAAGACGTACCTTTTAGTTGAGTCATTTCCTTTGATTCCTTGAAGACGTACGTTTTAGTCGAGTCATTTCCCTTGATTCCTATAAGACGTACCTTTTAGTCGAGCCATTTCACTTGATTCCTATAAGACGTACCTTTTAGTCGAGTCTTCCCCTTAGATTCCTATAAGACGTACCTTTTAGTTGAGTCATCTCCTATGATTCCTATAAGACGTACCTTTTAGTTGAGTCATTTCCTTTGATTCCTTGAAAACGTACCTTTTAGTCGAGTCATTTCCCTTGATTCCTATAAGACGTACCTTTTAGTCGAGTCATCCCCTTTGATTCCTATAAAACGTACCTTTTAGTCGAGTCATCCCCTTTGATACCTATAAGACGTACCTTTTAGTCTAGTCATCCCCTTTGATTCCTATAAGTCTTACCTTTTAGTCGAGTTATTTCCCTTTATTCCTACAAGACGTACCTTTTAGTCAAGTCATCCACTTTGATTCCTATAAGACGTACCTGTTAGTTGATTCATCCCCTTGGATTCCTATAAGACGTACCTTTTGGTCGAGTCATCCCCTTGGATTCCTATAAAACGTACCTTTTAGTCGAGTCATCCCCTTTGATTCCTAAAATATGTGCCTTTTAGTCGAGTCATTTCCCTTGATTCCAATAAGACGTACCTTTTAGTCGAGTCATCCCCTTTGATTCCTATAAGACGTACCTTTTAGTCGAGTCATCCCCTTTGACCCCTAGAAGACGTACCTTTTAGTCGAGTCATTTCCTTTGATTCCTATAAGACGTACCTTTTAGTCGAGTCATCCACTTTGACCCCTAGAAGACGTACCTTTTAGTCGAGTCATCCACTTTGATCCTATAAGACGTACCTTTTAGTTGAGTCATTTCCTTTGATTCCTTGAAGACGTACGTTTTAGTCGAGTCATTTCCCTTGATTCCTATAAGACGTACCTTTTAGTCGAGCCATTTCACTTGATTCCTATAAGACGTACCTTTTAGTCGAGTCATCCCCTTTGATTCCCATAAGAGGTACCTTTTAGTTGAGTCATCTCCTATGATTCCTATAAGACGTACCTTTTAGTTGAGTCATTTCCTTTGATTCCTTGAAAACGTACCTTTTAGTCGAGTCATTTCCCTTGATTCCTATAAGACGTACCTTTTAGTCGAGTCATCCCCTTTGATTCCTATAAAACGTACCTTTTAGTAGAGTCATCCCCTTTGATACCTATAAGACGTACCTTTTAGTCGAGTCATCCCCTTTGATTCCTATAAGTCTTACCTTTTAGTCGAGTTATTTCCCTTTATTCCTACAAGACGTACCTTTTAGTCGAGTCATCCCCTTGGATTCCTATAAAACGTACCTTTTAGTCGAGTCATCCCCTTTGATTCCTAAAATATGTGCCTTTTAGTCGAGTCATTTCCCTTGATTCCAATAAGACGTACCTTTTAGTCGAGTCATCCCCTTTGATTCCTATAAGACGTACCTTTTAGTCGAGTCATCCCCTTTGACCCCTAGAAGACGTACCTTTTAGTCGAGTCATTTCCTTTGATTCCTATAAGACGTACCTTTTAGTCGAGTCATCCACTTTGACCCCTATAATACGTACCTTTTAGTCGAGTCATCCACTTTGATCCTATAAGACGTACCTTTTAGTTGAGTCATTTCCTTTGATTCCTTGAAGACGTACGTTTTAGTCGAGTCATTTCCCTTGATTCCTATAAGACGTACCTTTTAGTCGAGCCATTTCACTTGATTCCTATAAGACGTACCTTTTAGTCGAGTCTTCCCCTTAGATTCCTATAAGACGTACCTTTTAGTTGAGTCATCTCCTATGATTCCTATAAGACGTACCTTTTAGTTGAGTCATTTCCTTTGATTCCTTGAAAACGTACCTTTTAGTCGAGTCATTTCCCTTGATTCCTATAAGACGTACCTTTTAGTCGAGTCATCCCCTTTGATTCCTATAAAACGTACCTTTTAGTCGAGTCATCCCCTTTGATACCTATAAGACGTACCTTTTAGTCGAGTCATCCCCTTTGATTCCTATAAGTCTTACCTTTTAGTCGAGTTATTTCCCTTTATTCCTACAAGACGTACCTTTTAGTCAAGTCATCCACTTTGATTCCTATAAGACGTACCTGTTAGTTGATTCATCCCCTTGGATTCCTATAAGACGTACCTTTTGGTCGAGTCATCCCCTTGGATTCCTATAAAACGTACCTTTTAGTCGAGTCATCCCCTTTGATTCCTAAAATATGTGCCTTTTAGTCGAGTCATTTCCCTTGATTCCAATAAGACGTACCTTTTAGTCGAGTCATCCCCTTTGATTCCTATAAGACGTACCTTTTAGTCGAGTCATCCCCTTTGACCCCTAGAAGACGTACCTTTTAGTCGAGTCATTTCCTTTGATTCCTATAAGACGTACCTTTTAGTCGAGTCATCCACTTTGACCCCTATAATACGTACCTTTTAGTCGAGTCATCCACTTTGATCCTATAAGACGTACCTTTTAGTTGAGTCATTTCCTTTGATTCCTTGAAGACGTACGTTTTAGTCGAGTCATTTCCCTTGATTCCTATAAGACGTACCTTTTAGTCGAGCCATTTCACTTGATTCCTATAAGACGTACCTTTTAGTCGAGTCTTCCCCTTAGATTCCTATAAGACGTACCTTTTAGTTGAGTCATCTCCTATGATTCCTATAAGACGTACCTTTTAGTTGAGTCATTTCCTTTGATTCCTTGAAAACGTACCTTTTAGTCGAGTCATTTCCCTTGATTCCTATAAGACGTACCTTTTAGTCGAGTCATCCCCTTTGATTCCTATAAAACGTACCTTTTAGTAGAGTCATCCCCTTTGATACCTATAAGACGTACCTTTTAGTCGAGTCATCCCCTTTGATTCCTATAAGTCTTACCTTTTAGTCGAGTTATTTCCCTTTATTCCTACAAGACGTACCTTTTAGTCAAGTCATCCACTTTGATTCCTATAAGACGTACCTGTTAGTTGATTCATCCCCTTGGATTCCTATAAGACGTACCTTTTGGTCGAGTCATCCCCTTGGATTCCTATAAAACGTACCTTTTAGTCGAGTCATCCCCTTTGATTCCTAAAATATGTGCCTTTTAGTCGAGTCATTTCCCTTGATTCCAATAAGACGTACCTTTTAGTCGAGTCATCCCCTTTGATTCCTATAAGACGTACCTTTTAGTCGAGTCATCCCCTTTGACCCCTAGAAGACGTACCTTTTAGTCGAGTCATTTCCTTTGATTCCTATAAGACGTACCTTTTAGTCGAGTCATCCACTTTGACCCCTAGAAGACGTACCTTTTAGTCGAGTCATCCACTTTGATCCTATAAGACGTACCTTTTAGTTGAGTCATTTCCTTTGATTCCTTGAAGACGTACGTTTTAGTCGAGTCATTTCCCTTGATTCCTATAAGACGTACCTTTTAGTCGAGCCATTTCACTTGATTCCTATAAGACGTACCTTTTAGTCGAGTCATCCCCTTTGATTCCCATAAGAGGTACCTTTTAGTCGAGTCATCCCATTTGATTCCTAGATGACGTACCTTCTAGTCGAGTTATTTCCCTTGATTCCTATAAGACGTACCTTTTAGTCGAGTCATCCCCTTTGATTCCTATAAGACGTACTTTTTAGTCGAGTCATCCCTTTTGATTCCTATATGACGTACCTTTTAGTCGAGTCATCCCCATTGATTCCTCGAAGACGTACCTTTAAGGAGAGTCATTTCCCTTGACTCCTTTAAGACGTACCTTTTAGTCGAGTCATTCCCCTTGATTCCAATAAGACGTACCTTTTAGTCGAGTCATCCCCTTTGATTCCTATAAAACGTACCTTTTAGTCGAGTCATCCCCTTTGATACCTATAAGACGTACCTTTTAGTCGAGTCATCCCCTTTGATTCCTATAAGTCTTACCTTTTAGTCGAGTTATTTCCCTTTATTCCTACAAGACGTATCTTTTAGTCAAGTCATCCACTTTGATTCCTATAAGACGTACCTGTTAGTCGATTCATCCCCTTGGATTCCTATAAGACGTACCTTTTGGTCGAGTCATCCCCTTGGATTCCTATAAAACGTACCTTTTAGTCGAGTCATCCCCTTTGATTCCTAAAATATGTGCCTTTTAGTCGAGTCATTTCCCTTGATTCCAATAAGACGTACCTTTTAGTCGAGTCATCCCCTTTGATTCCTATAAGATGTACCTTTTAGTCGAGTCATCCCCTTTGACCCCTAGAAGACGTACCTTTTAGTCGAGTCATTTCCTTTGATTCCTATAAGACGTACCTTTTAGTCGAGTCATCCACTTTGACCCCTATAATACGTACCTTTTAGTCGAGTCATCCACTTTGATCCTATAAGACGTACCTTTTAGTTGAGTCATTTCCTTTGATTCCTTGAAGACGTACGTTTTAGTCGAGTCATTTCCCTTGATTCCTATAAGACGTACCTTTTAGTCGAGCCATTTCACTTGATTCCTATAAGACGTACCTTTTAGTCGAGTGTTCCCCTTAGATTCCTATAAGACGTACCTTTTAGTTGAGTCATCTCCTATGATTCCTATAAGACGTACCTTTTAGTTGAGTCATTTCCTTTGATTCCTTGAAAACGTACCTTTTAGTCGAGTCATTTCCCTTGATTCCCATAAGACGTACCTTTTAGTCGAGTCATCCCCTTTGATTCCTATAAAACGTACCTTTTAGTCGAGTCATCCCCTTTGATACCTATAAGACGTACCTTTTAGTCGAGTCATCCCCTTTGGTTCCTATAAGTCTTACCTTTTAGTCGAGTTATTTCCCTTTATTCCTACAAGACGTACCTTTTAGTCAAGTCATCCACTTTGATTCCTATAAGACGTACCTGTTAGTTGATTCATCCCCTTGGATTCCTATAAGACGTACCTTTTGGTCGAGTCATCCCCTTGGATTCCTATAAAACGTACCTTTTAGTCGAGTCATCCCCTTTGATTCCTAAAATATGTGCCTTTTAGTCGAGTCATTTCCCTTGATTCCAATAAGACGTACCTTTTAGTCGAGTCATCCCCTTTGATTCCTATAAGACGTACCTTTTAGTCGAGTCATCCCCTTTGACCCCTAGAAGACGTACCTTTTAGTCGAGTCATTTCCTTTGATTCCTATAAGACGTACCTTTTAGTCGAGTCATCCACTTTGACCCCTAGAAGACGTACCTTTTAGTCGA
The DNA here is from genome assembly GCA_030864215.1 of Capsicum pubescens. NCBI lineage: Eukaryota > Viridiplantae > Streptophyta > Magnoliopsida > Solanales > Solanaceae > Capsicum > Capsicum pubescens. Next base: position 294,323,972 of record CM061545.1, on the reverse strand, counting down.
GTCATCCACTTTGATCCTATAAGACGTACCTTTTAGTTGAGTCATTTCCTTTGATTCCTTGAAGACGTACGTTTTAGTCGAGTCATTTCCCTTGATTCCTATAAGACGTACCTTTTAGTCGAGCCATTTCACTTGATTCCTATAAGACGTACCTTTTAGTCGAGTCATCCCCTTTGATTCCCATAAGAGGTACCTTTTAGTCGAGTCATCCCATTTGATTCCTAGATGACGTACCTTCTAGTCGAGTTATTTCCCTTGATTCCTATAAGACGTACCTTTTAGTCGAGTCATCCCCTTTGATTCCTATAAGACGTACTTTTTAGTCGAGTCATCCCTTTTGATTCCGATATGACGTACCTTTTAGTCGAGTCATCCCCATTGATTCCTCGAAGACGTACCTTTAAGTAGAGTCATTTCCCTTGATTCCTTTAAGACGTACCTTTTAGTCGAGTCATTCCCCTTGATTCCAATAAGACGTACCTTTTAGTCGAGTCATCCCCTTTGATTCCTATAAAACGTACCTTTTAGTCGAGTCATCCCCTTTGATACCTATAAGACGTACCTTTTAGTCGAGTCATCCCCTTTGATTCCTATAAGTCTTACCTTTTAGTCGAGTTATTTCCCTTTATTCCTACAAGACGTACCTTTTAGTCAAGTCATCCACTTTGATTCCTATAAGACGTACCTGTTAGTCGATTCATCCCCTTGGATTCCTATAAGACGTACCTTTTGGTCGAGTCATCCCCTTGGATTCCTATAAAACGTACCTTTTAGTCGAGTCATCCCCTTTGATTCCTAAAATATGTGCCTTTTAGTCGAGTCATTTCCCTTGATTCCAATAAGACGTACCTTTTAGTCGAGTCATCCCCTTTGATTCCTATAAGACGTACCTTTTAGTCGAGTCATCCCCTTTGACCCCTAGAAGACGTACCTTTTAGTCGAGTCATTTCCTTTGATTCCTATAAGACGTACCTTTTAGTCGAGTCATCCACTTTGACCCCTATAATACGTACCTTTTAGTCGAGTCATCCACTTTGATCCTATAAGACGTACCTTTTAGTTGAGTCATTTCCTTTGATTCCTTGAAGACGTACGTTTTAGTCGAGTCATTTCCCTTGATTCCTATAAGACGTACCTTTTAGTCGAGCCATTTCACTTGATTCCTATAAGACGTACCTTTTAGTCGAGTGTTCCCCTTAGATTCCTATAAGACGTACCTTTTAGTTGAGTCATCTCCTATGATTCCTATAAGACGTACCTTTTAGTTGAGTCATTTCCTTTGATTCCTTGAAAACGTACCTTTTAGTCGAGTCATTTCCCTTGATTCCCATAAGACGTACCTTTTAGTCGAGTCATCCCCTTTGATTCCTATAAAACGTACCTTTTAGTCGAGTCATCCCCTTTGATACCTATAAGACGTACCTTTTAGTCGAGTCATCCCCTTTGATTCCTATAAGTCTTACCTTTTAGTCGAGTTATTTCCCTTTATTCCTACAAGACGTACCTTTTAGTCAAGTCATCCACTTTGATTCCTATAAGACGTACCTGTTAGTTGATTCATCCCCTTGGATTCCTATAAGACGTACCTTTTGGTCGAGTCATCCCCTTGGATTCCTATAAAACGTACCTTTTAGTCGAGTCATCCCCTTTGATTCCTAAAATATGTGCCTTTTAGTCGAGTCATTTCCCTTGATTCCAATAAGACGTACCTTTTAGTCGAGTCATCCCCTTTGATTCCTATAAGACGTACCTTTTAGTCGAGTCATCCCCTTTGACCCCTAGAAGACGTACCTTTTAGTCGAGTCATTTCCTTTGATTCCTATAAGACGTACCTTTTAGTCGAGTCATCCACTTTGACCCCTAGAAGACGTACCTTTTAGTCGAGTCATCCACTTTGATCCTATAAGACGTACCTTTTAGTTGAGTCATTTCCTTTGATTCCTTGAAGACGTACTTTTTAGTCGAGTCATTTCCCTTGATTCCTATAAGACGTACCTTTTAGTCGAGCCATTTCACTTGATTCCTATAAGACGTACCTTTTAGTCGAGTCATCCCCTTTGATTCCCATAAGAGGTACCTTTTAGTCGAGTCATCCCATTTGATTCCTAGATGACGTACCTTCTAGTCGAGTTATTTCCCTTGATTCCTATAAGACGTACCTTTTAGTCGAGTCATCCCCTTTGATTCCTATAAGACGTACTTTTTAGTCGAGTCATCCCTTTTGATTCCTATATGACGTACCTTTTAGTCGAGTCATCCCCATTGATTCCTCGAAGACGTACCTTTAAGTAGAGTCATTTCCCTTGATTCCTTTAAGACGTACCTTTTAGTCGAGTCATTCCCCTTGATTCCAATAAGACGTACCTTTTAGTCGAGTCATCCCCTTTGATTCCTATAAGACATACCTTTTAGTTGAGTTATACCTCTTGATTCCTATAAGACGTACCTTTTAGTCGAATCATTCCCCCTTGAACCCTAGCAGACGTACCTTTTAGTCGAGTCATCCCTTTTGACCCCTAGAAGACGTACCTTTTAATCGAGTCATTTCCTTTGATTCCTATAAGACGGATCTTTTAGTCGAGTCATCCCTTTTGATTCCTATAAGACATACCTTTTAGTCGAGTCATCCCCTTTGATTCCTATAAGACGTAACTTTTAATCGAGTCATCCCCTTTAATTCTTATAAGACGTACCTTGTAGTCGAGTCATCCCCTTTGACCCCTGTAATACGTACCTTTTAGTCGAGTCATTCCCCATGATTCCTATATGACATACCTTTTAGTCGAGTCATCCCCTTTGATTCCTATAAGACGTATCTTTTAGTCGAGTCATCCCTTTTGATTCCTATAAGACATACCTTTTAGTCGAGTCATCCCCTTTGATTCCTATAAGACGTACCTTTTAGTCGAGTCAACTCCTTTGATTCCTATAAGACGTACCTTTTAGTCGAGTCATCCCCTTAGACCCCTAGAATACGTACCTTTTAGTCGAGTCATTTCCTTTGATTCCTATAAGACGTTCCTTTTTGTCGAGTCATCCCCTTTGATTCCTATAAGACGTACCTTTTACTCGAGTCATCCCCTTTGAGTCTTTTAAGACGTATCATTATGTTGAGTCATTTCCTTTGATTCCTTGGAGACGTACATTTTAGTCGAGTCATTTCTCTTGATTCCTATAAGACGTACCTTTTAGTCGAGTCTTCCCCTTAGATTCCTATAAGACATACCTTTTAGTTGAGTCATCACCTATGATTCCTATAAGACGTACCTTTTAGTTGAGTCATTTCCTTTGATTCCTTGAAAACGTACCTTTTAGTCGAGTCATTTCCCTTGATTCCTATAAGACGTACCTTTTAGTCGAGTCATCCCCTTTGATTCCTATAAAACGTACCTTTTAGTCGAGTCATCCCCTTTGATACCTATAAGACGTACCTTTTAGTCAAGTCATCCCCTTTGATTCCTATAAGTCGTACCTTTTAGTCGAGTTATTTCCCTTTATTCCTACAAGACGTACCTTTTAGTCGAGTCATCCACTTTGATTCCTATAAGACGTACCTTTTAGTCGATTCATCCCCTTGGATTCCTATAAGACGTACCTTTTGGTCGAGTCAGCCCCTTGGATTCCTATAAAACGTACCTTTTAGTCGAGTCATCCCCTTTGATTCCTAAAATATGTGCCTTTTAGTCGAGTCATTTCCCTTGATTCCAATAAGACGTACCTTTTAGTCGAGTCATCCCCTTTGATTCCTATAAGACGTACCTTTTAGTCGAGTCATCCCCTTTGACCCCTAGAAGACGTACCTTTTAGTCGAGTCATTTCCTTTGATTCCTATAAGACGTACCTTTTAGTCGAGTCATCCACTTTGACCCCTAGAAGACGTACCTTTTAGGCGAGTCATCCGCTTTGATTCCTATAAGACGTACCTTTTAATTGAGTCATTTCCTTTGATTCCTTAAAGACGTACGTTTTAGTCGAGTCATTTCCCTTGATTCCTATAAGACGTATCTTTTAGTCGAGTCATCACCTTTGATTCCTATAAGACGTACCTCTTAGTTGAGTCATCTCCTTTTATTCCTATAAGACGTACCTTTTAGTTGAGTCATTTCCTTTGATTCCTAGAAGACGTACTTTTGAGTCGAGCCATTTCACTTGATTTCTATAAGACGTACCTTTTAGTCGAGTCATCCCCTTTGATTCCTATAAGACGTACCTTTTAGTCGAGTCATCCCCTTTGATTCCTATAAGACGTACCTTTTAGTCGAGTCATCCCATTTGATTCCTAGATGACGTACCTTTTAGTCGAGTTATTTCCCTTGATTCCTATAAGACGTACCTTTTAGTAGAGTCATCCCCTTTGATTCCTATAAGACATACCTTTTAGTTGAGTTATACCTCTTGATTCCTATAAGACGTACCTTTTAGTCGAATCATTCCAACTTGACCCCTAGCATATGTACCTTTTAGTCGAGTCATCCCTTTTGACCCCTAGAAGACGTACCTTTTAGTCGAGTCATTTCCGTTGATTCCTATAAGACGGATATTTTAGTCGAGTCATCCCTTTTGATTCCTATAAGACATACCTTTTAGTCGAGTCATCCCCTTTGATTCCAATAAGACATACCTTTTAGTCGAGTCATCCCCTTTAATTCTTATAAGACGTACCTTGTAGTCGAGTCATCCCCTTTGACCCCTGGAATACGTACCTTTTAGTCGAGTCATTCCCCATGATTCCTATATTACGTACCTTTTAGTCGAGTCATCCCCTTTGATTCCTATAAGACGTATCTTTTAGTCGAGTCATCCCTTTTGATTCCTGTAAGACATACCTTTTAGTCGAGTCATCCTCTTTGATTCCTATAAGACGTACCTTTTAGTCGAGTCAACTCCTTTGATTCCTATAAGACGTACCTTTTAGTCGAGTCATCCCATTAGACCCCTAGAATACGTACCTTTTAGTCGAGTCATTTCCTTTGATTCCTATAAGACGTTCCTTTTAGTCGAGTCATCCCCTTTGATTCCTATAAGACGTAGCTTTTAGTCGAGTCATCCCCTTTGATTCCTATAATACGTATCTTTAAGTTGAGTCATTTCCTTTGATTCCTTGGAGACGTACATTTTAGTCGAGTCATTTCTCTTGATTCCTATAAGACGTACCTTTTAGTCGAGACTTCCCCTTAGATTCCTATAAGACGTACCTTTTAGTTGAGTCATCTCCTATGATTCCTATAAGACTTACCTTTTAGTTGAGTCATTTCCTTTGATTCCTTGAAAACGTACCTTTTAGTCGAGTCATTTCCCTTGATTCCTATAAGACGTACCTTTTAGTCGAGTCATCCCCTTTGATTCCTATAAAACGTACCTTTTAGTCGAGTCATCCCCTTTGATACCTATAAGACGTACCTTTTAGTCGAGTCATCCCCTTTGATTCCTATAAGTCGTACCTTTTAGTCGAGTTATTTCCCTTTATTCCTACAAGACGTACCTTTTAGTCGAGTCATCGACTTTGATTCCTATAAGACGTACCTTTTAGTCGATTCATACCCTTGGATTCCTATAAGACGTACCTTTTGGTCGAGTCATCCCCTTGGATTCCTATAAAACGTACCTATTAGTCGAGTCATCCCTTTGATTCCTAAAATATGTGCCTTTTAGTCGAGTCATTTCCCTTGATTCCAATAAGACGTACCTTTTAGTCGAGTCATCCCCTTTGATTCCTATAAGACGTACCTTTTAGTCGAGTCATCCCCTTTGACCCCTAGAAGACGTACCTTTTAGTCGAGTCATTTCCTTTGATTCCTATACGACGTACCTTTTAGTCGAGTCATCCACTTTGACCCCTAGAAGACGTACCTTTTAGTTGAGTCATCCGCTTTGATTCCTATAAGACGTTCCTTTTAGTTGAGACATTTCCTTTGATTCCTTGAAGACGTACGTTTTAGTGGAGTCATTTCCCTTGATTCCTATAAGACGTATCTTTTAGTCGGGTCATCACCTTTGATTCCTATAAGACGTACCTCTTAGTTGAGTTATCTCCTTTTATTCTTATAAGACGTACCTTTTAGTTGAGTCATTTCCTTTGATTCCTAGAAGACGTACTTTTGAGTCGAGCCATTTCACTTGATTTCTATAAGACGTACCTTTTAGTCGAGTCATCCCCTTTGATTCCTATAAGACGTACCTTTTAGTCGAGTCATCCCCTTTGATTCCTATAAGACGTACCTTTTAGTCGAGTCATCCCATTTGATTCCTAGATGACATACCTTTTAGTCGAGTTATTTCCCTTGATTCCTATAAGACGTACCTTTTAGTCGAGTCATCCCCTTTGATTCCTATAAGACGTACTTTTTAGTCGAGTCATCCCTTTTGATTCCTATATGACGTACCTTTTAGTCGAGTCATCCCCATTGATTCCTCGAAGACGTACCTTTAAGTCGAGTCATTTCCCTTGATTCCTTTAAGACGTACCTTTTAGTCGAGTCATTCCCTTTGATTCCAATAAGACGTACCTTTTAGTCGAGTCATCCCCTTTGATTCCTATAAGACATACCTTTTAGTTGAGTTATACCTCTTGATTCCTATAAGACGTACCTTTTAGTCGAATCATTCCCCCTTGACCCCTAGCAGACGTACCTTTTAGTCGAGTCATCCCTTTTGACCCCTAGAAGACATACCTTTTAGTCGAGTCATTTCCTTTGATTCCTATAAGATGGATCTTTTAGTCGAGTCATCCCTTTTGATTCCTATAAGACATACCTTTTAGTCGAGTCATCCCCTTTGAATACTATAAGGCGTACCTTTTAGTCGAGTCATCCCCTTTAATTCTTATAAGACGTACCTTGTAGTCGAGTCATCCCCTTTGACCCCTGGAATACGTACCTTTTAGTCGAGTCATTCCCCATGATTCCTATATGACGTACCTTTTAGTCGAGTCATCCCCTTTGATTCCTATAAGACGTATCTTTTAGTCGAGTCATCCCTTTTGATTCCTATAAGACATACCTTTTAGTCGAGTCATCCCCTTTGATTCCTATAAGACGTACCTTTTAGTCGAGTCAACTCCTTTGATTCCTATAAGACGTACCTTTTAGTCGAGTCATCCCCTTAGACCCCTAGAATACGTACCTTTTAGTCGAGTCATTTCCTTTGATTCCTATAAGACGTTCCTTTTAGTCGAGTCATCCCCTTTGATTCCTATAAGACGTACCTTTTAGTCGAGTCATCCCCTTTGATTCCTATAAGACGAATCTTTAAGATGAGTCATTTCCATTGATTCCTTGGAGACGTACATTTTAGTCGAGTCATTTCTCTTGATTCCTATAAGACGTACCTTTTAGTCGAGTCTTCCCCTTAGATTCCTATAAGATGTACCTTTTAGTTGAGTCATCTCCTATGATTCCTATAAGACGTACCTTTAGGTTGAGTCATTTCCTTTGATTCCTTGAAAACGTACCTTTTAGTCGAGTCATTTCCCTTGATTCCTATAAGACGTAACTTTTAGTCGAGTCATCCCCTTTGATTCCTATAAAACGTACCATTTAGTCGAGTCATCCCCTTTAATTCTTATAAGACGTACCTTGTAGTCGAGTCATCCCCTTTGACCCCTGGAATACGTTCCTTTTAGTCGAGTCATTCCCCATAATTCCTATATGACGTACCTTTTAGTCGAGTCATCCCCTTTGATTCCTATAAGATGTATCTTTTAGTCGAGTCATCCCTTTTGATTCCTATAAGACATACCTTTTAGTCGAGTCATCCCCTTTGATTCCTATAAGACGTACCTTTTAGTCGAGTCATCCCCTTTGATTCCTATAAGACGTACCTTTTAGTCGAGTCAACTCCTTTGATTCCTATAAGACGTACCTTTTAGTCGAGTCATCCCATTAGACCCCTAGAATACGTTCCTTTTAGTCGAGTCATTTCCTTTGATTCCTATAAGACGTTCCTTTTCGTCGAGTCATCCCCTTTGATTCCTATAAGACGTACCTTTTAGTCGAGTCATCCCCTTTGATTCCTATAAGACGTATCTTTAAGTTGAGTCATTTCCTTTGATTCCTTGGAGACGTACATTTTAGTCGAGTCATTTCTCTTGATTCCTATAAGACGTACCTTTTAGTCGAGTCTTCCCCGTTGATTCCTATAAGACGTACCTTTTAGTTGAGTCATCTCCTATGATTCCTATAAGACGTACCTTTTAGTTGAGTCATTCCCTTTGATTCCTTGAAAACGTACCTTTTAGTCGAGTCATTTCCCTTGATTCCGATAAGACGTACCTTTTAGTCGAATCATCCCCTTTGATTCCTATAAAACGTACCTTTTAGTCGAGTCATCCCCTTTGATACCTATAAGACGTACCTTTTAGTCGAGTCATCCCCTTTGATTCCTATAAGTCGTACCTTTTAGTCGAGTTATTTCCCTTTATTCCAACAAGACGTACCTTTTAGTCGAGTCATCCACTTTGATTCCTATAAGACGTACCTTTTAGTCGATTCATCCCCTTGGATTCCTATAAGACGTACCTTTTGGTCGAGTCATCCCCTTGGATTCCTATAAAACGTACCTTTTAGTCGAGTCATCCCCTTTGATTCCTAAAATATGTGCCTTTTAGTCGAGTCATTTCCCTTGATTCCAATAAGACGTACCTTTTAGTCGAGTCATCCCCTTTGATCCCTATAAGACGTACCTTTTAGTCGACTCATCCCCTTTGACCCCTAGAAGACGTACCTTTTAGTCGAGTCATTTCCTTTGATTCCTATAAGACGTACCTTTTAGTCGAGTCATCCACTTTGACCCCTAGAAGACGTACCTTTTAGTCGAGTCATCCGCTTTGATTCCTATAAGACGTACCTTTTAGTTGAGTAATTTCCTTTGATTCCTTGAAGACGTACGTTTTAGTCGAGTCATTTCCCTTGATTCCGATAAGACGTATCTTTTAGTCGAGTCATCCCCTTTGATTCCTATAAGACGTACCTCTTAGTTGAGTCATCTCCTTTTATTCCTATAAGACGTACCTTTTAGTTGAGTCATTTCCTTTGATTCCTAGAAGACGTACTTTTGAGTCGAGTCATTTCCCTTGATTCCAATAAGACGTACCTTTTAGTCGAGTCATCCCCTTTGATTCCTATAAGACATACCTTTTAGTCGAGTCATCCCCTTTGACCCCTAGAAGACGTACCTTTTAGTCGAGTCATTTCCTTTGATTCCTATACGACGTACCTTTTAGTCGAGTCATCCACTTTGACCCCTAGAAGACGTACCTTTTAGTTGAGTCTTCCGCTTTGATTCCTATAAGACGTTCCTTTTAGTTGAGTCATTTCCTTTGATTCCTTGAAGACGTACGTTTTAGTGGAGTCATTTCCCTTGATTCCTATAAGACGTATCTTTTAGTCGGGTCATCACCTTTGATTCCTATAAGACGTACCTCTTAGTTGAGTTATCTCCTTTTATTCTTATAAGACGTACTTTTTAGTTGAGTCATTTCCTTTGATTCCTAGAAGACGTACTTTTGAGTCGAGCCATTTCACTTGATTTCTATAAGACGTACCTTTTAGTCGAGTCATCCCCTTTGATTCCTATAAGACGTACCTTTTAGTCGAGTCATCCCCTTTGATTCCTATAAGACGTACCTTTTAGTCGAGTCATCCCATTTGATTCCTAGATGACATACCTTTTAGTCGAGTTATTTCCCTTGATTCCTATAAGACGTACCTTTTAGTCGAGTCATCCCCTTTGATTCCTATAAGACGTACTTTTTAGTCGAGTCATCCCTTTTGATTCCTATATGACGTACCTTTTAGTCGAGTCATCCCCATTGATTCCTCGAAGACGTACCTTTAAGTCGAGTCATTTCCCTTGATTCCTTTAAGACGTACCTTTTAGTCGAGTCATTCCCCTTGATTCCAATAAGACGTACCTTTTAGTCGAGTCATCCCCTTTGATTCCTATAAGACATACCTTTTAGTTGAGTTATACCTCTTGATTCCTATAAGACGTACCTTTTAGTCGACTCATTCCCCCTTGACCCCTAGCAGACGTACCTTTTAGTCGAGTCATCCCTTTTGACCCCTAGAAGACATACCTTTTAGTCGAGTCATTTCCTTTGATTCCTATAAGATGGATCTTTTAGTCGAGTCATCCCTTTTGATTCCTATAAGACATACCTTTTAGTCGAGTCATCCCCTTTGAATACTATAAGGCGTACCTTTTAGTCGAGTCATCCCCTTTAATTCTTATAAGACGTACCTTGTAGTCGAGTCATCCCCTTTGACCCCTGGAATACGTACCTTTTAGTCGAGTCATTCCCCATGATTCCTATATGACGTACCTTTTAGTCGAGTCATCCCCTTTGATTCCTATAAGACGTATCTTTTAGTCGAGTCATCCCTTTTGATTCCTATAAGACATACCTTTTAGTCGAGTCATCCCCTTTGATTCCTATAAGACGTACCTTTTAGTCGAGTCAACTCCTTTGATTCCTATAAGACGTACCTTTTAGTCGAGTCATCCCCTTAGACCCCTAGAATACGTACCTTTTAGTCGAGTCATTTCCTTTGATTCCTATAAGACGTTCCTTTTAGTCGAGTCATCCCCTTTGATTCCTATAAGACGTACCTTTTAGTCGAGTCATCCCCTTTGATTCCTATAAGACGAATCTTTAAGATGAGTCATTTCCATTGATTCCTTGGAGACGTACATTTTAGTCGAGTCATTTCTCTTGATTCCTATAAGACGTACCTTTTAGTCGAGTCTTCCCCTTAGATTCCTATAAGATGTACCTTTTAGTTGAGTCATCTCCTATGATTCCTATAAGACGTACCTTTAGGTTGAGTCATTTCCTTTGATTCCTTGAAAACGTACCTTTTAGTCGAGTCATTTCCCTTGATTCCTATAAGACGTAACTTTTAGTCGAGTCATCCCCTTTGATTCCTATAAAACGTACCATTTAGTCGAGTCATCCCCTTTAATTCTTATAAGACGTACCTTGTAGTCGAGTCATCCCCTTTGACCCCTGGAATACGTTCCTTTTAGTCGAGTCATTCCCCATAATTCCTATATGACGTACCTTTTAGTCGAGTCATCCCCTTTGATTCCTATAAGATGTATCTTTTAGTCGAGTCATCCCTTTTGATTCCTATAAGACATACCTTTTAGTCGAGTCATCCCCTTTGATTCCTATAAGACGTACCTTTTAGTCGAGTCATCCCCTTTGATTCCTATAAGACGTACCTTTTAGTCGAGTCAACTCCTTTGATTCCTATAAGACGTACCTTTTAGTCGAGTCATCCCATTAGACCCCTAGAATACGTTCCTTTTAGTCGAGTCATTTCCTTTGATTCCTATAAGACGTTCCTTTTCGTCGAGTCATCCCCTTTGATTCCTATAAGACGTACCTTTTAGTCGAGTCATCCCCTTTGATTCCTATAAGACGTATCTTTAAGTTGAGTCATTTCCTTTGATTCCTTGGAGACGTACATTTTAGTCGAGTCATTTCTCTTGATTCCTATAAGACGTACCTTTTAGTCGAGTCTTCCCCGTTGATTCCTATAAGACGTACCTTTTAGTTGAGTCATCTCCTATGATTCCTATAAGACGTACCTTTTAGTTGAGTCATTTCCTTTGATTCCTTGAAAACGTACCTTTTAGTCGAGTCATTTCCCTTGATTCCGATAAGACGTACCTTTTAGTCGAATCATCCCCTTTGATTCCTATAAAACGTACCTTTTAGTCGAGTCATCCCCTTTGATACCTATAAGACGTACCTTTTAGTCGAGTCATCCCCTTTGATTCCTATAAGTCGTACCTTTTAGTCGAGTTATTTCCCTTTATTCCAACAAGACGTACCTTTTAGTCGAGTCATCCACTTTGATTCCTATAAGACGTACCTTTTAGTCGATTCATCCCCTTGGATTCCTATAAGACGTACCTTTTGGTCGAGTCATCCCCTTGGATTCCTATAAAACGTACCTTTTAGTCGAGTCATCCCCTTTGATTCCTAAAATATGTGCCTTTTAGTCGAGTCATTTCCCTTGATTCCAATAAGACGTACCTTTTAGTCGAGTCATCCCCTTTGATCCCTATAAGACGTACCTTTTAGTCGACTCATCCCCTTTGACCCCTAGAAGACGTACCTTTTAGTCGAGTCATTTCCTTTGATTCCTATAAGACGTACCTTTTAGTCGAGTCATCCACTTTGACCCCTAGAAGACGTACCTTTTAGTCGAGTCATCCGCTTTGATTCCTATAAGACGTACCTTTTAGTTGAGTAATTTCCTTTGATTCCTTGAAGACGTACGTTTTAGTCGAGTCATTTCCCTTGATTCCGATAAGACGTATCTTTTAGTCGAGTCATCCCCTTTGATTCCTATAAGACGTACCTCTTAGTTGAGTCATCTCCTTTTATTCCTATAAGACGTACCTTTTAGTTGAGTCATTTCCTTTGATTCCTAGAAGACGTACTTTTGAGTCGAGTCATTTCCCTTGATTCCAATAAGACGTACCTTTTAGTCGAGTCATCCCCTTTGATTCCTATAAGACATACCTTTTAGTCGAGTCATCCCCTTTGACCCCTAGAAGACGTACCTTTTAGTCGAGTCATTTCCTTTGATTCCTATACGACGTACCTTTTAGTCGAGTCATCCACTTTGACCCCTAGAAGACGTACCTTTTAGTTGAGTCTTCCGCTTTGATTCCTATAAGACGTTCCTTTTAGTTGAGTCATTTCCTTTGATTCCTTGAAGACGTACGTTTTAGTGGAGTCATTTCCCTTGATTCCTATAAGACGTATCTTTTAGTCGGGTCATCACCTTTGATTCCTATAAGACGTACCTCTTAGTTGAGTTATCTCCTTTTATTCTTATAAGACGTACTTTTTAGTTGAGTCATTTCCTTTGATTCCTAGAAGACGTACTTTTGAGTCGAGCCATTTCACTTGATTTCTATAAGACGTACCTTTTAGTCGAGTCATCCCCTTTGATTCCTATAAGACGTACCTTTTAGTCGAGTCATCCCCTTTGATTCCTATAAGACGTACCTTTTAGTCGAGTCATCCCATTTGATTCCTAGATGACATACCTTTTAGTCGAGTTATTTCCCTTGATTCCTATAAGACGTACCTTTTAGTCGAGTCATCCCCTTTGATTCCTATAAGACGTACTTTTTAGTCGAGTCATCCCTTTTGATTCCTATATGACGTACCTTTTAGTCGAGTCATCCCCATTGATTCCTCGAAGACGTACCTTTAAGTCGAGTCATTTCCCTTGATTCCTTTAAGACGTACCTTTTAGTCGAGTCATTCCCCTTGATTCCAATAAGACGTACCTTTTAGTCGAGTCATCCCCTTTGATTCCTATAAGACATACCTTTTAGTTGAGTTATACCTCTTGATTCCTATAAGACGTACCTTTTAGTCGACTCATTCCCCCTTGACCCCTAGCAGACGTACCTTTTAGTCGAGTCATCCCTTTTGACCCCTAGAAGACGTACCTTTTAGTCGAGTCATTTCCTTTGATTCCTATAAGATGGATCTTTTAGTCGAGTCATCCCTTTTGATTCCTATAAGACATACCTTTTAGTCGAGTCATCCCCTTTCAATACTATAAGACGTACCTTTTAGTCGAGTCATCCCCTTTAATTCTTATAAGACGTACCTTGTAGTCGAGTCATCCCCTTTGACCCCTGGAATACGTACCTTTTAGACGAGTCATTCCCCATGATTCCTATATGACGTACCTTTTAGTCGAGTCATCCCCTTTGATTCCTATAAGACGTATCTTTTAGTCGAGTCATCCCTTTTGATTCCTATAAGACATACCTTTTAGTCGAGTCATCCCCTTTGATTCCTATAAGACGTACCTTTTAGTCGAGTCAACTCCTTTGATTCCTATAAGACGTACCTTTTAGTCGAGTCATCCCCTTAGACCCCTAGAATACGTACCTTTTAGTCGAGTCATTTCCTTTGATTCCTATAAGACGTTCCTTTTAGTCGAGTCATCCCCTTTGATTCCTATAAGACGTACCTTTTAGTCGAGTCATCCCCTTTGATTCCTATAAGACGAATCTTTAAGATGAGTCATTTCCATTGATTCCTTGGAGACGTACATTTTAGTCGAGTCATTTCTCTTGATTCCTATAAGACGTATCTTTTAGTCGAGTCTTCCCCTTAGATTCCTATAAGACGTACCTTTTAGTTGAGTCATCTCCTATGATTCCTATAAGACGTACCTTTAGGTTGAGTCATTTCCTTTGATTCCTTGAAAACGTACCTTTTAGTCGAGTCATTTCCCTTGATTCCTATAAGACGTAACTTTTAGTCGAGTCATCCCCTTTGATTCCTATAAAACGTACCATTTAGTCGAGTCATCCCCTTTAATTCTTATAAGACGTACCTTGTAGTCGAGTCATCCCCTTTGACCCCTGGAATACGTTCCTTTTAGTCGAGTCATTCCCCATAATTCCTATATGACGTACCTTTTAGTCGAGTCATCCCCTTTGATTCCTATAAGACGTATCTTTTAGTCGAGTCATCCCTTTTGATTCCTATAAGACATACCTTTTAGTCGAGTCATCCCCTTTGATTCCTATAAGACGTACCTTTTAGTCGAGTCATCCCCTTTGATTCCTATAAGACGTACCTTTTAGTCGAGTCAACTCCTTTGATTCCTATAAGACGTACCTTTTAGTCGAGTCATCCCATTAGACCCCTAGAATACGTTCCTTTTAGTCGAGTCATTTCCTTTGATTCCTATAATACGTTCCTTTTCGTCGAGTCATCCTCTTTGATTCCTATAAGACGTACCTTTTAGTCGAGTCATCCCCTTTGATTCCTATAAGACGTATCTTTAAGTTGAGTCATTTCCTTTGATTCCTTGGAGACGTACATTTTAGTCGAGTCATTTCTCTTGATTCCTATAAGACGTACCTTTTAGTCGAGTCTTCCCCGTTGATTCCTATAAGACGTACCTTTTAGTTGAGTCATCTCCTATGATTCCTATAAGACGTACCTTTTAGTTGAGTCATTTCCTTTGATTCCTTGAAAACGTACCTTTTAGTCGAGTCATTTCCCTTGATTCCGATAAGACGTACCTTTTAGTCGAGTCATCCCCTTTGATTCCTATAAAACGTACCTTTTAGTCGAGTCATCCCCTTTGATACCTATAAGACGTACCTTTTAGTCGAATCATCCCCTTTGATTCCTATAAGTCGTACCTTTTAGTCGAGTTATTTCCCTTTATTCCAACAAGACGTACCTTTTAGTCGAGTCATCCACTTTGATTCCTATAAGACGTACCTTTTAGTCGATTCATCCCCTTGGATTCCTATAAGACGTACCTTTTGGTCGAGTCATCCCCTTGGATTCCTATAAAACGTACCTTTTAGTCGAGTCATCCCCTTTGATTCCTAAAATATGTGCCTTTTAGTCGAGTCATTTCCCTTGATTCCAATAAGACGTACCTTTTAGTCGAGTCATCCCCTTTGATCCCTATAAGACGTACCTTTTAGTCGAGTCATCCCCTTTGACCCTAGAAGACGTACCTTTTAGTCGAGTCATTTCCTTTGATTCCTATAAGACGTACCTTTTAGTCGAGTCATCCACTTTGACCCCTAGAAGACGTACCTTTTAGTCGAGTCATCCGCTTTGATTCCTATAAGACGTACCTTTTAGTCGAGTCATTTCCCTTGATTCCTATAAGACGTATCTTTTAGTCGAGTCATCCCCTTTGATTCCTATAAGACGTACCTCTTAGTTGAGTCATCTCCTTTTATTCCTATAAGACGTACCTTTTAGTTGAGTCATTTCCTTTGATTCCTAGAAGACGTACTTTTGAGTCGAGCCATTTCACTTGATTCCTATAAGACGTACCTTTTAGTCGAGTCATCCCCTATGATTCCTATAAGACGTACCTTTTAGTCGAGTCATCCTCTTTGATTCCTTTAAGACGTACCTTTTAGTCGAGTCATCCCATTTGATTCATAGATGACGTACCTTCTAGTCGAGTTATTTCCCTTGATTCCTATAAGACGTACCTTTTAGTCGAGTCATCCCCTTTGATTCCTATAAGACGTACTTTTTAGTCGAGTCATCCCTTTTGATTCCTATATGACGTACCTTTTAGTCGAGTCATCCCCATTGATTCCTCGAAGACGTACCTTTAAGTCGAGTCATTTCCCTTGATTCCTTTAAGACGTACCTTTTAGTCGAGTCATTCCCCTTGATTCCAATAAGACGTACCTTTTAGTCGAGTCATCCCCTTTGATTCCTATAAGACATACCTTTTAGTTGAGTTATACCTCTTGATTCCTATAAGACGTACCTTTTAGTCGAATAATTCCCCCTTGACCCCTAGCAGACGTACCTTTTAGTCGAGTCATCCCTTTTGACCCCTAGAAGACGTACCTTTTAGTCGAGTCATTTCCTTTGATTCCTATAAGACGGATCTTTTAGTCGAGTCATCCCTTTTGATTCCTATAAGACATACCTTTTAGTCGAGTCATCCCCTTTGATTCCTATAAGACGTACCTTTTAGTCGAGTCATCCCCTTTAATTCTTATAAGACGTACCTTATAGTCGAGTCATCCCCTTTGACCCCTGGAATACGTACCTTTTAGTCGAGTCATTCCCCATGATTCCTATATGACGTACCTTTTAGTCGAGTCATCCCCTTTGATTCCTATAAGACGTATCTTTTAGTCGAGTCATCCCTTTTGATTCCCATAAGACATACCATTTAGTCGAGTCATCCCCTTTGATTCCTATAAGACGTACCTTTTAGTCGAGTCAACTCCTTTGATTCCTATAAGACGTACCTTTTAGTCGAGTCATCCCCTTAGACCCCTAGAATACGTACCTTTTAGTCGAGTCATTTCCTTTGATTCCTATAAGACGTTCCTTTTAGTCGAGTTATTTCCCTTTATTCCAACAAGACGTACCTTTTAGTCGAGTCATCCAATTTGATTCCTATAAGACGTACCTTTTAGTCGATTCATCCCCTTGGATTCCTATCAGACGTACCTTTTGGTCGAGTCATCCCCTTGGATTCCTATAAAACGTACCTTTTAGTCGAGTCATCCCCTTTGATTCCTAAAATATGTGCCTTTTAGTCGAGTCATTTCCCTTGATTCCAATAAGACGTACCTTTTAGTCGAGTCATCCCCTTTGATCCCTATAAGACGTACCTTTTAGTCGAGTCATCCCCTTTGACCCCTAGAAGACGTACCTTTTAGTCGAGTCATTTCCTTTGATTCCTATAAGACGTAACTTTTAGTCGAGTCATCCACTTTGACCCCTAGAAGACGTACCTTTTAGTCGAGTCATCCGCTTTGATTCCTATAAGACGTACCTTTTAGTCGAGTCATCCCCTTTGACCCCTGGAATACGTTCCTTTTAGTCGAGTCATTCCCCATAATTCCTATATGACGTACCTTTTAGTCGAGTCATCCCCTTTGATTCCTATAAGACGTATCTTTTAGTCGAGTCATCCCTTTTGATTCCTATAAGACATACCTTTTAGTCGAGTCATCCCCTTTGATTCCTATAAGACGTACCTTTTAGTCGAGTCATCCCCTTTGATTCCTATAAGACGTACCTTTTAGTCGAGTCAACTCCTTTGATTCCTATAAGACGTACCTTTTAGTCGAGTCATCCCATTAGACCCCTATAATACGTTCCTTTTAGTCGAGTCATTTCCTTTGATTCCTATAAGACGTTCCTTTTCGTCGAGTCATCCCCTTTGATTCCTATAAGACGTACCTTTTAGTCGAGTCATCCCCTTTGATTCCTATAAGACGTATCTTTAAGTTGAGTCATTTCCTTTGATTCCTTGGAGACGTACATTTTAGTCGAGTCATTTCTCTTGATTTCTATAAGACGTACCTTTTAGTCGAGTCTTCCCCGTTGATTCCTATAAGACGTACCTTTTAGTTGAGTCATCTCCTATGATTCCTATAAGACGTACCTTTTAGTTGAGTCATTTCCTTTGATTCCTTGAAAACGTACCTTTTAGTCGAGTCATTTCCCTTGATTCCGATAAGACGTACCTTTTAGTCGAGTCATCCCCTTTGATTCCTATAAAACGTACCTTTTAGTCGAGTCATCCCCTTTGATACCTATAAGACGTACCTTTTAGTCGAGTCATCCCCTTTGATTCCTATAAGTCGTACCTTTTAGTCGAGTTATTTCCCTTTATTCCAACAAGACGTACCTTTTAGTCGAGTCATCCACTTTGATTCCTATAAGACGTACCTTTTAGTCGATTCATCCCCTTGGATTCCTATAAGACGTACCTTTTGGTCGAGTCATCCCCTTGGATTCCTATAAAACGTACCTTTTAGTCGAGTCATCCCCTTTGATTCCTAAAATATGTGCCTTTTAGTCGAGTCATTTCCCTTGATTCCAATAAGACGTACCTTTTAGTCGAGTCATCCCCTTTGATCCCTATAAGACGTACCTTTTAGTCGAGTCATCCCCATTGACCCCTAGAAGACGTACCTTTTAGTCGAGTCATTTCCTTTGATTCCTATAAGACGTATCTTTTAGTCGAGTCATCCAATTTGACCCCTAGAAGACGTACCTTTTAGTCGAGTCATCCGCTTTGATTCCTATAAGACGTACCTTTTAGTTGAGTAATTTCCTTTGATTCCTTGAAGACGTACGTTTTAGTCGAGTCATTTCCCTTGATTCCTATAAGACGTATCTTTCAGTCGAGTCATCCCCTTTGATTCCTATAAGACGTACCTCTTAGTTGAGTCATCTCCTTTTATTCCTATAAGACGTACCTTTTAGTTGAGTCATTTCCTTTGATTCCTAGAAGACGTACTTTTGAGTCGAGCCATTTCACTTGATTCCTATAAGACGTACCTTTTAGTCGAGTCATCCCCTATGATTCCTATAAGACGTACCTTTTAGTCGAGTCATCCCCTTTGATTCCTTTAAGACGTACCTTTTAGTCGAGTCATCCCATTTGATTCATAGATGACGTACCTTCTAGTCGAGTTATTTCCGTTGATTCCTATAAGACGTACCTTTTAGTTGAGTCATCCCCTTTGATTCCTATAAGACGTACTTTTTAGTCGAGTCATCCCTTTTGATTCCTATATGACGTACCTTTTAGTCGAGTCATCCCCATTGATTCCTCGAAGACGTACCTTTAAGTCGAGTCATTTCCCTTGATTCCTTTAAGACGTACCTTTTAGTCGAGTCATTCCCCTTGATTCCAATAAGACGTACCTTTTAGTCGAGTCATCCCCTTTGATTCCTATAAGACATACCTTTTAGTTGAGTTATACCTCTTGATTCCTATAAGACGTACCTTTTAGTCGAATAATTCCCCCTTGACCCCTAGCAGACGTACCTTTTAGTCGAGTCATCCCTTTTGACCCCTAGAAGACGTACCTTTTAGTCGAGTCATTTCCTTTGATTCCTATAAGACGGATCTTTTAGTCGAGTCATCCCTTTTGATTCCTATAAGACATACCTTTTAGTCGAGTCATCCCCTATGATTCCTATAAGACGTACCTTTTAGTCGAGTCATCCCCTTTGATTCCTTTAAGACGTACCTTTTAGTCGAGTCATCCCATTTGATTCATAGATGACGTACCTTCTAGTCGAGTTATTTCCCTTGATTCCTATAAGACGTACCTTTTAGTTGTGTCATCCCCTTTGATTCCTATAAGACGTACTTTTTAGTCGAGTCATCCCTTTTGATTCCTATATGACGTACCTTTTAGTCGAGTCATCCCCATTGATTCCTCGAAGACGTACCTTTAAGTCGAGTCATTTCCCTTGATTCCTTTAAGACGTACATTTTAGTCGAGTCATTCCCCTTGATTCCAATAAGACGTACCTTTTAGTCGAGTCATCCCCTTTGATTCCTATAAGACATACCTTTTAGTTGAGTTATACCTCTTGATTCCTATAAGACGTACCTTTTAGTCGAATAATTCCCCCTTGACCCCTAGCAGACGTACCTTTTAGTCGAGTCATCCCTTTTGACCCCTAGAAGACGTACCTTTTAGTCGAGTCATTTCCTTTGATTCCTATCAGACGGATCTTTTAGTCGAGTCATCCCTTTTGATTCCTATAAGACATACCTTTTAGTCGAGTCATCCCCTTTGATTCCTATAAGACGTACCTTTTAGTCGAGTCATCCCCTTTAATTCTTATAAGACGTACCTTATAGTCGAGTCATCCCCTTTGACCCCTGGAATACGTACCTTTTAGTCTAGTCATTCCCCATGATTCCTATATGACGTACCTTTTAGTCGAGTCATCCCCTTTGATTCCTATAAGACGTATCTTTTAGTCGAGTCATCCCTTTTGATTCCTATAAGACATACCTTTTAGTCGAGTCATCCCCTTTGATTCCTATAAGACGTACCTTTTAGTCGAGTCAACTCCTTTGATTCCTATAAGACGTACCTTTTAGTCGAGTCATCCCCTTAGACCCCTAGAATACGTACCTTTTAGTCGAGTCATTTCCTTTGATTCCTATAAGACGTTCCTTTTAGTCGAGTTATTTCCCTTTATTCCAACAAGACGTACCTTTTAGTCGAGTCATCCACTTTGATTCCTATAAGACGTACCTTTTAGTCGATTCATCCCCTTGGATTCCTATCAGACGTACCTTTTGGTCGAGTCATCCCCTTGGATTCCTATAAAACGTACCTTTTAGTCGAGTCATCCCCTTTGATTCCTAAAATATGTGCCTTTTAGTCGAGTCATTTCCCTTGATTCCAATAAGACGTACCTTTTAGTCGAGTCATCCCCTTTGATCCCTATAAGACGTACCTTTTAGTCGAGTCATCCCCTTTGACCCCTAGAAGACGTACCTTTTAGTCGAGTCATTTCCTTTGATTCCTATAAGACGTACCTTTTAGTCGAGTCATCCACTTTGACCCCTAGAAGACGTACCTTTTAGTCGAGTCATCCGCTTTGATTCCTATAAGACGTACCTTTTAGTTGAGTAATTTCCTTTGATTCCTTGAAGACGTACGTTTTAGTCGAGTCATTTCCCTTGATTCCTATAAGACGTATCTTTTAGTCGAGTCATCCCCTTTGATTCCTATAAGACGTACCTCTTAGTTGAGTCATCTCCTTTTATTCCTATAAGACGTACCTTTTAGTTGAGTCATTTCCTTTGATTCCTAGAAGACGTACTTTTGAGTCGAGCCATTTCACTTGATTCCTATAAGACGTACCTTTTAGTCGAGTCATCCCCTTTGATTCCTATAAGACGTACCTTTTAGTCGAGTCATCCCCTTTGATTCCTTTAAGACGTACCTTTTAGTCGAGTCATCCCATTTGATTCATAGATGACGTACCTTCTAGTCGAGTTATTTCCCTTGATTCCTATAAGACGTACCTTTTAGTCGAGTCATCCCCTTTGATTCCTATAAGACGTACTTTTTAGTCGAGTCATCCCTTTTGATTCCTATATGACGTACCTTTTAGTCGAGTCATCCCCATTGATTCCTCGAAGACGTACCTTTAAGTCGAGTCATTTCCCTTGATTCCTTTAAGACGTACCTTTTAGTCGAGTCATTCCCCTTGATTCCAATAAGACGTACCTTTTAGTCGAGTCATCCCCTTTGATTCCTATAAGACATACCTTTTAGTTGAGTTATACCTCTTGATTCCTATAAGACGTACCTTTTAGTCGAATAATTCCCCCTTGACCCCTAGCAGACGTACCTTATAGTCGAGTCATCCCCTTTGATTCCTATAAGACGTACCTTTTAGTCGAGTCATCCCCTTTAATTCTTATAAGACGTACCTTATAGTCGAGTCATCCCCTTTGACCCCTGGAATACGTACCTTTTAGTCGAGTCATTCCCCATGATTCCTATATGACGTACCTTTTAGTCGAGTCATCCCCTTTGATTCCTATAAGACGTATCTTTTAGTCGAGTCATCCCTTTTGATTCCTATAAGACATACCTTTTAGTCGAGTCATCCCCTTTGATTCCTATAAGACGTACCTTTTAGTCGAGTCAACTCCTTTGATTCCTATAAGACGTACCTTTTAGTCGAGTCATCCCCTTAGACCCCTAGAATACGTACCTTTTAGTCGAGTCATTTCCTTTGATTCCTATAAGACGTTCCTTTTAGTCGAGTCATCCCCTTTGATTCCTATAAGACGTACCTTTTAGTCGAGTCATCCCCTTTGATTCCTATAAGACGAATCTTTAAGTTGAGTCATTTCCATTGATTCCTTGGAGACGTACATTTTAGTCGAGTCATTTCTCTTGATTCCTATAAGACGTACCTTTTAGTCGAGTCTTCCCCTAAGATTCCTATAAGACGTACCTTTTAGTTGAGTCATCTCCTATGATTCCTATAAGACGTACCTTTTAGTTGAGTCATTTCCTTTGATTCCTTGAAAACGTACCTTTTAGTCGAGTCATTTCCCTTGATTCCTATAAGACGTAACTTTTAGTCGAGTCATCCCCTTTGATTCCTATAAAACGTACCATTTAGTCGAGTCATCCCCTTTAATTCTTATAAGACGTACCTTGTAGTCGAGTCATCCCCTTTGACCCCTGGAATACGTACCTTTTAGTCGAGTCATTCCCCATAATTCCTATATGACGTACCTTTTAGTCGAGTCATCCCCTTTGATTCCTATAAGACGTATCTTTTAGTCGAGTCATCCCTTTTGATTCCTATAAGACATACCTTTTAGTCGAGTCATCCCCATTGATTCCTATAAGACGTATCTTTTAGTAGAGTCATCCCCTTTGATTCCTATAAGACATACCTTTTAGTCGAGTCAACTCCTTTGATTCCTATAAGACGTACCTTTTAGTCGAGTCATCCCATTAGACCCCTAGAATACGTACCTTTTAGTCGAGTCATTTCCTTTGATTCCTATAAGACGTTCCTTTTCGTCGAGTCATCCCCTTTGATTCCTATAAGACGTACCTTTTAGTCGAGTCATCCCCTTTGATTCCTATAAGACGTATCTTTAAGTTGAGTCATTTCCTTTGATTCCTTGGAGACGTACATTTTAGTCGAGTCATTTCTCTTGATTCCTATAAGACGTACCTTTTAGTCGAGTCTTCCCCTTAGATTCCTATAAGACGTACCTTTTAGTTGAGTCATCTCCTATGATTCCTATAAGACGTACCTTTTAGTTGAGTCATTTCCTTTGATTCCTTGAAAACGTACCTTTTAGTCGAGTCATCCCCTTTGATACCTATAAGACGTACCTTTTAGTCGAGTCATCCCCTTTGATTCCTATAAGTCGTACCTTTTAGTCGAGTTATTTCCCTTTATTCCTACAAGACGTACCTTTTAGTCGAGTCATCCACTTTGATTCCTATAAGACGTACCTTTTAGTCGATTCATCCCCTTGGATTCCTATAAGACGTACCTTTTGGTCGAGTCATCCCCTTGGATTCCTATAAACCGTACCTTTTAGTCGAGTCATCCCCTTTGATTCCTAAAATATGTGCCTTTTAGTCGAGTCATTTCCCTTGATTCCAATAAGACGTACCTGTTAGTCGAGTCATCCCCTTTGATCTCTATAAGACATACCTTTTAGTCGAGTCATCCCCTTTGACCCCTAGAAGACGTACCTTTTAGTCGAGTCATTTCCTTTGATTCCTATAAGACGTACCTTTTAGTCGAGTCATCCACTTTGACCCCTAGAAGACGTACCTTTTAGTCGAGTCATCCGCTTTGATTCCTATAAGACGTACCTTTTAGTTGAGTCATTTCCTTTGATTCCTTGAAGACGTACGTTTTAGTCGAGTCATTTCCCTTGATTCCTATAAGACGTATCTTTTAGTCGAGTCATCCCCTTTGATTCCTATAAGACGTACCTCTTAGTTGAGTCATCTCCTTTTATTCCTATAAGACGTACCTTTTAGTTGAGTCATTTCCTTTGATTCCTAGAAGACGTACTTTTGAGTCGAGCCATTTCACTTGATTCCTATAAGACGTACCTTTTAGTCGAGTCATCCCCTTTGATTCCTATAAGACGTACCTTTTAGTCGAGTCATCCCCTTTGATTCCTTTAAGACGTACCTTTTAGTCGAGTCATCCCATTTGATTCATAGATGACGTACCTTCTAGTCGAGTTATTTCCCTTGATTCCTATAAGACGTACCTTTTAGTCGAGTCATCCCCTTTGATTCCTATAAGACGTACTTTTTAGTCGAGTCATCCCTTTTGATTCCTATATGACGTACCTTTTAGTCGAGTCATCCCCATTGATTCCTCGAAGACGTACCTTTAAGTCGAGTCATTTCCCTTGATTCCTTTAAGACGTACCTTTTAGTCGAGTCATTCCCCTTGATTCCAATAAGACGTACCTTTTAGTCGAGTCATCCCCTTTGATTCCTATAAGACATACCTTTTAGTTGAGTTATACCTCTTGATTCCTATAAGACGTACCTTTTAGTCGAATAATTCCCCCTTGACCCCTAGCAGACGTACCTTATAGTCGAGTCATCCCCTTTGATTCCTATAAGACGTACCTTTTAGTCGAGTCATCCCCTTTAATTCTTATAAGACGTACCTTATAGTCGAGTCATCCCCTTTGACCCCTGGAATACGTACCTTTTAGTCGAGTCATTCCCCATGATTCCTATATGACGTACCTTTTAGTCGAGTCATCCCCTTTGATTCCTATAAGACGTATCTTTTAGTCGAGTCATCCCTTTTGATTCCTATAAGACATACCTTTTAGTCGAGTCATCCCCTTTGATTCCTATAAGACGTACCTTTTAGTCGAGTCAACTCCTTTCATTCCTATAAGACGTACCTTTTAGTCGAGTCATCCCCTTAGACCCCTAGAATACGTACCTTTTAGTCGAGTCATTTCCTTTGATTCCTATAAGACGTTCCTTTTAGTCGAGTCATCCCCTTTGATTCCTATAAGACGTACCTTTTAGTCGAGTCATCCCCTTTGATTCCTATAAGACGAATCTTTAAGTTGAGTCATTTCCATTGATTCCTTGGAGACGTACATTTTAGTCGAGTCATTTCTCTTGATTCCTATAAGACGTACCTTTTAGTCGAGTCTTCCCCTTAGATTCCTATAAGACGTACCTTTTAGTTGAGTCATCTCCTATGATTCCTATAAGACGTACCTTTTAGTTGAGTCATTTCCTTTGATTCCTTGAAAACGTACCTTTTAGTCGAGTCATTTCCCTTGATTCCTATAAGACGTAACTTTTAGTCGAGTCATCCCCTTTGATTCCTATAAAACGTACCATTTAGTCGAGTCATCCCCTTTAATTCTTATAAGACGTACCTTGTAGTCGAGTCATCCCCTTTGACCCCTGGAATACGTACCTTTTAGTCGAGTCATTCCCCATAATTCCTATATGACGTACCTTTTAGTCGAGTCATCCCCTTTGATTCCTATAAGACGTATCTTTTAGTCGAGTCATCCCTTTTGATTCCTATAAGACATACCTTTTAGTCGAGTCATCCCCATTGATTCCTATAAGACGTATCTTTTAGTAGAGTCATCCCCTTTGATTCCTATAAGACGTACCTTTTAGTCGAGTCAACTCCTTTGATTCCTATAAGACGTACCTTTTAGTCGAGTCATCCCATTAGACCCCTAGAATACGTACCTTTTAGTCGAGTCATTTCCTTTGATTCCTATAAGACGTTCCTTTTCGTCGAGTCATCCCCTTTGATTCCTATAAGACGTACCTTTTAGTCGAGTCATCCCCTTTGATTCCTATAAGACGTATCTTTAAGTTGAGTCATTTCCTTTGATTCCTTGGAGACGTACATTTTAGTCGAGTCATTTCTCTTGATTCCTATAAGACGTACCTTTTAGTCGAGTCTTCCCCTTAGATTCCTATAAGACGTACCTTTTAGTTGAGTCATCTCCTATGATTCCTATAAGACGTACCTTTTAGTTGAGTCATTTCCTTTGATTCCTTGAAAACGTACCTTTTAGTCGAGTCATCCCCTTTGATACCTATAAGACGTACCTTTTAGTCGAGTCATCCCCTTTGATTCCTATAAGTCGTACCTTTTAGTCGAGTTATTTCCCTTTATTCCTACAAGACGTACCTTTTAGTCGAGTCATCCACTTTGATTCCTATAAGACGTACCTTTTAGTCGATTCATCCCCTTGGATTCCTATAAGACGTACCTTTTGGTCGAGTCATCCCCTTGGATTCCTATAAACCGTACCTTTTAGTCGAGTCATCCCCTTTGATTCCTAAAATATGTGCCTTTTAGTCGAGTCATTTCCCTTGATTCCAATAAGACGTACCTGTTAGTCGAGTCATCCCCTTTGATCTCTATAAGACATACCTTTTAGTCGAGTCATCCCCTTTGACCCCTAGAAGACGTACCTTTTAGTCGAGTCATTTCCTTTGATTCCTATAAGACGTACCTTTTAGTCGAGTCATCCACTTTGACCCCTAGAAGACGTACCTTTTAGTCGAGTCATCCGCTTTGATTCCTATAAGACGTACCTTTTAGTTGAGTCATTTCCTTTGATTCCTTGAAGACGTACGTTTTAGTCGAGTCATTTCAATTGATTCCTATAAGACGTATCTTTTAGTCGAGTCATCCCCTTTGATTCCTATAAGACGTACCTCTTAGTTGAGTCATCTCCTTTTATTCCTATAAGACGTACCTTTTAGTTGAGTCATTTCCTTTGATTCCTAGAAGACGTACTTTTGAGTCGAGCCATTTCACTTGATTCCTATAAGACGTACCTTTTAGTCGAGTCATCCCCTTTGATTCCTATAAGACGTACCTTTTAGTCGAGTCATCCCCTTTGATTCCTTTAAGACGTACCTTTTAGTCGAGTCATCCCATTTGATTCCTAGATGACGTACCTTCTAGTCGAGTTATTTCCCTTGATTCCTATAAGACGTACCTTTTAGTCGAGTCATCCCCTTTGATTCCTATAAGACGTACTTTTTAGTCGAGTCATCCCTTTTGATTCCTATATGACGTACCTTTTAGTCGAGTCATCCCCATTGATTCCTCGAAGACGTACCTTTAAGTCGAGTCATTTCCCTTGATTCCTTTAAGACGTACCTTTTAGTCGAGTCATTCCCCTTGATTCCAATAAGACGTACCTTTTAGTCGAGTCATCCCCTTTGATTCCTATAAGACATACCTTTTAGTTGAGTTATACCTCTTGATTCCTATAAGACGTACCTTTTAGTCGAATCATTCCCCCTTGACCCCTAGCAGACGTACCATTTAGTCGAGTCATCCCTTTTGACCCCTAGAAGACGTACCTTTTAGTCGAGTCATTTCCTTTGATTCCTATAAGACGGATCTTTTAGTCGAGTCATCCCTTTTGATTCCTATGAGACATACCTTTTAGTCGAGTAATCCCCTTTGATTCCTATAAGACGTACCTTTTAGTCGAGTCATCCCCTTTAATTCTTATAAGACGTACCTTGTAGTCGAGTCATCCCCTTTGACCCCTGGAATACGTACCTTTTAGTCGAGTCATTCCCCATGATTCCTATATGACGTACCTTTTAGTCGAGTCATCCCCTTTGATTCCTATAAGAGGTATCTTTTAGTCGAGTCATCCCTTTTGATTCCTATAAGACATACCTTTTAGTCGAGTCATCCCCTTTGATTCCTATAAGACGTACCTTTTAGTCGAGTCAACTCCTTTGATTCTTATAAGACGTACCTTTTAGTCGAGTCATCCCCTTAGACCACTAGAATACGTACCTTTTAGTCGAGTCATTTCCTTTGATTCCTATAAGACGTTCCTTTTAGTCGAGTGATCCCCTTTGATTCCTATAAGACGTACCTTTTAGTCGAGTCATCCCCTTTGATTCCTATAAGACGAATCTTTAAGTTGAGTCATTTCCTTTGATTCCTTGGAGACGTACATTTTAGTCGAGTTATTTCTCTTGATTCCTATAAGACGTACCTTTTAGTCGAGTCTTCCCCTTAGATTCCTATAAGACGTACCTTTTAGTTGATTCATCTCCAATGATTCCTATAAGACGTACCTTTTAGTTGAGTCATTTCCTTTGATTCCTTGAAAACGTACCTTTTAGTCGAGTCATTTCCCTTGATTCCTATAAGACGTACCTTTTAGTCGAGTCATCCCCTTTGATTCCTATAAAACGTACCTTTTGGTCGAGTCATCCCCTTTGATACCTATAAGACGTACCTTTTAGTCGAGTCATCCCCTTTGTTTCCTATAAGTCGTACCTTTTAGTCGAGTCATTTCCCTTTATTCCGACAAGACGTACCTTTTAGTCGAGCCATCCACTTTGATTCCTATAAGACGTACCTTTTAGTCGATTCATCCCCTTGGATTCCTATAAGACGTACCTTTTGGTCGAGTTATCCCCTTGGATTCCTATAAAACGTACCTTTTAGTCGAGTCATCCCCTTTGATTCCTAAAATTTGTGCCTTTTAGTCGAGTCATTTCCCTTGATTCCAATAAGACGTACCTTTTAGTCGAGTCATCCCCTTTGATTCCTATAAGACGTACCTTTTAGTCGAGTCATCGCCTTTGACCCCTAGAAGACGTACCTTTTAGTCGAGTCATTTCCTTTGATTCCTATAAGACGTACCTTTTAGTCGAGTCATCCACTTTGACCACTAGAAGACGAACCTTTTAGTCGAGTCATCCTCTTTGATTCCTATAAGATGTACCTTTTAGTTGAGTCATTTCCTTTGATTCCTTGAAGACGTACGTTTTAGTCGAGTCATTTCCCTTGATTCCTATAAGACATATCTTTTAGTCGAGTCATCCCCTTTGATTCCTATAAGACGTACCTTTTAGTCGAGTCATCTCCTTTTATTCCTATAAGACGTACCTTTTAGTTGAGTCATTTCCTTTGATTCCTAGAAGACGTACTTTTGAGTCGAGCCATTTCACTTGATTCCTATAAGACGTACCTTTTAGTCGAGTCATCCCCTTTGATTCCTATAAGACGTACCTTTTAGTCGAGTCATCCCCTTTGATTCCTATAAGACGTACCTTTTAGTCGAGTCATCCCATTTGATTCTAGAAGACGTATCTTTTAGTCGAGTCATTTCCCTTGATTCCTATAAGACGTACCTTTTAGTCGAGTCATCCC
Source organism: Capsicum pubescens (assembly GCA_030864215.1). NCBI lineage: Eukaryota > Viridiplantae > Streptophyta > Magnoliopsida > Solanales > Solanaceae > Capsicum > Capsicum pubescens. Next base: position 294,294,931 of record CM061545.1, on the reverse strand, counting down.
CTTTGATTCCTATAAGACGTACCTTTTAGTCGAGTCATCCCCATTGATTCCTATAAGACGAATCTTTAAGTTGAGTCATTTCCTTTGATTCCTTGGAGACGTACATTTTAGTCGAGTCATTTCTCTTGATTCCTATAAGACGTACCTTTTAGTCGAGTCTTCCCCTTAGATTCCTATAAGACGTACCTTTTAGTTGAGTCATCTCCTATGATTCCTATAAGACGTACCTTTTAGTTGAGTCATATCCTTTGATTCCTTGAAAACGTACCTTTTAGTCGAGTCATTTCCCTTGATTCCTATAAGACGTACCTTTTAGTCGAGTCATCCCCTTTGATTCCTATAAAACGTACCATTTAGTCGAGTCATCCCCTTTAATTCTTATAAGACGTACCTTGTAGTCGAGTCATCCCCTTTGACCCCTGGAATACGTACCTTTTAGTCGAGTCATTCCCCATTATTCCTATATGACGTACCTTTTAGTCGAGTCATCCCCTTTGATTCCTATAAGACGTATCTTTTAGTCGAGTCATCCCTTTTGATTCCTATAAGACATACCTTTTAGTCGAGTCATCCCCTTTGATTCCTATAAGACGTACCTTTTAGTCGAGTCATCCCCTTTGATTCCTATAAGACGTACCTTTTAGTCGAGTCAACTCCTTTGATTCCTATAAGACGTACCTTTTAGTTGAGTCAACTCCTTTGATTCCTATAAGACGTACCTTTTTGTCGAGTCATCCCCTTAGACCCCTAGAATACGTATCTTTTAGTCGAGTCATTTCCTTTGATTCCTATAAGACGTTCCTTTTAGTCGAGTCATCCCCTTTGATTCCTATAATACGTACCTTTTAGTCGAGTCATCCCCTTTGATTCCTATAAGACGTATCTTTAAGTTGAGTCAGTTCCTTTGATTCCTTGGAGACGTACATTTTAGTCGAGTCATTTCTCTTGATTCCTATAAGACGTACCTTTTAGTCGAGTCTTCCCCTTAGATTCCTATTAGACGTACCTTTTAGTTGAGTCATCTCCTATGATTCCTATAAGACGTACCTTTTAGTTGAGTCATTTCCTTTGATTCCTCGAAAACGTACCTTTTAGTCGAGTCATTTCCCTTGATTCCTATAAGACATACCTTTTAGTCGAGTCATCCCCTATGATTCCTATAAAACGTACCTTTTAGTCGAGTCATCCCCTTTGATACCTATAAGACGTATCTTTTAGTCGAGTCATCCCCTTTGATTCCTATAAGTCGTACCTTTTAGTCGAGTTATTTCCCTTTATTCCTACAAGACGTACCTTTTAGTCGAGTCATCCACTTTGATTCCTATAAGACGTACCTTTTAGTCGATTCATCCCCTTGGATTCCTATAAGACGTACCTTTTGGTCGAGTCATCCCCTTGGATTCCTATAAAACGTACCTTTTAGTCGAGTCATCCCCTTTGATTCCTAAAATATGTGCCTTTTAGTCGAGTCATTTCCCTTGATTCCAATAAGACGTACCTTTTAGTCGAGTCATCCCCTTTGATTCCTATAAGACGTACCTTTTAGTCGAGTCATCCCCTTTGACCCCTAGAAGACGTACCTTTTAGTCGAGTCATTTCCTTTGATTCCTATAAGACGTACCTTTTAGTCGAGTCATCCACTTTGACCCCTAGAAGACGTACCTTTTAGTCGAGTCATCCGCTTTGATTCCTATAAGACGTACCTTTTAGTTGAGTCATTTCCTTTGATTCCTTGAAGACGTACGTTTTAGTCGAGTCATTTCCCTTGATTCCTATAAGACGTATCTTTTAGTCAAGTCATCCCCTTTGATTCCTATAAGACGTACCTCTTAGTTGAGTCATCTCCTTTTATTCCTATAAGACGTACCTTTTAGTTGAGTCATTTCCTTTGATTCCTAGAAGACGTACTTTTGAGTCGAGCCATTTCACTTGATTCCTATAAGACGTACCTTTTAGTCGAGTCATCCCCTTTGATTCCTATAAGACGTACCTTTTAGTCGAGTCATCCCCTTTGATTCCTATAAGACGTACCTTTTAGTCGAGTCATCCCATTTGATTCCTAGATGACGTACCTTCTAGTCGAGTTATTTCCCTTGATTCCTATAAGACGTACCTTTTAGTCGAGTCATCCCCTTTGATTCCTATAAGACGTACTTTTTAGTCGAGTCATCCCTTTTGATTCCTATATGACGTACCTTTTAGTCGAGTCATCCCCATTGAATCCTCGAAGACGTACCTTTAAGTCGAGTAATTTCCCTTGATTCCTTTAAGACGTACCTTTTAGTCGAGTCATTCCCCTTGATTCCAATAAGACGTACCTTTTAGTCGAGTCATCCCCTTTGATTCCTATAAGACATACCTTTTAGTTGAGTTATACCTCTTGATTCCTATAAGACGTACCTTTTAGTCGGATCATTCCCCCTTGACCCCTAGCAGACGTACCATTTAGTCGAGTCATCCCTTTTGACCCCTAGAAGACGTACCTTTTAGTCGAGTCATTTCCTTTGATTCCTATAAGACGGATCTTTTAGTCGAGTCATCCCTTTTGATTCCTATAAGACATACCTTTTAGTCGAGTCATCCCCTTTGATTCCTATAAGACGTACCTTTTAGTCGAGTCATCCCCTTTAATTCTTATAAGACGTACCTTGTAGTCGAGTCATCCCCTTTGACCCCTGGAATACGTACCTTTTAGTCGAGTCATCCCCTTTGATTCCTATAAGACGTATATTTTAGTCGAGTCATCCGTTTTGATTCCTATAAGACATACCTTTTAGTCGAGTCATCCCCTTTGATTCCTATAAGACGTACCTTTTAGTCGAGTCAACTCCTTTGATTCCTATAAGACGTACCTTTTATTCGATTCATCCCCTTAGACCCCTAGAATACGTACCTTTTAGTCGAGTCATTTCCTTTGATTCCTATAAGACGTTCCTTTTAGTCGAGTCATCCCCTTTGATTCCTATAAGACGTACCTTTTAGTCGAGTCATCCCCTTTGATACCTATAAGACGTATCTTTTAGTCGAGTCATCCCCTTTGATTCCTATAAGTCGTACCTTTTAGTCGAGTTATTTCCCTTTATTCCTACAAGACGTATCTTTTAGTCGAGTCATCCACTTTGATTCCTATAAGACGTACCTTTTAGTCGATTCATCCCCTTGGATTCCTATAAGACGTACCTTTTGGTCGAGTCATCCCCTTGGATTCCTATAAAACGTACCTTTTAGTCGAGTCATCCCCTTTGATTCCTAAAATATGTGCCTTTTAGTCGAGTCATTTCCCTTGATTCCAATAAGACGTACCTTTTAGTCGAGTCATCCCCTTTGATTCCTATAAGACGTACCTTTTAGTCGAGTCATCCCCTTTAACCCCTAGAAGACGTACCTTTTAGTCGAGTCATTTCCTTTGATTCCTATAAGACGTACCTTTTAGTCGAGTCATCCACTTTGACCCCTAGAAGACGTACCTTTTAGTCGAGTCATCCGCTTTGATTCCTATAAGACGTACCTTTTAGTTGAGTCATTTCCTTTGATTCCTTGAAGACGTACGTTTTAGTCGAGTCATTTCCCTTGATTCCTATAAGACGTATCTTTTAGTCGAGTCATCCCCTTTGATTCCTATAAGACGTACCTCTTAGTTGAGTCATCTCCTTTTATTCCTATAAGACGTACCTTTTAGTTGAGTCATTTCCTTTGATTCCTAGAAGACGTACTTTTGAGTCGAGCCATTTCACTTGATTCCTATAAGACGTACCTTTTAGTCGAGTCATCCCCTTTGATTCCTATAAGACGTACCTTTTAGTCGAGTCATCCCCTTTGATTCCAATAAGACGTACCTTTTAGTCGAGTCATCCCATTTGATTCCTAGATGACGTACCTTCTAGTCGAGTTATTTCCCTTGATTCCTATAAGACGTACCTTTTAGTCGAGTCATCCCCTATGATTCCTATAAGACGTACTTTTTAGTCGAGTCATCCCTTTTGATTCCTATATGACGTACCTTTTAGTCGAGTCATCCCCATTGATTCCTCGAAGACGTACCTTTAAGTCGAGTCATTTTCCTTGATTCCTTTAAGACGTACCTTTTAGTCGAGTCATTCCCCTTGATTCCAATAAGACGTACCTTTTAGTCGAGTCATCCCCTTTGATTCCTATAAGACATACCTTTTAGTTGAGTTATACCTCTTGATTCCTATAAGACGTACCTTTTAGTCGAATCATTCCCCCTTGACCCCTAGCAGACGTACCATTTAGTCGAGTCATCCCTTTTGACCCCTAGAAGACGTACCTTTTAGTCGAGTCATTTCCTTTGATTCCTATAAGACGTACCTTTTAGTCGAGTCATCCACATTGACCCCTAGAAGACGTACCTTTTAGTCGAGTCATCCCCTTTGATTCCTATAAGACGTACCTTTTAGTTGAGTCATTTCCTTTGATTCCTTGAAGACGTACCTTTTAGTCGAGTCATTTCCCTTGATTCCTATAAGACGTATCTTTTAGTCGAGTCATCCCCTTTGATTCCTATAAGACGTACCTTTTAGACGAGTCATCTCATTTGATTCCTATAAGACGTACCTTTTAGTCGAGTCATCCCCTTTGACCCCTAGAATACGTATCTTTTAGTCGAGTCATTTCCTTTGATTCCTATAAGACGTTCCTTTTAGTCGAGTCATCCCCTTTAATTACTATAAGACGTACCTTTTAGTCGAGTCATCCCCTTTGATTCCTATAAGACGTATCTTTAAGTTGAGTCATTTCCTTTGATTCCTTGGAGACGTACATTTTAGTCGAGTCATTTCTCTTGATTTCCTATAAGACGTACCTTTTAGTCGAGTCTTCCCCTTAGATTCCTATAAGACGTACCTTATAGTTGAGTCATCTCCTTTGATTCCTATAAGACGTACCTTTTAGTTGAGTCATTTCCTTTGATTCCTTGAAAACGTACCTTTTAGTCGAGACATTTCCCTTGATTCCTATAAGACGTACCTTTTAGTCGAGTCATCCCCTTTGATTCCTATAAAACGTACCTTTTAGTCGATTCATCCCCTTTGATACCTATAAAACGTACCTTTTAGTCGAGTCATCCCCTTTGATACCTATAAGACGTACCTTTTAGTCGAGTCATCCCCTTTGATTCCTATAAGTCGTACCTTTTAGTCGAGTCATTTCCCTTTATTCCTACAAGATGTACCTTTTAGTCGAGTCATCCACTATTATTCCTATAAGACGTACCTTTTAGTCGATTCATCCCCTTGGATTCCTATAAGACGTACCTTTTGGTCGAGTCATCCCTTTTGATTCCTATAAGACATACCTTTTAGTCGAGTCATCCCCTTTGATTCCTATAAGACGTACCTTTTAGTCGAGTTATCTCCTTTTATTCCTATAAGACGTACCTTTTAGTTGAGTCATTTCCTTTGATTCCTAGAAGACGTACTTTTGAGTCGAGCCATTTCACTTGATTCCTATAAGACGTACCTTTTAGTCGAGTCATCCCCTTTGATTCCTATAAGACGTACCTTTTAGTCGAGTCATCTCCTTTGATTCCTATTAGACGTACCTTTTAGTCGGGACATCCCATTTGATTCTAGAAGACGTATCTTTTAGTCGAGTCATTTCCCTTGATTCCTATAAGACGTACCTTTTAGTCGAGTCATCCCCTTTGATTCCTATAAGACGTACCTTATAGTCGAGTCAATCCCTTTGATTCCAATAAGACGTACCTTTTAGTCGAGTCATCCCCTTTGATTCCTATAAGACATACCTTTTAGTCGAGTTATACCTCTTGATTCCTATAAGACGTACCTTTTAGTTGAGTCATTTCCTTTGATTCCTTGAAAACGTACCTTTTAGTCGAGTCATTTCCCTCGATTCCTATAAGACGTATCTTTTAGTCGAGTCATCCCCTTTGATTCCTATAAAACGTACGTTTTAGTCGTGTCATCTTCTTTGATACCTACAAAACGTACCTTTTAGTCGAGTCATCCCCTATGATTCCTATAAGACGTACCTTTTAGTCGAGTCATTTCCCTTTATTCCTAAAAGACGTACCTTTTAGTCGAGTCATCCACTTTGATTCCTATAAGACGTACCTTTTAGTCGAGTTATCCCCTTGGATTCCTATAAGACGTACCTTTTGGTCGAGTCATCTCCTTGGATTCCTATAAGACGTATCTTTTAGTCGAGTCATCCCCTTTGATTCCTAAAATATCTGCCTTTTAGTCTAGTCATTTCCCTTGATTCCTATAAGACGTACCTTTTAGTCGAGTCATCCCCTTTGATTCCTATAAGACGTACCTTTTATTCGAGTCATCCCCTTTGATTCCTATAAGACGTACGTTTTAGTCGAGTCATCCCCTTTGACCCCTAGAAGACGTACCTTTTAGTCGAGTCATTTCCATTGATTCCTATAAGACGTATCTTTTAGTCGAGTCATCCACATTGACCCCTAGAAGACGTACCTTTTAGTCGAGTCATCCCCTTTGATTCCTATAAGACGTACCTTTTAGTTGAGTCATTTCCTTTGATTCCTTGAAGACGTACCTTTTAGTCGAGTCATTTCCCTTGATTCCTATAAGACGTATCTTTTAGTCGAGCCATCCCCTTTGATTCCTATAAGACGTACCTTTTAAACGAGTCATCTCCTTTGATTCCTATAAGACGTACCTTTTAGTCGAGTCATCCCCTTTGACCCCTAGAATACGTATCTTTTAGTCGAGTCATTTCCTTTGATTCCTATAAGACGTTCCTTTTAGTCTAGTCATCCCCTTTAATTACTATAAGACGTACCTTTTAGTCGAGTCATCCCCTTTGATTCCTATAAGACGTATCTTTAAGTTGAGTCATTTCCTTTGATTCCTTGGAGACGTACATTTTAGTCGAGTCATTTCTCTTGATTCCTATATGACGTACCTTTTAGTCGAGTCTTCCCCTTAGATTCCTACAAGACGTACCTTTTAGTTGAGTCATCTCCTTTGATTCCTATAAGACGTACCTTTTAGTTGAGTCATTTCCTTTGATTCCTTGAAAACGTACCTTTTAGTCGAGACATTTCCCTTGATTCCTATAAGACGTACCTTTTAGTCGAGTCATCCCCTTTGATTCCTATAAAACGTACCTTTTAGTCGATTCATCCCCTTTGATACCTATAAAACGTACCTTTTAGTCGAGTCATCCCCATTGAAACCTATAAGACATACCTTTTAGTCGAGTCATCCCCTTTGATTCCTATAAGTCGTACCTTTTAGTCGAGTCATTTCCCTTTATTCCTACAAGATGTACCTTATAGTCGAGTCATCCACTTTGATTCCTATAAGACGTACCTTTTAGTCGATTCATCCCCTTGGATTCCTATAAGACGTACCTTTTGGTCGAGTCATCCCTTTTGATTCCTATAAGACATACCTTTTAGTCGAGTCATCCCCTTTGATTCCTATAAGACGTACCTTTTAGTCGAGTCATCTCCTTTGATTCCTATTAGACGTACCTTTTACTCGAGTCATCCCCTTTGACCCCTAGAATACGTACCTTTTAGTCGAGTCATTTCCTTTGATTCCTATATGATGTTCCTTTTAGTCGAGTCATCCCCTTTGATTCCTATAAGACGTACCTTTTAGTCGAGTCATCCCCTTTGATTCCTATAAGACGTATCTTTAAGTTGAGTCATTTCTTTTGATTCCTTGGAGACGTACATTTTAGTCGAGTCATTTCTGTTTATTCCTATAAGACGTACCTTTTAGTCTCGTCTTCCCCATTGATTCCTATAAGACGTATCTTTTAGTTGAGTCATCTTCTTTGATTCCTATAAGACGTACCTTTTAGTTGAGTCATTTCCTTTGATTCCTTGAAAACGTACCTTTTAGTCGAGTCATTTCCTATGATTCCTATAAGACGTACCTTTTAGTCGTGTCATCCCCTTTGATTCCTATAAAACGTACCTTTTAGTCGATTCATCCCCTTTGATACCTATAAGACGTACCTTTTAGTCGAGTCATCCCCTCTGATTCCTATAAGACGTACCTTTTAGTCGAGTCATTTCCTTTATTCCTACAAGACGTTCCTTTTAGTCGAGTCATCCACTTTGATTCCTATAAGACGTACCTTTTAGTCGAGTCATCCCCTTGGATTCCTATAAGACGTACCTTTTAGTCGAGTCATCCCCTTGGATTCCTATAAGACGTACCCTTTAGTCGAGTCATCCCCTTTGATTCCTCAAATATGTTCCTTTTAGTCGAGTCATTTCCCTTGATTCCTATAAGACGTACCTTTAAGTCGTGTCATCCCCTTTGATTCCTATAAGACGTACCTTTTAGTCGAGTCATCCCCTTTGATTCCTATAAGACGTACGTTTTAGTCGAGTCATCCTCTTTGACCCCTAAAAGACGTACCTTTTAGTCGAGTCATTTCCTTTGATTCCTATAAGACGTACCTTTTAGTCGAGTCATCCACATTGACCCCTAGAAGACGTACCTTTTAGTCGAGTCATCCCCTTTGATTCCTATAAGACGTACCTTTTAGTTGAGTCATTTCCTTTGATTCCTTGAAGACGTACCTTTTAGTCGAGTCATTTCCCTTGATTCCTATAAGACGTATCTTTTAGTCGAGTCATCCCCTTTGATTCCTATAAGACGTACCTTTTAGACGAGTCATCTCCTTTGATTCCTATAAGACGTACCTTTTAATCGAGTCATCCCCTTTGACCCCTAGAATACGTATCTTTTAGTCGAGTCATTTCCTTTGATTCCTATAAGACGTTTCTTTTAGTCGAGTCATCCCCTTTAATTACTATAAGACGTACCTTTTAGTCGAGTCATCCCCTTAGATTCCTATAAGACGTATCTTTAAGTTGAGTCATTTCCTTTGATTCCTTGGAGACGTACATTTTAGTCGAGTCATTTCTCTTGATTCCTATAAGACGTACCTTTTAGTCGAGTCTTCCCCTTAGATTCCTATAAGACGTACCTTATAGTTGAGTTATCTCCTTTGATTCCTATAAGACTTACCTTTTAGTTGAGTCATTTCCTTTGATTCCTTGAAAACGTACCTTTTAGTCGAGACATTTCCCTTGATTCCTATAAGACGTACCTTTTAGTCGAGTCATCCCCTTTGATTCCTATAAAACGTACCTTTTAGTCGATTCATCCCCTTTGATACCTATAAAACGTACCTTTTAGTCGAGTCATCCCCTTTGATACCTATAAGACGTACCTTTTAGTCGAGTCATCCCCTTTGATTCCTATAAGTCGTACCTTTTAGTCGAGTCATTTCCCTTTATTCCTACAAGATGTACCTTTTAGTCGAGTCATCCACTTTTATTCCTATAAGACGTACCTTTTAGTCGATTCATCCCCTTGGATTCCTATAAGACGTACCTTTTGGTCGAGTCATCCCTTTTGATTCCTATAAGACATACCTTTTAGTCGAGTCATCCCCTTTGATTCCTATAAGACGTACCTTTTAGTCGAGTTATCTCCTTTTATTCCTATAAGACGTACCTTTTAGTTGAGTCATTTCCTTTGATTCCTAGAAGACGTACTTTTGAGTCGAGCCATTTCACTTGATTCCTATAAGACGTACCTTTTAGTCGAGTCATCCCCTTTGATTCCTATAAGACGTACCTTTTAGTCGAGTCATCTCCTTTGATTCCTATTAGACGTACCTTTTAGTCGGGACATCCCATTTGATTCTAGAAGACGTATCTTTTAGTCGAGTCATTTCCCTTGATTCCTATAAGACGTACCTTTTAGTCGAGTCATCCCCTTTGATTCCTATAAGACGTACCTTTTAGTCGAGTCAATCCCTTTGATTCCAATAAGACGTACCTTTTAGTCGAGTCATCCCCTTTGATTCCTATAAGTCATACCTTTTAGTCGAGTTATACCTCTTGATTCCTATAAGACGTACCTTTTAGTTGAGTCATTTCCTTTGATTTCTTGAAAACGTACCTTTTAGTCGAGTCATTTCCCTCGATTCCTATAAGACGTATCTTTTAGTCGAGTCATCCCCTTTGATTCCTATAAAACGTACGTTTTAGTCGAGTTATCTTCTTTGATACCTACAAAACGTACCTTTTAGTCGAGTCATCCCCTATGATTCCTATAAGACGTACCTTTTAGTCGAGTCATTTCCCTTTATTCCTACAAGACGTACCTTTTAGTCGAGTCATCCACTTTGATTCCTATAAGACGTACCTTTTAGTCGAGTCATCCCCTTGGATTCCTATAAGACGTACCTTTTGGTCGAGTCATCTCCTTGGATTCCTATAAGACGTATCTTTTAGTCGAGTCATCCCCTTTGATTCCTAAAATATCTGCCTTTTAGTCGAGTCATTTCCCTTGATTCCTATAAGACGTACCTTTTAGTCGAGTCATCCCCTTTGATTCCTATAAGACGTACCTTTTATTCGAGTCATCCTCTTTGATTCCTATAAGACGTACGTTTTAGTCGAGTCATCCCCTTTGACCCCTAGAAGACGTACCTTTTAGTCGAGTCATTTCCATTGATTCCTATAAGACGTACCTTTTAGTCGAGTCATCCACATTGACCCCTAGAAGACGTACCTTTTAGTCGAGTCATCCCCTTTGATTCCTATAAGACGTACCTTTTAGTTGAGTCATTTCCTTTGATTCCTTGAAGACGTACCTTTTAGTCGAGTCATTTCCCTTGATTCCTATAAGACGTATCTTTTAGTCGAGTCATCCCCTTTGATTCCTATAAGACGTACCTTTTAAACGAGTCATCTCCTTTGATTCCTATAAGACGTACCTTTTAGTCGAGTCATCCCCTTTGACCCCTAGAATACGTATCTTTTAGTCGAGTCATTTCCTTTGATTCCTATAAGACGTTCCTTTTAGTCGAGTCATCCCCTTTAATTACTATAAGACGTACCTTTTAGTCGAGTCATCCCCTTTGATTCCTATAAGACGTACCTTTTAGTCGAGTCATCCCCTTTGATTCCTATAAAACGTACCTTTTAGTCGATTCATCCCCTTTGATACCTATAAAACGTACCTTTTAGTCGAGTCATCCCCATTGAAACCTATAAGACATACCTTTTAGTCGAGTCATCCCCTTTGATTCCTATAAGTCGTACCTTTTAGTCGAGTCATTTCCCTTTATTCCTACAAGATGTACCTTATAGTCGAGTCATCCACTTTGATTCCTATAAGACGTACCTTTTAGTCGATTCATCCCCTTGGATTCCTATAAGACGTACCTTTTGGTCGAGTCATCCCTTTTGATTACTATAAGACATACCTTTTAGTCGAGTCATCCCCTTTGATTCCTATAAGACGTACCTTTTAGTCGAGTCATCTCCTTTGATTCCTATTAGACGTACCTTTTACTCGAGTCATCCCCTTTGACCCCTAGAATACGTACCTTTTAGTCGAGTCATTTCCTTTGATTCCTATATGATGTTCCTTTTAGTCAAGTCATCCCCTTTGATTCCTATAAGACGTACCTTTTAGTCGAGTCATCCCCTTTGATTCCTATAAGACGTATCTTTAAGTTGAGTCATTTCCTTTGATTCCTTGGAGACGTACATTTTAGTCGAGTCATTTCTGTTTATTCCTATAAGACGTACCTTTTAGTCTCGTCTTCCCCATTGATTCCTATAAGACGTATCTTTTAGTTGAGTCATCTTCTTTGATTCCTATAAGACGTACCTTTTAGTTGAGTCATTTCCTTTGATTCCTTAAAAACGTACCTTTTAGTCGAGTCATTTCCCATGATTCCTATAAGACGTACCTTTTAGTCGTGTCATCCCCTTTGATTCCTATAAAACGTACCTTTTAGTTGATTCATCCCCTTTGATACCTATAAGACGTACCTTTTAGTCGAGTCATCCCCTTTGATTCCTATAAGACGTACCTTTTAGTCGAGTCATTTCCTTTATTCCTACAAGACGTTCCTTTTAGTCGAGTCATCCACTTTGATTCCTATAAGACGTACCTTTTAGTCGAGTCATCCCCTTGGATTCCTATAAGACGTACCTTTTAGTCGAGTCATCCCCTTGGATTCCTATAAGACGTACCCTTTAGTCGAGTCATCCCCTTTGATTCCTCAAATATGTTCCTTTTAGTCGAGTCATTTCCCTTGATTCCTATAAGACGTACCTTTAAGTCGAGTCATCCCCTTTGATTCCTATAAGACGTACCTTTTAGTCGAGTCATCCCCTTTGATTCCTATAAGATGTACGTTTTAGTCGAGTCATCCTCTTTGACCCCTAAAAGACGTACCTTTTAGTCGAGTCATTTCCTTTGATTCCTATAAGACGTACCTTTTAGTCGAGTCATCCACATTGACCCCTAGAAGACGTACCTTTTAGTCGAGTCATCCCCTTTGATTCCTATAAGACGTACCTTTTAGTTGAGTCATTTCCTTTGATTCCTTGAAGACGTACCTTTTAGTCGAGTCATTTCCCTTGATTCCTATAAGACGTATCTTTTAGTCGAGTCATCCCCTTTGATTCCTATAAGACGTACCTTTTAGACGAGTCATCTCCTTTGATTCCTATAAGACGTACCTTTTAGTCGAGTCATCCCCTTTGACCCCTAGAATACGTATCTTTTAGTCGAGTCATTTCCTTTGATTCCTATAAGACGTTCCTTTTAGTCGAGTCATCCCCTTTAATTACTATAAGACGTACCTTTTAGTCGAGTCATCCCCTTTGATTCCTATAAGACGTATCTTTAAGTTGAGTCATTTCCTTTGATTCCTTGGAGACGTACATTTTAGTCGAGTCATTTCTCTTGATTCCTATAAGACGTACCTTTTAGTCGAGTCTTCCCCTTAGATTCCTATAAGACGTACCTTATAGTTGAGTCATCTCCTTTGATTCCTATAAGACGTACCTTTTAGTTGAGTCATTTCCTTTGATTCCTTGAAAACGTACCTTTTAGTCGAGACATTTCCCTTGATTCCTATAAGACGTACCTTTTAGTCGAGTCATCCCCTTTGATTCCTATAAAACGTACCTTTTAGTCGATTCATCCCCTTTGATACCTATAAAACGTACCTTTTAGTCGAGTCATCCCCTTTGATACCTATAAGACGTACCTTTTAGTCGAGTCATCCCCTTTGATTCCTATAAGTCGTACCTTTTAGTCGAGTCATTTCCCTTTATTCCTACAAGATGTACCTTTTAGTCGAGTCATCCACTTTTATTCCTATAAGACGTACCTTTTAGTCGATTCATCCCCTTGGATTCCTATAAGACGTACCTTTTGGTCGAGTCATCCCTTTTGATTCCTATAAGACATACCTTTTAGTCGAGTCATCCCCTTTGATTCCTATAAGACGTACCTTTTAGTCGAGTTATCTCCTTTTATTCCTATAAGACGTACCTTTTAGTTGAGTCATTTCCTTTGATTCCTAGAAGACGTACTTTTGAGTCGAGCCATTTCACTTGATTCCTATAAGACGTACCTTTTAGTCGAGTCATCCCCTTTGATTCCTATAAGACGTACCTTTTAGTCGAGTCATCTCCTTTGATTCCTATTAGACGTACCATTTAGTCGGGACATCCCATTTGATTCTAGAAGACGTATCTTTTAGTCGAGTCATTTCCCTTGATTCCTATAAGACGTACCTTTTAGTCGAGTCATCCCCTTTGATTCCTATAAGACGTACCTTTTAGTCGAGTCAATCCCTTTGATTCCAATAAGATGTACCTTTTAGTCGAGTCATCCCCTTTGATTCCTATAAGACATACCTTTTAGTCGAGTTATACCTCTTGATTCCTATAAGACGTACCTTTTAGTTGAGTCATTTCCTTTGATTTCTTGAAAACGTACCTTTTAGTCGAGTCATTTCCCTCGATTCCTATAAGACGTATCTTTTAGTCGAGTCATCCCCTTTGATTCCTATAAAACGTACGTTTTAGTCGAGTCATCTTCTTTGATACCTACAAAACGTACCTTTTAGTCGAGTCATCCCCTATGATTCCTATAAGACGTACCTTTTAGTCGAGTCATTTCCCTTTATTCCTACAAGACGTACCTTTTAGTCGAGTCATCCACTTTGATTCTTATAAGACGTACCTTTTAGTCGAGTCATCCCCTTGGATTCCTATAAGACGTACCTTTTGGTCGAGTCATCTCCTTGGATTCCTATAAGACGTATCTTTTAGTCGAGTCATCCCCTTTGATTCCTAAAATATCTGCCTTTTAGTCGAGTCATTTCCCTTGATTCCTATAAGACGTACCTTTTAGTCGAGTCATCCCCTTTGATTCCTATAAGACGTACCTTTTATTCGAGTCATCCTCTTTGATTCCTATAAGACGTACGTTTTAGTCGAGTCATCCCCTTTGACCCCTAGAAGACGTACCTTTTAGTCGAGTCATTTCCATTGATTCCTATAAGACGTACCTTTTAGTCGAGTCATCCACATTGACCCCTAGAAGACGTACCTTTTAGTCGAGTCATCACCTTTGATTCCTATAAGACGTACCTTTTAGTTGAGTCATTTCCTTTGATTCCTTGAAGACGTACCTTTTAGTCGAGTCATTTCCCTTGATTCCTATAAGACGTATCTTTTAGTCGAGTCATCCCCTTTGATTCCTATAAGACGTACCTTTTAAACGAGTCATCTCCTTTGATTCCTATAAGACGTACCTTTTAGTCGAGTCATCCCCTTTGACCCCTAGAATACGTATCTTTTAGTCGAGTCATTTCCTTTGATTCCTATAAGACGTTCCTTTTAGTCGAGTCATCCCCTTTAATTACTATAAGACGTACCTTTTAGTCGAGTCATCCCCTTTGATTCCTATAAGACGTACCTTTTAGTCGAGTCATCCCCTTTGATTCCTATAAAACGTACCTTTTAGTCGATTCATCCCCTTTGATACCTATAAAACGTACCTTTTAGTCGAGTCATCCCCATTGAAACCTATAAGACATACCTTTTAGTCTAGTCATCCCCTTTGATTCCTATAAGTCGTACCTTTTAGTCGAGTCATTTCCCTTTATTCCTACAAGATGTACCTTATAGTCGAGTCATCCACTTTGATTCCTATAAGACGTACCTTTTAGTCGATTCATCCCCTTGGATTCCTATAAGACGTACCTTTTGGTCGAGTCATCCCTTTTGATTCCTATAAGACATACCTTTTAGTCGAGTCATCCCCTTTGATTCCTATAAGACGTACCTTTTAGTCGAGTCATCTCCTTTGATTCCTATTAGACGTACCTTTTACTCGAGTCATCCCCTTTGACCCCTAGAATACGTACCTTTTAGTCGAGTCATCCCCTTTGATTCCTATAAGACGTATCTTTAAGTTGAGTCATTTCCTTTGATTCCTTGGAGACGTACATTTTAGTCGAGTCATTTCTCTTGATTCCTATAAGACGTACCTTTTAGTCGAGTCTTCCCCTTAGATTCCTATAAGACGTACCTTATAGTTGAGTCATCTCCTTTGATTCCTATAAGACGTACCTTTTAGTTGAGTCATTTCCTTTGATTCCTTGAAAACGTACCTTTTAGTCGAGACATTTCCCTTGATTCCTATAAGACGTACCTTTTAGTCGAGTCATCCCCTTTGATTCCTATAAAACGTACCTTTTAGTCGATTCATCCCCTTTGATACCTATAAAACGTACCTTTTAGTCGAGTCATCCCCTTTGATACCTATAAGACGTACCTTTTAGTCGAGTCATCCCCTTTGATTCCTATAAGTCGTACCTTTTAGTCGAGTCATTTCCCTTTATTCCTACAAGATGTACCTTTTAGTCGAGTCATCCACTTTTATTCCTATAAGACGTACCTTTTAGTCGATTCATCCCCTTGGATTCCTATAAGACGTACCTTTTGGTCGAGTCATCCCTTTTGATTCCTATAAGACATACCTTTTAGTCGAGTCATCCCCTTTGATTCCTATAAGACGTACCTTTTAGTCGAGTTATCTCCTTTTATTCCTATAAGACGTACCTTTTAGTTGAGTCATTTCCTTTGATTCCTAGAAGACGTACTTTTGAGTCGAGCCATTTCACTTGATTCCTATAAGACGTACCTTTTAGTCGAGTCATCCCCTTTGATTCCTATAAGACGTACCTTTTAGTCGAGTCATCTCCTTTGATTCCTATTAGACGTACCATTTAGTCGGGACATCCCATTTGATTCTAGAAGACGTATCTTTTAGTCGAGTCATTTCCCTTGATTCCTATAAGACGTACCTTTTAGTCGAGTCATCCCCTTTGATTCCTATAAGACGTACCTTTTAGTCGAGTCAATCCCTATGATTCCAATAAGATGTACCTTTTAGTCGAGTCATCCCCTTTGATTCCTATAAGACATACCTTTTAGTCGAGTTATACCTCTTGATTCCTATAAGACGTACCTTTTAGTTGAGTCATTTCCTTTGATTTCTTGAAAACGTACCTTTTAGTCGAGTCATTTCCCTCGATTCCTATAAGACGTATCTTTTAGTCGAGTCATCCCCTTTGATTCCTATAAAACGTACGTTTTAGTCGAGTCATCTTCTTTGATACCTACAAAACGTACCTTTTAGTCGAGTCATCCCCTATGATTCCTATAAGACGTACCTTTTAGTCGAGTCATTTCCCTTTATTCCTACAAGACGTACCTTTTAGTCGAGTCATCCACTTTGATTCCTATAAGACGTACCTTTTAGTCGAGTCATCCCCTTGGATTCCTATAAGACGTACCTATTGGTCGAGTCATCTCCTTGGATTCCTATAAGACGTATCTTTTAGTCGAGTCATCCCCTTTGATTCCTAAAATATCTGCCTTTTAGTCGAGTCATTTCCCTTGATTCCTATAAGACGTACCTTTTAGTCGAGTCATCCCCTTTGATTCCTATAAGACGTACCTTTTATTCGAGTCATCCTCTTTGATTCCTATAAGACGTACGTTTTAGTCGAGTCATCCCCTTTGACCCCTAGAAGACGTACCTTTTAGTCGAGTCATTTCCATTGATTCCTATAAGACGTACCTTTTAGTCGAGTCATCCACATTGACCCCTAGAAGACGTACCTTTTAGTCGAGTCATCCCCTTTGATTCCTATAAGACGTACCTTTTAGTTGAGTCATTTCCTTTGATTCCTTGAAGACGTACCTTTTAGTCGAGTCATTTCCCTTGATTCCTATAAGACGTATCTTTTAGTCGAGTCATCCCCTTTGATTCCTATAAGACGTACCTTTTAAACGAGTCATCTCCTTTGATTCCTATAAGACGTACCTTTTAGTCGAGTCATCCCCTTTGACCCCTAGAATACGTATCTTTTAGTCGAGTCATTTCCTTTGATTCCTATAAGACGTTCCTTTTAGTCGAGTCATCCCCTTTAATTACTATAAGACGTACCTTTTAGTCGAGTCATCCCCTTTGATTCCTATAAGACGTACCTTTTAGTCGAGTCATCCCCTTTGATTCCTATAAAACGTACCTTTTAGTCGATTCATCCCCTTTGATACCTATAAAACGTACCTTTTAGTCGAGTCTTCCCCATTGAAACCTATAAGACATACCTTTTAGTCTAGTCATCCCCTTTGATTCCTATAAGTCGTACCTTTTAGTCGAGTCATTTCCCTTTATTCCTACAAGATGTACCTTATAGTCGAGTCATCCACTTTGATTCCTATAAGACGTACCTTTTAGTCGATTCATCCCCTTGGATTCCTATAAGACGTACCTTTTGGTCGAGTCATCCCTTTTGATTCCTATAAGACATACCTTTTAGTCGAGTCATCCCCTTTGATTCCTATAAGACGTACCTTTTAGTCGAGTCATCTCCTTTGATTCCTATTAGACGTACCTTTTACTCGAGTCATCCCCTTTGACCCCTAGAATACGTACCTTTTAGTCGAGTCATTTCCTTTGATTCCTATATGATGTTCCTTTTAGTCGAGTCATCCCCTTTGATTCCTATAAGACGTACCTTTTAGTCGAGTCATCCCCTTTGATTCCTATAAGACGTATCTTTAAGTTGAGTCATTTCCTTTGATTCCTTGGAGACGTACATTTTAGTCGAGTCATTTCTGTTTATTCCTATAAGACGTACCTTTTAGTCTCGTCTTCCCCATTGATTCCTATAAGACGTATCTTTTAGTTGAGTCATCTTCTTTGATTCCTATAAGACGTACCTTTTAGTTGAGTCATTTCCTTTGATTCCTTGAAAACGTACCTTTTAGTCGAGTCATTTCCCATGATTCCTATAAGACGTACCTTTTAGTCATGTCATCCCCTTTGATTCCTATAAAACGTACCTTTTAGTTGATTCATCCCCTTTGATACCTATAAGACGTACCTTTTAGTCGAGTCATCCCCTTTGATTCCTATAAGACGTACCTTTTAGTCGAGTCATTTCCTTTATTCCTACAAGACGTTCCTTTTAGTCGAGTCATCCACTTTGATTCCTATAAGACGTACCTTTTAGTCGAGTCATCCCCTTGGATTCCTATAAGACGTACCTTTTAGTCGAGTCATCCCCTTGGATTCCTATAAGACGTACCCTTTAGTCGAGTCATCCCCTTTGATTCCTCAAATATGTTCCTTTTAGTCGAGTCATTTCCCTTGATTCCTATAAGACGTACCTTTAAGTCGAGTCATCCCCTTTGATTCCTATAAGACGTACCTTTTAGTCGAGTCATCCCCTTTGATTCCTATAAGACGTACGTTTTAGTCGAGTCATCCTCTTTGACCCCTAAAAGACGTACCTTTTAGTCGAGTCATTTCCTTTGATTCCTATAAGACGTACCTTTTAGTCGAGTCATCCACATTGACCCCTAGAAGACGTACCTTTTAGTCGAGTCATCCCCTTTGATTCCTATAAGACGTACCTTTTAGTTGAGTCATTTCCTTTGATTCCTTGAAGACGTACCTTTTAGTCGAGTCATCCCCTTTGATACCTATAAGACGTACCTTTTAGTCGAGTCATCCCCTTTGATTCCTATAAGTCGTACCTTTTAGTCGAGTCATTTCCCTTTATTCCTACAAGATGTACCTTTTAGTCGAGTCATCCACTTTTATTCCTATAAGACGTACCTTTTAGTCGATTCATCCCCTTGGATTCCTATAAGACGTACCTTTTGGTCGAGTCATCCCTTTTGATTCCTATAAGACATACCTTTTAGTCGAGTCATCCCCTTTGATTCCTATAAGACGTACCTTTTAGTCGAGTTATCTCCTTTTATTCCTATAAGACGTACCTTTTAGTTGAGTCATTTCCTTTGATTCCTAGAAGACGTACTTTTGAGTCGAGCCATTTCACTTGATTCCTATAAGACGTACCTTTTAGTCGAGTCATCCCCTTTGATTCCTATAAGACGTACCTTTTAGTTGAGTCATTTCCTTTGATTCCTTGAAAACGTACCTTTTAGTCGAGACATTTCCCTTGATTCCTATAAGACGTACCTTTTAGTCGAGTCATCCCCTTTGATTCCTATAAAACGTACCTTTTAGTCGATTCATCCCCTTTGATACCTATAAAACGTACCTTTTAGTCGAGTCATCCCCTTTGATACCTATAAGACGTACCTTTTAGTCGAGTCATCCCCTTTGATTCCTATAAGTCGTACCTTTTAGTCGAGTCATTTCCCTTTATTCCTACAAGATGTACCTTTTAGTCGAGTCATCCACTTTTATTCCTATAAGACGTACCTTTTAGTCGATTCATCCCCTTGGATTCCTATAAGACGTACCTTTTGGTCGAGTCATCCCTTTTGATTCCTATAAGACATACCTTTTAGTCGAGTCATCCCCTTTGATTCCTATAAGACGTACCTTTTAGTCGAGTTATCTCCTTTTATTCCTATAAGACGTACCTTTTAGTTGAGTCATTTCCTTTGATTCCTAGAAGACGTACTTTTGAGTCGAGCCATTTCACTTGATTCCTATAAGACGTACCTTTTAGTCGAGTCATCCCCTTTGATTCCTATAAGACGTACCTTTTAGTCGAGTCATCTCCTTTGATTCCTATTAGACGTACCATTTAGTCGGGACATCCCATTTGATTCTAGAAGACGTATTTTTTAGTCGAGTCATTTCCCTTGATTCCTATAAGACGTACCTTTTAGTCGAGTCATCCCCTTTGATTCCTATAAGACGTACCTTTTAGTCGAGTCAATCCCTTTGATTCCAATAAGATGTACCTTTTAGTCGAGTCATCCCCCTTGATTCCTATAAGACATACCTTTTAGTCGAGTTATACCTCTTGATTCCTATAAGACGTACCTTTTAGTTGAGTCATTTCCTTTGATTTCTTGAAAACGTACCTTTTAGTCGAGTCATTTCCCTCGATTCCTATAAGACGTATCTTTTAGTCGAGTCATCCCCTTTGATTCCTATAAAACGTACGTTTTAGTCGAGTCATCTTCTTTGATACCTACAAAACGTACCTTTTAGTCGAGTCATCCCCTATGATTCCTATAAGACGTACCTTTTAGTCGAGTCATTTCCCATTATTCCTATAAGACGTACCTTTTAGTCGAGTCATCCACTTTGATTCCTATAAGACGTACCTTTTAGTCGAGTCATCCCCTTGGATTCCTATAAGACGTACCTTTTGGTCGAGTCATCTCCTTGGATTCCTATAAGACGTATCTTTTAGTCGAGTCATCCCCTTTGATTCCTAAAATATCTGCCTTTTAGTCGAGTCATTTCCCTTGATTCCTATAAGACGTACCTTTTAGTCGAGTCATCCCCTTTGATTCCTATAAGACGTACCTTTTATTCGAGTCATCCTCTTTGATTCCTATAAGACGTACGTTTTAGTCGAGTCATCCCCTTTGACCCCTAGAAGACGTACCTTTTAGTCGAGTCATTTCCATTGATTCCTATAAGACGTACATTTTAGTCGAGTAATCCACATTGACCCCTAGAAGACGTACCTTTTAGTCGAGTCATCCCCTTTGATTCCTATAAGACGTACCTTTTAGTTGAGTCATTTCCTTTGATTCCTTGAAGACGTACCTTTTAGTCGAGTCATTTCCCTTGATTCCTATAAGACGTATCTTTTAGTCGAGTCATCCCCTTTGATTCCAATAAGAAGTACCTTTTAAACGAGTCATCTCCTTTGATTCCTATAAGACGTACCTTTTAGTCGAGTCATCCCCTTTGACCCCTAGAATACGTATCTTTTAGTCGAGTCATTTCCTTTGATTCCTATAAGACGTTCCTTTTAGTCGAGTCATCCCCTTTAATTACTATAAGACGTACCTTTTAGTCGAGTCATCCCCTTTGATTCCTATAAGACGTACCTTTTAGTCGAGTCATCCCCTTTGATTCCTATAAAACGTACCTTTTAGTCGATTCATCCCCTTTGATACCTATAAAACGTACCTTTTAGTCGAGTCATCCCCATTGAAACCTATAAGACATACCTTTTAGTCTAGTCATCCCCTTTGATTCCTATAAGTCGTACCTTTTAGTCGAGTCATTTCCCTTTATTCCTACAAGATGTACCTTATAGTCGAGTCATCCACTTTGATTCCTATAAGACGTACCTTTTAGTCGATTCATCCCCTTGGATTCCTATAAGACGTACCTTTTGGTCGAGTCATCCCTTTTGATTCCTATAAGACATACCTTTTAGTCGAGTCATCCCCTTTGATTCCTATAAGACGTACCTTTTAGTCGAGTCATCTCCTTTGATTCCTATTAGACGTACCTTTTACTCGAGTCATCCCCTTTGACCCCTAGAATACGTACCTTTTAGTCGAGTCATCCCCTTTGATTCCTATAAGACGTATCTTTAAGTTGAGTCATTTCCTTTGATTCCTTGGAGACGTACATTTTAGTCGAGTCATTTCTCTTGATTCCTATAAGACGTACCTTTTAGTCGAGTCTTCCCCTTAGATTCCTATAAGACGTACCTTATAGTTGAGTCATCTCCTTTGATTCCTATAAGACGTACCTTTTAGTTGAGTCATTTCCTTTGATTCCTTGAAAACGTACCTTTTAGTCGAGACATTTCCCTTGATTCCTATAAGACGTACCTTTTAGTCGAGTCATCCCCTTTGATTCCTATAAAACGTACCTTTTAGTCGATTCATCCCCTTTGATACCTATAAAACGTACCTTTTAGTCGAGTCATCCCCTTTGATACCTATAAGACGTACCTTTTAGTCGAGTCATCCCCTTTGATTCCTATAAGTCGTACCTTTTAGTCGAGTCATTTCCCTTTATTCCTACAAGATGTACCTTTTAGTCGAGTCATCCACTTTTATTCCTATAAGACGTACCTTTTAGTCGATTCATCCCCTTGGATTCCTATAAGACGTACCTTTTGGTCGAGTCATCCCTTTTGATTCCTATAAGACATACCTTTTAGTCGAGTCATCCCCTTTGATTCCTATATGACGTACCTTTTAGTCGAGTTATCTCCTTTTATTCCTATAAGACGTACCTTTTAGTTGAGTCATTTCCTTTGATTCCTAGAAGACGTACTTTTGAGTCGAGCCATTTCACTTGATTCCTATAAGACGTACCTTTTAGTCGAGTCATCCCCTTTGATTCCTATAAGACGTACCTTTTAGTCGAGTCATCTCCTTTGATTCCTATTAGACGTACCATTTAGTCGGGACATCCCATTTGATTCTAGAAGACGTATCTTTTAGTCGAGTCATTTCCCTTGATTCCTATAAGACGTACCTTTTAGTCGAGTCATCCCCTTTGATTCCTATAAGACGTACCTTTTAGTCGAGTCAATCCCTTTGATTCCAATAAGATGTACCTTTTAGTCGAGTCATCCCCTTTGATTCCTATAAGACATACCTTTTAGTCGAGTTATACCTCTTGATTCCTATAAGACGTACCTTTTAGTTGAGTCATTTCCTTTGATTTCTTGAAAACGTACCTTTTAGTCGAGTCATTTCCCTCGATTCCTATAAGACGTATCTTTTAGTCGAGTCGTCCCCTTTGATTCCTATAAAACGTACGTTTTAGTCGAGTCATCTTCTTTGATACCTACAAAACGTACCTTTTAGTCGAGTCATCCCCTATGATTCCTATAAGACGTACCTTTTAGTCGAGTCATTTCCCATTATTCCTATAAGACGTACCTTTTAGTCGAGTCATCCACTTTGATTCCTATAAGACGTACCTTTTAGTCGAGTCATCCCCTTGGATTCCTATAAGACGTACCTTTTGGTCGAGTCATCTCCTTGGATTCCTATAAGACGTATCTTTTAGTCGAGTCATCCCCTTTGATTCCTAAAATATCTGCCTTTTAGTCGAGTCATTTCCCTTGATTCCTATAAGACGTACCTTTTAGTCGAGTCATCCCCTTTGATTCCTATAAGACGTACCTTTTATTCGAGTCATCCTCTTTGATTCCTATAAGACGTACGTTTTAGTCGAGTCATCCCCTTTGACCCCTAGAAGACGTACCTTTTAGTCGAGTCATTTCCATTGATTCCTATAAGACGTACATTTTAGTCGAGTAATCCACATTGACCCCTAGAAGACGTACCTTTTAGTCGAGTCATCCCCTTTGATTCCTATAAGACGTACCTTTTAGTTGAGTCATTTCCTTTGATTCCTTGAAGACGTACCTTTTAGTCGAGTCATTTCCCTTGATTCCTATAAGACGTATCTTTTAGTCGAGTCATCCCCTTTGATTCCTATAAGAAGTACCTTTTAAACGAGTCATCTCCTTTGATTCCTATAAGACGTACCTTTTAGTCGAGTCATCCCCTTTGACCCCTAGAATACGTATCTTTTAGTCGAGTCATTTCCTTTGATTCCTATAAGACGTTCCTTTTAGTCGACTCATCCCCTTTAATTACTATAAGACGTACCTTTTAGTCGAGTCATCCCCTTTGATTCCTATAAGACGTACCTTTTAGTCGAGTCATCCCCTTTGATTCCTATAAAACGTACCTTTTAGTCGATTCATCCCCTTTGATACCTATAAAACGTACCTTTTAGTCGAGTCATCCCCATTGAAACCTATAAGACATACCTTTTAGTCTAGTCATCCCCTTTGATTCCTATAAGTCGTACCTTTTAGTCGAGTCATTTCCCTTTATTCCTACAAGATGTACCTTATAGTCGAGTCATCCACTTTGATTCCTATAAGACGTACCTTTTAGTCGATTCATCCCCTTGGATTCCTATAAGACGTACCTTTTGGTCGAGTCATCCCTTTTGATTCCTATAAGACATACCTTTTAGTCGAGTCATCCCCTTTGATTCCTATAAGACGTACCTTTTAGTCGAGTCATCTCCTTTGATTCCTATTAGACGTACCTTTTACTCGAGTCATCCCCTTTGACCCCTAGAATACGTACCTTTTAGTCGAGTCATCCCCTTTGATTCCTATAAGACGTATCTTTAAGTTGAGTCATTTCCTTTGATTCCTTGGAGACGTACATTTTAGTCGAGTCATTTCTCTTGATTCCTATAAGACGTACCTTTTAGTCGAGTCTTCCCCTTAGATTCCTATAAGACGTACCTTATAGTTGAGTCATCTCCTTTGATTCCTATAAGACGTACCTTTTAGTTGAGTCATTTCCTTTGATTCCTTGAAAACGTACCTTTTAGTCGAGACATTTCCCTTGATTCCTATAAGACGTACCTTTTAGTCGAGTCATCCCCTTTGATTCCTATAAAACGTACCTTTTAGTCGATTCATCCCCTTTGATACCTATAAAACGTACCTTTTAGTCGAGTCATCCCCTTTGATACCTATAAGACGTACCTTTTAGTCGAGTCATCCCCTTTGATTCCTATAAGTCGTACCTTTTAGTCGAGTCATTTCCCTTTATTCCTACAAGATGTACCTTTTAGTCGAGTCATCCACTTTTATTCCTATAAGACGTACCTTTTAGTCGATTCATCCCCTTGGATTCCTATAAGACGTACCTTTTGGTCGAGTCATCCCTTTTGATTCCTATAAGACATACCTTTTAGTCGAGTCATCCCCTTTGATTCCTATAAGACGTACCTTTTAGTCGAGTTATCTCCTTTTATTCCTATAAGACGTACCTTTTAGTTGAGTCATTTCCTTTGATTCCTAGAAGACGTACTTTTGAGTCGAGCCATTTCACTTGATTCCTATAAGACGTACCTTTTAGTCGAGTCATCCCCTTTGATTCCTATAAGACGTACCTTTTAGTCGAGTCATCTCCTTTGATTCCTATTAGACGTACCATTTAGTCGGGACATCCCATTTGATTCTAGAAGACGTATCTTTTAGTCGAGTCATTTCCCTTGATTCCTATAAGACGTACCTTTTAGTCGAGTCATCCCCTTTGATTCCTATAAGACGTACCTTTTAGTCGAGTCAATCCCTTTGATTCCAATAAGATGTACCTTTTAGTCGAGTCATCCCCTTTGATTCCTATAAGACATACCTTTTAGTCGAGTTATACCTCTTGATTCCTATAAGACGTACCTTTTAGTTGAGTCATTTCCTTTGATTTCTTGAAAACGTACCTTTTAGTCGAGTCATTTCCCTCGATTCCTATAAGACGTATCTTTTAGTCGAGTCATCCCCTTTGATTCCTATAAAACGTACGTTTTAGTCGAGTCATCTTCTTTGATACCTACAAAACGTACCTTTTAGTCGAGTCATCCCCTATGATTCCTATAAGACGTACCTTTTAGTCGAGTCATTTCCCTTTATTCCTACAAGACGTACCTTTTAGTCGAGTCATCCACTTTGATTCCTATAAGACGTACCTTTTAGTCGAGTCATCTCCTTGGATTCCTATAAGACGTACCTTTTGGTCGAGTCATCTCCTTGGATTCCTATAAGACGTATCTTTTAGTCGAGTCATCCCCTTTGATTCCTAAAATATCTGCCTTTTAGTCGAGTCATTTCCCTTGATTCCTATAAGACGTACCTTTTAGTCGAGTCATCCCCTTTGATTCCTATAAGACGTACCTTTTATTCGAGTCATCCTCTTTGATTCCTATAAGACGTACGTTTTAGTCGAGTCATCCCCTTTGACCCCTAGAAGACGTACCTTTTAGTCGAGTCATTTCCATTGATTCCTATAAGACGTACCTTTTAGTCGAGTCATCCACATTGACCCCTAGAAGACGTACCTTTTAGTCGAGTCATCCCCTTTGATTCCTATAAGACGTACCTTT
Source organism: Capsicum pubescens (assembly GCA_030864215.1). Lineage (NCBI taxonomy): Eukaryota > Viridiplantae > Streptophyta > Magnoliopsida > Solanales > Solanaceae > Capsicum > Capsicum pubescens. The sequence continues at coordinate 294,268,877 of CM061545.1, read as the reverse complement.
TAGTTGAGTCATTTCCTTTGATTCCTTGAAGACGTACCTTTTAGTCGAGTCATTTCCCTTGATTCCTATAAGACGTATCTTTTAGTCGAGTCATCCCCTTTGATTCCTATAAGACGTACCTTTTAAACGAGTCATCTCCTTTGATTCCTATAAGACGTACCTTTTAGTCGAGTCATCCCCTTTGACCCCTAGAATACGTATCTTTTAGTCGAGTCATTTCCTTTGATTCCTATAAGACGTTCCTTTTAGTCAAGTCATCCCCTTTAATTACTATAAGACGTACCTTTTAGTCGAGTCATCCCCTTTGATTCCTATAAGACGTACCTTTTAGTCGAGTCATCCCCTTTGATTCCTATAAAACGTACCTTTTAGTCGATTCATCCCCTTTGATACCTATAAAACGTACCTTTTAGTCGAGTCATCCCCATTGAAACCTATAAGACATACCTTTTAGTCTAGTCATCCCCTTTGATTCCTATAAGTCGTACCTTTTAGTCGAGTCATTTCCCTTTATTCCTACAAGATGTACCTTATAGTCGAGTCATCCACTTTGATTCCTATAAGACGTACCTTTTAGTCGATTCATCCCCTTGGATTCCTATAAGACGTACCTTTTGGTCGAGTCATCCCTTTTGATTCCTATAAGACATACCTTTTAGTCGAGTCATCCCCTTTGATTCCTATAAGACGTACCTTTTAGTCGAGTCATCTCCTTTGATTCCTATTAGACGTACCTTTTACTCGAGTCATCCCCTTTGACCCCTAGAATACGTACCTTTTAGTCGAGTCATTTCCTTTGATTCCTATATGATGTTCCTTTTAGTCGAGTCATCCCCTTTGATTCCTATAAGACGTACCTTTTAGTCGAGTCATCCCCTTTGATTCCTATAAGACGTATCTTTAAGTTGAGTCATTTCCTTTGATTCCTTGGAGACGTACATTTTAGTCGAGTCATTTCTGTTTATTCCTATAAAACGTACCTTTTAGTCTCGTCTTCCCCATTGATTCCTATAAGACGTATCTTTTAGTTGAGTCATCTTCTTTGATTCCTATAAGACGTACCTTTTAGTTGAGTCATTTCCTTTGATTCCTTGAAAACGTACCTTTTAGTCGAGTCATTTCCCATGATTCCTATAAGACGTACCTTTTAGTCGTGTCATCCCCTTTGATTCCTATAAAACGTACCTTTTAGTTGATTCATCCCCTTTGATACCTATAAGACGTACCTTTTAGTCGAGTCATCCCCTTTGATTCCTATAAGACGTACCTTTTAGTCGAGTCATTTCCTTTATTCCTACAAGACGTTTCTTTTAGTCGAGTCATCCACTTTGATTCCTATAAGACGTACCTTTTAGTCGAGTCATCCCCTTGGATTCCTATAAGACGTACCTTTTAGTCGAGTCATCCCCTTGGATTCCTATAAGACGTACCCTTTAGTCGAGTCATCCCCTTTGATTCCTCAAATATGTTCCTTTTAGTCGAGTCATTTCCCTTGATTCCTATAAGACGTACCTTTAAGTCGAGTCATCCCCTTTGATTCCTATAAGACGTACCTTTTAGTCGAGTCATCCCCTTTGATTCCTATAAGACGTACGTTTTAGTCGAGTCATCCTCTTTGACCCCTAAAAGACGTACCTTTTAGTCGAGTCATTTCCTTTGATTCCTATAAGACGTACCTTTTAGTCGAGTCATCCACATTGACCCCTAGAAGACGTACCTTTTAGTCGAGTCATCCCCTTTGATTCCTATAAGACGTACCTTTTAGTTGAGTCATTTCCTTTGATTCCTTGAAGACGTACCTTTTAGTCGAGTCATTTCCCTTGATTCCTATAAGACGTATCTTTTAGTCGAGTCATCCCCTTTGATTCCTATAAGACGTATCTTTTAGACGAGTCATCTCCTTTGATTCCTATAAGACGTACCTTTTAGTCGAGTCATCCCCTTTGACCCCTAGAATACGTATCTTTTAGTCGAGTCATTTCCTTTGATTCCTATAAGACGTTCCTTTTAGTCGAGTCATCCCCTTTAATTACTATAAGACGTACCTTTTAGTCGAGTCATCCCCTTTGATTCCTATAAGACGTATCTTTAAGTTGAGTCATTTCCTTTGATTCCTTGGAGACGTACATTTTAGTCGAGTCATTTCTCTTGATTCCTATAAGACGTACCTTTTAGTCGAGTCTTCCCCTTAGATTCCTATAAGACGTACCTTATAGTTGAGTCATCTCCTTTGATTCCTATAAGACGTACCTTTTAGTTGAGTCATTTCCTTTGATTCCTTGAAAACGTACCTTTTAGTCGAGACATTTCCCTTGATTCCAATAAGACGTACCTTTTAGTCGAGTCATCCCCTTTGATTCCTATAAAACGTACCTTTTAGTCGATTCATCCCCTTTGATACCTATAAAACGTACCTTTTAGTCGAGTCATCCCCTTTGATACCTATAAGACGTACCTTTTAGTCGAGTCATCCCCTTTGATTCCTATAAGTCGTACCTTTTAGTCGAGTCATTTCCCTTTATTCCTACAAGATGTACCTTTTAGTCGAGTCATCCACTTTTATTCCTATAAGACGTACCTTTTAGTCGATTCATCCACTTGGATTCCTATAAGACGTACCTTTTGGTCGAGTCATCCATTTTGATTCCTATAAGACATACCTTTTAGTCGAGTCATCCCCTTTGATTCCTATAAGACGTACCTTTTAGTCGAGTTATCTCCTTTTATTCCTATAAGACGTACCTTTTAGTCGAGTTATCTCCTTTTATTCCTAGAAGACGTACTTTTGAGTCGAGCCATTTCACTTGATTCCTATAAGACGTACCTTTTAGTCGAGTCATCCCCTTTGATTCCTATAAGACGTACCTTTTAGTCGAGTCATCTCCTTTGATTCCTATTAGACGTACCTTTTAGTCGGGACATCCCATTTGATTCTAGAAGACGTATCTTTTACTCGAGTCATTTCCCTTGATTCCTATAAGACGTACCTTTTAGTCGAGTCATCCCCTTTGATTCCTATAAGACGTACCTTTTAGTCGAGTCAATCCCTTTGATTCCAATAAGATGTACCTTTTAGTCGAGTCATCCCCTTTGATTCCTATAAGACATACCTTTTAGTCGAGTTATACCTCTTGATTCCTATAAGACGTACCTTTTAGTTGAGTCATTTCCTTTGATTTCTTGAAAACGTACCTTTTAGTCGAGTCATTTCCCTCGATTCCTATAAGACGTACCTTTTAGTCGAGTCATCCCCTTTGATTCCTATAAGACGTACCTTTTAGTCGAGTCAATCCCTTTGATTCCAATAAGATGTACCTTTTAGTCGAGTCATCCCCTTTGATTCCTATAAGACATACCTTTTAGTCGAGTTATACCTCTTGATTCCTATAAGACGTACCTTTTAGTTGAGTCATTTCCTTTGATTTCTTGAAAACGTACCTTTTAGTCGAGTCATTTCCCTCGATTCCTATAAGACGTATCTTTTAGTCGAGTCATCCCCTTTGATTCCTATAAAACGTACGTTTTAGTCGAGTCATCTTCTTTGATACCTACAAAACGTACCTTTTAGTCGAGTCATCCCCTATGATTCCTATAAGACGTACCTTTTAGTCGAGTCATTTCCCTTTATTCCTACAAGACGTACCTTTTAGTCGAGTCATCCACTTTGATTCCTATAAGACGTACCTTTTAGTCGAGTCATCTCCTTGGATTCCTATAAGACGTACCTTTTGGTCGAGTCATCTCCTTGGATTCCTATAAGACGTATCTTTTAGTCGAGTCATCCCCTTTGATTCCTAAAATATCTGCCTTTTAGTCGAGTCATTTCCCTTGATTCCTATAAGACGTACCTTTTAGTCGAGTCATCCCCTTTGATTCCTATAAGACGTACCTTTTATTCGAGTCATCCTCTTTGATTCCTATAAGACGTACGTTTTAGTCGAGTCATCCCCTTTGACCCCTAGAAGACGTACCTTTTAGTCGAGTCATTTCCATTGATTCCTATAAGACGTACCTTTTAGTCGAGTCATCCACATTGACCCCTAGAAGACGTACCTTTTAGTCGAGTCATCCCCTTTGATTCCTATAAGACGTACCTTTTAGTTGAGTCATTTCCTTTGATTCCTTGAAGACGTACCTTTTAGTCGAGTCATTTCCCTTGATTCCTATAAGACGTATCTTTTAGTCGAGTCATCCCCTTTGATTCCTATAAGACGTACCTTTTAAACGAGTCATCTCCTTTGATTCCTATAAGACGTACCTTTTAGTCGAGTCATCCCCTTTGACCCCTAGAATACGTATCTTTTAGTCGAGTCATTTCCTTTGATTCCTATAAGACGTTCCTTTTAGTCGAGTCATCCCCTTTAATTACTATAAGACGTACCTTTTAGTCGAGTCATCCCCTTTGATTCCTATAAGACGTACCTTTTAGTCGAGTCATCCCCTTTGATTCCTATAAAACGTACCTTTTAGTCGATTCATCCCCTTTGATACCTATAAAACGTACCTTTTAGTCGAGTCATCCCCATTGAAACCTATAAGACATACCTTTTAGTCTAGTCATCCCCTTTGATTCCTATAAGTCGTACCTTTTAGTCGAGTCATTTCCCTTTATTCCTACAAGATGTACCTTATAGTCGAGTCATCCACTTTGATTCCTATAAGACGTACCTTTTAGTCGATTCATCCCCTTGGATTCCTATAAGACGTACCTTTTGGTCGAGTCATCCCTTTTGATTCCTATAAGACATACCTTTTAGTCGAGTCATCCCCTTTGATTCCTATAAGACGTACCTTTTAGTCGAGTCATCTCCTTTGATTCCTATTAGACGTACCTTTTACTCGAGTCATCCCCTTTGACCCCTAGAATACGTACCTTTTAGTCGAGTCATTTCCTTTGATTCCTATATGATGTTCCTTTTAGTCGAGTCATCCCCTTTGATTCCTATAAGACGTACCTTTTAGTCGAGTCATCCCCTTTGATTCCTATAAGACGTATCTTTAAGTTGAGTCATTTCCTTTGATTCCTTGGAGACGTACATTTTAGTCGAGTCATTTCTGTTTATTCCTATAAAACGTACCTTTTAGTCTCGTCTTCCCCATTGATTCCTATAAGACGTATCTTTTAGTTGAGTCATCTTCTTTGATTCCTATAAGACGTACCTTTTAGTTGAGTCATTTCCTTTGATTCCTTGAAAACGTACCTTTTAGTCGAGTCATTTCCCATGATTCCTATAAGACGTACCTTTTAGTCGTGTCATCCCCTTTGATTCCTATAAAACGTACCTTTTAGTTGATTCATCCCCTTTAATACCTATAAGACGTACCTTTTAGTCGAGTCATCCCCTTTGATTCCTATAAGACGTACCTTTTAGTCGAGTCATTTCCTTTATTCCTACAAGACGTTTCTTTTAGTCGAGTCATCCACTTTGATTCCTATAAGACGTACCTTTTAGTCGAGTCATCCCCTTGGATTCCTATAAGACGTACCTTTTAGTCGAGTCATCCCCTTGGATTCCTATAAGACGTACCCTTTAGTCGAGTCATCCCCTTTGATTCCTCAAATATGTTCCTTTTAGTCGAGTCATTTCCCTTGATTCCTATAAGACGTACCTTTAAGTCGAGTCATCCCCTTTGATTCCTATAAGACGTACCTTTTAGTCGAGTCATCCCCTTTGATTCCTATAAGACGTACGTTTTAGTCGAGTCATCCTCTTTGACCCCTAAAAGACGTACCTTTTAGTCGAGTCATTTCCTTTGATTCCTATAAGACGTACCTTTTAGTCGAGTCATCCACATTGACCCCTAGAAGACGTACCTTTTAGTCGAGTCATCCCCTTTGATTCCTATAAGACGTACCTTTTAGTTGAGTCATTTCCTTTGATTCCTTGAAGACGTACCTTTTAGTCGAGTCATTTCCCTTGATTCCTATAAGACGTATCTTTTAGTCGAGTCATCCCCTTTGATTCCTATAAGACGTATCTTTTAGACGAGTCATCTCCTTTGATTCCTATAAGACGTACCTTTTAGTCGAGTCATCCCCTTTGACCCCTAGAATACGTATCTTTTAGTCGAGTCATTTCCTTTGATTCCTATAAGACGTTCCTTTTAGTCGAGTCATCCCCTTTAATTACTATAAGACGTACCTTTTAGTCGAGTCATCCCCTTTGATTCCTATAAGACGTATCTTTAAGTTGAGTCATTTCCTTTGATTCCTTGGAGACGTACATTTTAGTCGAGTCATTTCTCTTGATTCCTATAAGACGTACCTTTTAGTCGAGTCTTCCCCTTAGATTCCTATAAGACGTACCTTATAGTTGAGTCATCTCCTTTGATTCCTATAAGACGTACCTTTTAGTTGAGTCATTTCCTTTGATTCCTTGAAAACGTACCTTTTAGTCGAGACATTTCCCTTGATTCCTATAAGACGTACCTTTTAGTCGAGTCATCCCCTTTGATTCCTATAAAACGTACCTTTTAGTCGATTCATCCCCTTTGATACCTATAAAACGTACCTTTTAGTCGAGTCATCCCCTTTGATACCTATAAGACGTACCTTTTAGTCGAGTCATCCCCTTTGATTCCTATAAGTCGTACCTTTTAGTCGAGTCATTTCCCTTTATTCCTACAAGATGTACCTTTTAGTCGAGTCATCCACTTTTATTCCTATAAGACGTACCTTTTAGTCGATTCATCCCCTTGGATTCCTATAAGACGTACCTTTTGGTCGAGTCATCCCTTTTGATTCCTATAAGACATACCTTTTAGTCGAGTCATCCCCTTTGATTCCTATAAGACGTACCTTTTAGTCGAGTTATCTCCTTTTATTCCTATAAGACGTACCTTTTAGTCGAGTTATCTCCTTTTATTCCTAGAAGACGTACTTTTGAGTCGAGCCATTTCACTTGATTCCTATAAGACGTACCTTTTAGTCGAGTCATCCCCTTTGATTCCTATAAGACGTACCTTTTAGTCGAGTCATCTCCTTTGATTCCTATTAGACGTACCTTTTAGTCGGGACATCCCATTTGATTCTAGAAGACGTATCTTTTACTCGAGTCATTTCCCTTGATTCCTATAAGACGTACCTTTTAGTCGAGTCATCCCCTTTGATTCCTATAAGACGTACCTTTTAGTCGAGTCAATCCCTTTGATTCCAATAAGATGTACCTTTTAGTCGAGTCATCCCCTTTGATTCCTATAAGACATACCTTTTAGTCGAGTTATACCTCTTGATTCCTATAAGACGTACCTTTTAGTTGAGTCATTTCCTTTGATTTCTTGAAAACGTACCTTTTAGTCGAGTCATTTCCCTCGATTCCTATAAGACGTATCTTTTAGTCGAGTCATCCCCTTTGATTCCTATAAAACGTACGTTTTAGTCGAGTCATCTTCTTTGATACCTACAAAACGTACCTTTTAGTCGAGTCATCCCCTATGATTCCTATAAGACGTACCTTTTAGTCGAGTCATTTCCCTTTATTCCTACAAGACGTACCTTTTAGTCGAGTCATCCACTTTGATTCCTATAAGACGTACCTTTTAGTCGAGTCATCCCCTTGGATTCCTATAAGACGTACCTTTTGGTCGAGTCATCTCCTTGGATTCCTATAAGACGTATCTTTTAGTCGAGTCATCCCCTTTGATTCCTAAAATATCTGCCTTTTAGTCGAGTCATTTACCTTGATTCCTATAAGACGTACCTTTTAGTCGAGTCATCCCCTTTGATTCCTATAAGACGTACCTTTTATTCGAGTCATCCTCTTTGATTCCTATAAGACGTACGTTTTAGTCGAGTCATCCCCTTTGACCCCTAGAAGACGTACCTTTTAGTCGAGTCATTTCCATTGATTCCTATAAGACGTACCTTTTAGTCGAGTCATCCACATTGACCCCTAGAAGACGTACCTTTTAGTCGAGTCATCCCCTTTGATTCCTATAAGACGTACCTTTTAGTTGAGTCATTTCCTTTGATTCCTTGAAGACGTACCTTTTAGTCGAGTCATTTCCCTTGATTCCTATAAGACGTATCTTTTAGTCGAGTCATCCCCTTTGATTCCTATAAGACGTACCTTTTAAACGAGTCATCTCCTTTGATTCCTATAAGACGTACCTTTTAGTCGAGTCATCCCCTTTGACCCCTAGAATACGTATCTTTTAGTCGAGTCATTTCCTTTGATTCCTATAAGACGTTCCTTTTAGTCGAGTCATCCCCTTTAATTACTATAAGACGTACCTTTTAGTCGAGTCATCCCCTTTGATTCCTATAAGACGTATCTTTAAGTTGAGTCATTTCCTTTGATTCCTTGGAGACGTACATTTTAGTCGAGTCATTTCTCTTGATTCCTATATGACGTACCTTTTAGTCGAGTCTTCCCCTTAGATTCCTATAAGACGTACCTTTTAGTTTAGTCATCTCCTTTGATTCCTATAAGACATACCTTTTAGTTGAGTCATTTCCTTTGATTCCTTGAAAACGTACCTTTTAGTCGAGACATTTCCCTTGATTCCTATAAGACGTACCTTTTAGTCGAGTCATCCCCTTTGATTCCTATAAAACGTACCTTTTAGTCGATTCATCCCCTTTGATACCTATAAAACGTACCTTTTAGTCGAGTCATCCCCATTGAAACCTATAAGACATACCTTTTAGTCGAGTCATCCCCTTTGATTCCTATAAGTCGTACCTTTTAGTCGAGTCATTTCCCTTTATTCCTACAAGATGTACCTTTTAGTCGAGTCATCCACTTTGATTCCTATAAGACGTACCTTTTAGTCGAGTCATCCCCTTTGATTCCTATTAAACGTACCTTTTAGTCGATTCATCCCCTTTGATACCTATAAGACGTACCTTTTAGTCGAGTCATCCCCTTTGATTCCTATAAGACGTACCTTTTAGTCGAGTCATTTCCTTTATTCCTACAAGACGTTCCTTTTAGTCGAGTCATCCACTTTGATTCCTATAAGACGTACCTTTTAGTCGAGTCATCCCCTTGGATTCCTATAAGACGTACCTTTTAGTCGAGTCATCCCCTTGGATTCCTATAAGACGTACCCTTTAGTCGAGTCATCCCCTTTGATTCCTCAAATATGTTCCTTTTAGTCGAGTCATTTCCCTTGATTCCTATAAGACGTACCTTTAAGTCGAGTCATCCCCTTTGATTCCTATAAGACGTACCTTTTAGTCGAGTCATCCCCTTTGATTCCAATAAGACGTACGTTTTAGTCGAGTCATCCTCTTTGACCCCTAAAAGACGTACCTTTTAGTCGAGTCATTTCCTTTGATTCCTATAAGACGTACCTTTTAGTCGAGTCATCCACTTTGACCCCTAGAAGACGTACCTTTTAGTCGAGTCGTCCCCTTTGATTCCTATAAGACGTACCTTTTAGTTGGGTCATTTCCTTTGATTCCTCGAAGACGTACCTTTTGGTCGAGCCATTTCCCTTGTTTCCTATAAGACGTATCTTTTAGTCGAGTCATCCCCTTTGATTCCTATAATACGTACCATTTAGTCGAGTCATCTCCTTTTATTCCTATAAGACGTACCTTTTAGTTGAGTCATTTCCTTTGATTCCTAGAAGACGTACTTTTTAGTCGAGCCATTTCACTTGATTCCTATAGGACGTACCTTTTAGTCGAGTCATCCCCTTTGATTCCTATAAGACATACCTTTTAGTTGAGTTATACCTCTTGATTCCTATAAGACGTACCTTTTAGTCGAATCATTCCCCCTTGACCCCTAGCAGACGTACCTTTTAGTCGAGTCATTCCTTTTGACCCCTAGAAGACGTACCTTTTAGTCGAGTCATTTCCTTTGATTCCTATAAGACGTATCTTTTAGTCGAGTCATCCCTTTTGATTCCTATAAGACATACCTTTTAGTCGAGTCATCCCCTTTGATTCCTATAAGACGTACCTTTTAGTCGAGTCATCCCCTTTAATTCTTATAAGACGTACCTTGTAGTCGAGTCATCCCCTTTGACCCCTGGAATACGTACCTTTTAGTCGAGTCATTCCCCATGATTCCTATATGACGTACCTTTTAGTCGAGTCATCCCCTTTGATTCCTCTAAGACGTATCTTTTAGTCGAGTCATCCCTTTTGATTCCTATAAGACATACCTTTTAGTCGAATCATCCCCTTTGATTACTATAAGACTTACCTTTTAGTCGAGTCAACTCCTTTTATTCCTATAAGACGTACCTTTTAGTCGAGTCATCCCCTTAGACCCCTAGAATACGTACCTTTTAGTCGAGTCATTTCCTTTGATTCCTATAAGACGTTCCTTTTAGTCGAGTCATCCCCTTTGATTCCTATAAGACGTACCTTTTAGTCGAGTCATCCCCTTTGATTCCTATAAGACGAATCTTTAAGTTGAGTCATTTCCTTTGATTCCTTGGAGACGTACATTTTAGTCGAGTCATTACTCTTGATTCCTATAAGACGTACCTTTTAGTCGAGTCTTCCCCTTAGATTCCTATAAGACGTACCTTTTAGTTGAGTCATCTCCTATGATTCCTATAAGACGTACCTTTTAGTTGAGTCATTTCCTTTGATTCCTTGAAAACGTACCATTTAGTCGAGTCATTTCCCTTGATTCCTATAAGACGTACCTTTTAGTCGAGTTATCCCCTTTGATTCCTATAAAACGTACCTTTTGGTCGAGTCATCCCCTTTGATACCTATAAGACGTACCTTTTAGTCGAGTCATCCCCTTTGATTCCTATAAGTCGTACCTTTTAGTCGAGTCATTTCCCTTTATTCCTACAAGACGTACCTTTTAGTCGAGTCATCCACTTTGATTCCTATAAGACGTACCTTTTAGTCGATTAATCCCCTTGGATTCCTATAAGACGTACCTTTTGGTCGAGTCATCCCCTTGGATTCCTATAAAACGTACCTTTTAGTCGAGTCATCCCCTTGGATTCCTAAAATATGTGCCTTTTAGTCGAGTCATTTCCCTTGATTCCAAAAAGACGTACCTTTTAGTCGAGTCATCCCCTTTGATTCCTATAAGACGTACCTTTTAGTCGAGTCATCCCCTTTGACCCCTAGAAGACGTACCTTTTAGTCGAGTCATTTCCATTGATTCCTATAAGACGTATCTTTTAGTCGAGTCATCCACTTTGACCCCTAGAAGACGAACCTTTTAGTCGAGTCATCCGCTTTGATTCCTATCAGACGTACCTTTTAGTTGAGTCATTTCCTTTGATTCCTTGAAGACGTACGTTTTAGTCGAGTCATTTCCCTTGATTCCTATAAGACGTATCTTTTAGTCGAGTCATCCCCTTTGATTCCTATAAGACGTACCTTTTAGTCGAGTCATCTCCTTTTATTCCTATAAGACGTACCTTTTAGTTGAGTCATTTCCTTTGATTCCTAGAAGACGTACTTTTGAGTCGAGCCATTTCACTTGATTCCTATAAGACGTACCTTTTAGTCGAGTCATCCCCTTTGATTCCTATAAGACGTACCTTTTAGTCGAGTCATCCCCTTTGATTCCTATTAGACATACCGTTTAGTCGAGTCATCCCATTTGATTCTAGAAGACGTATCTTTTAGTCGAGTCACTTCCCTTGATTCCTATAAGACGTACCTTTTAGTCGAGTCATCCCCTTTGATTCCTATAAGACGTACCTTTTAGTCGAGTCAACTCCTTTGATTCCTATAGGATGTACCTTTTAGTCGAGTCATCCCCTTAGACCCCTAGAATACGTACCTTTTAGTCGAGTCATTTCCTTTGATTCCTATAAGACGTTCCTTTTAGTCGAGTCATCCCCTTTGATTCCTATAAGACGTACCCTTTAGTCGAGTCATCCACTTTGATTCCTATAAGACGAATCTTTAAGTTGAGTCATTTCCTTTGATTCCTTGGAGGCGTACATTTTAGTCGAGTCATTACTCTTGATTCCTATAAGACGTACCTTTTAGTTGAGTCTTTCCCTTAGATTCCTATAAGACGTACCTTTTAGTTGAGTCAACTCCTTTGATTCCTATAAGACGTACCTTTTAGTCGAGTCATCCCCTTAGACCCCTAGAATACGTACCTTTTAGTCGAGTCATTTCCTTTGATTCCTATAAGACGTTCCTTTTAGTCGAGTCATCCCCTTTGATTCCTATAAGACGTACCTTTTAGTCGAGTCATCCCCTTTGATTCCTATAAGACGAATCTTTAAGTTGAGTCATTTCCTTTGATTCCTTGGAGACGTACATTTTAGTCGAGTCATTACTCTTGATTCCTATAAGACGTACCTTTTATTCGAGTCTTCCCCTTAGATTCCTATAAGACGTACCTTTTAGTTGAGTCATCTCCTATGATTCCTATAAGACGTACCTTTTAGTTGAGTCATTTCCTTTGATTCCTTGAAAACGTACCATTTAGTCGAGTCATTTCCCTTGATTCCTATAAGACGTACCTTTTAGTCGAGTTATCCCCTTTGATTCCTATAAAACGTACCTTTTGGTCGAGTCATCCCCTTTGATACCTATAAGACGTACCTTTTAGTCGAGTCATCCCCTTTGATTCCTATAAGTCGTACCTTTTAGTCGAGTCATTTCCCTTTATTCCTACAAGACGTACCTTTTAGTCGAGTCATCCACTTTGATTCCTATAAGACGTACCTTTTAGTCGATTAATCCCCTTGGATTCCTATAAGACGTACCTTTTGGTCGAGTCATCCCCTTGGATTCCTATAAAACGTACCTTTTAGTCGAGTCATCCCCTTGGATTCCTAAAATATGTGCCTTTTAGTCGAGTCATTTCCCTTGATTCCAAAAAGACGTACCTTTTAGTCGAGTCATCCCCTTTGATTCCTATAAGACGTACCTTTTAGTCGAGTCATCCCCTTTGACCCCTAGAAGACGTACCTTTTAGTCGAGTCATTTCCATTGATTCCTATAAGACGTATCTTTTAGTCGAGTCATCCACTTTGACCCCTAGAAGACGAACCTTTTAGTCGAGTCATCCGCTTTGATTCCTATCAGACGTACCTTTTAGTTGAGTCATTTCCTTTGATTCCTTGAAGACGTACGTTTTAGTCGAGTCATTTCCCTTGATTCCTATAAGACGTATCTTTTAGTCGAGTCATCCCCTTTGATTCCTATAAGACGTACCTTTTAGTCGAGTCATCTCCTTTTATTCCTATAAGACGTACCTTTTAGTTGAGTCATTTCCTTTGATTCCTAGAAGACGTACTTTTGAGTCGAGCCATTTCACTTGATTCCTATAAGACGTACCTTTTAGTCGAGTCATCCCCTTTGATTCCTATAAGACGTACCTTTTAGTCGAGTCATCCCCTTTGATTCCTATTAGACATACCGTTTAGTCGAGTCATCCCATTTGATTCTAGAAGACGTATCTTTTAGTCGAGTCACTTCCCTTGATTCCTATAAGACGTACCTTTTAGTCGAGTCATCCCCTTTGATTCCTATAAGACGTACCTTTTAGTCGAGTCAACTCCTTTGATTCCTATAGGATGTACCTTTTAGTCGAGTCATCCCCTTAGACCCCTAGAATACGTACCTTTTAGTCGAGTCATTTCCTTTGATTCCTATAAGACGTTCCTTTTAGTCGAGTCATCCCCTTTGATTCCTATAAGACGTACCCTTTAGTCGAGTCATCCACTTTGATTCCTATAAGACGAATCTTTAAGTTGAGTCATTTCCTTTGATTCCTTGGAGGCGTACATTTTAGTCGAGTCATTACTCTTGATTCCTATAAGACGTACCTTTTAGTTGAGTCTTTCCCTTAGATTCCTATAAGACGTACCTTTTAGTTGAGTCAACTCCTTTGATTCCTATAAGACGTACCTTTTAGTCGAGTCATCCCCTTAGACCCCTAGAATACGTACCTTTTAGTCGAGTCATTTCCTTTGATTCCTATAAGACGTTCCTTTTAGTCGAGTCATCCCCTTTGATTCCTATAAGACGTACCTTTTAGTCGAGTCATCCCCTTTGATTCCTATAAGACGAATCTTTAAGTTGAGTCATTTCCTTTGATTCCTTGGAGACGTACATTTTAGTCGAGTCATTACTCTTGATTCCTATAAGACGTACCTTTTATTCGAGTCTTCCCCTTAGATTCCTATAAGACGTACCTTTTAGTTGAGTCATCTCCTATGATTCCTATAAGACGTACCTTTTAGTTGAGTCATTTCCTTTGATTCCTTGAAAACGTACCATTTAGTCGAGTCATTTCCCTTGATTCCTATAAGACGTACCTTTTAGTCGAGTTATCCCCTTTGATTCCTATAAAACGTACCTTTTGGTCGAGTCATCCCCTTTGATACCTATAAGACGTACCTTTTAGTCGAGTCATCCCCTTTGATTCCTATAAGTCGTACCTTTTAGTCGAGTCATTTCCCTTTATTCCTACAAGACGTACCTTTTAGTCGAGTCATCCACTTTGATTCCTATAAGACGTACCTTTTAGTCGATTAATCCCCTTGGATTCCTATAAGACGTACCTTTTGGTCGAGTCATCCCCTTGGATTCCTATAAAACGTACCTTTTAGTCGAGTCATCCCCTTGGATTCCTAAAATATGTGCCTTTTAGTCGAGTCATTTCCCTTGATTCCAAAAAGACGTACCTTTTAGTCGAGTCATCCCCTTTGATTCCTATAAGACGTACCTTTTAGTCGAGTCATCCCCTTTGACCCCTAGAAGACGTACCTTTTTATCGAGTCATTTCCATTGATTCCTATAAGACGTATCTTTTAGTCGAGTCATCCACTTTGACCCCTAGAAGACGAACCTTTTAGTCGAGTCATCCGCTTTGATTCCTATCAGACGTACCTTTTAGTTGAGTCATTTCCTTTGATTCCTTGAAGACGTACGTTTTAGTCGAGTCATTTCCCTTGATTCCTATAAGACGTATCTTTTAGTCGAGTCATCCCCTTTGATTCCTATAAGACGTACCTTTTAGTCGAGTCATCTCCTTTTATTCCTATAAGACGTACCTTTTAGTTGAGTCATTTCCTTTGATTCCTAGAAGACGTACTTTTGAGTCGAGCCATTTCACTTGATTCCTATAAGACGTACCTTTTAGTCGAGTCATCCCCTTTGATTCCTATAAGACGTACCTTTTAGTCGAGTCATCCCCTTTGATTCCTATTAGACATACCGTTTAGTCGAGTCATCCCATTTGATTCTAGAAGACGTATCTTTTAGTCGAGTCACTTCCCTTGATTCCTATAAGACGTACCTTTTAGTCGAGTCATCCCCTTTGATTCCTATAAGACGTACATTTTAGTCGAGTCAACTCCTTTGATTCCTATAAGATGTACCTTTTAGTCGAGTCATCCCCTTAGACCCCTAGAATACGTACCTTTTAGTCGAGTCATTTCCTTTGATTCCTATAAGACGTTCCTTTTAGTCGAGTCATCCCCTTTGATTCCTATAAGACGTACCCTTTAGTCGAGTCATCCACTTTGATTCCTATAAGACGAATCTTTAAGTTGAGTCATTTCCTTTGATTCCTTGGAGGCGTACATTTTAGTCGAGTCGTTACTCTTGATTCCTATAAGACGTACCTTTTAGTCGAGTCTTTCCCTTAGATTCCTATAAGACGTACCTTTTAGTTGAGTCATCTCCTATGATTCCTATAAGACGTACCTTTTAGTTGAGTCATTTCCTTTGATTCCTTGAAAACGTACCTTTTAGTCGAGTCATTTCCCTTGATTCCTATAAGACGTACCTTTTAGTCGAGTCATCCCCTTTGATTCCTATAAAACGTACCTTTTGGTCGAGTCATCCCCTTTGATACCTATAAGACGTACCTTTTAGTCAAGTCATCCCCTTTGATTCCTATAAGTCGTACCTTTTAGTCGAGTCATTTCCCTTTATTCCTACAAGACGTACCTTTTAGTCGAGTCATCCACTTTGATTCCTATAAGACGTACCTTTTACTCGATTAATCCCCTTGGATTCCTATAAGACGTACCTTTTGGTCGAGTCATCCCCTTGGATTCATAAAATATGTGCCTTTTAGTCTAGTCATCCCCTTGGATTCATAAAATACGTACCTTTTAGTCGATTCATCCCCTTTGATACCTATAAAACGTACCTTTTAGTCGAGTCATCCCCTTTGATACCTATAAGACGTACCTTTTAGTCGAGTCATCCCCTTTGATTCCTATAAGACGTACCTTATTGTTGAGTCATTTCCTTTGATTCCTAGAAGACGTACCTTTTAGTCGAGTCATTTCCCTTGATTCCTATAAGACCTACCTTTTAGTCGAGTCATCCCCTTTGATTTCTATAAGACGTACCTTTTAGTCGAGTCATCTCCTTTGATTCCTATAAGATGTACCTTTTAGTTGAGTCATTTCCTTTGATTCCTTGAAGACCTACCTTTTAGTCGAGTCATTTCACTTCATTCCTATAAGACGTACCTTTTAGTCGAGTCTTCCCCTTTGATTCCTAAAAGACGTTCCTTTTAGTCGAGTCATCCCCTTTGATTCCTATAAGACGTACCATTTAGTTGAGTCATCCTATTTGATTCCTAGAAGACGTACCTTGTAGTCGAGTCATTTCCCTTGATTCCTATAAGACGTACCTTTTAGTCGAGTCATCCCCTTTGATTCCTGTAAGACGTACTTTTTAGTCGAGTCATCCCTTTTGATTCCTATATGACGTACCTATTAGTCGAGTCATCTCCTTTGATTCCTCGAAGACGTACCTTTAAGTCGAGTCATTTCCCTTGATTCCTTTAAGACGTACCTTTTAGTCGAGTCAATCCCTTTGATTCCAATAAGACGTACCTTTTAGTCTAGTCATCCCCTTTGATTCCTATAAGACATACCTTTTAGTCGAGTTATACCTCTTTATTCCTATAAGACGTACCTTTTAGTCGAATCATTCCCCCTTGACCCCTAGCAGACGTACCTTTTAGTCGAGTCATCCCTTTTGAACCCTAGAAGACGTACCTTTTAGTCGAGTCATTTCCTTTGATTCCTATAAGACGGATCTTTTAGTCGAGTCATCCCTTTTCATTCCTATAAGACATACCTTTTAGTCGAGTCATCCCCTTTGATTCCTATAAGACGTACCTTTTAGTCGAGTCATCTCCTTTGATTCCTATAAGACGTACCTTTTAGTCGAGTCATCCCCTTTGACCCCTAGAAGACGTACCTTTTAGTCGAGTCATTTCCTTTGATTCCTATATGACCTTCCTTTTAGTCGAGTCATCCCCTTTGATTCCTATAAGACGTAACTTTTAGTCGAGTCATCCCCTTTGATTCCTATAAGACGTATCTTTAAGTTGAGTCATTTCCGTTGATTCCTTGGAGACGTACATTTTAGTCGAGTCATTTCTCTTGATTCCTATAAGACGTACCTTTTAGTATCGTCTTCCCCTTAGATTCCTATAAGACGTACCTTTTAGTTGAGTCATCTTCTTTGATTCCTATAAGACGTACCTTTTAGTTGAGTCATTTCCTTTGATTACTTGAAAACGTACCTTTTAGTCGAGTCATTTCCCTTAATTCCTATAAGACGTACCTTTTAGTCGAGTCATCCCCTTTGATTCCTATAAAACGTACCTTTTAGTCGATTCATCCCCTTTGATACCTTTAAGACGTACCTTTTAGTCGAGTCATCCCCTTTGATTCCTATAAGACGTACCTTTTAGTCGAGTCATTTCCTTTATTCCTACAAGACGTACCTTTTAGTCGAGTCATCCACTTTGATTCTTATAAGACGTACCTTTTAGTCGAGTCATCCCCTTGGATTCCTATAATACGTACCTTTTGGTCGAGTCATCCCCTTGAATTCCTATAAGACGTACCTTTTAGTCGAGTCATCCCCTTTGATTCCTAAAATATATGCCTTTTAGTCGAGTCATTTCCCTTGATTCCTAAAATATGTGCCTTTTAGTCGAGTCATCCCCTTTGATTCCTATAAGACGTACCTTTTAGTCGAGTCATCCCCTTTGATTCCTATAAGACGTACGTTTTAGTCGAGTCATCCCCTTTGACCCCAAGAAGACGTACCTTTTAGTCGAGTCATTTCCTTTGATTCCTATAAGACGTACCTTTTAGTCGAGTCATCCACTTTGACCCCTAGAAGACGTACCTTTTAG
Organism: Capsicum pubescens; assembly: GCA_030864215.1. NCBI lineage: Eukaryota > Viridiplantae > Streptophyta > Magnoliopsida > Solanales > Solanaceae > Capsicum > Capsicum pubescens. Next base: position 294,250,800 of record CM061545.1, on the reverse strand, counting down.
TCGAGTCATCCCCTTTGATTCCTATATCACGTACCTTTTAGTTGAGTCATTTCCTTTGATTCCTTGAAAACGTACCTTTTAGTCGAGTCATTTCCCTTGATTCCTATAAGACGTATCTTTTAGTCGAGTCATCCCCTTTGATTCCTATAAGACGTACCTTTTAGTCGAGTCATTTCCTTTGATTCCTAGAAGACGTACTTTTGAGTCGAGCCATTTCACTTGATTCCTATAAGACGTACCTTTTAGTCGAGTCATCCCCTTTGATTCCTATAAGACGAACATTTTAGTCGAGTCATCCCTTTGATTCCTATAAGACGTCCCTTTTAGTCGAGTCATCCCATTTGATTCCTAGAAGACGTATCTTTTAGTCGAGTCATTTCCCTTGATTCCTATAAGACGTACCTTTTAGTCTAGTCATCCCCTTTGATTCCTATAAGACGTACCTTTTAGTCGAGTCATTCCCTTTGATTCCAATAAGACGTACCGTTTAGTCGAGTCATCCCCTTTGATTCCTATAAGACATACCATTTAGTAGAGTTATACCTCTTGATTCCTATAAGACGTACCTTTTAGTCGAATCATTCCCCCTTGACCCCTAGCAGACGCACCTTTTAGTCGAGTCATCCCCTTTGACCCCTAGAAGACGTACCTTTTAGTCGAGTCATTTCCCTTGATTCCTATAAAACGTACCTTATTGTTGAGTCATTTCCTTTGATTCCTAGAAGACGTACCTTTTAGTCGAGTCATTTCCCTTGATTCCTATAAGACCTACCTTTTAGTCGAGTCATCCCCTTTGATTCCTATAAGACGTACCTTTTAGTCGAGTCATCTCCTTTGATTCCTATAAAACGTACCTTTTAGTTGGGTCATTTCCTTTGATTCCTTGAAGACGTACCTTTTAGTCGAGTCATTTCACTTCATTCCTATAAGATGTACCTTTTAGTCGAGTCTTCCCCTTTGATTCCTATAAGACGTACCTTTTTGTCGAGTCATCCCCTTTGATTCCTATTAGACGTACCTTTTAGTCGAGTCATCCCATTTGATTCCTAGATGACGTACCTTTTAGTCGAGTCATTTCCCTTGATTCCTATAAGACGTACCTTTTAGTCGAGTCATCCCCTTTGATTCCTATAAGACGTACTTTTCAGTCGAGTCGTCCCTTTTGATTCCTATATGACATACCTTTTAGTCGAGTCATCCCCTTTGATTCCTAGAAGACATACCTTTAAGTCGAGTCATTTCCCTTGATTCCTTTAAGACGTACCTTTTAGTCGAGTCATTCCCTTTTATTCCAATAAGACGTACCTTTTAGTCGAGTCATCCCCTTTGATTCCTATAAGACATACCTTTTAGTTGAGTTATACCTCTTAATTCCTATAAGACGTACCTTTTAGTCGAATCATTCCCCCATGACCCCTAGCGGACGTACCTTTTAGTCGAGTCATCCCTTTTGACCCCTAGAAGACGTACCTTTTAGTCGATTCATTTCCTTTGATTCCTATAAGACGGATCTTTTAGTCGAGTCATCCCTTTTGATTCCTATAAGACATACCTTTTAGTCGAGTCATCCCCTTTGATTCCTATAAGACGTACCTTTTAGTCGAGTCATCCCCTTTAATTCTTATAAGACGTACCTTGTAGTCGAGTCATCCCCTTCGACCCCTGGAATACGTACCTTTTAGTCGAGTCATTCCCCATGATTCCTATATGACGTACCTTTTAGTCGAGTCATCCCCTTTGATTCCTATAAGACGTATCTTTTAGTCGAGTCATCCCTTTTTATTCCTATAAGACATACCTTTTAGTCGAGTCATCCCCTTTGATTCCTATAAGACGTATCTTTTAGTCGAGTCAACTCCTTTGATTCCTATAAGACGTACCTTTTAGTCGAGTCATCCCCTTAGACCCCTAGAATACGTACCTTTTAGTCGAGTCATTTCCTTTGATTCCTATAAGACGTTCCTTTTAGTCGAGTCATCCCCTTTGATTCCTATAAGACGTACCTTTTAGTCGAGTCATCCCCTTTGATTCCTATAAGACGTATCTTTTAGTTGAGTCATTTCCTTTTATTCCTTGGAGACGTACATTTTAGTCGAGTCATTTCTCTTGATTCCTATAAGACGTACCTTTTAGTCGAGTCTTCCCCTTAGATTCCTATAAGATGTACCTTTTAGTTGAGTCATCTCCTATGATTCCTATAAGACGTACCTTTTAGTTGAGTTATTTCCTTTGATTCCTTAAAAACGTACCTTTTAGTCGAGTCATTTCCCTTGATTCCTATAAGACGTACCTTTTAGTCGAGTCATCCCCTTTGATTCCTATAAAACGTACCTTTTAGTCGAGTCATCCCCTTTGATACCTATAAGACGTACCTTTTAGTCGAGTCATCCCCATTGATTCCTTGAAGACGTACCGTTTAGTCGAGTCATTTCACTTCATTCCTATAAGACGTACCTTTTAGTTGAGTCTTCCCCTTTGATTCCTATAAGACGTACCTTTTAGTCGAGTCATCCCCTTTGATTCCTATAAGACGTACCTTTTAGTCGAGTCATCCCATTTGATTCCTAGAAGACGTATCTTTTAGTCAAGTCATTTCCCTTTATTCCTATAAGACGTACCTTTTAGTCGAGTCATCCCCTTTGATTCCTATAAGACATACTTTTTAGTCGAGTCATCCCTTTAGATTCCTATAAGATGTACCTTTTAGTCGAGTCATCACCTTTGATTCCTCGAAGACGTACCTTTAAGTCGAATCATTTCCCTTGATTCCTTTAAGATGTATCTTTTAGTCAAGTCATTCCATTTGATTCCAATAAGACGTACCTTTTAGTCGAGTCATCCCCTTTGATTCCTATAAGACATACCTTTTAGTCGAGTTATAGCTCTTGATTCCTATAAGACGTACCTTTTAGTTGAGTCATTTCCTTTGATTCCTTGAAGACGTACCTTTTAGTCGAGTCATTTCCCTTGATTCCTATAAGACGTATCTTTTAGTCGAGTCATCCCCTTTGATTCCTATAAGACGTACCTTTTAGTCGAGTCATCTCCTTTTATTCCTATAAGACGTACCTTTTAGTTGATTCATTTCCTTTGATTCCTAGAAGACCTACTTTTGAGTCGAGCCATTTCACTTGATTCCTATAAGACGTACCTTTTAGTCGAGTCATCCCCTTTGATTCCTATAAGACGTACCTTTTAGTCGAGTCATCCCCTTTGATTCCTATTAGACGTACCTTTTAGTCGAGTCATCCCATTTGATTCTAGAAGACGTATCTTTTAGTCGAGTCATTTCCCTTGATTCCTATAAGACGTACCTTTTAGTCGAGTCATGCCCTTTGATTCCTATAAGACGTACCTTTTAGTCGAGTCATTCCCTTTGATTCCAATAAGATTTACCTTTTAGTCGAGTCATCCCCTTTGATTCCTATAAGACATACCTTTTAGTCGAGTTATACCTCTTGATTCCTATAAGACGTACCTTTTAGTCGAATCATTCCCCCTTGACCCCTAGCAGACGTACCTTTTAGTCGAGTCATCCCCTTTGACCCCTAGAAGACGTACCTTTTAGTCAAGTCATTTTCCTTGATTCCTAGAAGACGTACCTTATTGCTGAGTCATTTTCTTTGATTCTTAGATGACATACCTTTTAGTCGAGTCATTTCCCTTGATTCCTATAAGACGTACCTTTTAGTCGAGTCATCCCCTTTGATTCCTATAAGACGTACCTTTTAGTCGAGTCATCTCCTTTGATTCCTTGAAGACGTACCTTTTAGTCGAGTCATTTCACTTCATTCCTATAAGACGTACCTTTTAGTCGAGTCTTCCCCTTTGATTCCTATAAGACGTACCTTTTAGTCGAGTCATCCCCTTTGATTCCTATAAGACGTACCTTTTAGTCGAGTCATCCCATTTGATTCCTAGAAGACGTACCTTTTAGTCAAGTCATTTCCCTTGATTCCTATAAGACGTACCTTTTAGTCGAGTCATCCCCTTTGATTCCTATAAGACGTAGTTTTTAGTCGAGTCATCCCTTTAGATTCCTATAAGACGTACCTTTTAGTCGATTCATCACCTTTGATTCCTCGAAGACGTACCTTTAAGTCGAATCATTTCCCTTGATTCCTTTAAGACGTATCTTTTAGTCAAGTCATTCCATTTGATTCCAATAAGACGTACCTTTTAGTCCAGTCATCCCCTTTGATTCCTATAAGACATACCTTTTAGTCGAGTTATAGCTCTTGATTCCTATAAGACGTACCTTTTAGTCGAATCATTCCCCCTTGACCCCTAGCAGACGTACCTTTTAGTCGAGTCATCCCCTTTGACCCTTAGAAGACGTACCTTTTAGTAGAGTCATTTCCTTTGATTCCTATAAGACGGATCTTTTAATCGAGTCATCCCTTTTGATTCCTATAAGACATACCTTTTAGTCGAGTCATCCACTTTGATTCCTATTAGACGTACCTTTTAGTCGAGTCATCCCCTTTAATTCTTATAAGACGTACCTTGTAGTCGAGTCATCCCCTTTGACCCCTGGAATACGTACCTTTTAGTCGAGTCATTCCCCTTGATTCCTATATGACGTACCTTTTAGTCGAGTCATCCCCTTTGATTCCTGTAAGACGTATATTTTAGTCGAGTCATCCCTTTTGATTCCTATAAGACATACCTTTTAGTCGAGTCATCCCCTTTGATTCCTATAAGACGTACCTTTTAGTCGAGTAATCTCCTTTGATTCCTATAAGACGTACCTTTTAGTCAAGTCATCCCCTTTGACCCCTAGAAGACGTACCTTTTAGTCAAGTCATTTTCCTTGATTCCTATAAGACGTACCTTATTGTTGAGTCATTTTCTTTGATTCCTAGAAGACATACCTTTTAGTCGAGTCATTTCCCTTGATTCCTATAATACGTACCTTTTAGTCGAGTCATCACCTTTGATTCCTATAAAACGTTCCTTTTAGTCGAGTCATCCCCTTTGATACCTATAAGACGTACCTTTTAGTCGAGTCATCCCCTTTGATTCCTATAAGACGTACCTTTTAGTCGAGTCATTTCCCTTTATTCCTACAAGACGTATCTTTTAGTCGAGTCATCCACTTTGATTCCTATTAGACGTACCTTTTAGTCGAGTCATCCCCTTTAATTCTTATAAGACGTACCTTGTAGTCGAGTCATCCCCTTTGACCCCTGGAATACGTACCTTTTAGTCGAGTCATTCCCCTTGATTCCTATATGACGTACCTTTTAGTCGAGTCATCCCCTTTGATTCCTGTAAGACGTATATTTTAGTCGAGTCATCCCTTTTGATTCCTATAAGACATACCTTTTAGTCGAGTCATCCCCTTTGATTCCTATAAGACGTACCTTTTAGTCGAGTCATCTCCTTTGATTCCTATAAGACGTACCTTTTAGTCAAGTCATCCCCTTTGACCCCTAGAAGACGTACCTTTTAGTCAAGTCATTTTCCTTGATTCCTATAAGACGTACCTTATTGTTGAGTCATTTTCTTTGATTCCTAGAAGACATACCTTTTAGTCGAGTCATTTCCCTTGATTCCTATAAGACGTACCTTTTAGTCGAGTCATCACCTTTGATTCCTATAAAACGTTCCTTTTAGTCGAGTCATCCCCTTTGATACCTATAAGACGTACCTTTTAGTCGAGTCATCCCCTTTGATTCCTATAAGACGTACCTTTTAGTCGAGTCATTTCCCTTTATTCCTACAAGACGTATCTTTTAGTCGAGTCATCCACTTTGATTTCTATAAGACGTACCTTTTAGTCGAGTCATCCCCTTTGAGTTCTATAATACGTACCTTTTAGTCGAGTCATCCCCTTTGATTCCTATAAGACGTACCTTTTATTCGAGTCATTCCCCTTGACCCCTAGAAGACGTACCTTGTAGTCGAGTCATCCCCTTTGATTCCTATAAGATGTACGTTTTAGTCGAGTCATCCCCCTTGACCCCTAGAAGACGTACCTTTTAGTCGAGTCATTTCCTTTAATTCCTATAAGACGTACCTTTTAGTCGAGTCATCCCCTTTGATTCCTATAAGACGTACCTTTTAGTCGAGTCATCCCCATTGATTTCTATTAGATGTACCTTTTAGTCGAGTCATCCCATTTGATTCTAGAAGACGTATCTTTTAGTCGAGTCATTTCCCTTGATTCCTATAAGACGTACCTTTTAGTCGAGTCATCCCCTTTGATTCCTATAGTCATACCCTTTGATTCCAATAAGACGTACCTTTTAGTCGATTCATCCCCTTTGATTCCTATAAGACATACCTTTTAGTCCAGTTATACCTCTTGATTCCTATAAGACGTACCTTTTAGTCGAATCATTCCCCCTTGACCCCTAGCAGACGTACCTTTTAGTTGAGTCTTCCCCTTTGATTCCTATAAGACGTACCTTTTAGTCGAGTCATCCCCTTTGATTCCTATAAGACGTACCTTTTAGTCGAGTCATCCCATATGATTCCTAGAAGACGTATCTTTTAGTCAAGTCATTTCCCTTTATTCCTATAAGACGTACCTTTTAGTCGAGTCATCCCCTTTGATTCCTATATGACATACTTTTTAGTCGAGTCATCCCTTTAGATTCCTATAAGATGTACCTTTTAGTCGAGTCATCACCTTTGATTCCTCGAAGACGTACCTTTAAGTCGAATCATTTCCCTTGATTCCTTTAAGATGTATCTTTTAGTCAAGTCATTCCATTTGATTCCAATAAGACGTACCTTTTAGTCGAGTCATCCCCTTAGATTCCTATAAGACATACCTTTTAGTCGAGTTATAGCTCTTGATTCCTATAAGACGTACCTTTTAGTTGAGTCATTTCCTTTGATTCCTTGAAGACGTACCTTTTAGTCGAGTCATTTCCCTTGATTCCTATAAGACGTATCTTTTAGTCGAGTCATCCCCTTTGATTCCTATAAGACGTACCTTTTAGTCGAGTCATCTCCTTTTATTCCTATAAGACGTACCTTTTAGTTGATTCATTTCCTTTGATTCCTAGAAGACCTACTTTTGAGTCGAGCCATTTCACTTGATTCCTATAAGACGTACCTTTTAGTCGAGTCATCCCCTTTGATTCCTATAAGACGTACCTTTTAGTCGAGTCATCCCCTTTGATTCCTATTAGACGTACCTTTTAGTCGAGTCATCCCATTTGATTCTAGAAGACGTATCTTTTAGTCGAGTCATTTCCCTTGATTCCTATAAGACGTACCTTTTAGTCGAGTCATGCCCTTTGATTCCTATAAGACGTACCTTTTAGTCGAGTCATTCCCTTTGATTCCAATAAGATTTACCTTTTAGTCGAGTCATCCCCTTTGATTCCTATAAGACATACCTTTTAGTCGAGTTATACCTCTTGATTCCTATAAGACGTACCTTTTAGTCGAATCATTCCCCCTTGACCCCTAGCAGACGTACCTTTTAGTCGAGTCATCCCCTTTGACCCCTAGAAGACGTACCTTTTAGTCAAGTCATTTTCCTTGATTCCTAGAAGACGTACCTTATTGCTGAGTCATTTTCTTTGATTCTTAGATGACATACCTTTTAGTCGAGTCATTTCCCTTGATTCCTATAAGACGTACCTTTTAGTCGAGTCATCCCCTTTGATTCCTATAAGACGTACCTTTTAGTCGAGTCATCTCCTTTGATTCCTTGAAGACGTACCTTTTAGTCGAGTCATTTCACTTCATTCCTATAAGACGTACCTTTTAGTCGAGTCTTCCCCTTTGATTCCTATAAGACGTACCTTTTAGTCGAGTCATCCCCTTTGATTCCTATAAGACGTACCTTTTAGTCGAGTCATCCCATTTGATTCCTAGAAGACGTACCTTTTAGTCAAGTCATTTCCCTTGATTCCTATAAGACGTACCTTTTAGTCGAGTCATCCCCTTTGATTCCTATAAGACGTAGTTTTTAGTCGAGTCATCCCTTTAGATTCCTATAAGACGTACCTTTTAGTCGATTCATCACCTTTGATTCCTCGAAGACGTACCTTTAAGTCGAATCATTTCCCTTGATTCCTTTAAGCCGTATCTTTTAGTCAAGTCATTCCATTTGATTCCAATAAGACGTACCTTTTAGTCCAGTCATCCCCTTTGATTCCTATAAGACATACCTTTTAGTCGAGTTATAGCTCTTGATTCCTATAAGACGTACCTTTTAGTCGAATCATTCCCCCTTGACCCCTAGCAGACGTACCTTTTAGTCGAGTCATCCCCTTTGACCCTTAGAAGACGTACCTTTTAGTAGAGTCATTTCCTTTGATTCCTATAAGACGGATCTTTTAATCGAGTCATCCCTTTTGATTCCTATAAGACATACCTTTTAGTCGAGTCATCCACTTTGATTCCTATTAGACGTACCTTTTAGTCGAGTCATCCCCTTTAATTCTTATAAGACGTACCTTGTAGTCGAGTCATCCCCTTTGACCCCTGGAATACGTACCTTTTAGTCGAGTCATTCCCCTTGATTCCTATATGACGTACCTTTTAGTCGAGTCATCCCCTTTGATTCCTATAAGACGTATATTTTAGTCGAGTCATCCCTTTTGATTCCTATAAGACATACCTTTTAGTCGAGTCATCCCCTTTGATTCCTATAAGACGTACCTTTTAGTCGAGTCATCTCCTTTGATTCCTATAAGACGTACCTTTTAGTCAAGTCATCCCCTTTGACCCCTAGAAGACGTACCTTTTAGTCAAGTCATTTTCCTTGATTCCTATAAGACGTACCTTATTGTTGAGTCATTTTCTTTGATTCCTAGAAGATATACCTTTTAGTCGAGTCATTTCCCTTGATTCCTATAATACGTACCTTTTAGTCGAGTCATCACCTTTGATTCCTATAAAACGTTCCTTTTAGTCGAGTCATCCCCTTTGATACCTATAAGACGTACCTTTTAGTCGAGTCATCCCCTTTGATTCCTATAAGACGTACCTTTTAGTCGAGTCATTTCCCTTTATTCCTACAAGACGTATCTTTTAGTCGAGTCATCCACTTTGATTCCTATTAGACGTACCTTTTAGTCGAGTCATCCCCTTTAATTCTTATAAGACGTACCTTGTAGTCGAGTCATCCCCTTTGACCCCTGGAATACGTACCTTTTAGTCGAGTCATTCCCCTTGATTCCTATATGACGTACCTTTTAGTCGAGTCATCCCCTTTGATTCCTGTAAGACGTATATTTTAGTCGAGTCATCCCTTTTGATTCCTATAAGACATACCTTTTAGTCGAGTCATCCCCTTTGATTCCTATAAGACGTACCTTTTAGTCGAGTCATCTCCTTTGATTCCTATAAGACGTACCTTTTAGTCAAGTCATCCCCTTTGACCCCTAGAAGACGTACCTTTTAGTCAAGTCATTTTCCTTGATTCCTATAAGACGTACCTTATTGTTGAGTCATTTTCTTTGATTCCTAGAAGACATACCTTTTAGTCGAGTCATTTCCCTTGATTCCTATAAGACGTACCTTTTAGTCGAGTCATCACCTTTGATTCCTATAAAACGTTCCTTTTAGTCGAGTCATCCCCTTTGATACCTATAAGACGTACCTTTTAGTCGAGTCATCCCCTTTGATTCCTATAAGACGTACCTTTTAGTCGAGTCATTTCCCTTTATTCCTACAAGACGTATCTTTTAGTCGAGTCATCCACTTTGATTTCTATAAGACGTACCTTTTAGTCGAGTCATCCCCTTTGAGTTCTATAATACGTACCTTTTAGTCGAGTCATCCCCTTTGATTCCTATAAGACGTACCTTTTATTCGAGTCATTCCCCTTGACCCCTAGAAGACGTACCTTGTAGTCGAGTCATCCCCTTTGATTCCTATAAGATGTACGTTTTAGTCGAGTCATCCCCCTTGACCCCTAGAAGACGTACCTTTTAGTCAAGTCATTTCCTTTAATTCCTATAAGACGTACCTTTTAGTCGAGTCATCCCCTTTGATTCCTATAAGACGTACCTTTTAGTCGAGTCATCCCCATTGATTTCTATTAGATGTACCTTTTAGTCGAGTCATCCCATTTGATTCTAGAAGACGTATCTTTTAGTCAAGTCATTTCCCTTGATTCCTATAAGACGTACCTTTTAGTCGAGTCATCCCCTTTGATTCCTATAGTCATTCCCTTTGATTCCAATAAGACGTACCTTTTAGTCGATTCATCCCCTTTGATTCCTATAATACATACCTTTTAGTCCAGTTATACCTCTTGATTCCTATAAGACGTACCTTTTAGTCGAATCATTCCCCCTTGACCCCTAGCAGACGTACCTTTTAGTCGAGTCATCCCCTTTGACCCCTAGAAGACGTACCTTTTAGTCAAGTCATTTTCCTTGATTCCTATAAGACGTACCTTATTGTTGAGTCATTTTCTTTGATTCCTAAAAGACATAACTTTTAGTCGAGTCATTTCCCTTGATTCCTATAAGACGTACCTTTTAGTCGAGTCATCCCCTTTGATTCCTATAAGACGTACCTTTTAGTTAAGTCAATTCCATTGATTCCTTGAAGACGTACCTTTTAGTCGAGTCATTTCACTTCATTCCTATAAGACGTACCTTTTAGTCGAGTCTTCCCCTTTGATACCTATAAGACGTACCTTTTAGTCGAGTCATCCCCTTTGATTCCTATAAGACGTACCTTTTAGTCGAGTCATCCCATTTGATTCCTAGCAGACGTACCTTTTAGTCGAGTCATTTCCCTTGATTCCTATAAGACGTACCTTTTAGTCGAGTCATCCCCTTTGATTCCTATAAGACGTACTTTTTAGTCGAGTCATCCCTTTAGATTCCTATAAGACGTACCTTTTAGTCGAGTCATCACCTTTGATTCCTCGAAGACGTACCTTTAAGTCGAATCATTTCCCTTGATTCCTTTAAGACGTATCTTTTAGTCAAGTCATTCCATTTGATTCCAATAAGACGTACCTTTTAGTCGAGTCATCCCTTTTGATTCCTATAAGACATACCTTTTAGTCGAGTTATAGCTCTTGATTCCTATAAGACGTACCTTTTAGTCGAATCATTCCCCCTTAGCCCCTAGCAGACGTACCTTTTAGTCGAGTCATCCTCTTTGACCCTTAGAAGACGTACCTTTTAGTAGAGTAATTTCATTTGATTCCTATAAGACGGATCTTTTAATCGAGTCATCCCTTTTGATTCCTATAAGACATACCTTTTAGTCGAGTCATCCCCTTTGATTCCTATAAGACGTACCTTTTAGTCGAGTCATCCCCTTTAATTCTTATAAGACGTACCTTGTAGTCGAGTCATCCCCTTTGACCCCTGGAATACGTACCTTTTAGTCGAGTCATTCCCCTTGATTCCTATATGACGTACCTATTAGTCGAGTCATCCCCTTTGATTCCTGTAAGACGTATATTTTAGTCGAGTCATCCCTTTTGATTCCTATAAGACGTACCTTTTAGTCGAGTCATCCCCTTTGATTCCTATAAGACGTACCTTTTAGTCGAGTCATCTCCTTTGATTCCTATAAGACGTACCTTTTAGTCGAGTCATCCCCTTTGACCCCTAGAATACGTACCTTTTAATCGAGTCATTTCCTTTGATTCCTATAAGACGTTCCTTTTAGTCGAGTCATCCCCTTTGATTCCTATGGGACGTATCTTTAAGTGTAGTCATTTCCTTTTATTCCTTGGAGACGTACATTTTAGTCGAGTCATTTCACTTGATTCCTATAAGACGTACCTTTTAGTCGAGTCTTCCCCTTAGATTCCTATAAGACGTACCGTTTAGTTGAGTCAGCTCCTTTGATTCCTATAAGACGTACATTTTAGTCGAGTCATCCCCATTAATTCCTATAAGACGTACCTTTTAGTCGAGTCATCCCCTTTGATTCCTATGGGACGTATCTTTAAGTTGAGTCATTTCCTTTGATTCCTTGGAGACGTACATTTTAGTCGAGTCATTTCACTTGATTCCTATAAGACGTACCTTTTAGTCGAGTCTTCCCCTTAGATTCCTATAAGACGTACCGTTTAGTTGAGTCAGCTCCTTTGATTCCTATAAGACGTACCTTTTAGTTGAGTCATTTCCATTGATTCCTTGAAAACGTACCTTTTAGTCGAGTAATTTCCTATGATTCCAATAAGACGTACCTTTTAGTCGAGTCATCACCTTTGATTCCTATAAAACGTTCCTTTTAGTCGAGTCATCCCCTTTGATACCTATAAGACGTGCCTTTTAGTCGAGTCATCCCCTTTAATTCCTATAAGACGTACCTTTTAGTCGAGTCATTTCCCTTTATTCCTACAAGGCGTATCTTTTAGTCGAGTCATCCACTTTGATTCCTATAAGACGTACCTTTTAGTCGAGTCATCCCCTTAGATTCCTATAAGACGTACCTTTTGGTCGAGTCATCCCCTTGGATTCCTATCAGACGTACCTTTTAGTCGAGTCATCCCCTTGGATTCCTATCAGACGTACCTTTTAGTCGAGTCATCCCCTTTGATTCCTAAAATATGTGACTTTTAGTCGAATCATTTCCCTCGATTCCTATAATACGTACCTTTTAGTCGAGTCATCCCCTTTGATTCCTATAAGACGTACCTTTTAGTCGAGTCATTCCCCTTGACCCCTAGAAGACGTACCTTGTAGTCGAGTCATCCCCTTTGATTCCTATAAGACGTACGTTTTAGTCGAGTCATCCCCCTTGACCCCTAGAAGACGTACCTTTTAGTCGAGTCATTTCCTTTGATTCCTATAAGACGTGCCTTTTAGTCGAGTCATCTACTTTGACCCCTAGAAGACGTACCTTTTAGTCGAGTCATCCCCTTTGATTCCTATAAGATGTACCTTTAAGTTGAGTCAATTCCTTTGATTCCTTGAAGACGTACCTTTTAGTCGAGTCATTTCCCTTGATTCCTATAAGACGTATCTTTTAGTCGAGTCATCCTCTTTTATTCCAATAAGACGTATCTTTTAGTCGAGTCATCTCCTTTTAGTCCTATAAGACGTACCTTTTCGTTGAGTCATTTCCTTTGATTCCTAGAAGACGTACTTTTGAGTCGAGCCATTTCACTTGATTCCTATAAGACATACCTTTTAGTCGAGTGATCCCCTTTGATTCCTATAAGACGTACCTTTTAGTCGAGTCATCCCCTTTGAATCCTATAAGACGTACCTTTTAGTCGAGTCATCCTATTTGATTCCTAGAAGACGTATCTTTTAGTCGAGTCATTTCCCTTGTTTCCTATAAGACGTACCTTTTAGTCGAGTCATCCCCTTTGATTCCTATAAGACGTACCTTTTAGTCGAGTCATTCCCTTTGATTCCAATAAGACGTAACTTTTAGTCGAGTCATCCCCTTTGATTCCTATAAGACATACCTTTTAGTCGAGTTATACCTCTTGATTCCTATAAGACGTACCTTTTAGTCGAATAATTCCCCCTTGGCCCCTAGCAGACGTACTTTTTAGTCGAGTCATCCCCTTTGACCCCTAGAAAAAGTACCTTTTTGTTGAGTCATTTCCCTTGATTCCTATAAGACGTACCTTATAGTCGAGTCATCCCCTTAGATTCCTATATGACGTACCTTTTAGTTGATTCATCTCCTTTGATTCCTATAAGACGTACCTTTTAGTTGAGTAATTTCCTTTGATTCCTAGAAAAACTACCTTTTAGTCGAGTCATTTCCCTTGATTCCTATAAGACGTACCTTTTAGTCGAGTCATCCAGTTTGATTCCTATAAAACGTACCTTTTAGTCGAGTCATCCCGTTTGATTCCTATAAGACATATCTTTTAGTCGAGTCATCTCCTTTGATTCCTATAAGACGTACCTTTTAGTCAAGTCATTTCACTTGATTCCTATAAGACGTACCTTTTAGTTGAGTCATCCACTTTGATACCTATTAGATGTACCTTTTAGTCGAGTCATCCCCTTTGATTCCTATAAGACGTACGTTTTAGTCGAGTCATCCCATTTGATTCCTAGAAGACGTACCTTTTAGTCGAGTCATCCCCTTTGATTCCTATAAGACGTACCTTTTAATCAAGTCATCCCTTTTGATTCCTATAAGACGTACCTTTTAGTCGAGTCATCCCCTTTGATTCCTATAAGACGTACCTTTTAGTCAAGTCATCCCTTTTGATTCCTATAAGACGTAACTTTTAGTCGAGTCATCACCTTTGATTCATATAAGACGTACCTTTTAGTCGAGTAATCTCCTTTGATTCCTATAAGACGTACCTTTTAGTCGAGTCATCACCTTTGACCCCTAGAATACGTACCTTTTAGTCGAGTCATTTCCTTTGATTCCTATAAGACTTTCCTTTTGGTCGAGTAATCCCCTTTGATTCCTATAAGACGTATCTTTAAGTTGAGTCATTTCCTTTGATTCCTTGGAGACGTACATTTTAGTCGTCTCATTTCTCTTGATTCCTATAAGACGTATCTTTTAGTCGAGTCTTCCCCTTAGATTCCTATAAGACGTATCTTTTAGTTGAGTCATCTCCTTTGATTCCTATAAGACGTACCTTTTAGTTGAGTCATTTCCTTTGATTCCTTGAAAAAGTACCTTCTATTCGAGTCATTTCCCATGATTCCTATAAGACGTACCTTTTAGTCGAGTCATCCCCTTTGATTCCTATAAAATGTACCTTTTAGTCGAGTCATCCTCTTTGATTCCTATAAGACGTACCTTTTAGTTGAGTCATCCACTTTGATTCCAATAAGACGTTTCTTTTAGTTGAGTCATCCCCTTGGATTTCTATAAGACGTACCTTTTGGTCGAGTCATCCCCGTTGATTCCTATAAGACGTACCTTTAAGTCGAGTCATCCCCTTTGATTCCTAATAGATGTGCCTTTTAGTCGAGTCATTTCCCTGGATTCCTATAAGACGTACCTTTTAGTCGAGTCATCCCCTTTGATTCCCTTTAAGACGTACCATTTAGTCGAGTCATCCCCTTTGATTCCTATAAGACGTAACTTTTAGTCGAGTCATCCCCTTTGACCCCTAGAAGACGTACCTTTTAGTCGAGTCATTTCCTTTGATTCCTATAAGACTTAGCTTTTAGTCGATTCATTTCCTTTGATTCCTATAAGACGTACCTTTTAGTCGAGACATCCACATTGACCCCTAGAATACGTACCTTTTAGTCGAGTCATCCCCTTTGATTCCTATAAGACGTACCTTATTGTTGAGTCATTTCCTTTGATTCCTTGAAGACGTACCTTTTAGTCGAGTCATTTCCCTTGATTTCTTTAAGACGTACCTTTTAGTCGAGTCATCTCCTTTGATTCCTATAAGACGTACCTTTTCGTCGAGTCATCTCCTTTGATTCCTATAAGACGTACCTTTTAGTTGAGTTATATCCTTTGATTCCTTGAAGACGTACCTTTTAGTCGAGCCATTTCACTTGATTCCTATAAGACGTACCTTTTAGTCGAGTCTTCCCATTTGATTCCTATAAGACGTACCTTTTGGTCGAGTC
Organism: Capsicum pubescens; assembly: GCA_030864215.1. Lineage (NCBI taxonomy): Eukaryota > Viridiplantae > Streptophyta > Magnoliopsida > Solanales > Solanaceae > Capsicum > Capsicum pubescens. Next base: position 294,235,327 of record CM061545.1, on the reverse strand, counting down.
ATCCCCTTTGATTCCTATAAGACGTACCTTTTAGTCGAGTCATCCCATTTGATTCCTAGAAAACGTACCTTTTAGTCGAGTCATTTCCCTAGATTCCTATAAGACGTACCTTTTAGTCGAGTCATCCCCTTTGATTCCTATAAGACGTACCTTTTAGTCAAGTCATCCCTTTTGATTTCTATAAGACGTACCTTTTAGTCGAGTCATCCTCTTTGATTCATCGAAGATGTACCTTTTAGTCGAGTCATTTCCCTTGATTCCTTTAAGACGTACCTTTTAGTCGAGTCATTCCCTTTGATTCCAATAAGACGTACCTTTTAGTCGAGTCATCCCCTTTGATTCCTATAAGACATCCCTTTTAGTCGAGTTATACCTCTTGATTCCTATAAGACGTACCTTTTAGTCGAATCATTCCCCCTTGACCCCTAGCAGACGAACCTTTTAGTCCAGTCATCCCCTTTGACCCCTAGAAGACGTACCTTTTAGTCGAGTCATTTCCTTTGATTCCTATAAGACGGATCTTGAAGTCGAGTCATCCCTTTTGATTCCTATAAGACAGACCTTTTAGTTGAGTCATCCCCTTTGATTCCTATAAGTGTACCTTTTAGTCGAGTCATCCCATTTAATTCTTATAAGACGTACCTTATAGTCGAGTCATCCCATTTTGACCCCTGGAATACGTACCTTTTAGTCGAGTCATCCCCTTTGATTCCTATAAGACGTACCTTTTAGTCGAGTTATCTCCTTTGATTCCAATAAGACGTACATTTTAGTCTAGTCATCCCCTTTGACCCCTAGAATATGTATCTTTTAGTCGAGTCATTTCCTTTGATTCCTAAAAGACGTTCCTTTTAGTTGAGTCATCCCCTTTGATTCCTATAAGACGTATCTTTAAGTTGAGTCATTTCGATTGATTCCTTGGAGACGTACATTTTAGTCGAGTTATTTCTCTTGATTCCTATAAGACGTATCTTTTAGTCGAGTCTTCCCCTTAGATTCCTATAAGACGTACCTTTTAGTTGAGTCATCTCCTTTGATTCTTATAAGACATACCTTTTAGTTGAGTCATCTCCTTTGATTCCTATAAGACGTACCTTTTAGTTGTGTAATTTCCTTTGATTCCTGGAAAATGTACCTTTTAATCGAGTCATTTCCCTTGATTCCTATAAGACGTACCTTTTAGACGAGTCATCCCTTTTGATTCCTATAAGACGTATCTTTAAGTTGAGTCATATCTTTGATTCCTTGGATACGTACATTTTAGTCGAGTTATTTCTCTTGATTCCTATAAGACGTACCTTTTAGTCGAGTCTTCCCCTTAGATTCCTATAAGACGTACCTTTTAGTTGAGTCATCTCCTTTGATTCCTATATTACGTATCTTTAAGTTGAGTCATTTCCTTTGATTCCTTGGAGACGTACATTTTAGTCGACTCATTTATCTTGATTCCTATAAGACGTATCTTTTAGTCGAGTCTTCCCCTTAGATTCCTATAAGACGTACCTTTTAGTTGAGTCATCTCCTTTGATTCCTATAAGACGTACCTTTTAGTTGAGTCATTTCCTTTGATTCCTTGAAAAGGTACCTTCTAGTCGAGTCATTTCCCTTGATTCCTATAAGACGTACCTTTTAGTCGAGTCATCCCCTTTGATTCCTATAAAACGTACCTTTTAGTCGAATCATCCCTTTTGATTCCTATAAGACGTACCTTTTAGTTGAGTCATCCACTTTGATTCCAATAAGACGTATCTTTTAGTTGAGTCATCCCCTTGGATTTCTATAAGACGTACCTTTTGGTCGAGTCATCCCCTTTGATTCCTATAAGACGTACCTTTAAGTCGAGTCATCCCCTTTGATTCCTAAAAGATGTGCCTTTTAGTCGAGTCATTTCCCTGGATTCCTATAAGACGTACCTTTTATTCGAGTCATCCCCTTTGATTCCCTTTAAGACGTACCATTTAGTCGAGTCATCCCCTTTGATTCCTAGAAGACGTACCTTTTAGTCGAGTCATTTCCCTAGATTCCTATAAGACGTACCTTTTAGTCGAGTCATCCCCTTTGATTCCTATCAGACGTACCTTTTAGTCAAGTCATCCCTTTTGATTTCTATAAGACGTACCTTTTAGTCGAGTCATCCCCGTTGATTCCTATAAGACGTACCTTTAAGTCGAGTCATCCCCTTTGATTCCTAATAGATGTGCCTTTTAGTCGAGTCATTTCCCTGGATTCCTATAAGACGTACCTGTTGGTCGAGTCATCCCCGTTGATTCCTATAAGACGTACCTTTAAGTCGAGTCATCCCCTTTGATTCCTAATAGATGTGCCTTTTAGTCGAGTCATTTCCCTGGATTCCTATAAGACGTACCTTTTAGTCGAGTCATCCCCTTTGATTCCCTTTAAGACGTACCATTTAGTCGAGTCATCCCCTTTGATTCCTATAAGACGTAACTTTTAGTCGAGTCATCCCCTTTGACCCCTAGAAGACGTACCTTTTAGTCGAGTCATTTCCTTTGATTCCTATAAGACGTAGCTTTTAGTCGATTCATTTCCTTTGATTCCTATAAGACGTACCTTTTAGTCGAGACATCCACATTGACCCCTAGAATACGTACCTTTTAGTCGAGTCATTCCCTTTGATTCCTATAAGACGTACCTTATTGTTGAGTCATTTCCTTTGATTCCTTGAAGACGTACCTTTTAGTCGAGTCATTTCCCTTGATTTCTTTAAGACGTACCTTTTAGTCTAGTCATCTCCTTTGATTCCTATAAGACGTACCTTTTAGTCGAGTCATCTCCTTTGATTCCTATAAGACGTACCTTTTAGTTGAGTCATATCCTTTGAATCCTTGAAGACGTACCTTTTAGTCGAGCCATTTCACTTGATTCCTATAAGACGTACCTTTTAGTCGAGTCTTCCCGTTTGATTCCTATAAGACGTACCTTTTAGTCGAGTCATCCCCTTTGATTCCTATAAGACGTACCTTTTAGTCGAGTCATCCCATTTGATTCCTAGAAAACGTACCTTTTAGTCGAGTCATTTCCCTAGATTCCTATAAGACGTACCTTTTAGTCGAGTCATCCCCTTTGATTCCTATAAGACGTACCTTTTAGTCAAGTCATCCCTTTTTATTTCGATAAGACGTACCTTTTAGTCGAGTCATCCCCTTTGATTCATCGAAGATGTACCTTTTAGTCGAGTCATTTCCCTTGATTCCTTTAAGACGTACCTTTTAGTCGAGTCATTCCCTTTGATTCCAATAAGACGTACCTTTTAGTCGAGTCATCCCCTTTGATTCCTATAAGACATCCCTTTTAGTCGAGTTATACCTCTTGATTCCTATAAGACGTACCTTTTAGTCGAATCATTCCCCCTTGACCCCTAGAAGACGAACCTTTTAGTCGAGTCATCCCCTTTGACCCCTAGAAGACGTACCTTTTAGTCGAGTCATTTCCTTTGATTCCTATAAGACGGATCTTGAAGTCGAGTCATCCCTTTTGATTCCTATAAGACAGACCTTTTAGTTGAGTCATCCCCTTTGATTCCTATAAGTGTACCTTTTAGTCGAGACATCCCATTTAATTCTTATAAGACGTACCTTATAGTCGAGTCATCCCCTTTGACCCCTGGAATACGTACCTTTTAGTCGAGTCATCCCCTTTGATTCCTATAAGACGTACCTTTTAGTCGAGTTATCTCCTTTGATTCCTATAAGACGTACATTTTAGTCTAGTCATCCCCTTTGACCCCTAGAATATGTATCTTTTAGTCGAGTCATTTTCTTTGATTCCTATAAGACGTTCCTTTTGGTTGAGTCATCCCCTTTGATTCCTATAAGACGTATCTTTAAGTTGAGTCATTTCGATTGATTCCTTGGAGACGTACATTTTAGTCGAGTTATTTCTCTTGATTCCTATAAGACGTATCTTTTAGTCGAGTCTTCCCCTTAGATTCCTATAAGACGTACCTTTTAGTTGAGTCATCTCCTTTGATTCTTATAAGACATACCTTTTAGTTGAGTCATCTCCTTTGATTCCTATAAGACGTACCTTTTAGTTGTGTAATTTCCTTTGATTCCTGGAAAATGTACCTTTTAATCGAGTCATTTCCCTTGATTCCTATAAGACGTACCTTTTAGTCGAGTCATCTCCTTTGACCCCTAGAATACGTACCTTTTAGTCGAGTCATTTCCTTTGATTCCTATAAGAGGTACCTTTTAGTCGAGTCATCTCCTTTGATTCCTATAAGAAGTACCTTTTAGTTCAGTCATTCCCTTTGATTCCTATAAGACGTACCTTATTGTTGAGTCATTTCCTTTGATTTCTTTAAGACGTACCTTTTAGTCGAGTCATTTCCCTTGATTTCTTTAAGACGTACCTTTTAGTCTAGTCATCTCCTTTGATTCCTATAAGACGTACCTTTTAGTCGAGTCATCTCCTTTGATTCCTATAAGACGTACCTTTTAGTTGAGTCATATCCTTTGAATCCTTGAAGACGTACCTTTTAGTCGAGCCATTTCACTTGATTCCTATAAGACGTACCTTTTAGTCGAGTCTTCCCGTTTGATTCCTATAAGACGTACCTTTTAGTCGAGTCATCCCCTTTGATTCCTATAAGACGTACCTTTTAGTCGAGTCATCCCATTTGATTCCTAGAAAACGTACCTTTTAGTCGAGTCATTTCCCTAGATTCCTATAAGACGTACCTTTTAGTCGAGTCATCCCCTTTGATTCCTATAAGACGTACCTTTTAGTCAAGTCATCCCTTTTTATTTCGATAAGACGTACCTTTTAGTCGAGTCATCCCCTTTGATTCATCGAAGATGTACCTTTTAGTCGAGTCATTTCCCTTGATTCCTTTAAGACGTACCTTTTAGTCGAGTCATTCCCTTTGATTCCAATAAGACGTACCTTTTAGTCGAGTCATCCCCTTTGATTCCTATAAGACATCCCTTTTAGTCGAGTTATACCTCTTGATTCCTATAAGACGTACCTTTTAGTCGAATCATTCCCCCTTGACCCCTAGAAGACGAACCTTTTAGTCGAGTCATCCCCTTTGACCCCTAGAAGACGTACCTTTTAGTCGAGTCATTTCCTTTGATTCCTATAAGACGGATCTTGAAGTCGAGTCATCCCTTTTGATTCCTATAAGACAGACCTTTTAGTTGAGTCATCCCCTTTGATTCCTATAAGTGTACCTTTTAGTCGAGACATCCCATTTAATTCTTATAAGACGTACCTTATAGTCGAGTCATCCCCTTTGACCCCTGGAATACGTACCTTTTAGTCGAGTCATCCCCTTTGATTCCTATAAGACGTACCTTTTAGTCGAGTTATCTCCTTTGATTCCTATAAGACGTACATTTTAGTCTAGTCATCCCCTTTGACCCCTAGAATATGTATCTTTTAGTCGAGTCATTTTCTTTGATTCCTATAAGACGTTCCTTTTGGTTGAGTCATCCCCTTTGATTCCTATAAGACGTATCTTTAAGTTGAGTCATTTCGATTGATTCCTTGGAGACGTACATTTTAGTCGAGTTATTTCTCTTGATTCTTATAAGACGTATCTTTTAGTCGAGTCTTCCCCTTAGATTCCTATAAGACGTACCTTTTAGTTGAGTCATCTCCTTTGATTCTTATAAGACATACCTTTTAGTTGAGTCATCTCCTTTGATTCCTATAAGACGTACCTTTTAGTTGTGTAATTTCCTTTGATTCCTGGAAAATGTACCTTTTAATCGAGTCATTTCCCTTGATTCCTATAAGACGTACCTTTTAGTCGAGTCATCTCCTTTGACCCCTAGAATACGTACCTTTTAGTCGAGTCATTTCCTTTGATTCCTATAAGACGTACCTTTTAGTCAATTCATCCCCATAGATTCCTATAAGACGTACATTTTACTTGAGTTATCTCCATTGATTCCTATAAGACGTACCTTTTAGTCGAGTCATTTCCCTTGATTCCTATAAGACGTATCTTTTAGTCGAGTCATCCCCTTTGATTCCTATAAAACGTACCTTTTAGTCGAGTCATTCCCATTGATTACTATAAGACGTACCTTTTAGTCGAGTCATCCCTTTGATTCCTATAAGACGTACCTTTTAGTCGAGTCATCCCCTTTGACCCCTAGAAGACATACCTTTTAGTCATTTCCTTTGATTCCTATAAGACGTACCTTTTAGTCGAGTCACCCCCTTTGATTCCTATACGAGGTACCTTTTAGTCGAGTCATCCCCCTTGATTACTATAAGACGTACCTTTTAGTCGAGTCATCCCCTTTGATTCTTAGAACACGTACCTTTTAGTCGAGTCATTTCCCTTGATTCCTATAAGACGTACCTTTTAGTCGATTCATCCACTTTGATTCCTATAAGACGTACCTTTTAGTGGAGTCATCCCCTTGGATTCCTATAAGACGTACCTTTTGGTCCAGTCATCCCCTTCGATTCCTATAAGACGAACCTTTTAGTCGAGTCATCCCCTTTGATTCCTATAAGACGTACCTTTTAGTCGAGTCATTTCACTTGATTCCTATAAGACGTATCTTTTAGTCGACTCATCCCCTTTGATTCCTATAAGCCGTACCTTTTAGTCGAGTCATCCCCTTTGACCTCTAGAATACGTACCTATTAGTCGAGTCATTTCCTTTGATTCCTATAAGACGTACCTTTTAGTCGAGTCATCCCCATTGATTCCTATAAGACGTACCTTTTAGTTGAGTCATTTCCTTTGATTCCTTGAAGACGTACCTTTTAGTCGAGTCATTTCCCTTGATTCCTATAAGACGTACCTTTTAGTCGAGTCATCTTCTTTGATTCCTATAAGACGTACCTTTTAGTTGAGTCATTTCCTATGATTCCTAAAAGACGTTCCTTTAAGTCGAGTCATTTCACTTGATTCCTATAAGACGTACATTTTAGTCTAGTCATTCCCTTTGATTCCTATAAGACGTACCATTTAGTCGAGTCATCCCCTTTGATTCCTATAAGACGTACCATTTAGTAGAGTCATCCCCTTTGATTCCTAGAAGAAGTACCATTTAGTCGAGTCATTTCCCTTTATTCCTATAAGACGTACCTTTTAGTCAAGTCATCCCCTTTGATTCCTATAAGAAGTACCTTTTAGTCGAGTCATCCCCTTTGATTCCTATAAGACGTACCTTTTAGTCGAGTCATCCCCATTGATTCCTATAAGACGTACCTTTTAGTCGAGTCATTCCCTTTGACCCCTAGAATACGTATCTTTTTGTCGAGTTATTTCCTTTGATTCCTATAAGACGTACCTTATAGTCGAGTCACCCCCTTTAATTCCTATAAGAGGTACCTTTAGTCGAGTCATCCCCTTTGATTCCTATAAGACGTACCTTTTAGTTGAGTCATTTCCTTTGATTCCTTGAAGACGTACCTTTTAGTCGAGTCATCCCCTTTGACCCCTTGAATACGTACCTTTTAGTCGAGTCATTTCCTTTGATTCCTATAAGACGTACCTTTTAGTCGAGTCATCCCCTTTAATTCCTATAAGACGTACCGTTTAGTCGAGTTATCCCCTTTGATTCCTATAAGATGTACCTTTTAGTTGAGTCATTTCCCTTTATTCCTATAAGACGTACCTTTTAGTTGAGTCATTTACTTTGATTCCTATAAGACGTACCTTTTAGTCGAGTCATCCCCTTTGACCCCTAGAATACGTACCTTTTAGACGAGTCATTTCCTTTGATTCCTATAAGACGTACCTTTTAGTCGAGTCATCGCCTTTAATTCCTATCAGATGTACCGTTTAGTCGAGTCATCCCCTTTGATTCCTATAAGATGTAACTTTTAGTTGAGTCATTTCCTTTGATTCCTTGAATACGTACCTTTTAGTCGAGTCATTTCCCTCTATCCCTAGAAGACGTACCTTTTAATCGAGTCATTTACTTTGATTCCTATAAGACGTATCTTTTAGTCTAGTCATCCCTTTTGATTCCTATAAGACGTACCTTTTAATCGAGTCATCCCCTTGATTCCTATAAGACGTACCTTTTAGTATGGTCATCCCCTTTGATTCCTATAAGACGTACCTTTTAGTATGGTCATCCCCTTTGATTCCTATAAGACGTACCTTTTAGTCGAGTCATCCCCTTTGACCTCTACAATACGTACCTATTAGTCGAGTCATTTCCTTTGATTCCTATAAGACGTACCTTTTAGTCGAGTCATCCCCATTGATTCCTAGAAGACGTACCTTTTAGTTGAGTCATTTCCTTTGATTCCTTGAAGACGTACCTTTTAGTCGAGTCATTTCCCTTGATTCCTATAAGACGTACCTTTTAGTTGAGTCATTTCCTATGATTCCTAAAAGACGTTCCTTTAAGTCTAGTCATATCACTTGATTCCTATAAGACGTATCTTTTAGTCTAGTCATTCCCTTTGATTCCTATAAGACGTAACTTTTAGTCGAGTCATCCCCTTTGGTTCCTATAAGACGTGATATTTAGTAGAGTCATCCCCATTTATTCCTAGAAGACGTACCATTTAGTCGAGTCATTTCCCTTGATTCCTATAAGACGTACCTTTTAGTCAAGTCATCCCCTTTGATTCCTATAAGAAGTACCTTTTAGTCGAGTCATCCCCTTTGATTCCTATAAGACGTACCTTTTAGTCGAGTCATCCACTTTGATTCCTATAAGATGTACATTTTAGTCGAGTCATTCCCTTTGACCCCTAGAATACGTACCTTTTTGTCGAGTTATTTCCTTTGATTCCTATAAGACGTACCTTATAGTCGAGTCACCCCCTTTGATTCCTATAAGAGGTACCTTTTAGTCGAGTCATCTCCTTTCATTCCTATAAGACGTACCTTTTAGTTCAGTCATTACCTTTGATTCCTTGAAGACGTACCTTTTAGTCGAGTCATTTCCCTTTATTCCAATAAGACGTACCTTTAAGTTGAGTCATTTCCTTTGATTCCTAAAAGACGTACCTTTTAATCGAGTCATTTACTTTGATTCCTATAAGACGTATCTTTTAGTCTAGTCATCCCTTTTGATTCCTATAAGACGTACCTTTTAGTCGAGTCAACCCCTTGATTCCTATAAGACGTACCTTTTAGTATGGTCATCCCCTTTGATTCCTATAAGACGTACCTTTTAGTCGAGTCATCCCCTTTGATTCCTATAAGTCGTACCTTTTAGTCGAGTCATCCCCTTTGACCTCTAGAATACGTACCTATTAGTCGAGTCATTTCCTTTGATTCCTATAAGACGTACCTTTTAGTCGAGTCATCCCCATTGATTCCTATAAGACGTACCTTTTAGTTGAGTCATTTCCTTTGATTCCTTGAAGACGTACCTTTTAGTCGAGTCATATCCCTTGATTCCTATAAGACGTACCTTTTAGTCGAGTCATCTTCTTTGATTCTTATAAGACGTACCTTTTAGTTGAGTCATTTCCTATGATTCCTAAAAGACGTTCCTTTAAGTCGAGTCATTTCACTTGATTCCTATAAGACGTACATTTTAGTCTAGTCATTCCCTTTGATTCCTATAAGACGTACCTTTTAGTCGAGTCATCCCCTTTGATTCCTATAAGACGTACCATTTAGTAGAGTCATCCCCTTTGATTCCTAGAAGAAGTACCATTTAGTTGAGTCATTTCCCTTGATTCCTATAAGACGTACCTTCTAGTCAAGTCATCCCCTTTGATTCCTATAAGAAGTACCTTTTAGTCGAGTCATCCCCTTTGATTCCTATAAGACGTACCTTTTAGTCGAGTCATCCCCTTTGATTCCTATAAGACATACCTTTTAGTCGAGTCATTCCCTTTGACCCCTAGAATACGTACCTTTTTGTCGAGTTATTTCCTTTGATTCCTATAATTCGTACCTTATAGTCGAGTCACCCCCCTTTAATTCCTATAAGAGGTACCTTTAGTCGAGTCATCCCCTTTGATTCCTATAAGACGTACCTTTTAGTTGAGTCATTTCCTTTGATTCCTTGAAGACGTACCTTTTAGTCGAGTCATCCCCTTTGACCCCTTGAATACGTACCTTTTAGTCGAGTCATCCCCTTAGATTCCTATAAGACGTACCTTTTAGTTGTGTTATCTCCTTTGATTCCTATAAGACGAACCTTTTAGTTGAGTCATTTTCTTTGATTCTTAGAAAACGTACCTTTTAGTCGAGTCATTTCCCTTGATTCCTATAAGACGTACCTTTTAGTCGAGTCATCCCTTTTTATTCATATAAAACGTACCTTTTAGTCGAGTCATCCCCATTGATTCCTATAAGACGTACCTTTTAGTCGAGTCATCCCTTTGATTTCTATACGACGTACCAATTAGTCGAGTCATCCCCTTTGACCCCTAGAAGACATACCGTTTAGTCATTTCCTTTGATTCCTATAAGACGTACCTTTTAGTCGAGTCACCCCCTTTGATACCTATAAGACATACCTTTTAGTCGAGTCATCCCCCTTGATTCCTATAAGACGTACCTTTTAGTCGAGTCATCCCCTTTGACCCCTAGAAGACGTACCTTTTAATCGAGTCATTTACTTTGATTCCTATAAGACGTATCTTTTAGTCTAGTCATCCCTTTTGATTCCTATAAGACGTACCTTTTAGTCGAGTCATCCCCTTGATTCCTATAAGACGTACCTTTTAGTATGGTCATCCCCTTTGATTCCTATAAGACGTACCTTTTAGTCGAGTCATCCCCTTTGACCTCTACAATACGTACCTATTAGTCGAGTCATTTCCTTTGATTCCTATAAGACGTACCTTTTAGTCGAGTCATCCCCATTGATTCCTAGAAGACGTACCTTTTAGTTGAGTCATTTCCTTTGATTCCTTGAAGACGTACCTTTTAGTCGAGTCATTTCCCTTGATTCCTATAAGACGTACCTTTTAGTTGAGTCATTTCCTATGATTCCTAAAAGACGTTCCTTTAAGTCTAGTCATATCACTTGATTCCTATAATACGTATGTTTTAGTCTAGTCATTCCCTTTGATTCCTATAAGACGTAACTTTTAGTCGATTCATCCCCTTTGGTTCCTATAAGACGTGATATTTAGTAGAGTCATCCCCATTTATTCCTAGAAGACGTACCATTTAGTCGAGTCATTTCCCTTGATTCCTATAAGACGTACCTTTTAGTCAAGTCATCCCCTTTGATTCCTATAAGAAGTACCTTTTAGTCGAGTCATCCCCTTTGATTCCTATAAGACGTACCTTTTAGTCGAGTCATCCACTTTGATTCCTATAAGACGTACATTTTAGTCGAGTCATTCCCTTTGACCCCTAGAATACGTACCTTTTTGTCGAGTTATTTCCTTTGATTCCTATAAGACGTACCTTATAGTCGAGTCACCCCCTTTGATTCCTATAAGAGGTACCTTTTAGTCGAGTCATCTCCTTTCATTCCTATAAGACGTACCTTTTAGTTCAGTCATTACCTTTGATTCCTTGAAGACGTACCTTTTAGTCGAGTAATTTCCCTTTATTCCAATAAGACGTACCTTTAAGTTGAGTCATTTCCTTTGATTCCTAAAAGACGTACCTTTTAATCGAGTCATTTACGTTGATTCCTATAAGACGTATCTTTTAGTCTAGTCATCTCTTTTGATTCCTATAAGACGTACCTTTTAGTCGAGTCAACCCCTTGATTCCTATAAGACGTACCTTTTAGTATGGTCATCCCCTTTGATTCCTATAAGACGTACCTTTTAGTCGAGTCATCCCCTTTGATTCCTATAAGTCGTACCTTTTAGTCGAGTCATCCCCTTTGACCTCTAGAATACGTACCTATTAGTCGAGTCATTTCCTTTGATTCCTATAAGACGTACCTTTTAGTCGAGTCATCCCCATTGATTCCTATAAGACGTACCTTTTAGTTGAGTCATTTCCTTTGATTCCTTGAAGACGTACCTTTTAGTCGAGTCATATCCCTTGATTCCTATAAGACGTACCTTTTAGTCGAGTCATCTTCTTTGATTCTTATAAGACGTACCTTTTAGTTGAGTCATTTCCTATGATTCCTAAAAGACGTTCCTTTAAGTCGAGTCATTTCACTTGATTCCTATAAGACGTACATTTTAGTCTAGTCATTCCCTTTGATTCCTATAAGACGTACCTTTTAGTTGAGTCATCCCCTTTGATTCCTATAAGAAGTACCATTTAGTAGAGTCATCCCCTTTGATTCCTAGAAGAAGTACCATTTAGTTGAGTCATTTCCCTTGATTCCTATAAGACGTACCTTTTAGTCAAGTCATCCCCTTTGATTCCTATAAGAAGTACCTTTTAGTCGAGTCATCCCTTTTGATTCCTATAAGACGTACCTTTTAGTCGAGTCATCCCCTTTGATTCCTATAAGACATACCTTTTAGTCGAGTCATTCCCTTTGACCCCTAGAATACGTACCTTTTTGTCGAGTCATATCCCTTGATTCCTATAAGACGTACCTTTTAGTCGAGTCATCTTCTTTGATTCTTATAAGACGTACCTTTTAGTTGAGTCATTTCCTAAGATTCCTAAAAGACGTTCCTTTAAGTCGAGTCATTTCACTTGATTCCTATAAGACGTACATTTTAGTCTAGTCATTCTCTTTGATTCCTATAAGACGTACCTTTTAGTTGAGTCATCCCCTTTGATTCCTATAAGAAGTACCATTTAGTAGAGTCATCCCCTTTGATTCCTAGAAGAAGTACCATTTAGTTGAGTCATTTCCCTTGATTCCTATAAGACGTACCTTTTAGTCAAGTCATCCCCTTTGATTCCTATAAGAAGTACCTTTTAGTCGAGTCATCCCTTTTGATTCCTATAAGACGTACCTTTTAGTCGAGTCATCCCCTTTGATTCCTATAAGACATACCTTTTAGTCGAGTCATTCCCTTTGACCCCTAGAATACGTACCTTTTTGTCGAGTTATTTCCTTTGATTCCTATAATTCGTACCTTATAGTCGAGTCATCCCCTTTGATTCCTATAAGAGGTACCTTTAGTCGAGTCATCCCCTTTGATTCCTATAAGACGTACCTTTTAGTTGAGTCATTTCCTTTGATTCCTTGAAGACGTACCTTTTAGTCGAGTCATCCCCTTTGACCCCTTGAATACGTACCTTTTAGTCGAGTCATTTCCTTTGATTCCTATAAGACGTACCTTTTAGTCGAGTCATCCCCTTTAATTCCTATAAGACGTACCGTTTAGTCGAATTATCCCCTTTGATTCCTATAAGATGTACCTTTTAGTTGAGTCATTTCACTTTATTCCTATAAGACGTACCTTTTACTTGAGTCATTTACTTTGATTCCTATAAGACGTACCTTTTAGTCGAGTCATCCCCTTTGACCCCTAGAATACGTACCTTTTAGACGAGTCATTTCCTTTGATTCCTATAAGACGTACCTTTTACTCGAGTCATCGCCTTTAATTCCTATCAGACGTACCGTTTAGTCGAGTCATCCCCTTTGATTCCTATAAGATGTACCTTTTAGTTGAGTCATTTCCTTTGATTCCTTGAAGACGTACCTTTTAGTCGAGTCATTTCCCTTGATTCCTATAAGACGTACCTTTTAGTCGAGTCATCCCCTTAGATTCCTATAAGACGTACCTTTTAGTTGTGTTATCTCCTTTGATTACTATAAGTCGTACCTTTTTGTTGAGTCATTTTCGTTGATTCTTAGAAAACGTACCATATAGTCGAGTCATTTCCCTTGATTCCTATAAGACGTACCTTTTAGTCGAGTCATCCCTTTTTATTCATATAAAACGTACCCTTTAGTCGAGTCATCCCCATTGATTCCTATAAGACTTACCTTTTAGTCGAGTCATCCCTTTGATTTCTATAAGACGTACCAATTAGTCGAGTCATCCCCTTTGACCCCTAGAAGACATACCTTTTAGTCATTTCCTTTGATTCCTATAAGACGTACCTTTTAGTCGAGTCACCCCCTTTGATACCTATAAGACATACCTTTTAGTCGAGTTATCCCCCTTGATTCCTATAAGACGTACCTTTTAGTCGAGTCATCCCCTTTGACCCCTAGAAGACATACCTTTTAATCGAGTCATTTACTTTGATTCCTATAAGACGTATCTTTTAGTCTAGTCATCCCTTTTGATTCCTATAAGACGTACTTTTTAGTCGAGTCATCCCCTTGATTCCTATAAGACGTACCTTTTAGTATGGTCATCCCCTTTCATTCCTATAAGACGTACCTTTTAGTCGAGTCATCCCCTTTGACCTCTAGAATACGTACCTATTAGTCGAGTCATTTCCGTTGATTCCTATAAGACGTACCTTTTAGTCGAGTCATCCCCATTGATTCCTATAAGACGTACCTTTTAGTTGAGTCATTTCCTTTGATTCCTTGAAGACGTACCTTTTAGTCGAGTCATTTCCCTTGATTCCTATAAGACGTACCTTTTAGTCGAGTCATCTTCTTTGATTCCTATAAGACGTTCCATTTAGTTGAGTCATTTCCTATGATTCCTAAAAGACGTTCCTTTAAGTCGAGTCATTTCACTTGATTCCTATAAGACGTACATTTTAGTCTAGTCATTCCCTTTGATTCCTATAAGACGTACATTTTAGTCGAGTCATCCCCTTTGATTCCTATAAGACGTACCATTTAGTAGAGTCATCCCCTTTGATTCCTAGAAGAAGTACCATTTAGTCGAGTCATTTCCCTTGATTCCTATAAGACGTACCTTTTAGTCAAGTCATCCCCTTTGATTCCTATAAGAAGTACCTTTTAGTCGAGTCATCCCCTTTGATTCCTATAAGACGTACCTTTTAGTCAAGTCATCCCCTTTGATTCCTATAAGACGTACGTTTTAGTCGTGTCATTCCCTTTGACCCCTAGAATACGTACCTTTTTGTCGAGTTATTTCCTTTAATTCCTATAAGACGTACCTTATAGTCGAGTCACCCCCTTTAATTCCTATAAGAGGTACCTTTAGTCGAGTCATCCCCTTTGATTCCTATAAGACGTACCTTTTAGTTGAGTCATTTCCTTTGATTCCTTGAAGACGTACCTTTTAGTCGAGTCATCCCCTTTGACCCCTTGAATACGTACCTTTTAGTCGAGTCATTTCCTTTGATTCCTATAAGACGTACCATTTAGTCGAGTCATCCCCTATAATTCCCATAAGCGTACCGTTTAGTCGAGTCATCCCCTTTGATTCCTATAAGATGTACGTTTTAGTTGATTCATTTCCCTTTATTCCTATAAGACATACCTTTTAGTTGAGTCATTTTCTTTGATTCCTATAAGACGTACCTTTTAGTCGAGTCATCCCCTTCGACCCCTAGAATACGTACCTTTTAGACAAGTCATTTCCTTTGATTCCTATAAGACGTACCTTTTACTCGAGTCATCGCCTTTAATTCCTATCAGACGTACCGTTTAGTCGAGTCAACCCCTTTGATTCCTATAAGATGTACCTTTTAGTTGAGTCATTTCCTTTGATTCCTTGAAGACGTACCTTTTAGTCGAGTCATTTCCCTTGATTCCTATAAGACGTACCTTTTAGTCGAGTCATCCCCTTAGATTCCTATAAGACGTACCTTTTAGTTGTGTTATCTCATTTGATTCCTATAAGTCGTACCTTTTAGTTGAGTCATTTTCTTTGATTCTTAGAAAACGTACCTTATAGTCGAGTCATTTCCCTTGATTCCTATAAGACGTACCTTTTAGTCGAGTCATCCCTTTTTATTCATATAAAACGTACCTTTTAGTCGAGTCATCCCCATTGATTCCTATAAGACGTACCTTTTAGTCGAGTCATCCCTTTGATTTCTATAAGACGTACCAATTAGTCGAGTCATCCCCTTTGACCCCTAGAAGACATACCTTTTAGTCATTTCCTTTGATTCCTATAAGACGTACCTTTTAGTCGAGTCACCCCCATTGATACCTATAAGACATACCTTTTAGTCGAGTCATCCCCCTTGATTCCTATAAGACGTACCTTTTAGTCGAGTCATCCCCTTTGACCCCTAGAAGACGTACCTTTTAATCGAGTCATTTACTTTGATTCCTATAAGACGTATCTTTTAGTCTAGTCATCCCTTTTGATTCCTTTAAGACGTACCTTTTAGTCGAGTCATCCCCTTGATTCCTATAAGACGTACCTTTTAGTATGGTCATCCCCTTTCATTCCTATAAGACGTACCTTTTAGTCGAGTCATCCCCTTTGACCTCTAGAATACGTACCTATTAGTCGAGTCATTTCCTTTGATTCCTATAAGACGTACCTTTTAGTCGAGTCATCCCCATTTATTCCTATATGACGTACCTTTTAGTTGAGTCATTTCCTTTGATTCCTTGAAGACGTACCTTTTATTCGAGTCATTTCCCTTGATTCCTATAAGACGTACCTTTTAGTTGAGTCATTTCCTATGATTCCTAAAAGACGTTCCTTTAAGTCTAGTCATATCACTTGATTCCTATAAGACGTACCTTTTAGTCGAGTCATCTTCTTTGATTCCTATAAGACGTACCTTTTAGTTGAGTCATTTCCTATGATTCCTAAATGACGTTCCTTTAAGTCGAGTCATTTCACTTGATTCCTATAAGACGTACATTTTAGTCTAGTCATTCCCTTTGATTCCTATAAGACGTACCATTTAGTCGAGTCATCCCCTTTGATTCCTATAAGACGTACCATTTAGTAGAGTCATCCCCTTTGATTCCTAGAAGAAGTACCATTTAGTCGAGTCATTTCCCTTTATTCCTATAAGACGTACCTTTTAGTCAAGTCATCCCCTTTGATTCCTATAAGAAGTACCTTTTAGTCTAGTCATCCCCTTTGATTCCTATAAGACGTACCTTTTAGTCGAGTCATCCCCATTGATTCCTATAAGACGTACCTTTTAGTCGAGTCATTCCCTTTGACCCCTAGAATACGTATCTTTTTGTCGAGTTATTTCCTTTGATTCCTATAAGACGTACCTTATAGTCGAGTCACCCCCTTTAATTCCTATAAGAGGTACCTTTAGTCGAGTCATCCCCTTTGATTCCTATAAGACGTACCTTTTAGTTGAGTCATTTCCTTTGATTCCTTGAAGACGTACCTTTTAGTCGAGTCATCCCCTTTGACCCCTTGAATACGTACCTTTTAGTCGAGTCATTTCCTTTGATTCCTATAAGACGTACCTTTTAGTCGAGTCATCCCCTTTAATTCCTATAAGACGTACCGTTTAGTCGAGTTATCCCCTTTGATTCCTATAAGATGTACCTTTTAGTTGAGTCATTTCCCTTTATTCCTATAAGACGTACCTTTTAGTTGAGTCATTTACTTTGATTCCTATAAGACGTACCTTTTAGTCGAGTCATCCCCTTTGATTCCTATAAGACGTACCTTTTAGTCGAGTCATCGCCTTTAATTCCTATCAGATGTACCGTTTAGTCGAGTCATCCCCTTTGATTCCTATAAGATGTAACTTTTAGTTGAGTCATTTCCTTTGATTCCTTGAATACGTACCTTTTAGTCGAGTCATTTCCCTTGATTCCTATAAGACGTACCTTTTAGTCGAGTCATCCCCTTAGATTCCTATAAGACGTACCTTTTAGTTGTGTTATCTCCTTTGATTCCTATAAGACGTACCTTTTAGTTGAGTCATTTTCTTTGATTCTTAGAAAACGTACCTTTTAGTCGAGTCATTTCCCTTGATTCCTATAAGACGTACCTTTTAGTCGAGTCATCCCTTTTTATTCATATAAAACGTACCTTTTAGTCGAGTCATCCCCATTGATTCCTATAAGACGTACCTTTTAGTCGAGTCATCCCTTTGATTTCTATAAGACGTACCAATTAGTCGAGTCATCCCCTTTGACCCCTAGAAGACATACCTTTTAGTCATTTCCTTTGATTCCTATAAGACGTACCTTTTAGTCGAGTCACCCCCTTTAATACCTATAAGACATACCTTTTAGTCGAGTCATCCCCCTTGATTCCTATAAGACGTACCTTTTAGTCGAGTCATCCCCTTTGACCCCTAGAAGACGTACCTTTTAATCGAGTCATTTACTTTGATTCCTATAAGACGTATCTTTTAGTCTAGTCATCCCTTTTGATTCCTATAAGACGTACCTTTTAGTCGAGTCATCCCCTTGATTCCTATAAGACGTACCTTTTAGTATGGTCATCCCCTTTGATTCCTATAAGACGTACCTTTTAGTCGAGTCATCCCCTTTGACCTCTACAATACGTACCTATTAGTCGAGTCATTTCCTTTGATTCCTATAAGACGTACCTTTTAGTCGAGTCATCCCCATTGATTCCTAGAAGACGTACCTTTTAGTTGAGTCATTTCCTTTGATTCCTTGAAGACGTACCTTTTAGTCGAGTCATTTCCCTTGATTCCTATAAGACGTACCTTTTAGTTGAGTCATTTCCTATGATTCCTAAAAGACGTTCCTTTAAGTCTAGTCATATCACTTGATTCCTATAAGACGTATCTTTTAGTCTAGTCATTCCCTTTGATTCCTATAAGACGTAACTTTTAGTCGAGTCATCCCCTTTGGTTCCTATAAGACGTGATATTTAGTAGAGTCATCCCCATTTATTCCTAGAAGACGTACCATTTAGTCGAGTCATTTCCCTTGATTCCTATAAGACGTACCTTTTAGTCAAGTCATCCCCTTTGATTCCTATAAGAAGTACCTTTTAGTCGAGTCATCCCCTTTGATTCCTATAAGACGTACCTTTTAGTCGAGTCATCCACTTTGATTCCTATAAGATGTACATTTTAGTCGAGTCATTCCCTTTGACCCCTAGAATACGTACCTTTTTGTCGAGTTATTTCCTTTGATTCCTATAAGACGTACCTTATAGTCGAGTCACCCCCTTTGATTCCTATAAGAGGTACCTTTTAGTCGAGTCATCTCCTTTCATTCCTATAAGACGTACCTTTTAGTTCAGTCATTACCTTTGATTCCTTGAAGACGTACCTTTTAGTCGAGTCATTTCCCTTTATTCCAATAAGACGTACCTTTAAGTTGAGTCATTTCCTTTGATTCCTAAAAGACGTACCTTTTAATCGAGTCATTTACTTTGATTCCTATAAGACGTATCTTTTAGTCTAGTCATCCCTTTTGATTCCTATAAGACGTACCTTTTAGTCGAGTCAACCCCTTGATTCCTATAAGACGTACCTTTTAGTATGGTCATCCCCTTTGATTCCTATAAGACGTACCTTTTAGTCGAGTCATCCCCTTTGATTCCTATAAGTCGTACCTTTTAGTCGAGTCATCCCCTTTGACCTCTAGAATACGTACCTATTAGTCGAGTCATTTCCTTTGATTCCTATAAGACGTACCTTTTAGTCGAGTCATCCCCATTGATTCCTATAAGACGTACCTTTTAGTTGAGTCATTTCCTTTGATTCCTTGAAGACGTACCTTTTAGTCGAGTCATATCCCTTGATTCCTATAAGACGTACCTTTTAGTCGAGTCATCTTCTTTGATTCTTATAAGACGTACCTTTTAGTTGAGTCATTTCCTATGATTCCTAAAAGACGTTCCTTTAAGTCGAGTCATTTCACTTGATTCCTATAAGACGTACATTTTAGTCTAGTCATTCCCTTTGATTCCTATAAGACGTACCTTTTAGTCGAGTCATCCCCTTTGATTCCTATAAGACGTACCATTTAGTAGAGTCATCCCCTTTGATTCCTAGAAGAAGTACCATTTAGTTGAGTCATTTCCCTTGATTCCTATAAGACGTACCTTCTAGTCAAGTCATCCCCTTTGATTCCTATAAGAAGTACCTTTTAGTCGAGTCATCCCCTTTGATTCCTATAAGACGTACCTTTTAGTCGAGTCATCCCCTTTGATTCCTATAAGACATACCTTTTAGTCGAGTCATTCCCTTTGACCCCTAGAATACGTACCTTTTTGTCGAGTTATTTCCTTTGATTCCTATAATTCGTACCTTATAGTCGAGTCACCCCCCTTTAATTCCTATAAGAGGTACCTTTAGTCGAGTCATCCCCTTTG
Organism: Capsicum pubescens; assembly: GCA_030864215.1. Taxonomy (NCBI): domain Eukaryota; kingdom Viridiplantae; phylum Streptophyta; class Magnoliopsida; order Solanales; family Solanaceae; genus Capsicum; species Capsicum pubescens. Next base: position 294,215,350 of record CM061545.1, on the reverse strand, counting down.
ATTCCTATAAGACGTACCTTTTAGTTGAGTCATTTCCTTTGATTCCTTGATGACGTACCTTTTAGTCGAGTCATCCCCTTTGACCCCTTGAATACGTACCTTTTAGTCGAGTCATCCCCTTAGATTCCTATAAGACGTACCTTTTAGTTGTGTTATCTCCTTTGATTCCTATAAGACGAACCTTTTAGTTGAGTCATTTTCTTTGATTCTTAGAAAACGTACCTTTTAGTCGAGTCATTTCCCTTGATTCCTATAAGACGTACCTTTTAGTCGAGTCATCCCTTTTTATTCATATAAAACGTATCTTTTAGTCGAGTCATCCCCATTGATTCCTATAAGACGTACCTTTTAGTCGAGTCATCCCTTTGATTTCTATACGACGTACCAATTAGTCGAGTCATCCCCTTTGACCCCTAGAAGACATACCGTTTAGTCATTTCCTTTGATTCCTATAAGACGTACCTTTTAGTCGAGTCACCCCCTTTGATACCTATAAGACATACCTTTTAGTCGAGTCATCCCCCTTGATTCCTATAAGACGTACCTTTTAGTCGAGTCATCCCCTTTGACCCCTAGAAGACGTACCTTTTAATCGAGTCATTTACTTTGATTCCTATAAGACGTATCTTTTAGTCTAGTCATCCCTTTTGATTCCTATAAGACGTACCTTTTAGTCGAGTCATCCCCTTGATTCCTATAAGACGTACCTTTTAGTATGGTCATCCCCTTTGATTCCTATAAGACGTACCTTTTAGTCGAGTCATCCCCTTTGACCTCTACAATACGTACCTATTAGTCGAGTCATTTCCTTTGATTCCTATAAGACGTACCTTTTAGTCGAGTCATCCCCATTGATTCCTAGAAGACGTACCTTTTAGTTGAGTCATTTCCTTTGATTCCTTGAAGACGTACCTTTTAGTCGAGTCATTTCCCTTGATTCCTATAAGACGTACCTTTTAGTTGAGTCATTTCCTATGATTCCTAAAAGACGTTCCTTTAAGTCTAGTCATATCACTTGATTCCTATAAGACGTATGTTTTAGTCTAGTCATTCCCTTTGATTCCTATAAGACGTAACTTTTAGTCGAGTCATCCCCTTTGGTTCCTATAAGACGTGATATTTAGTAGAGTCATCCCCATTTATTCCTAGAAGACGTACCATTTAGTCGAGTCATTTCCCTTGATTCCTATAAGACGTACCTTTTAGTCAAGTCATCCCCTTTGATTCCTATAAGAAGTACCTTTTAGTCGAGTCATTCACTTTGATTCCTATAAGACGTACCTTTTAGTCGAGTCATCCACTTTGATTCCTATAAGACGTACATTTTAGTCGAGTCATTCCCTTTGACCCCTAGAATACGTACCTTTTTGTCGAGTTATTTCCTTTGATTCCTATAAGACGTACCTTATAGTCGAGTCACCCCCTTTGATTCCTATAAGAGGTACCTTTTAGTCGAGTCATCTCCTTTCATTCCTATAAGACGTACCTTTTAGTTCAGTCATTACCTTTGATTCCTTGAAGACGTACCTTTTAGTCGAGTAATTTCCCTTTATTCCAATAAGACGTACCTTTAAGTTGAGTCATTTCCTTTGATTCCTAAAAGACGTACCTTTTAATCGAGTCATTTACGTTGATTCCTATAAGACGTATCTTTTAGTCTAGTCATCTCTTTTGATTCCTATAAGACGTACCTTTTAGTCGAGTCAACCCCTTGATTCCTATAAGACGTACCTTTTAGTATGGTCATCCCCTTTGATTCCTATAAGACGTACCTTTTAGTCGAGTCATCCCCTTTGATTCCTATAAGTCGTACCTTTTAGTCGAGTCATCCCCTTTGACCTCTAGAATACGTACCTATTAGTCGAGTCATTTCCTTTGATTCCTATAAGACGTACCTTTTAGTCGAGTCATCCCCATTGATTCCTATAAGACGTACCTTTTAGTTGAGTCATTTCCTTTGATTCCTTGAAGACGTACCTTTTAGTCGAGTCATATCCCTTGATTCCTATAAGACGTACCTTTTAGTCGAGTCATCTTCTTTGATTCTTATAAGACGTACCTTTTAGTTGAGTCATTTCCTATGATTCCTAAAAGACGTTCCTTTAAGTCGAGTCATTTCACTTGATTCTTATAAGACGTACATTTTAGTCTAGTCATTCCCTTTGATTCCTATAAGACGTACCTTTTAGTTGAGTCATCCCCTTTGATTCCTATAAGAAGTACCATTTAGTAGAGTCATCCCCTTTGATTCCTAGAAGAAGTACCATTTAGTTGAGTCATTTCCCTTGATTCCTATAAGACGTACCTTTTAGTCAAGTCATCCCCTTTGATTCCTATAAGAAGTACCTTTTAGTCGAGTCATCCCTTTTGATTCCTATAAGACGTACCTTTTAGTCGAGTCATCCCCTTTGATTCCTATAAGACATACCTTTTAGTCGAGTCATTCCCTTTGACCCCTAGAATACGTACCTTTTTGTCGAGTTATTTCCTTTGATTCCTATAATTCGTACCTTATAGTCGAGTCATCCCCTTTGATTCCTATAAGAGGTACCTTTAGTCGAGTCATCCCCTTTGATTCCTGTAAGACGTACCTTTTAGTTGAGTCATTTCCTTTGATTCCTTGAAGACGTACCTTTTAGTCGAGTCATCCCCTTTGACCCCTTGAATACGTACCTTTTAGTCGAGTCATTTCCTTTGATTCCTATAAGACGTACCTTTTAGTCGAGTCATCCCCTTTAATTCCTATAAGACGTACCGTTTAGTCGAGTCATCCCCTTTGATTCCTATAAGATGTACCTTTTAGTTGAGTCATTTCCCTTTATTCCTATAAGACGTACCTTTTAGTTGAGTCATTTACTTTGATTCCTATAAGATGTACCTTTTAGTCGAGTCATCCCCTTTGACCCCTAGAATACGTACCTTTTAGACGAGTCATTTCCTTTGATTCCTATAAGACGTACCTTTTACTCGAGTCATCGCCTTTAATTCCTATCAGACGTACCGTTTAGTCGAGTCATCCCCTTTGATTCCTATAAGATGTACCTTTTAGTTGAGTCATTTCCTTTGATTCCTTGAAGACGTACCTTTTAGTCGAGTCATTTCCCTTGATTCCTATAAGACGTACCTTTTAGTCGAGTCATCCCCTTAGATTCCTATAAGACGTACCTTTTAGTTGTGTTATCTCCTTTGATTACTATAAGTCGTACCTTTTTGTTGAGTCATTTTCGTTGATTCTTAGAAAACGTACCATATAGTCGAGTCATTTCCCTTGATTCCTATAAGACGTACCTTTTAGTCGAGTCATCCCTTTTTATTCATATAAAACGTACCCTTTAGTCGAGTCATCCCCATTGATTCCTATAAGACTTACCTTTTAGTCGAGTCATCCCTTTGATTTCTATAAGACGTACCAATTAGTCGAGTCATCCCCTTTGACCCCTAGAAGAAATACCTTTTAGTCATTTCCTTTGATTCCTATAAGACGTACCTTTTAGTCGAGTCACCCCCTTTGATACCTATAAGACATACCTTTTAGTCGAGTTATCCCCCTTGATTCCTATAAGACGTACCTTTTAGTCGAGTCATCCCCTTTGACCCCTAGAAGACATACCTTTTAATCGAGTCATTTACTTTGATTCCTATAAGACGTATCTTTTAGTCTAGTCATCCCTTTTGATTCCTATAAGACGTACTTTTTAGTCGAGTCATCCCCTTGATTCCTATAAGACGTACCTTTTAGTATGGTCATCCCCTTTCATTCCTATAAGACGTACCTTTTAGTCGAGTCATCCCCTTTGACCTCTAGAATACGTACCTATTAGTCGAGTCATTTCCTTTGATTCCTATAAGACGTACCTTTTAGTCGAGTCATCCCCATTGATTCCTATAAGACGTACCTTTTAGTTGAGTCATTTCCTTTGATTCCTTGAAGACGTACCTTTTAGTCGAGTCATTTCACTTGATTCCTATAAGACGTACATTTTAGTCTAGTCATTCCCTTTGATTCCTATAAGACGTACATTTTAGTCGAGTCATCCCCTTTGATTCCTATAAGACGTACCATTTAGTAGAGTCATCCCCTTTGATTCCTAGAAGAAGTACCATTTAGTCGAGTCATTTCCCTTGATTCCTATAAGACGTACCTTTTAGTCAAGTCATCCCCTTTGATTCCTATAAGAAGTACCTTTTAGTCGAGTCATCCCCTTTGATTCCTATAAGACGTACCATTTAGTCGAGTCATCCCCTTTGATTCCTATAAGACGTACGTTTTAGTCGTGTCATTCCCTTTGACCCCTAGAATACGTACCTTTTTGTCGAGTTATTTCCTTTGATTCCTATAAGACGTACCTTATAGTCGAGTCACCCCCTTTAATTCCTATAAGAGGTACCTTTAGTCGAGTCATCCCCTTTGATTCCTATAAGACGTACCTTTTAGTTGAGTCATTTCCTTTGATTCCTTGAAGACGTACCTTTTAGTCGAGTCATCCCCTTTGACCCCTTGAATACGTACCTTTTAGTCGAGTCATTTCCTTTGATTCCTATAAGACGTACCATTTAGTCGAGTCATCCCCTTTAATTCCCATAAGACGTACCGTTTAGTCGAGTCATCCCCTTTGATTCCTATAAGATGTACGTTTTAGTTGATTCATTTCCCTTTATTCCTATAAGACATACCTTTTAGTTGAGTCATTTTCTTTGATTCCTATAAGACGTACCTTTTAGTCGAGTCATCCCCTTCGACCCCTAGAATACGTACCTTTTAGACGAGTCATTTCCTTTGATTCCTATAAGACGTACCTTTTACTCGAGTCATCGCCTTTAATTCCTGTCAGACGTACCGTTTAGTCGAGTCAACCCCTTTGATTCCTATAAGATGTACCTTTTAGTTGAGTCATTTCCTTTGATTCCTTGAAGACGTACCTTTTAGTCGAGTCATTTCCCTTGATTCCTATAAGACGTACCTTTTAGTCGAGTCATCCCCTTAGATTCCTATAAGACGTACCTTTTAGTTGTGTTATCTCCTTTGATTCCTATAAGTCGTACCTTTTAGTTGAGTCATTTTCTTTGATTCTTAGAAAACGTACCTTATAGTCGAGTCATTTCCCTTGATTCCTATAAGACGTACCTTTTAGTCGAGTCATCCCTTTTTATTCATATAAAACGTACCTTTTAGTCGAGTCATCCCCATTGATTCCTATAAGACGTACCTTTTAGTCGAGTCATCCCTTTGATTTCTATAAGACGTACCAATTAGTCGAGTCATCCCCTTTGACCCCTAGAAGACATACCTTTTAGTCATTTCCTTTGATTCCTATAAGACGTACCTTTTAGTCGAGTCACCCCCATTGATACCTATAAGACATACCTTTTAGTCGAGTCATCCCCCTTGATTCCTATAAGACGTACCTTTTAGTCGAGTCATCCCCTTTGACCCCTAGAAGACGTACCTTTTAATCGAGTCATTTACTTTGATTCCTATAAGACGTATCTTTTAGTCTAGTCATCCCTTTTGATTCCTATAAGACGTACCTTTTAGTCGAGTCATCCCCTTGATTCCTATAAGACGTACCTTTTAGTATGGTCATCCCCTTTCATTCCTATTAGACGTACCTTTTAGTCGAGTCATCCCCTTTGACCTCTAGAATACGTACCTATTAGTCGAGTCATTTCCTTTGATTCCTATAAGACGTACCTTTTAGTCGAGTCATCCCCATTTATTCCTATATGACGTACCTTTTAGTTGAGTCATTTCCTTTGATTCCTTGAAGACGTACCTTTTATTCGAGTCATTTCCCTTGATTCCTATAAGACGTACCTTTTAGTTGAGTCATTTCCTATGATTCCTAAAAGACGTTCCTTTAAGTCTAGTCATATCACTTGATTCCTATAAGACGTACCTTTTAGTCTAGTCATTCCATTTGATTCCTATAAGACGTACCTTTTAGTCGAGTCATCCCCTTTGGTTCCTATAAGACGTAACATTTAGTAGAGTCATCCCCATTGATTCCTAGAAGACGTACCATTTAGTCGAGTTATTTCCCTTGATTCCTATAATACGTACCTTTTAGTCAAGTCATCCCCTTTGATTCCTATAAGAAGTACCATTTAGTCGAGTCATCCCCTTTGATTCCTATAAGACGTACCTTTTAGTCGAGTCATCCCCTTTGATTCCTATAAGACGTACCTTTTAGACGAGTCATTCCCTTTAACCCCTAGAATACGTACCTTTTTGTCGAGTTATTTCCTTTTATTCCTATTAGACGTACCTTATAGTCGAGTCACCCCCTTTGATTCCTATAAGAGGTACCTTTTAGTCGAGTCATCTCCTTTGATTCCTATAAGACGTACCTTTTAGTTCAGTCATTACCTTTGATTCCTTGAAGACGTACCTTTTAGTCGAGTCATTTCCCTTTATTCCTATAAGACGTACCTTTAAGTTGAGTCATTTCCTTTGATTCCTAAAAGACGTACCTTTTAATCGAGTCATTTACTATGATTCCTATAAGACGTATCTTTTAGTCTAGTCATCCCTTTTGATTCCTATAAGACGTACCTTTTAGTCGAGTCATCCCCTTGATTCCTATAAGACGTACCTTTTAGTATTGTCATCCCCTTTGATTCCTATAAGACGTACCTTTTAGTCGAGTCCTCCCCTTTGACCTCTAGAATACGTACCTATTAGTCGAGTCATTTCCTTTGATTCCTATAAGACGTACCTTTTAATCGAGTCATCCCCATTGATTCCTATAAGACGTACCTTTTAGTTTAGTCATTTCCTTTGATTCCTAGAAGACGTACCTTTTAGTCGAGTCATTTCCCTTGATTCCTATAAGACCTACCTTTTAGTTGAGTCATTTCCTATGATTCCTAAAAGACGTTCCTTTAAGTCTAGTCATATCACTTGATTCCTATAAGACGTACCTTTTAGTCTAGTCATTCCCTTTGATTCCTATAAGACGTACCTCTTAGTCGAGTCATCCCCTTTGATTCCTATAAGACGTACCATTTAGTAGAGTCATCCCCTTTGATTCCTAGAAGACGTACCATTTAGTCGAGTCATTTCCCTTGATTCCTATAAGACGTACCTTTTAGTCAAATCATCCCCTTTGATTCCTATAAGAAGTACCTTTTAGTCGAGTCATCCTCTTTGATTCCTATAAGACGTACCTTTTAGTCGAGTCATCCCCTTTGATTCCTATAAGACGTACCTTTTAGACGAGTCATTCCCTTTGACCCCTAGAATACGTACCTTTTTGTCGAGTTATTTCCATTGATTCCTATAAGACGTACCTTATAGTCGAGTCACCCCCTTTAACTCCTATAAGAGGTACCTTTTAGTCGAGTCATCCCCTTTGATTCCTATAAGACGTACCTTTTAGTTGAGTCATTTCCTTTGATTCCTTAAAGACGTACCTTTTAGTCGAGTCATTCCCTTTGACCTCTAGAATACGTACCTTTTAGTCGAGTCATTTCCTTTGATTGCTATAAGACGTACCTTTTAGTCGAGTCATCCCCTTTAATTCCTATAAGACGTACCGTTTAGTCGAGTCATCCCCTTTGATTCCTATAAGATGTACCTTTTAGTTGAGTCATTTCCCTTTATTCCCTTAAGACGTACCTTTTAGTTGAGTCGTTTCCTTTGATTCCTATAAGACGTACCTTTTAGTCGAGTCATCCCCTTTGACCCCTAGAATACGTACCTTTTAGACGAGTCATTTCCTTTGATTCCTATAGGACGTACCTTTTTAGTCGAGTCATCCCCTTTAATTCCTATAAGACGTATCGTTTAGTCGAGTCATCCCCATTGATTCCTATAAGATGTACCTTTTAGTTGAGTCATTTCCTTTGATTCCTTGAAGACGTACCTTTTAGTCGAGTCATGTCCCTTGATTCCTATAAGACGTACCTTTTAGTCGAGTCATCCCCTTATATTCCTATAAGACGTACCTTTTAGTTGTGTTATCTCCTTTGATTCCCATAAGACGTACCTTTTAGTTGAGTCATTTTCTTTGATTCTTAGAAAACGTACCTTTTAGTCGAGTCATTTCCCTTGATTCCTATAAGACGTACCTTTTAGTCGAGTCATCCCTTTTGATTCATATAAAACATACCTTTTAGTCGAGTCATCCCCTTTGACCCCTTGAATACGTACCTTTTAGTCGAGTCATTTCCTTTGATTCCCATAAGACGTACCTTTTAGTCGAGTCATCCCCTTTAATTACAATATGACGTACCGTTTAGTCGAGTCATCCCCTTTGATTCCTATAAGATGTACCTTTTAGTTGAGTCATTTCCCTTTATTCCTATAAGACGTACCTTTTAGTTGAGTCATTTACTTTGATTCCTTGAAGACGTACCTTTTAGTCGAGTCATTTCCCTTGATTCCTATAAGACGTACCTTTTAGTCGAGTCATCCCCTTAGATTCCTATAAGACGTACCTTTTAGTTGTGTTATCTCCTTTGATTCCTATTAGACGTACCTTTTAGTTGAGTCATTTTCTTTGATTCTTAGAAAACGTACCTTTTAGTCGAGTCATTTCCCTTGATTCCTATAAGACGTACCTTTTAGTCGAGTCATCCCTTTTTATTCATATAAAACGTACCTTTTAGTCGAGTCATCCCCATTGATTCCTATAAGACGTACCTTTTAGTCGAGTCATCCCTTTGATTTCTATAAGACGTACCAATTAATCGAGTCATCCCCTTTGACCCCTAGAAGACATACCTTTTAGTCATTTCCTTTGATTCCTATAAGACGTACCTTTTAGTTGAGTCATTTCCTATGATTCCTAAAAGACGTTCCTTTAAGTCGAGTCATTTCACTTGATTCCTATAAGACGTACCTTTTAGTCGAGTCATCCCCTTTGACCCCTAGAAGACGTACCTTTTAATCGAGTCATTTACTTTGATTCCTATAAGACGTATCTTTTAGTCTACTCATCCCATTTGATTCCTAGATGACGTACCTTTTAGTCGAGTCATCCCCATTGATTCCTATAAGACGTACCTTTTAATTGAGTCATTTCCTTTGATTCCTAGAAGACGTACCTTTTAGTCGAGTCATTTCCCTTGATTCCTATAAGACGTACCTTTTAGTTGAGTCACTTCCTATGATTCCTAAAAGACGTTCCTTTAAGTCTAGTCATATCACTTGATTCCTATAAGACGTACCTTTTAGTCTAGTCATTCCCTTTGATTCCTATAAGACGTACCTTTTAGTCGAGTCATCCCCTTTGATTCCTATAAGACGTACCATTTAGTAGAGTCATCCCCTTTGATTCCTAGAAGACGTACCATTTAGTCGAGTCATTTCCCTTTATTCCTATAAGACGTACCTTTTAGTCAAATCATCCCCTTTGATTCCTATAAGAAGTACCTTTTAGTCGAGTCATCCCCTTTGATTCCTATAAGACGTACCTTTTAGTCGAGTCATCCCCTTTGATTCCTATAAGACGTACCTTTTAGACGAGTCATTCCCTTTGACCCCTAGAATACGTACCTTTTTGTCGAGTTATTTCCTTTGATTCCTATAAGACGTACCTTATAGTCGAGTCACCCCCTTTAATTCCTATAAGAGGTACCTTTTAGTCGAGTCATCCCCTTTGATTCCTATAAGACGTACCTTTTAGTTGAGTCATTTCCTTTGATTCCTTGAAGACGTACCTTTTAGTCGAGTCATTCCCTTTGACCCCTAGAATATGTACCTTTTAGTCGAGTCATTTCCTTTGATTGCTATAAGACGTACCTTTTAGTCGAGTCATCCCCTTTAATTCCTATAAGACGTACCGTTTAGTCGAGTCATCCCCTTTGATTCCTATAAGATGTACCTTTTAGTTGAGTCATTTCCCTTTATTCCTATAAGACGTACCTTTTAGTTGAGTCATTTCCTTTGATTCCTATAAGACGTACCTTTTAGTCGAGTCATCCCCTTTGACCCCTAGAATACGTACCTTTTAGACGAGTCATTTCCTTTGATTCCTATAGGACGTACCTTTTTAGTCGAGTCATCCCCTTTAATTCCTATAAGACGTATCGTTTAGTCGAGTCATCCCCTTTGATTCCTATAAGATGTACCTTTTAGTTGAGTCATTTCCTTTGATTCCTTAAAGACGTACCTTTTAGTCGAGTCATGTCCCTTGATTCCTATAAGACGTACCTTTTAGTCGAGTCATCCCCTTATATTCCTATCAGACGTACCTTTTAGTTGTGTTATCTCCTTTGATTCCCATAAGACGTACCTTTTAGTTGAGTCATTTTCTTTGATTCTTAGAAAACGTACCTTTTAGTCGAGTCATTTCCCTTGATTCCTATAAGACGTACCTTTTAGTCGAGTCATCCCTTTTGATTCATATAAAACGTACCTTTTAGTCGAGTCATCCCCTTTGACCCCTTGAATACGTACCTTTTAGTCGAGTCATTTCCTTTGATTCCCATAAGACGTACCTTTTAGTCGAGTCATCCCCTTTAATTACAATAAGACGTACCGTTTAGTCGAGTCATCCCCTTTGATTCCTATAAGATGTACCTTTTAGTTGAGTCATTTCCCTTTATTCCTATAAGACGTACCTTTTAGTTGAGTCATTTACTTTGATTCCTATAAGACGTACCTTTTAGTCGAGTCATCCCCATTGACCCCTAGAATACGTACCTTTTAGACGAGTCACCCCCTTTGATACCTATAAGACGTACCTTTTAGTCGAGTCATCCCCCTTGATTCCTATAAGACGTACCTTTTAGTCGAGTCATCCCCTTTGACCCCTAGAAGACGTACCTTTTAATCGAGTCATTTACTTTGATTCCTATAAGACGTATCTTTTAGTCTACTCATCCCATTTGATTCCTAGATGATGTACCTTTTAGTCGAGTCATCCCCTTGATTCCTATAAGACGTACCTTTTAGTATGGTCATCCCCTTTGATTCCTATAAGACGTACCTTTTAGTCGAGTCATCCCCTTTGACCTCTAGAATACGTACCTATTAGTCGAGTCATTTCCTTAGATTCCTATAAGATGTACTTTTTAGTCGAGTCATCCCCATTGATTCCTATAAGACGTACCTTTTAGTTGAGTCTTTTCCTTTGATTCCTTGAAGACGTACCTTTTAGTCGAGTCATTTCCCTTGATTCTTATAAGACGTACCTTTTAGTTGAGTCATTTCCTATGATTCCTAAAAGACGTTCCTTTAAGTCTAGTCATATCACTTGATTCCTATAAGACGTACCTTTTAGTCTAGTCATTCCCTTTGATTCCTACAAGACGTACCTTTTAGTCGAGTCATCCCCTTTGGTTCCTATAAGACGTACCACTTAGTAGAGTCATCCCCATTGATTCCTAGAAGACGTACCATTTAGTCGAGTCATTTCCCTTGATTCCTATAAGACGTACCTTTTAGTCAAGTCATCCCCTTTGATTCCTATAAGAAGTACCTTTTAGTCGAGTCATCCCCTTTGATTCCTATATGACGTACCTTTTAGTCGAGTCATCCCCTTTGATTCCTATAAGACGTACATTTTAGTCGAGTCATTCCCTTTGACCCCTAGAATACGTACCTTTTTGTCGAGTTATTTCCTTTGATTCCTAGAGGACGTACCTTATAGTCGAGTCACCCCCTTTGATTCCTATAAGAGGTACCTTTTAGTCGAGTCATCTCCTTTGATTCCTATAAGGCGTACCTTTTAGTTCAGTCATTACCTTTGATTCCTTGAAGACGTACCTTTTAGTCGAGTCATTTCCCTTTATTCCTATTAGACGTACCTTTAAGTTGAGTCATTTCCTTTGATTCCTAAAAGACGTACCTTTTAATCGAGTCATTTACTTTGATTCCTATAAGACGTATCTTTTAGTCTAGTCATCCCTTTTGATTCCTATAAGACGTACCTTTTAGTCGAGTCATCCCCTTGATTCCTTTAAGACGTACCTTTTAGTATGGTCATCCCCTTTGATTCCTATAAGACGTACCTTTTAGTCGAGTCATCCCCTTTGACCTCTAGAATACGTACCTTTTAGACGAGTCATTTCCTTTGATTCCTATAGGACGTACCTTTTTAGTCGAGTCATCCCCTTTCATTCCTATAAGACGTATCGTTTAGTCGAGTCATCCCCTTTGATTCCTATAAGATGTACCTTTTAGTTGAGTCATTTCCTTTGATTCCTTGAAGACGTACCTTTTAGTCGAGTCATGTCCCTTGATTCCTATAAGACGTACCTTTTAGTCGAGTCATCCCCTTATATTCCTATAAGACGTACCTTTTAGTTGTGTTATCTCCTTTGATTCCCATAAGACGTACCTTTTAGTTGAGTCATTTTCTTTGATTCTTAGAAAACGTACCTTTTAGTCGAGTCATTTGCCTTGATTCCTATAAGACGTACCTTTTAGTCGAGTCATCCCTTTTGATTCATATAAAACGTACCTTTTAGTCGAGTCATCCCCTTTGACCCCTTGAATACGTACCTTTTAGTCGAGTCATTTCCTTTGATTCCCATAAGACGTAACTTTTAGTCGAGTCATCCCCTTTAATACCTATAAGACGTACCGTTTAGTCGAGTCAGCCCCTTTGATTCCTATAAGATGTAACTTTTAGTTGAGTCATTTCCCTTTATTCCTATAAGACGTACCTTTTAGTTGAGTCATTTACTTTGATTCCTATAAGACGTACCTTTTAGTCGAGTCATCCCCTTTGACCCCTAGAATACGTACCTTTTAGACGAGTCATATCCTTTGATTCCTATAAGACGTACCTTTTAGTCGAGTCATCGCATTTAATTCCTATCAGACGTACCGTTTAGTCGAGTCATTTCCTTTTATTCCTTGAAGACGTACCTTTTAGTCGAGTCATTTCCCTTGATTCCTATAAGACGTACCTTTTAGTCGAGTCATCCCCTTAGATTCCTATAAGACGTACCTTTTAGTTGTGTTATCTCCTTTGATTCCTATAAGACGTACCTTTTAGTTGAGTCATTTTCTTTGATTCTTAGAAAACGTACCTTTTAGTTGAGTCATTTCCCTTGATTCCTATAAGACGTACCTTTTAGTCGAGTCATCCATTTTTATTCATTTAAAACGTACCTTTTAGTCGAGTCATCCCCATTGATTCCTATAAGACGTACCTTTAAGTCGAGTCATCCCTTTGATTTCTATAAGACGTACCAATTAATCGAGTCATCCCCTTTGACCCCTAGAAGACATACCTTTTAGTCATTTCCTTTGATTCCTATAAGACGTACCTTTTAGTTGAGTCATTTCCTATGATTCCTAATAGACGTTCCTTTAAGTCGAGTCATTTCACTTGATTCCTATAAGACGTACCTTTTAGTCGAGTCATCCCCTTTGACCCCTAGAAGACGTACCTTTTAATCGAGTCATTTACTTTGATTCCTATAAGACGTATCTTTTAGTCTACTCATCCCTTTTGATTCCTAGATGACGTACCTTTTAGTCGAGTCATCCCCTTGATTCCTATAAGACGTACCTTTTAGTATGGTCATCCCCTTTGATTCCTATAAGACGTACCTTTTAGTCGAGTCATCCCCTTTGACCTCTAGAATACGTACCTATAAGTCGAGTCATTTCCTTAGATTCCTATAAGATGTACCTTTTAGTCGAGTCATCCCCATTGATTCCTATAAGACGTACCTTTTAGTTGAGTCATTTCCTTTGATTCCTTGAAGACGTACCTTTAAGTCGAGTCATTTCCCTTGATTCCTATAAGACGTACCTTTTAGTTGAGTCATTTCCTATGATTCCTAAAAGACGTTCCTTTAAGTCTAGTCATATCACTTGATTCCTATAAGACGTACCTTTTAGTCTAGTCATTCCCTTTGATTCCTATAAGACGTACCTTTTAGTCGAGTCATCCCCTTTGGTTCCTATAAGACGTACCATTTAGTAGAGTCATCCCCATTGATTCCTAGAAGACGTACCATTTAGTCGAGTCATTTTCCTTGATTCCTATAAGACGTACCTTTTAGTCAAGTCATCCCCTTTGATTCCTATAAGAAGTACCTTTTAGTCGAGTCATCCCCTTTGATTCCTATATGACGTACCTTTTAGTCGAGTCATCCCCTTTGATTCCTATAAGACGTACATTTTAGTCGAGTCATTCCCTTTGAACCCTAGAATACGTATCTTTTTGTCGAGTTATTTCCTTTGATTCCTATAGGACGTACCTTATAGTCGAGTCACCCCCTTTGATTCCTATAAGAGGTACCTTTTAGTCGAGTCATCTCCTTTGATTCCTATAAGGCGTACCTTTTAGTTCAGTCATTACCTTTGATTCCTTGAAGACGTACCTTTTAGTCGAGTCATTTCCCTTTATTCCTATAAGACGTACCTTTAAGTTGAGTCATTTCCTTTGATTCCTAAAAGACGTACCTTTTAATCGAGTCATTTACTTTGATTCCTATAAGACGTATCTTTTAGTCTAGTCATCCCTTTTGATTCCTATAAGACGTACCTTTTAGTCGAGTCATCCCCTTGATTCCTTTAAGACGTACCTTTTAGTATGGTCATCCCCTTTGATTCCTATATGACGTACCATTTAGTCGAGTCATCCCCTTTGACCTCTAGAATACGTACCTATTAGTCGAGTCATTTCCTTTGATTCCTATAAGATGTACCTTTTAGTCGAGTTATCCCCATTGATTCCTATAAGACGTACCTTTTAGTTGAGTCATTTCCTTTGATTCCTAGAAGACGTACCTTTTAGTCGAGTCATTTCCCTTGATTCCTATAAGACGTACCTTTTAGTTGAGTCATTTCCTATGATTCCTAAAAGACGTTCCTTTAAGTCTAGTCATATCACTTGATTCCTATAAGACGTACCTTTTAGTCTAGTCATTCCCTTTGATTCCTATAAGACGTACCTTTTAGTCGAGTCATCCCCTTTGATTCCTATAAGACGTACCATTTAGTAGAGACATCCCCTTTGATTCCTAGAAGACGTACCATTTAGTCGAGTCATTTCCCTTGATTCTTATAAGACGTACCTTTTAGTCAAGTCATTCCCTTTGATTCCTATAAGAAGTAACTTTTAGTCGAGTCATCCCCTTTGATTCCTATAAGACGTACCTTTTAGTTGAGTTATCCCCTTTGATTCCTATAAGACGTACATTTTAGTCGAGTCATTCCCTTTGACCCCTAGAATACGTACCTTTTTGTCGAGTTTTTTCCTTTGATTCCTACAAGACGTACCTTATAGTCGAGTCACCCCCTTTGATTCCTATAAGAGGTACCTTTTAATCGAGTCATCTTCTTTGATTCCTATAAGACGTACCTTTTAGTTCAGTCATTACCTTTGATTCCTTGAAGACGTACCTTTTAGTCGAGTCATTTCCCTTTATTCCTATAAGACGTACCTTTTAGTTGAGTCATTTCCTTTGATTCCTATAAGACGTACCTTTTAGTCGAGTCATCCCCTTTGACCCCTAGAATACGTACCTTTTAGTCGAGTCATTTCCTTTGATTCCTATAAGACGTACCTTTTAGTCGATTCATCCCCATAGATTACTATAAGACGTACCTTTTACTTGAGTTATCTCCATTGATTCCTATAAGACGTACCTTTTAGTTGAGTCATTTCCTTAGATTCCTAGAAAACGTACCTTTTAGTCGAGTCATTTCCCTTGATTCCTATAAGACGTACCTTTTAGTCGAGTCATCCCCTTTGATTCCAATAAAACGTACCTTTTAGTCGAGTCATCCACTTTGATTACTATAAGACGTACCTTTTAGTCGAGTCATCCCTTTGATTCCTATAAGACCTACCTTTTAGTCGAGTCATCCCCTTTGACCCCTAGAAGACATACCTTTTAGTCATTTCCTTTGATTCCTATAAGACGTACCTTTTAGTCGAGGCACCCCCTTTGATTCATATAAGAGGTACCTTTTAGTCGAGTCATCCCCCTTGATTACTATAAGACGTACCTTTTAGTCGAGTCATCCCCTTTGATTTGTAGAACACGTACCTTTTAGTCGAGTCATTTCCCTTGATTCCTATAAGACGTACCTTTTAGTCGAGTCATCCACTTTGATTCCTATAAGACGTACCTTTTAGTCGAGTCATCCCCTTGGATTCCTATAAGACGTACCTTTTGGTCGAGTCATCCCCTTCGATTCCTACAAGACGAACCTTTTAGTCGAGTCATCCCCTTTGATTACCATAAGACGTACCTTTTAGTCGAGTCATCCCCATTGATTCCTATAAGACGTACCTTTTAGTTGAGTCATTTCCTTTGATTCCTTGAAGACGTACCTTTTAGTCGAGTAATTTCCCTTGATTCCTATAAGACGTACCTTTTAGTCGAGTCATCTGCTTTGATTTCTATAAGACGTATCTTTTAGTTGAGTCATTTCCTATGATTCCTAAAAGACGTTCCTTTAAGTCGAGTCATTTCACTTGATTCCTATAAGACGTACCTTTTAGTCTAGTCATTCCCTTTGATTCCTATAAGACGTACCTTTTAGTCGAGTCATCCCCTTTGATTCCTATAAGACGTACCATTTAGTAGAGTCATCCCCTTTGATTCCTAGAAGACGTACCATTTAGTCGAGTCATTTCCCTTGATTCCTATAAGACGTACCTTTTAGTCAAGTCATCCCCTTTGATTCCTATAAGAAGTACCTTTTAGTCGAGTCATCCCCTTTGATTCCTATAAGACGTACCTTTTAGTCGAGTCATCCCCTTTGATTCCTATAAGACGTACCTTTTAGTCGACTCATTCCCTTTCACCCCTAGAATACGTACCTTTTTGTCGAGTTATTTCCTTTTTTTCCTATTAGACGTACCTTATAGTCGAGTCACCCCCTTTAATTCCTATAAGAGGAACCTTTTAGTCGAGTCATTCCCTTTGATTCCTATAAAACGTACCTTATAGTCGAGTCACCCCCTTTGATTCCTATAAGAGGTACCTTTTAGTCGAGTCATCTCCTTTGATTCCTATAGGACGTACCTTTTAGTTCAGTCATTACCTTTGATTCCTTGAAGACGTACCTTTTAGTCGAGTCATTTCCCATTATTCCTATAAGACGTACCTTTTAGTTGAGTCATTTCCTTTGATTCCTATAAGATGTACCTTTTAGTCGAGTCATCCCCTTTGACCCCTGAATACGTACCTTTTAGTCGAGTCATTTCCTTTGATTCCTATAAGACGTACCTTTTAGTCGATTCATCCCCATAGATTCCTATAAGACGTACCTTTTACTTGAGTTATCTCCATTGATTCCTATAAGACGTACCTTTTAGTTGTGTCATTTCCTTAGATTCCTAGAAAACGTACCTTTTAGTCGAGTCATTTCCCTTGATTCCTATTAGACGTACCTTTTTGTCGAGTCATCCCCTTTGATTCCTATAAAACGTACCTTTTAGTCGAGTCATCCCCTTTGATTACTATAAGACGTACCTTTTAGTCGAGTCATCCCTTTGATTCCTATAAGACGTACCTTTTAGTCTAGTCATCCCCTTTGACCCCTAGAAGACATACCTTTTAGTCATTTCCTTTGATTCCTGTAAGACGTACCTTTTAGTCGAGTCACCCCCTTTGATTCATATAAGAGGTACCTTTTAGTCGAGTCATCCCCTTGATTACTATATGACGTACCTTTTAGTCGAGTCATCCCCTTTGATTCCTAGAACACGTACCTTTTAGTCGAGTCATTTCCCTTGATTCCTATAAGACGTACCTTTTAGTCGAGTCATCCACTTTGATTCCTATAAGACGTACCTTTTAGTCGAGTCATCCCCTTGGATTCCTATAAGACGTACCTTTTGGTCGAGTCATCCCCTTCGATTTCTATAAGACGAACCTTTTAGTCGAGTTATCCCCTTTGATTCCTATAAGACGTATCTTTAAGTCGATTCATTTCCCTTGATTCCTATAAGACGTACCTTTTAGTCGAGTCATCCCCTTTGATTCCTATAAGACGTACCTTTTAGTCGAGTCATCCCCTTTGACCTCTAAAATACGTACCTATTAGTCGAGTCATTTCCTTTGATCCCTATAAGACGTACCTTTTAGTCGAGTCATCCCCATTGATTCCTATAAGACGTACCTTTTAGTTGAGTCATTTCCTTTGATTCCTTGAAGACGTACCTTTTAGTCGAGTCATTTCCCTTGATTCCTATAAGACGTACCTTTTAGTCGAGTCATCTGCTTTGATTCATATAAGACATACCTTTTAGTTGAGTCATTTCCTATGATTCCTAAAAGACGTTCCTTTAAGTCGAGTCATTTCACTTGATACCTATAAGACGTACCTTTTAGTCTAGTCATTCACTTTGATTCCTATAAGACGTACCTTTTAGTCGAGTCATCCCCTTTGATTCCTATAAGACGTACTATTTAGTAGAGTCATCCCCTTTGATTCCTAGAAGACGTACCATTTAGTCAAGTCATCCCCTTTGATTCCTATAAGAAGTACCTTTTAGTCGAGTCATCCCCTTTGATTCCTATAAGACGTACCATTTAGACGAGTCATCCCCTTTGATTCCTATAAGACGTACCATTTAGTCGAGTCATTCCCTTTCACCCCTAGAATACGTACCTTTTAGTCGAGTAATTTCCTTTGATTCCTATTAGACGTACCTTATAGTCGAGTTACCCCCTTTAATTCCTATAAGAGGAACCTTTTAGTCAAGTCATCCCCTTTGATTCCTATAAGACGTACCCTTTAGTTGAGTCATTTCCTTTGATTCCTTGAAGACGTACCTTTTAGTCGAGTCATCCCCTTTGACCCCTAGAATACGTACCTTTTAGTCGAGTCATTTCCTTTGATTCCTATAAGACGTACCTTTTAGTCGAGTCATCCCCTTTAATTCCCATAAGACGTACCGTTTAGTCGAGTCATCCCCTTTGATTCCTATAAGATGTACCTTTTAGTTGAGTCATTTCCCTTTATTCCTATAAGATGTACCTTTTAGTTGAGTCATTTCCTTTGATTCCTATAAGATGTACCTTTTAGTCGAGTCATCCCCTTTGACCCCTAGAATACGTACCTTTTAGACGAGTCATTTCCTTTGATTCCTATAAGACGTACCTTTTAGTCGAGTCATCCCCTTTAATTCCTATAAGATGTACCTTTTAGTTGAGTCATTTCCTTTGATTCCTTGAAGACGTACCTTTTAGTCGAGTCATTTCCCTTGATTCCTGTAAGACGTACCTTTTAGTCGAGTCATCCCCTTAGATTCCTATAAGACGTACCTTTTCGTTGTGTTATCTCCTTTGATTCCTATAAGACGTACCTTTTAGTTGAGTCATTTTCTTTAATTCTTAGAAAACGTACCTTTTAGTCGAGTCGTTTCCCTTGATTCCTAAAAGACGTACCTTTTAGTCGAGTCATCCCTTTTGATTCATATAAAACGTACCTTTTAGTCGAGTCATCCCCTTTGATTCCTATAAGACGTACCTTTTAGTCGAGTCATCCCTTTGATTCCTATAAGACGTACCAATTAGTCGAGTCATCCCCTTTGACCCCTAGAAGACATACCTTTTAGTCATTTCCTATGATTCCTATAAGACGTACCTTTTAGTCGAGTCACCCCCTTTGATACCTATAAGACATATCTTTTAGTGGAGTCATACCCCTTGATTCCTATAAGACGTACCTTTTAGTCGAGTCATCCCTTTTGACCCCTAGAAGACGTACCTTTTAGTCGAGTCATCCCCTTTGACCCCTAGAAGAAGTACCTTTTAATCGAGTCATTTACTTTTATTCCTATAAGACGTACCTTTTGGTCGAGTCATCCGCTTCGATTCCTATATGACGTACCTATTAGTCGAGTCATCCCCATTGATTCCTATAAGACTTACCTTTTAGTCGAGTCATCCCCTTTGATTCCTATAAGATGTACCTTTTAGTTGAGTCATTTCCTTTGATTCCTTGAAGACGTACCTTTTAGTCGAGTTATTTCCCTTGATTCCTATAAGACGTAGCTTTTAGTCGAGTCATCCCCTTAGATTCCTATCAGACGTACCTTTTAGTTGAGTTATCTCCTTTCATTCCTATAAGACGTACCTTTTCGTTGAGTCATTTCCTTTGATTCTTAGAAAACGTACCTTTTAGTCGAGTCAGTTCTCTTGATTCCTATAAGACGTACCTTTTAGACGAGTCATCCCATTTGATTCCTATAAAACGTACCTTTTAGTTGAGTCATTTCCTGTGATTCCTAGAAGACGTTCCTTTTAGTCGAGTCATTTCACTTGATTCCTATAAGACGTACCATTTAGTCGAGTCAATCCCTTTGATTCCTATAAGACGTACCTTTTTGTCGAGTCATCCCCTATGATTCCTATAAGACATACCTTTTAGTAGAGTCATCCCCTTTGATTCCTAGATGATGTAAATTTTAGTCGAGTCATTTCCCTTAATTCCTATAAGACGTACCTTTTCGTCGAGTCATCCCCTTTGATTCCTATAAGACGTACCTTTTAGTCGATCATCCCCTTTGATTCCTATAAGACGTACCTTTTAGTCGAGTCATCTCCTTTGATTCCTATAAGACGTACCTTTTAATCGAGTCATTCCCTTTGACCCCTAGAATACTCACCTTTTAGTCGAGTCATTTCCTTTGATTCCTATAAGACGTACCTTTTAGTCGAGTCATCCCCTTTAACTCCTATAAGACGTACCGTTTAGTCGAGCCATCCCCTTTGATTTCTATAAGATGTACCTTTTAGTTGAGTCATTTCCTTTGATTCCTAAAAGACGTACCTTTTAATCGAGTCATTTACTTTGATTCCTATAAGACGTATCTTTTAGTCTAGTCATCCCTTTTGATTCCTATAAGACGTACCTTTTAGTCGAGTCATCCCCTTGATTCCTTTAAGACGTACCTTTTAGTATGGTCATCCCCTTTGATTCCTATAAGATGTACCTTTTAGTCGAGTCATCCCCTTTGACCTCTAGAATACGTACCTTTTAGACGAGTCATTTCCTTTGATTCCTATAGGATGTACCTTTTTAGTCGAGTCATCCCCTTTAATTCCTATAAGACGTATCGTTTAGTCGAGTCATCCCCTTTGATTCCTATAAGATGTACCTTTTAGTTGAGTCATTTCCTTTGATTCCTTGAAGACGTACCTTTTAGTCGAGTCATGTCCCTTGATTCCTATAAGACGTACCTTTTAGTCGAGTCATCCCCTTATATTCCTATAAGACGTACCTTTTAGTTGTGTTATCTCCTTTGATTCCCATAAGACGTACCTTTTAGTTGAGTCATTTTCTTTGATTCTTAGAAAACGTACCTTTTAGTCGAGTCATTTCCCTTGATTCTTATAAGAGGTACCTTTTAGTCGAGTCATCCCTTTTGATTCATATAAAACGTACCTTTTAGTCGAGTCATCCCCTTTGACCCCTTGAATACGTACCTTTTATTC
The DNA here is from genome assembly GCA_030864215.1 of Capsicum pubescens. Lineage (NCBI taxonomy): Eukaryota > Viridiplantae > Streptophyta > Magnoliopsida > Solanales > Solanaceae > Capsicum > Capsicum pubescens. The sequence goes on along the minus strand of CM061545.1, from coordinate 294,193,981 downwards.
GAGTCATTTCCTTTGATTCCCATAAGACGTACCTTTTAGTCGAGTCATCCCCTTTAATTCCTATAAGACGTACCGTTTAGTCGAGTCATCCCCTTTGATTCCTATAAGATGTACCTTTTAGTTGAGTCATTTCCCTTTATTCTTATAAGACGTACCTTTTAGTTGAGTCATTTACTTTGATTCCTATAAGACGTACCTTTTAGTCGAGTCATCCCCTTTGACCCCTAGAATACGTACCTTTTAGACGAGTCATATCCTTTGATTCCTATAAGACGTACCTTTTAGTCGAGTCATCGCATTTAATTCCTATCAGACGTACCGTTTAGTCGAGTCATTTCCTTTGATTCCTTGAAGACGTACCTTTTAGTCGAGTCATTTCCCTTGATTCCTATAAGACGTACCTTTTAGTCGAGTCATCCCCTTAGATTCCTATAAGACGTACCTTTTAGTTGTGTTATCTCCTTTGATTCCTATAAGACGTACCTTTTAGTTGAGTCATTTTCTTTGATTCTTAGAAAACGTACCTTTTAGTTGAGTCATTTCCCTTGATTCCTATAAGACGTACCTTTTAGTCGAGTCATCCCTTTTGATTCATATAAAACGTACCTTTTAGTCGAGTCATCCCCTTTGATTCCTATAAGACGTACCTTTTAGTCGAGTCATCCCTTTGATTCCTATAAGACGTACCAATTAGTCGAGTCATCCCCTTTGACCCCTAGAAGACATACCTTTTAGTCATTTCCTATGATTCCTATAAGACGTACCTTTTAGTCGAGTCACCCCCTTTGATACCTATAAGACATATCTTTTAGTGGAGTCATACCCCTTGATTCCTATAAGACGTACCTTTTAGTCGAGTCATCCCTTTTGACCCCTAGAAGACGTACCTTTTAGTCGAGTCATCCCCTTTGACCCCTAGAAGAAGTACCTTTTAATCGAGTCATTTACTTTTATTCCTATAAGACGTACCTTTTGGTCGAGTCATCCGCTTCGATTCCTATATGACGTACCTATTAGTCGAGTCATCCCCATTGATTCCTATAAGACTTACCTTTTAGTCGAGTCATCCCCTTTGATTCCTATAAGATGTACCTTTTAGTTGAGTCATTTCCTTTGATTCCTTGAAGACGTACCTTTTAGTCGAGTTATTTCCCTTGATTCCTATAAGACGTAGCTTTTAGTCGAGTCATCCCCTTAGATTCCTATCAGACGTACCTTTTAGTTGAGTTATCTCCTTTCATTCCTATAAGACGTACCTTTTCGTTGAGTCATTTCCTTTGATTCTTAGAAAACGTACCTTTTAGTCGAGTCAGTTCTCTTGATTCCTATAAGACGTACCTTTTAGACGAGTCATCCCATTTGATTCCTATAAAACGTACCTTTTAGTTGAGTCATTTCCTGTGATTCCTAGAAGACGTTCCTTTTAGTCGAGTCATTTCACTTGATTCCTATAAGACGTACCATTTAGTCGAGTCAATCCCTTTGATTCCTATAAGACGTACCTTTTTGTCGAGTCATCCCCTATGATTCCTATAAGACATACCTTTTAGTAGAGTCATCCCCTTTGATTCCTAGATGATGTAAATTTTAGTCGAGTCATTTCCCTTAATTCCTATAAGACGTACCTTTTCGTCGAGTCATCCCCTTTGATTCCTATAAGACGTACCTTTTAGTCGATCATCCCCTTTGATTCCTATAAGACGTACCTTTTAGTCGAGTCATCTCCTTTGATTCCTATAAGACGTACCTTTTAATCGAGTCATTCCCTTTGACCCCTAGAATACTCACCTTTTAGTCGAGTCATTTCCTTTGATTCCTATAAGACGTACCTTTTAGTCGAGTCATCCCCTTTAACTCCTATAAGACGTACCGTTTAGTCGAGCCATCCCCTTTGATTTCTATAAGATGTACCTTTTAGTTGAGTCATTTCCTTTGATTCCTAAAAGACGTACCTTTTAATCGAGTCATTTACTTTGATTCCTATAAGACGTATCTTTTAGTCTAGTCATCCCTTTTGATTCCTATAAGACGTACCTTTTAGTCGAGTCATCCCCTTGATTCCTTTAAGACGTACCTTTTAGTATGGTCATCCCCTTTGATTCCTATAAGATGTACCTTTTAGTCGAGTCATCCCCTTTGACCTCTAGAATACGTACCTTTTAGACGAGTCATTTCCTTTGATTCCTATAGGATGTACCTTTTTAGTCGAGTCATCCCCTTTAATTCCTATAAGACGTATCGTTTAGTCGAGTCATCCCCTTTGATTCCTATAAGATGTACCTTTTAGTTGAGTCATTTCCTTTGATTCCTTGAAGACGTACCTTTTAGTCGAGTCATGTCCCTTGATTCCTATAAGACGTACCTTTTAGTCGAGTCATCCCCTTATATTCCTATAAGACGTACCTTTTAGTTGTGTTATCTCCTTTGATTCCCATAAGACGTACCTTTTAGTTGAGTCATTTTCTTTGATTCTTAGAAAACGTACCTTTTAGTCGAGTCATTTCCCTTGATTCTTATAAGAGGTACCTTTTAGTCGAGTCATCCCTTTTGATTCATATAAAACGTACCTTTTAGTCGAGTCATCCCCTTTGACCCCTTGAATACGTACCTTTTAGTCGAGTCATTTCCTTTGATTCCCATAAGACGTACCTTTTAGTCGAGTCATCCCCTTTAATTCCTATAAGACGTACCGTTTAGTCGAGTCATCCCCTTTGATTCCTATAAGATGTACCTTTTAGTTGAGTCATTTCCCTTTATTCTTATAAGACGTACCTTTTAGTTGAGTCATTTACTTTGATTCCTATAAGACGTACCTTTTAGTCGAGTCATCCCCTTTGACCCCTAGAATACGTACCTTTTAGACGAGTCATATCCTTTGATTCCTATAAGACGTACCTTTTAGTCGAGTCATCGCATTTAATTCCTATCAGACGTACCGTTTAGTCGAGTCATTTCCTTTGATTCCTTGAAGACGTACCTTTTAGTCGAGTCATTTCCCTTGATTCCTATAAGACGTACCTTTTAGTCGAGTCATCCCCTTAGATTCCTATAAGACGTACCTTTTAGTTGTGTTATCTCCTTTGATTCCTATAAGACGTACCTTTTAGTTGAGTCATTTTCTTTGATTCTTAGAAAACGTACCTTTTAGTTGAGTCATTTCCCTTGATTCCTATAAGACGTACCTTTTAGTCGAGTCATCCCTTTTTATTCATATAAAACGTACCTTTTAGTCGAGTCATCCCCATTGATTCCTATAAGACGTACCTTTTAGTCGAGTCATCCCTTTGATTTCTATAAGACGTACCAATTAATCGAGTCATCCCCTTTGACCCCTAGAAGACATACCTTTTAGTCATTTCCTTTGATTCCTATAAGACGTACCTTTTAGTTGAGTCCTTTCCTATGATTCCTAAAAGACGTTCCTTTAAGTCGAGTCATTTCACTTGATTCCTATAAGACATACCTTTTAGTCGAGTCATCCCCTTTGACCCCTAGAAGACGTACCTTTTAATCGAGTCATTTACTTTGATTCCTATAAGACGTATCTTTTAGTCTACTCATCCCTTTTGATTCCTAGATGACGTACCTTTTAGTCGAGTCATCCCCTTGATTCCGATAAGACGTACCTTTTAGTATGGTCATCCCCTTTGATTCCTATAAGACGTACCTTTTAGTCGAGTCATCCCCTTTGACCTCTAGAATACGTACCTATTAGTCGAGTCATTTCCTTAGATTCCTATAAGATGTACCTTTTAGTCGAGTCATCCCCATTGATTCCTATAAGACGTACCTTTTAGTTCAGTCATTTCCTTTGATTCCTTGAAGACGTACCTTTTAGTCGAGTCATTTCCCTTGATTCCTATAAGACGTACCTTTTAGTTGAGTCATTTCCTATGATTCCTAAAAGACGTTCCTTTAAGTCTAGTCATATCACTTGATTCCTATAAGACGTACCTTTTAGTCTAGTCATTCCCTTTGATTCCTATAAGACGTACCTTTTAGTCGAGTCATCCCCTTTGGTTCCTATAAGACGTACCATTTAGTAGAGTCATCCCCATTAATTCCCAGAAGACGTACCATTTAGTCGAGTCATTTTCCTTGATTCCTATAAGACGTACCTTTTAGTCAAGTCATCCCCTTTGATTCCTATAAGAAGTACCTTTTAGTCGAGTCATCCCCTTTGATTCCTATATGACGTGCCTTTTAGTCGAGTCATCCCCTTTGATTCCTATAAGACGTACATTTTAGTCGAGTCATTCCCTTTGAACCCTAGAATACGTACCTTTTTGTCGAGTTATTTCCTTTGATTCCTATAGGACGTACCTTATAGTCGAGTCACCTCCTTTGATTCCTATAAGAGGTACCTTTTAGTCGAGTCATCTCCTTTGATTCCTATAAGGCGTACCTTTTAGTTCAGTCATTACCTTTGATTCCTTGAAGACGTACCTTTTAGTCGAGTCATTTCCCTTTATTCCTATAAGACGTACCTTTAAGTTGAGTCATTTCCTTTGATTCCTAAAAGACGTACCTTTTAATCTAGTCATTTACTTGGATTCCTATAAGACGTATCTTTTAGTCTAGTCATCCCTTTTGATTCCTATAAGACGTACCTTTTAGTCGAGCCATCCCCTTGATTCCTTTAAGACGTACCTTTTAGTATGGTCATCCCCTTTGATTCCTATAAGACGTACCTTTTAGTTGAGTCATCCCCTTTGACCTCTAAAATACGTACCTATTAGTCGAGTCATTTCCTTTGATTCCTATAAGACGTACCTTTTAGTCGAGTTATCCCCATTGATTCCTATAAGACGTACCTTTTAGTTGAGTCATTTCCTTTGATTCCTAGAAGACGTACCTTTTAGTCGAGTCATCCCCCTTGATTCCTATAAGACGTACCTTTTAGTTGAGTCATTTCCTATGATTCCTAAAAGACGTTCCTTTAAGTCTAGTCATATCACTTGATTCCTATAAGACGTACCTTTTAGTCTAGTCATTCCCTTTGATTCCTATAAGACGTACCTTTTAGTCGAGTCATCCCTTTTGATTCCTATAAGACGTACCATTTAGTAGAGTCATCCCCTTTGATTCCTAGAAGACGTACCATTTAGTCGAGTCATTTCCCTTGATTCCTATAAGACGTACCTTTTAGTCAAGTCATCCCCTTTGATTCCTATAAGAAGTACCTTTTAGTCGAGTCATCCCCTTTGATTCCTATAAGACGTACCTTTTAGTTGAGTCATCCCCTTTGATTCCTATAAGACGTACATTTTAGTCGAGTTATTCCCTTTGACCCCTAGAATACATACCTTTTTGTCGAGTTATTTCCTTTCATTCCTACAAGACGTACCTTATAGTCGAGTCACCCCCTTTGATTCCTATAAGAGGTACCTTTTAGTCGAGTCATCTCCTTTGATTCCTATAAGACGTACCTTTTAGTTCAGTCATTACCTTTGATTCCTTGAAGACGTACCTTTTAGTCAGGTCATTTCCCTTTATTCCTATAAGACGTACCTTTTAGTTGAGTCATTTCCTTTGATTCCTATAAGATGTACCTTTTAGTCGAGTCATCCCATTTGACCCCTAGAATACGTACCTTTTAGTCGAGTCATTTCCTTTGATTCCTATAAGACGTACCTTTTAGTCGATTCATCCCCATAGATTACTATAAGACGTACCTTTTACTTGAGTTATCTCCATTGATTCCTATAAGACGTACCTTTTAGTTGAGTCATTTCCTTAGATTCCTAGAAAACGTACCTTTTAGTCGAGTCATTTCCCTTGATTCCTATAAGATGTACCTTTTAGTCGAGTCATCCCTTTTGATTCCGATAAAACGTACCTTTTAGTCGAGTCATCCCCTTTGATTACTATAAGACGTACCTTTTAGTCGAGTCATACCTTTGATTCCTATAAGACCTACCTTTTAGTCGAGTCATCCCCTTTGACCCCTAGAAGACATACCTTTTAGTCATTTCCTTTGATTCCTATAAGACGTACCTTTTAGTCGAGTCACCCCCTTTGATTCATATAAGAGGTACCTTTTAGTCGAGTCATCCCCCTTGATTACTATAAGACGTACCTTTTAGTCGAGTCATCCCCTTTGATTCGTAGAACACGTACCTTTTAGTCGAGTCATTTCCCTTAATTCCTATAAGACGTACCTTTTAGTCGAGTCATCCACTTTGATTCCTATAAGACGTACCTTTTAGTCGAGTCATCCCCTTGGATTCCTATAAGACGTACCTTTTGGTCGAGTCATCCCCTTCGATTCCTATAAGACGAACCTTTTAGTCGAGTCATCCCCTTTGATTCCTATAAAACGTACCTTTTAGTCAAGTCATTTCCCTTGATTCCTATAAGACGTACCTTTTAGTCGAGTCATCCCCTTTGATTCCTATAAGACGTACCTTTTAGTCAAGTCATCCCCTTTGACTTCTAGAATACGTTCCTATTAGTCGAGTCGTTTCCTTTGATTCCTATAAGACGTACCTTTTAGTCGAGTCATCCCCATTGATTCCTATAAGACGTACCTTTTAGTTGAGTCATTTCCTTTGATTCCTTGAAGACGTACCTTTTAGTCGAGTCATTTCCCATGATTCCTATAAGACGTACCTTTTAGTCGAGTCATCTGCTTTGATTCCTATAAGACGTATCTTTTAGTTGAGTCATTTCCTATGATTCCTAAAAGACGTTCCTTTAAGTCGAGTCATTTCACTTGATTCCTATAAGACGTACCTTTTAGTCTAGTCATTCCCTTTCATTCCTATAAGACGTACCTTTTAGTCGAGTCATCCCCTTTGATTCCTATAAGACGTACCATTTAGTAGAGTCATCCCCATTGATTCCTAGAAGACGTACCATTTAGTCGAGTCATTTCCCTTGATTCCTATAAGACGTACCTTTTAGTCAAGTCATCCCCTTTGATTCCTCTAAGAAGTACCTTTTAGTCGAGTCATCCCCTTTGATTCCTATAAGACTTACCTTTTAGTCGAGTCATCCCCTTTGATTCCTATAAGACGTACCTTTTAGTCGAATCATTCCCTTTCACCCCTAGAATACGTACCTTTTTGTCGAGTTATTTCCTTTTTTTCCTATTAGACGTACCTTATAGTCGAGTAACCCCCTTTAATTCCTATAAGAGGAACCTTTTAGTCGAGTCATCCCCTTTGATTCCTATAAGACGTACCTTATAGACGAGTCACACCCTTTGATTCCTATAAGAGGTACCTTTTAGTCGAGTCATCTCCTTTGATTCCTATAAGATGTACCTTTTAGTTGAGTCATTACCTTTGATTCCTTGAAGACGTACCTTTTAGTCGAGTCATTTCCCATTATTCCTATAAGACGTACCTTTTAGTCGATCATCCCCTTTGATTCCTATAAGACGTACCTTTTAGTCGAGTCATCTCCTTTGATTCCTATAAGACGTACCTTTTAATCGAGTCATTCCCTTTGACCCCTAGAATACTCACCTTTTAGTCGAGTCATTTCCTTTGATTCCTATAAGACGTACCTTTTAGTCGAGTCATCCCCTTTAACTCCTATAAGACGTACCGTTTAGTCGAGCCATCCCCTTTGATTTCTATAAGATGTACCTTTTAGTTGAGTCATTTCCTTTGATTCCTAAAAGACGTACCTTTTAATCGAGTCATTTACTTTGATTCCTATAAGACGTATCTTTTAGTCTAGTCATCCCTTTTGATTCCTATAAGACGTACCTTTTAGTCGAGTCATCCCCTTGATTCCTTTAAGACGTACCTTTTAGTATGGTCATCCCCTTTGATTCCTATAAGATGTACCTTTTAGTCGAGTCATCCCCTTTGACCTCTAGAATACGTACCTTTTAGACGAGTCATTTCCTTTGATTCCTATAGGATGTACCTTTTTAGTCGAGTCATCCCCTTTAATTCCTATAAGACGTATCGTTTAGTCGAGTCATCCCCTTTGATTCCTATAAGATGTACCTTTTAGTTGAGTCATTTCCTTTGATTCCTTGAAGACGTACCTTTTAGTCGAGTCATGTCCCTTGATTCCTATAAGACGTACCTTTTAGTCGAGTCATCCCCTTATATTCCTATAAGACGTACCTTTTAGTTGTGTTATCTCCTTTGATTCCCATAAGACGTACCTTTTAGTTGAGTCATTTTCTTTGATTCTTAGAAAACGTACCTTTTAGTCGAGTCATTTCCCTTGATTCTTATAAGAGGTACCTTTTAGTCGAGTCATCCCTTTTGATTCATATAAAACGTACCTTTTAGTCGAGTCATCCCCTTTGACCCCTTGAATACGTACCTTTTAGTCGAGTCATTTCCTTTGATTCCCATAAGACGTACCTTTTAGTCGAGTCATCCCCTTTAATTCCTATAAGACGTACCGTTTAGTCGAGTCATCCCCTTTGATTCCTATAAGATGTACCTTTTAGTTGAGTCATTTCCCTTTATTCTTATAAGACGTACCTTTTAGTTGAGTCATTTACTTTGATTCCTATAAGACGTACCTTTTAGTCGAGTCATCCCCTTTGACCCCTAGAATACGTACCTTTTAGACGAGTCATATCCTTTGATTCCTATAAGACGTACCTTTTAGTCGAGTCATCGCATTTAATTCCTATCAGACGTACCGTTTAGTCGAGTCATTTCCTTTGATTCCTTGAAGACGTACCTTTTAGTCGAGTCATTTCCCTTGATTCCTATAAGACGTACCTTTTAGTCGAGTCATCCCCTTAGATTCCTATAAGACGTACCTTTTAGTTGTGTTATCTCCATTGATTCCTATAAGACGTACCTTTTAGTTGAGTCATTTTCTTTGATTCTTAGAAAACGTACCTTTTAGTTGAGTCATTTCCCTTGATTCCTATAAGACGTACCTTTTAGTCGAGTCATCCCTTTTTATTCATATAAAACGTACCTTTTAGTCGAGTCATCCCCATTGATTCCTATAAGACGTACCTTTTAGTCGAGTCATCCCTTTGATTTCTATAAGACGTACCAATTAATCGAGTCATCCCCTTTGACCCCTAGAAGACATACCTTTTAGTCATTTCCTTTGATTCCTATAAGACGTACCTTTTAGTTGAGTCCTTTCCTATGATTCCTAAAAGACGTTCCTTTAAGTCGAGTCATTTCACTTGATTCCTATAAGACATACCTTTTAGTCGAGTCATCCCCTTTGACCCCTGGAAGACGTACCTTTTAATCGAGTCATTTACTTTGATTCCTATAAGACGTATCTTTTAGTCTACTCATCCCTTTTGATTCCTAGATGACGTACCTTTTAGTCGAGTCATCCCCTTGATTCCGATAAGACGTACCTTTTAGTATGGTCATCCCCTTTGATTCCTATAAGACGTACCTTTTAGTCGAGTCATCCCCTTTGACCTCTAGAATACGTACCTATTAGTCGAGTCATTTCCTTAGATTCCTATAAGATGTACCTTTTAGTCGAGTCATCCCCATTGATTCCTATAAGACGTACCTTTTAGTTCAGTCATTTCCTTTGATTCCTTGAAGACGTACCTTTTAGTCGAGTCATTTCCCTTGATTCCTATAAGACGTACCTTTTAGTTGAGTCATTTCCTATGATTCCTAAAAGACGTTCCTTTAAGTCTAGTCATATCACTTGATTCCTATAAGACGTACCTTTTAGTCTAGTCATTCCCTTTGATTCCTATAAGACGTACCTTTTAGTCGAGTCATCCCCTTTGGTTCCTATAAGACGTACCATTTAGTAGAGTCATCCCCATTAATTCCCAGAAGACGTACCATTTAGTCGAGTCATTTTCCTTGATTCCTATAAGACGTACCTTTTAGTCAAGTCATCCCCTTTGATTCCTATAAGAAGTACCTTTTAGTCGAGTCATCCCCTTTGATTCCTATATGACGTGCCTTTTAGTCGAGTCATCCCCTTTGATTCCTATAAGACGTACATTTTAGTCGAGTCATTCCCTTTGAACCCTAGAATACGTACCTTTTTGTCGAGTTATTTCCTTTGATTCCTATAGGACGTACCTTATAGTCGAGTCACCCCCTTTGATTCCTATAAGAGGTACCTTTTAGTCGAGTCATCTCCTTTGATTCCTATAAGGCGTACCTTTTAGTTCAGTCATTACCTTTGATTCCTTGAAGACGTACCTTTTAGTCGAGTCATTTCCCTTTATTCCTATAAGACGTACCTTTAAGTTGAGTCATTTCCTTTGATTCCTAAAAGACGTACCTTTTAATCTAGTCATTTACTTGGATTCCTATAAGACGTATCTTTTAGTCTAGTCATCCCTTTTGATTCCTATAAGACGTACCTTTTAGTCGAGTCATCCCCTTGATTCCTTTAAGACGTACCTTTTAGTATGGTCATCCCCTTTGATTCCTATAAGACGTACCTTTTAGTTGAGTCATCCCCTTTGACCTCTAAAATACGTACCTATTAGTCGAGTCATTTCCTTTGATTCCTATAAGACGTACCTTTTAGTCGAGTTATCCCCATTGATTCCTATAAGACGTACCTTTTAGTTGAGTCATTTCCTTTGATTCCTAGAAGACGTACCTTTTAGTCGAGTCATCCCCCTTGATTCCTATAAGACGTACCTTTTAGTTGAGTCATTTCCTATGATTCCTAAAAGACGTTCCTTTAAGTCTAGTCATATCACTTGATTCCTATAAGACGTACCTTTTAGTCTAGTCATTCCCTTTGATTCCTATAAGACGTACCTTTTAGTCGAGTCATCCCTTTTGATTCCTATAAGACGTACCATTTAGTAGAGTCATCCCCTTTGATTCCTAGAAGACGTACCATTTAGTCGAGTCATTTCCCTTGATTCCTATAAGACGTACCTTTTAGTCAAGTCATCCCCTTTGATTCCTATAAGAAGTACCTTTTAGTCGAGTCATCCCCTTTGATTCCTATAAGACGTACCTTTTAGTTGAGTCATCCCCTTTGATTCCTATAAGACGTACATTTTAGTCGAGTTATTCCCTTTGACCCCTAGAATACATACCTTTTTGTCGAGTTATTTCCTTTGATTCCTACAAGACGTACCTTATAGTCGAGTCACCCCCTTTGATTCCTATAAGAGGTACCTTTTAGTCGAGTCATCTCCTTTGATTCCTATAAGAAGTACCTTTTAGTTCAGTCATTACCTTTGATTCCTTGAAGACGTACCTTTTAGTCAGGTCATTTCCCTTTATTCCTATAAGACGTACCTTTTAGTTGAGTCATTTCCTTTGATTCCTATAAGATGTACCTTTTAGTCGAGTCATCCCATTTGACCCCTAGAATACGTACCTTTTAGTCGAGTCATTTCCTTTGATTCCTATAAGACGTACCTTTTAGTCGATTCATCCCCATAGATTACTATAAGACGTACCTTTTACTTGAGTTATCTCCATTGATTCCTATAAGACGTACCTTTTAGTTGAGTCATTTCCTTAGATTCCTAGAAAACGTACCTTTTAGTCGAGTCATTTCCCTTGATTCCTATAAGATGTACCTTTTAGTCGAGTCATCCCCTTTGATTCCGATAAAACGTACCTTTTAGTCGAGTCATCCCCTTTGATTACTATAAGACGTACCTTTTAGTCGAGTCATACCTTTGATTCCTATAAGACCTACCTTTTAGTCGAGTCATCCCCTTTGACCCCTAGAAGACATACCTTTTAGTCATTTCCTTTGATTCCTATAAGACGTACCTTTTAGTCGAGTCACCCCCTTTGATTCATATAAGAGGTACCTTTTAGTCGAGTCATCCCCCTTGATTACTATAAGACGTACCTTTTAGTCGAGTCATCCCCTTTGATTCGTAGAACACGTACCTTTTAGTCGAGTCATTTCCCTTAATTCCTATAAGACGTACCTTTTAGTCGAGTCATCCACTTTGATTCCTATAAGACGTACCTTTTAGTCGAGTCATCCCCTTGGATTCCTATAAGACGTACCTTTTGGTCGAGTCATCCCCTTCGATTCCTATAAGACGAACCTTTTAGTCGAGTCATCCCCTTTGATTCCTATAAAACGTACCTTTTAGTCAAGTCATTTCCCTTGATTCCTATAAGACGTACCTTTTAGTCGAGTCATCCCCTTTGATTCCTATAAGACGTACCTTTTAGTCAAGTCATCCCCTTTGACTTCTAGAATACGTTCCTATTAGTCGAGTCGTTTCCTTTGATTCCTATAAGACGTACCTTTTAGTCGAGTCATCCCCATTGATTCCTATAAGACGTACCTTTTAGTTGAGTCATTTCCTTTGATTCCTTGAAGACGTACCTTTTAGTCGAGTCATTTCCCATGATTCCTATAAGACGTACCTTTTAGTCGAGTCATCTGCTTTGATTCCTATAAGACGTATCTTTTAGTTGAGTCATTTCCTATGATTCCTAAAAGACGTTCCTTTAAGTCGAGTCATTTCACTTGATTCCTATAAGACGTACCTTTTAGTCTAGTCATTCCCTTTCATTCCTATAAGACGTACCTTTTAGTCGAGTCATCCCCTTTGATTCCTATAAGACGTACCATTTAGTAGAGTCATCCCCATTGATTCCTAGAAGACGTACCATTTAGTCGAGTCATTTCCCTTGATTCCTAGAAGACGTACCTTTTAGTCAAGTCATCCCCTTTGATTCCTCTAAGAAGTACCTTTTAGTCGAGTCATCCCCTTTGATTCCTATAAGACTTACCTTTTAGTCGAGTCATCCCCTTTGATTCCTATAAGACGTACCTTTTAGTCGAATCATTCCCTTTCACCCCTAGAATACGTACCTTTTTGTCGAGTTATTTCCTTTTTTTACTATTAGACGTACCTTATAGTCGAGTAACCCCCTTTAATTCCTATAAGAGGAACCTTTTAGTCGAGTCATCCCCTTTGATTCCTATAAGACGTACCTTATAGACGAGTCACACCCTTTGATTCCTATAAGAGGTACCTTTTAGTCGAGTCATCTCCTTTGATTCCTATAAGACGTACCTTTTAGTTGAGTCATTACCTTTGATTCCTTGAAGACGTACCTTTTAGTCGAGTCATTTCCCATTATTCCTATAAGACGTACCTTTTAGTTGAGTCATTTCCTTTGATTCCTATAAGACGTACCTTTTAGTCGAGTCATCCCCTTTGACCCCTAGAATACGTACCTTTTAGTCGAGTCATTTCCTTTGATTCCTATAAGACGTACCTTTTAGTCGATTCATCCCCATAGATTCCTATAAGACGTACCTTTTACTTGAGTTATCTCCATTGATTCCTATAAGACGTACCTTTTAGTTGAGTCATTTCCTTAGATTCCTAGAAAACGTACCTTTTAGTCGAGTCATTTCCCTTGATTCCTATTAGACGTACCTTTTTGTCGAGTCATCCCCTTTGATTCCTATAAAACGTACCTTTTAGTCGAGTCATCCCCTTTGATTACTATAAGACGTACCTTTTAGTCGAGTCATCCCTTTGATTCCTATAAGACGTACCTTTTAGTCTAGTCATCCCCTTTGACCCCTAGAAGACATACCTTTTAGTCATTTCCTTTGATTCCTATAAGACGTACCTTTTAGTCGAGTCACCCCCTTTGATTCATATAAGAGGTACCTTTTAGTCGAGTCATCCCCCTTGATTACTATAAGACGTAGCGTTTAGTTGAGTCATCCCCTTTGATTCCTAGAACACGTACCTTTTAGTCGAGTCATTTCCCTTGATTCCTATAAGACGTACCTTTTAGTCGAGTCATCCACTTTGATTCCTATAAGACGTACCTTTTAGTCGAGTCATCCCCTTGGATTCCAATAAGACGTACCTTTTGGTCGAGTCATCCCCTTCGATTCCTATAAGACGAACCTTTTAGTCGAGTCATCCCCTTTGATTCCTATAAGACGTATCTTTAAGTTGAGTCATTTCCCTTGATTCCTATAAGACGTACCTTTTAGTCGAGTCATCCCCTTTGATTCCTATAAGACGTATCTTTTAGTCGAGTCATCCACTTTCACCTCTAGAATACGTACCTATTAGTCGAGTCATTTCCTTTGATCCCTATAAGAAGTACCTTTTAGTCGAGTCATCCCCATTGATTCCTATAAGACGTACCTTTTAGTTGAGTCATTTCCTTTGATTCCTTGAAGACGTACCTTTTAGTCGAGTCATTTCCCTTGATTCCTATAAGACGTACCTTTTAGTCGAGTCATCTGCTTTGATTCCTATAAGACGTACCTTTTAGTTGAGTCATTTCCTATGATTCCTAAAAGACGTTCCTTTAAGTCGAGTCATTTCACTTGATACCTATAAGACGTACCTTTTAGTCTAGTCATTCCCTTTGATTCCTATAAGACGTACCTTTTAGTCGAGTCATCCCCTTTGATTCCTATAAGACGTACCATTTAGTAGAGTCATCCCCTTTGATTCCTAGAAGACGTACCATTTAGTCGAGTCATTTCCCTTGATTCCTATAAGACGTACCTTTTAGTCAAGTCATCCCCTTTGATTCCTATAAGAAGTACCTTTTAGTCGAGTCATCCCCTTTGATTCCTATAAGACGTACCTTTTAGTCGAGTCATCCCCTTTGATTCCTATAAGACGTACCTTTTAGTCGAGTCATTCCCTTTCACCCCTAGAATACGTACCTTTTTGTCGAGTTATTTCCTTTGATTCCTATTAGACGTACCTTATAGTCGAGTTACCCACTTTAATTCCTATAAGAGGAACCTTTTAGTCAAGTCATCCCCTTTGATTCCTATAAGACGTACCTTTTAGTTGAGTCATTTCCTTTGATTCCTTGAAGACGTACCTTTTAGTCGAGTCATCCCCTTTGACCCCTAGAATACGTACCTTTTAGTCGAGTCATTTCCTTTGATTCCTATAAGACGTACCTTTTAGTCGAGTCATTTCCCATTATTCCTATAAGACGTACCTTTTAGTTGAGTCATTTCCTTTGATTCCTATAAGACGTACCTTTTAGTCGAGTCATCCCCTTTGACCCCTAGAATACGTACCTTTTAGTCGAGTCATTTCCTTTGATTCCTATAAGACGTACCTTTTAGTCGATTCATCCCCATAGATTCCTATAAGACGTACCTTTTACTTGAGTTATCTCCATTGATTCGTATAAGACGTACCTTTTAGTTAAGTCATTTCCTTAGATTCCTAGAAAACGTACCTTTTAGTCGAGTCATTTCCCTTGATTCCTATAAGATGTACCTTTTTGTCGAGTCATCCCCTTTGATTCCTATAAAACGTACCTTTTAGTCGAGTCATCCCCTTTAATTACTATAAGACGTACCTTTTAGTCGAGTCATCCCTTTGATTCCTATAAGACGTACCTTCTAGTCTAGTCATCCCCTTTGACCCCTAGAAGACATACCTTTTAGTCATTTCCTTTGATTCCTATCAGACGTACCTTTTAGTCGAGTCAACCCTTTGATTCATATAAGAGGTACCTTTTAGTCGAGTTATCCCCCTTGATTACTATAAGACGTACCTTTTACTTGAGTCATCCCCTTTGATTCCTAGAACACGTACCTTTTAGTCGAGTCATTTCCCTTGATTCCTATAAGACGTACCTTTTAGTCGAGTCATCCACTTTGATTCCTATAAGACGTACCTTTTAGTCGAGTCATCCCCTTGGATTCCTATAAGACGTACCTTTTGGTCGAGTCATCCCCTTCGATTCCTATAAGACGAACCTTTTAGTCGAGTCATCCCCTTTGATTCCTATAAGACGTATCTTAAATCGAGTCATTTCCCTTGATTCCTATAAGACGTACCTTTTAGTCGAGTCATCCCCTTTGATTCCTATAAGACGTATCTTTTAGTCGAGTCATCCCCTTTGACCTCTAGAATACGTACCTATTAGTCGAGTCATTTCCTTTGATCCCTATAAGACGTACCTTTTAGTCGAGTCATCCCCATTGATTCCTATAAGACGTACCTTTTAGTTGAGTCATTTCCTTTGATTCCTTGAAGATGCACCTTTTAGTCGAGTCATTTTCCTTGATTCCTATAAGACGTACCTTTTAGTCGAGTCATCTGCTTTGATTCCTATAAGACGTACCTTTTAGTTGAGTCATTTCCTATGATTCCTAAAAGACGTTCCTTTAAGTCGAGTCATTTCACTTGATACCTATAAGACATACCTTTTAGTCTAGTCATTCCCTTTGATTCCTATAAGACGTTCCTTTTAGTCGAGTCATCCCCTCTGATTCCTATAAGACGTACCATTTAGTAAAGTCATCCCCTTAGATTCCTAGAAGACGTACCATTTAGTCGAGTCATTTCCCTTGATTCCTATAAGACGTACCTTTTAGTCAAGTCATCCCCTTTGATTCCTATAAGAAGTACCTTTTAGTCGAGTCATCCCCATTGATTCCTATAAGACGTACCTTTTAGTCGAGTCATCCCCTTTGATTCCTATAAGACGTACCTTTTAGTCGATTCATTCCCTTTCACCCCTAGAAAACGTACCTTTTTGTCGAGTTATTTCCTTTGATTCCTATTAGACGTACCTAATAGTCGAGTTACCCCCTTTAATTCCTATAAGAGGAACCTTTTAGTCAAGTCATCCGCTTTGATTCCTATAAGACGTACCTTTTAGTTGAGTCATTTCCTTTGATTCCTTGAAGACGTACCTTTTAGTCGAGTCATCCCCTTTGACCCCTAGAATACGTACCTTTTAGTCGAGTCATTTCCTTTGATTCCTATAAGACGTACCTTTTAGTCGAGTCATCCCCTTCAATTCCCATAAGACGTACCGTTTAGTCGAGTCATCCCCTTTGATTCCTATAAGATGTACCTTTTAGTTGAGTCATTTCCCTTTATTCCTATAAGATGTACCTTTTAGTTGAGTCATTTCCTTTGATTCCTATAAGACGTACCTTTTAGTCGAGTCATCCCCTTTGACCCCTAGAATACGTACCTTTTAGACGAGTCATTTCCTTTGATTCCTATAAGACGTACCTTTTAGTCGAGTCATCCCCTTTAATTCCTATAAGACGTACCGCTTAGTCGAGTCATCCCCTTTGATTCCTATAAGATGTACCTTTTAGTTGAGTCATTTCCTTTGATTCCTTGAAGACGTACCTTTTAGTCGAGTCATTTCCCTTGATTCCTGTAAGACGTACCTTTTAGTCGAGTCATCCCCTTAGATTCCTATAAGACGTACCTTTTCGTTGTGTTATCTCCTTTGATTCCTATAAGACGTACCTTTTAGTTGAGTCATTTTCTTTGATTCTTAGAAAACGTACCTTTTAGTCGAGTCGTTTCCCTTGATTCCTATAAGACGTACCTTTTAGTCGAGTCATCCCTTTTGATTCATATAAAACGTACCTTTTAGTCGAGTCATCCCCTTTGATTCCTATAAGACATACCTTTTAGTCGAGTCATCCCTTTGATTCCTATAAGACGTACCAATTAGTCGAGTCATCCCCTTTGACCCCTAGAAGACATACCTTTTAGTCATTTCCTTTGATTCCTATAAGACGTACCTTTTAGTCGAGTCACCCCCTTTGATACCTATAAGACATATCTTTTAGTCGAGTCATACCCCTTGATTCCTATAAGACGTACATTTTAGTCGAGTCATCCCTTTTGACCCCTAGAAGACGTACCTTTTAGTCGAGTCATCCCCTTTGACCCCTAGAAGAAGTACCTTTTAGTCGAGTCATTTACTTTTATTCCTATAAGACGTACCTTTTGGTCGAGTCATCCACTTCGATTCCTATATGACGTACCTATTAGTCGAGTCATCCCCATTGATTCCTATAAGACTTACCTTTTAGTCGAGTCATCCCCTTTGATTCCTATAAGATGTACCTTTTACTTGAGTCATTTCCTTTGATTCCTTGAAGACGTACCTTTTAGTCGAGTCATTTCCCTTGATTCCTATAAGACGTAGCTTTTAGTCGAGTCATCCCCTTAGATTCCTATCAGACTTACCTTTTAGTTGAGTTATCTCCTTTGATTCCTATAAGACGTACCTTTTCGTTGAGTCATTTCCTTTGATTCTTAGAAAATGTACCTTTTAGTCGAGTCAGTTCTCTTGATTCCTATAAGACGTACCTTTTAGACGAGTCATCCCATTTGATTCCTTTAAAACGTACCTTTTAGTTGAGTCATTTCCTGTGATTCCTAGTAGACGTTCCTTTTAGTCGAGTCATTTCACTTGATTCCTATAAGACGTACCTTTTAGTCGAGTCAATCCCTTTGATTCCTATAAGACGTACCTTTTTGTCGAGTCATCCCCTTTGATTCCTATAAGACGTACCTTTTAGTAGAGTGATCCCCTTTGATTCCTAGATGATGTAAATTTTAGTCGAGTCATTTCCCTTAATTCCTATAAGACGTACCTTTTAGTCGAGTCATCCCCTTTGATTCCTATAAGACGTACCTTTAAGTCGATCATCCCCTTTGATTCCTATAAGACGTACCTTTTAGTCGAGTCATCTCCTTTGATTCCTATAAGACGTACCGTTTAGTCGAGTCATCCCCTTTAATTCCTATAAGACGTACCGTTTAGTCGAGTCATCCCCTTTGATTTCTATAAGATGTACCTTTTAGTTAACTCATTTCCTTTGATTCCTTGAAGACGTACCTTTTAGTCGATTCATTTCCCTTGATTCCTATAAGACGTACCTTTTAGTCGATTCATCCCCTTAGATTCCTATAAGACGTATCTTTTAGTTGAGTTATCTCCTTTGATTCCTATAAGACGTACCTTTTAGTTGAGTCATTTTCTTTGATTATTAGATAACACACCTTTTAGTCGAGTCATTTCCCTTGATTCCTATAAGACGTACCTTTTAGTCGAGTCATCCCATTTGATTCCTATAAAACGTACCTTTTAGTCGAGTCATCCCCTTTGATTCCTATAAGACGTACCTTTTAGTCGAGTCATCCCTTTGTTTCCTATAAGACGTACCATTTAGTCGAGTCATCCCCTTTGACCCCTAGAAGACATACCTTTTAGTCATTTCCTTTGATTCCTATAAGACGTACCTTTTAGTCGAGTCACCCCCTTTGATTCCTATGAGACATACCTTTAGTCGAGTCATCCCCCTTGATTCCTATAAGACGTACCTTTTAGTCGAGTCATCCCTTTTGACCCCTAGAAGACGTACCTTTTGGTCGAGTCATCCCCTTTGACCCCTAGAAGACGTACCTTTTAATCGAGTAATTTTCTTTGATTCCTATAAGACGTACCTTTTAGTCGAGTCATCCCATTTGATTCCTATAAAACGTACCTTTTAGTCGAGTCATCCCCTTCGATTCCTATAAGACGTACCTTTTAGTCGAGTCATCCCTTTTGACCCCTAGAAGACGTACCTTTTGGTCGAGTCATCCCCTTTGACCCCTAGAAGACGTACCTTTTAATCGAGTCATTTATTTTGATTCCTGTAAGACGTATCTTTTAGTCTAGTCATCCCCTTTGATTCCTATAAGATGTACCTTTTAGTTGAGTCATCCCCTTTGACCTCTAGAATACGTACCTATTAGTCGAGTCATTTCCTTTGATTCCTATAAGACGTACCTTTTAGTCGAGTCATCCCCATTGATTCCTATAAGACGTACCTTTTAGTTGAGTCATTTCCTTTGATTCCTTGAATACGTACCTTTTAGTTGAGTCATTTCCCTTGATTCCTATAAAATGTACCTTTTAGTCGAGTCATCCCCTTTGATTCCTATAAGACGTACCTTTTAGTCGAGTCATCTTCTTTGATTCCTATAAGACGTACCTTTTAGTTGAGTCATTTCCTATGATTGCTAAAAGACGTTTCTTTAAGTCGAGTCATTTCACTTGATTCCTATAAGACGTACCTTTTAGTCTAGTCATTCCCATTGATTCCTATAAGACGTACCTTTTAGTCGAGTCATCCCCTTTGATTCCTATAAGACGTACCATTTAGTAGAGTCGTCCCCTTTGATTCCTAGAAGACGTACCATTTAGTCGAGTCATTTCCCTTGATTCCTATAAGACGTACCTTTTAGTCGAGTCATCCCCTTGGATTCCTATAAGACGTACCTTTTGGGTGAGTCATCCCTTCGATTCCTATAAGATGAACCTTTTAGTCGAGTCATCCCCTTTGATTTCTAAAAGACGTACCTTTTAGTCGAGTCATTTCCCTTGATTCCTATAAGACGTACCTTTTAGTCGAGTCATCCCCTTTGATTCCTATAAGACGTACCTTTTAGTCGAGTCATCCCCTTTGATTCCTATAAGACGTACCTTTTAGTCGAGTCATCCCCTTTGATCCCTAGAAGACGTACCTTTTGGTTGAGTCATTTCCTTAGATTCCTAGAAAATGTACCTTTTAGTCGAGTCATTTCCCTTGATTCCTATAGACGTACCTTTTAGTCGAGTCATCCCCTTTGATTCCTATAAAACGTATCTTTTAGTCGAGTCATCCCTTTGATTCCTATAAGACGTACCTTTTGGTCGAGTCATCCCCTTTGACCCCTAGAAGACATACCTTTTAGTCATTTCCTTTGATTCCTATAAGATGTACCTTTTAGTCGAGTCACCCCCTTTGATTCCTATAAGAGGTACCTTTTAGTCCAGTCATCCCCCTTGATTACTATAAGACGTACCTTTTAGTCGAGTCATCCCCTTTGATTCCTAGAACACGTATCTTTTAGTTGAGTCATTTCCCTTGATTCCTATAAGACGTACCTTTTAGTGGAGTCATCCACTTTGATTCCTATAAGACGTACCTTTAAGTCGAGTCATCCCCTTGGATTCCTATAAGACGTACCTTTTGGTCGAGTCATTCCCTTCGATTCCTATAAGAAGAACCTTTTAGTCGAGTCATCCCCTTTGATTCCTAAAAGACGTACCTTTTAGTCGAGTCATTGCTCTTGATTCCAATAAGACGTACCTTTTAGTCGAGTCATCCCCTTTGATTCCTATATGACGTACCTATTAGTCGAGTAATCCCCATTGATTCCTATAAGACGTACCTTTTAGTCGAGTCATCCCCTTTGATTCCTATAAGATGTACCTTTTAGTTGAGTCATTTCCTTTGATTCCTTGAAGACGTACCTTTTAGTAGAGTCATTTCCCTTGATTCCTATAAGACGTACCTTTTAGTCGAGTCATCCCCTTAGATTCCTATCAGACGTACCTTTTAGTTGAGTTATCTCCTTTGATTCCTATAAGACGTACCTTTTCGTTGAGTCATTTCCTTTGATTCTTAGAAAACGTACCTTTTAGTCGAGTCAGTTCCCTTGATTCCTATAAGACGTACCTTTTAGATGAGTCATCCCCTTTGATTCCTATAAAACGTACCTTTTAGTTGAGTCATTTCCTGTGATTCCTAGAAGACGTTCCTTTTAGTCGAGTCATTTCACTTGATTCCTATAAGACGTACCTTTTAGTCGAGGCAATCCCTTTGATTCCTATAAGACGTACCTTTTTGTCGAGTCATCCCCTTTGATTCCTATAAGACGTACCTTATAGTAGAGTCATCCCCTTTGATTCCTATAAGACGTACCTTTTAGTCGAGTCATCCCCTTTGATTCCTATAAGACGTACCTTTTAGTCGATCATCCCCTTTGATTCCTATAAGACGTACCTTATAGTCGAGTCATCTCCTTTGATTCCTATAAGACGTACCTTTTAGTCGAGTCATTCCCTTCGACCTCTAGAATACTCACCTTTTAGTCGAGTCATTTCCTTTGATTCCTATAAGACGTACCTTTTAGTCGAGTCATCCCCTTTAATTCCTATAAGACGTACCGTTTAGTCGAGTCATCCCCTTTGATTTCTATAAGATGTAACTTTTAGTTGAGTCATTTCCTTTGATTCCTTGAAGACGTACCTTTTAGTCGAGTCATTTCCCTTGATTCCTATAAGACAGACCTTTTAGTCGATTCATCCCCTTAGATTCCTATAAGACGTATCTTTTAGTTGAGTTATCTCCTTTGATTCCTATAAGACGTACCTTTTAGTTGAATCATTTTCTTTTATTCTTAGATAACGTACCTTTTAGTCGAGTCATTTCCCTTGATTCCTATAAGACGTACCTTTTAGTCGAGTTATCCCTTTTGATTCCTATAAAATGTACCTTTTAGTCGATTCATCCCCTTTGATTCCTATAAGACGTACCTTTTAGTCGAGTCATCCCTTTGATTCCTATAAGACGTACCATTTAGTCGAGCCATCCCCTTTGACCCCTAGAAGACAAACCTCTTAGTCATTTCCTTTGATTCCTATAAGACGTACCTTTTAGTCGAGTCACCCCCTTTGATTCCTATAAGACATACCTTCAGTCGAGTCATCCCCCTTGATTCCTATAAGACGTACCTTTTAGTCGAGTCATCCCTTTTGACCCCTAGAAGACGTACCTTTTAGTAGAGTCATCCCCTTTGACCCCTATTAGACATACCTTTTAATCGAGTCATTTACTTTGATTCCTATAAGACGTATCTTTTAGTCTAGTCATCCCCTTTGATTCCTATAAGACGTACCTTTTAGTTGAGTCATCCCTTTGACCTCTAGATTACGTACCTATTAGTGGAGTCATTTCCTTTGATTCCTATAAGACGTACCTTTTAGTCGAGTCATCCCCATTGATTCCTATATGACGTACCTATTAGTCGAGTAATCCCCATTGATTCCTATAAGACGTACCTTTTAGTCGAGTCATCCCCTTTGATTCCTATAAGATGTACCTTTTAGTTGAGTCATTTCCTTTGATTCCTTGAAGACGTACCTTTTAGTCGAGTCATTTCCCTTGATTCCTATAAGACGTACCTTTTAGTCGAGTCATCCCCTTAGATTCCTATCAGACGTACCTTTTAGTTGAGTTATCTCCTTTGATTCCTATAAGACGTACCTTTTCGTTGAGTCATTTCCTTTGATTCTTAGAAAACGTACCTTTTAGTCGAGTCAGTTCCCTTGATTCCTATAAGACGTACCTTTTAGATGAGTCATCCCCTTTGATTCCTATAAAACGTACCTTTTAGTTGAGTCATTTCCTGTGATTCCTAGAAGACGTTCCTTTTAGTCGAGTCATTTCACTTGATTCCTATAAGACGTACCTTTTAGTCGAGGCAGTCCCTTTGATTCCTATAAGACGTACCTTTTTGTCGAGTCATCCCCTTTGATTCCTATAAGACGTACCTTATAGTAGAGTCATCCCCTTTGATTCCTATAAGACGTACCTTTTAGTCGAGTCATCCCCTTTGATTCCTATAAGACGTACCTTTTAGTCGATAATCCCCTTTGATTCCTATAAGACGTACCTTATAGTCGAGTCATCTCCTTTGATTCCTATAAGACGTACCTTTTAGTCGAGTCATTCCCTTCGACCCCTAGAATACTCACCTTTTAGTCGAGTCATTTCCTTTGATTCCTATAAGACGTACCTTTTAGTCGAGTCATCCCCTTTAATTCCTATAAGACGTACCGTTTAGTCGAGTCATCCCCTTTGATTTCTATAAGATGTAACTTTTAGTTGAGTCATTTCCTTTGATTCCTTGAAGACGTACCTTTTAGTCGAGTCATTTCCCTTGATTCCTATAAGACGTACCTTTTAGTCGATTCATCCCCTTAGATTCCTATAAGACGTATCTTTTAGTTGAGTTATCTCCTTTGATTCCTATAAGACGTACCTTTTAGTTGAATCATTTTCTTTTATTCTTAGATAACGTACCTTTTAGTCGAGTCATTTCCCTTGATTCCTATAAGACGTACCTTTTAGTCGAGTTATCCCTTTTGATTCCTATAAAACGTACCTTTTAGTCGATTCATCCCCTTTGATTCCTATAAGACGTACCTTTTAGTCGAGTCATCCCTTTGATTCCTATAAGACGTACCATTTAGTCGAGTCATCCCCTTTGACCCCTAGAAGACAAACCTCTTAGTCATTTCCTTTGATTCTTATAAGACGTACCTTTTAGTCGAGTCACCCCCTTTGATTCCTATAAGACATACCTTTAGTCGAGTCATCCCCCTTGATTCCTATAAGACGTACCTTTTAGTCGAGTCATCCCTTTTGACCCCTAGAAGACGTACCTTTTAGTAGAGTCATCCCCTTTGACCCGTATTAGACATACCTTTTAATCGAGTCATTTACTTTGATTCCTATAAGACGTATCTTTTAGTCTAGTCATCCCCTTTGATTCCTATAAGACGTACCTTTTAGTTGAGTCATCCCTTTGACCTCTAGATTACGTACCTATTAGTCGAGTCATTTCCTTTGATTCCTATAAGACGTACCTTTTAGTCGAGTCATCCCCATTGATTGCTATAAGACGTACCTTTTAGTTGAGTCATTTCCTTTGATTCCTTGAAGACGTACCTTTTAGTCGAGTCATTTCCCTTGATTCCTATAAGACGTACCTTTTAGTCGAGTCATCCTCTTTGATTCCTATAAGAGGTACCTTTTAGTCGAGTCATCTGCTTTGATTCCTATAAGACGTACCTTTTAGTTGAGTCATTTCCTATGATTGCTAAAAGACGTTCCTTCAAGTCGAGTCATTTCACTTGATTCCTATAAGACGTACCTTTTAGTCTAGTCATTCCCTTTGATTCCTATAAGACGTACCTTTTAGTCGAGTCATCCCCTTTGATTCCTATAAGACGTACCTTATAGTCGAGTCATCCCCTTGATTCCTATAAGACATACCTTTTAGTCAAGTCATCCCCTTTGACCCCTAGAAGACTTACCTTTTAGTCATCCCCTTTGATTCCTATAAGAAGTACCTTTTAGTCGAGTCATCCCCTTTGATTCCTATAAGACGTACCTTTTAGTCGAGTCATCCCCTTTCTTTCCTATAAGATGTACCTTTTAGTCGAGTCATTCCCTTTGACCCCTAGAATACGTACCTTTTTGTCGAGTTATTTCCTTTGATTCCTATAAGACGTACCTTATAGTCGAGTCACCCCCTTTGATTCCTATAAGAGGTACCTTTTAGTCGAGTCATCCCCTTTGATTCCTATAAGACGTACCTTTTAGTTGGGTTATTTCCTTTGATTCCTTGAAGACGTACCTTTTAGTCGAGTCATTTCCCTTTATTCCTATAAGACGTACCTTTTAGTTGAGTCATTTCCTTTGATTCCTATAAGACGTACCTTTTAGTCGAGTCATCCTCTTTGACCCCTAGAATACGTACCTTTTAGTCTAGTTATTTCCTTTGATTCCTATAAGACGTACCTTTTAGTCGATTCATCCCCATAGATTCCTATAAGACGTACCTTTTAGTTGAGTTATCTCCATTGATTCCTGTATGACGTACCTTTTAGTCGAGTCATTTCCCTTGATTCCTATAAAACGTACCTTTTAGTCGAGTCATTTCCCTTGATTCCTATAAGACGTACCTTTTAGTCGAGTCATCCCCTTTGATTCCTATAAAACGTACCTTTTAGTCGAGTCATCCCCTTTGATTCCTATAAGACATACCTTTTAGTCGAGTCATCCCCTTGATTCCTATAAGACATACCTTTTAGTCGAGTCATCCCCTTTGACCCCTAGAAGACATACCTTTTAGTCATTTCCTTTGATTCCTATAAGACGTACCTTTTAGTCGAGTCACCCCCTTTGATTCCTATAAGAGGTACCTTTTAGTCGATTCATCCCCTTTGATTCCTATAAGACGTACCTTTTCGTCGAGTCACCCCCTTTGATTCCTATAAGAGGTACCTTTTAGTCGAGTGATCCCCCTTGAATACTATAAGACGTACATTTTAGTCGAGTCATTAACCTTGATTCCTATAAGACGTACCTTTTAGTCGAGTCATCCACTTTGATTCCTATAAGACGTACCTTATAGTCGAGTCATCCCCTTGGATTCCTATTAGACGTACCTTTTGGTCAAGTCATCCTCTTCGATTCCTATAAGACGACCTTTTAGTCGAGTCATCCCCTTTGATTCCTAAAAGACGTACCTTCTAGTCGAGTCATTTCCCTTGATTCCTATAAGACGTACCTTTTAGTCGAGTCATCCCCTTTGATTCCTATAAGACGTACCTTTTAGTCGAGTCATCCCCTTTGATTCCTATAAGACGTACCTTTTAGTCGAGTCATCCCCTTTGATCCATAGAAGACGTACCTTTTAGTTGAGTCATTTCCTTAGATTCCTAGAAAATGTACCTTTTAGTCGAGTCATTTCCCTTGATTCCTATAAGACGTACCTTTTAGTCGAGTCATCCCCTTTGATTCCTATAAAACGTACCTTTTAGTCGAGTCATCCCCTATGATTCCTATTAGACGTACCTTTTAGTCGAGTCATCCCTTTGATTCCTATAAGACGTACCTTTTAGTCGAGTCATCCCCTTTGACCCCTAGAAGACATACCTTTTAGTCATTTCCTTTGATTCCTAAAAGAGGTACCTTTTAGTCGAGTCACCCCCTTTGATTCCTATAAGAGGTACCTTTTAGTCGATTCATCCCCTTTGATTACTATAAGACGTACCTTTTAGTCGAGTCACCCCCATTGATTCCTAGAACACGTACCTTTTAGTCGAGTCATTTCCCTTGATTCCTATAAGACGTACCTTATAGTCGAGTCATCCACTTTGATTCCTATAAGACGTACCTTTAAGTTAAGTCATCCCCTTGGATTCCTATAAGACGTACCTTTTGGTCGAGTCATCCCCTTCGATTACTATAAGACGAACCTTTTAGTCGAGTCATGCCCTTTGATTCCTATAAGACGTACCTTTTAGTCGAGTCATTTCCTTTGATTCCTATAAGACGTACCTTTTAGTCGAGTCATCCCCTTTGATTCCTATAAGACGTACCTTTTAGTCGAGTCATCCCTTTGATCCCTAGAAGACGTACCTTTTGGTTGAATCATTTCCATAGATTCCTATAAGACGTACCTTTTAGTTGTGTTATCTCCTTTGATTCCTATAAGACGTACCTTTTAGTTGAGTCATTTTCTTTGATTCTTAGAAAACGTACCTTTTAGTCGAGTCATTTCCCTTGATTCCTATAAGACGTACCTTTTAGTCGAGTCATCCCTTTTGATTCATATAAAACGTACCTTTTAGTCGAGTCATCCCCTTTGATTCCTATAAGACGTACCTTTTAGTCGAGTCATCCCTTTGATTCCTATAAGACGTACCAATTAGTCGAGTCATCCCCTTTGACCCCTAGAAGACATACCTTTTAGTCATTTCCTTTGATTCATATAAGAGGTACCTTTTAGTCGAGTCACCCCCTTTGATATCTATAAGACATACCTTTTAGTCGAGCCATGCCCCATGATTCCTATAAAACGTACCTTTTAGTTGAGTCATCCCTTTTGACCCCTAGAAGACGTACCTTTTAGTCGAGTCATCCCCTTTGACCCTTAGAAGACGTACCTTTTAATCGAGTCATTTACTTTGATTCCTATAAGACGTATCTTTTAGTCTAGTCATCCCATTTGATCCCTATAAGACTTACCTTTTAGTCGAGTCATCCCCTTGATTCCTATAAGACGTACCTTTTAGTATGGTCATCCCCTTTGATTCCTATAAGACGTACCTTTTAGTCGAGTCATCCCCTTTGACCTCTAGAATACGTACCTATTAGTCGAGTCATTTCCTTTGATTCCTATAAGACGTACCTTTTAGTCGAGTCATCCCCATTGATTCATATAAGACGTACCTTTGAGTTGAGTCATTTCCTTTGATTCCTTGAAGACGTACCTTTTAGTCGAGTCATTTCCCTTGATTCCTATAAGACGTACCTTTTAGTCGAGTCATCCCCTTTGATTCCTATAAGACGTACCTTTTAGTCGAGTCATCTGCATTGATTCCTATAAGACATACCTTTTAGTTGAGTCATTTCCTATGATTCCTAAAAGATGTTCCTTTAAGTCTAGTCATATCACTTGTTTCCTATAAGACGTACCTTTTAGTCTAGTCATTCCCTTTGATTCCTATAAGACGTACCTTTTAGTCGAGTCATCCCCTTTGATTCCTATAAGACGTACCATTTAGTAGAGTCATCCCCTTTGATTCCTAGAAGACGTACCATTTAGTCGAGTCATTTCCCTTGATTCCTATAAGACGTACCTTTTAGTCAAGTCATCCCCTTTGATTCCTATAAGAAGTACCTTTTAGTCGAGTCATCCCCTTTGATTCCTATAAGACGTACCTTTTAGTCGAGTCATCCCCTTTGATTCCTATAAGACGTACATTTTAGTCGAGTCATTCCCTTTGACCCCTAGAATACGTATCTTTTTGTCGAGTTATTTCCTTTGATTCCTATAAGACGTACCTTATAGTCGAGTCACCCCCTTTGATTCCTATAAGAGGTACCTTTTAGTCGAGTCATCTCCTTTGATTCCTATAAGAAGTACCTTTTAGTTCAGTCATTTCCTTTGATTCCTTGAAGACGTACCTTTTAGTCGAGTCATCTCCTTTGACCCCTAGAATACGTACCTTTTAGTCGAGTCATTTCCTTTGATTCCTATAATACGTACCTTTTAGTCAATTTATCCCCATAGATTCCTATAAGACGTACCTTTTACTTGAGTTATCTCCATTGATTCCTATAAGATGTACCTTTTAGTCGAGTCATTTCCCTTGATTCCTATAAGACGTACCTTTTAGTCGAGTCATCCCCTTTGATTCCTATAAAACGTACCTTTTAGTCGAGTCATTCCCATTGATTACTATAAGACGTACCTTTTAGTCCAGTCATCCCTTTGATTCCTATAAGACGTACCTTTTAGTCGAGTCATCCCCTTTGACCCCTAGAAGACATACCTTTTAGTCATTTCCTTTGATTCCTATAAGACGTACCTTTTAGTCGAGTCACCCCCTTTGATTCCTATAAGAGGTACCTTTTAGTCGAGTCATCCCCCTTGATTACTATAAGACGTACCTTTTAGTCGAGTCATCCCCTTTGATTCTTAGAACACGTACCTTTTAGTCGAGTCATCCCCTTTGACCCCTAGAAGACATACCTTTTAGTCATTTCCTTTGATTCCTATAAGACGTACCTTTTAGTCGAGTCACCCCCTTTGATTCCTATGAGACATACCTTTAGTCGAGTCATCCCCCTTGATTCCTATAAGACGTACCTTTTAGTCGAGTCATCCCTTTTGACCCCTAGAAGACGTACCTTTTGGTCGAGTCATCCCCTTTGACCCCTAGAAGACGTACCTTTTAATCGAGTAATTTTCGTTGATTCCTATAAGACGTACCTTTTAGTCGAGTCATCCCATTTGATTCCTATAAAACGTACCTTTTAGTCGAGTCATCCCCTTCGATTCCTATAAGACGTACCTTTTAGTCGAGTCATCCCTTTTGACCCCTAGAAGACGTACCTTTTGGTCGAGTCATCCCCTTTGACCCCTAGAAGACGTACCTTTTAATCGAGTCATTTATTTTGATTCCTGTAAGACGTATCTTTTAGTCTAGTCATCCCCTTTGATTCCTATAAGATGTACCTTTTAGTTGAGTCATCCCCTTTGACCTCTAGAATACGTACCTATTAGTCGAGTCATTTCCTTTGATTCCTATAAGACGTACCTTTTAGTCGAGTCATCCCCATTGATTCCTATAAGACGTACCTTTTAGTTGAGTCATTTCCTTTGATTCCTTGAATACGTACCTTTTAGTTGAGTCATTTCCCTTGATTCCTATAAAATGTACCTTTTAGTCGAGTCATCCCCTTTGATTCCTATAAGACGTACCTTTTAGTCGAGTCATCTTCTTTGATTCCTATAAGACGTACCTTTTAGTTGAGTCATTTCCTATGATTGCTAAAAGACGTTTCTTTAAGTCGAGTCATTTCACTTGATTCCTATAAGACGTACCTTTTAGTCTAGTCATTCCCATTGATTCCTATAAGAC
Organism: Capsicum pubescens; assembly: GCA_030864215.1. Taxonomy (NCBI): domain Eukaryota; kingdom Viridiplantae; phylum Streptophyta; class Magnoliopsida; order Solanales; family Solanaceae; genus Capsicum; species Capsicum pubescens. The sequence continues at coordinate 294,164,234 of CM061545.1, read as the reverse complement.
GTACCTTTTAGTCGAGTCATCCCCTTTGATTCCTATAAGACGTACCATTTAGTAGAGTCGTCCCCTTTGATTCCTAGAAGACGTACCATTTAGTCGAGTCATTTCCCTTGATTCCTATAAGACGTACCTTTTAGTCGAGTCATCCCCTTGGATTCCTATAAGACGTACCTTTTGGGTGAGTCATCCCTTCGATTCCTATAAGATGAACCTTTTAGTCGAGTCATCCCCTTTGATTTCTAAAAGACGTACCTTTTAGTCGAGTCATTTCCCTTGATTCCTATAAGACGTACCTTTTAGTCGAGTCATCCCCTTTGATTCCTATAAGACGTACCTTTTAGTCGAGTCATCCCCTTTGATTCCTATAAGACGTACCTTTTAGTCGAGTCATCCCCTTTGATCCCTAGAAGACGTACCTTTTGGTTGAGTCATTTCCTTAGATTCCTAGAAAATGTACCTTTTAGTCGAGTCATTTCCCTTGATTCCTATAGACGTACCTTTTAGTCGAGTCATCCCCTTTGATTCCTATAAAACGTATCTTTTAGTCGAGTCATCCCTTTGATTCCTATAAGACGTACCTTTTGGTCGAGTCATCCCCTTTGACCCCTAGAAGACATACCTTTTAGTCATTTCCTTTGATTCCTATAAGATGTACCTTTTAGTCGAGTCACCCCCTTTGATTCCTATAAGAGGTACCTTTTAGTCCAGTCATCCCCCTTGATTACTATAAGACGTACCTTTTAGTCGAGTCATCCCCTTTGATTCCTAGAACACGTATCTTTTAGTTGAGTCATTTCCCTTGATTCCTATAAGACGTACCTTTTAGTGGAGTCATCCACTTTGATTCCTATAAGACGTACCTTTAAGTCGAGTCATCCCCTTGGATTCCTATAAGACGTACCTTTTGGTCGAGTCATTCCCTTCGATTCCTATAAGACGAACCTTTTAGTCGAGTCATCCCCTTTGATTCCTAAAAGACGTACCTTTTAGTCGAGTCATTGCTCTTGATTCCAATAAGACGTACCTTTTAGTCGAGTCATCCCCTTTGATTCCTATATGACGTACCTATTAGTCGAGTAATCCCCATTGATTCCTATAAGACGTACCTTTTAGTCGAGTCATCCCCTTTGATTCCTATAAGATGTACCTTTTAGTTGAGTCATTTCCTTTGATTCCTTGAAGACGTACCTTTTAGTAGAGTCATTTCCCTTGATTCCTATAAGACGTACCTTTTAGTCGAGTCATCCCCTTAGATTCCTATCAGACGTACCTTTTAGTTGAGTTATCTCCTTTGATTCCTATAAGACGTACCTTTTCGTTGAGTCATTTCCTTTGATTCTTAGAAAACGTACCTTTTAGTCGAGTCAGTTCCCTTGATTCCTATAAGACGTACCTTTTAGATGAGTCATCCCCTTTGATTCCTATAAAACGTACCTTTTAGTTGAGTCATTTCCTGTGATTCCTAGAAGACGTTCCTTTTAGTCGAGTCATTTCACTTGATTCCTATAAGACGTACCTTTTAGTCGAGGCAATCCCTTTGATTCCTATAAGACGTACCTTTTTGTCGAGTCATCCCCTTTGATTCCTATAAGACGTACCTTATAGTAGAGTCATCCCCTTTGATTCCTATAAGACGTACCTTTTAGTCGAGTCATCCCCTTTGATTCCTATAAGACGTACCTTTTAGTCGATCATCCCCTTTGATTCCTATAAGACGTACCTTATAGTCGAGTCATCTCCTTTGATTCCTATAAGACGTACCTTTTAGTCGAGTCATTCCCTTCGACCTCTAGAATACTCACCTTTTAGTCGAGTCATTTCCTTTGATTCCTATAAGACGTACCTTTTAGTCGAGTCATCCCCTTTAATTCCTATAAGACGTACCGTTTAGTCGAGTCATCCCCTTTGATTTCTATAAGATGTAACTTTTAGTTGAGTCATTTCCTTTGATTCCTTGAAGACGTACCTTTTAGTCGAGTCATTTCCCTTGATTCCTATAAGACAGACCTTTTAGTCGATTCATCCCCTTAGATTCCTATAAGACGTATCTTTTAGTTGAGTTATCTCCTTTGATTCCTATAAGACGTACCTTTTAGTTGAATCATTTTCTTTTATTCTTAGATAACGTACCTTTTAGTCGAGTCATTTCCCTTGATTCCTATAAGACGTACCTTTTAGTCGAGTTATCCCTTTTGATTCCTATAAAATGTACCTTTTAGTCGATTCATCCCCTTTGATTCCTATAAGACGTACCTTTTAGTCGAGTCATCCCTTTGATTCCTATAAGACGTACCATTTAGTCGAGCCATCCCCTTTGACCCCTAGAAGACAAACCTCTTAGTCATTTCCTTTGATTCCTATAAGACGTACCTTTTAGTCGAGTCACCCCCTTTGATTCCTATAAGACATACCTTCAGTCGAGTCATCCCCCTTGATTCCTATAAGACGTACCTTTTAGTCGAGTCATCCCTTTTGACCCCTAGAAGACGTACCTTTTAGTAGAGTCATCCCCTTTGACCCCTATTAGACATACCTTTTAATCGAGTCATTTACTTTGATTCCTATAAGACGTATCTTTTAGTCTAGTCATCCCCTTTGATTCCTATAAGACGTACCTTTTAGTTGAGTCATCCCTTTGACCTCTAGATTACGTACCTATTAGTGGAGTCATTTCCTTTGATTCCTATAAGACGTACCTTTTAGTCGAGTCATCCCCATTGATTCCTATATGACGTACCTATTAGTCGAGTAATCCCCATTGATTCCTATAAGACGTACCTTTTAGTCGAGTCATCCCCTTTGATTCCTATAAGATGTACCTTTTAGTTGAGTCATTTCCTTTGATTCCTTGAAGACGTACCTTTTAGTCGAGTCATTTCCCTTGATTCCTATAAGACGTACCTTTTAGTCGAGTCATCCCCTTAGATTCCTATCAGACGTACCTTTTAGTTGAGTTATCTCCTTTGATTCCTATAAGACGTACCTTTTCGTTGAGTCATTTCCTTTGATTCTTAGAAAACGTACCTTTTAGTCGAGTCAGTTCCCTTGATTCCTATAAGACGTACCTTTTAGATGAGTCATCCCCTTTGATTCCTATAAAACGTACCTTTTAGTTGAGTCATTTCCTGTGATTCCTAGAAGACGTTCCTTTTAGTCGAGTCATTTCACTTGATTCCTATAAGACGTACCTTTTAGTCGAGGCAGTCCCTTTGATTCCTATAAGACGTACCTTTTTGTCGAGTCATCCCCTTTGATTCCTATAAGACGTACCTTATAGTAGAGTCATCCCCTTTGATTCCTATAAGACGTACCTTTTAGTCGAGTCATCCCCTTTGATTCCTATAAGACGTACCTTTTAGTCGATAATCCCCTTTGATTCCTATAAGACGTACCTTATAGTCGAGTCATCTCCTTTGATTCCTATAAGACGTACCTTTTAGTCGAGTCATTCCCTTCGACCCCTAGAATACTCACCTTTTAGTCGAGTCATTTCCTTTGATTCCTATAAGACGTACCTTTTAGTCGAGTCATCCCCTTTAATTCCTATAAGACGTACCGTTTAGTCGAGTCATCCCCTTTGATTTCTATAAGATGTAACTTTTAGTTGAGTCATTTCCTTTGATTCCTTGAAGACGTACCTTTTAGTCGAGTCATTTCCCTTGATTCCTATAAGACGTACCTTTTAGTCGATTCATCCCCTTAGATTCCTATAAGACGTATCTTTTAGTTGAGTTATCTCCTTTGATTCCTATAAGACGTACCTTTTAGTTGAATCATTTTCTTTTATTCTTAGATAACGTACCTTTTAGTCGAGTCATTTCCCTTGATTCCTATAAGACGTACCTTTTAGTCGAGTTATCCCTTTTGATTCCTATAAAACGTACCTTTTAGTCGATTCATCCCCTTTGATTCCTATAAGACGTACCTTTTAGTCGAGTCATCCCTTTGATTCCTATAAGACGTACCATTTAGTCGAGTCATCCCCTTTGACCCCTAGAAGACAAACCTCTTAGTCATTTCCTTTGATTCTTATAAGACGTACCTTTTAGTCGAGTCACCCCCTTTGATTCCTATAAGACATACCTTTAGTCGAGTCATCCCCCTTGATTCCTATAAGACGTACCTTTTAGTCGAGTCATCCCTTTTGACCCCTAGAAGACGTACCTTTTAGTAGAGTCATCCCCTTTGACCCGTATTAGACATACCTTTTAATCGAGTCATTTACTTTGATTCCTATAAGACGTATCTTTTAGTCTAGTCATCCCCTTTGATTCCTATAAGACGTACCTTTTAGTTGAGTCATCCCTTTGACCTCTAGATTACGTACCTATTAGTCGAGTCATTTCCTTTGATTCCTATAAGACGTACCTTTTAGTCGAGTCATCCCCATTGATTGCTATAAGACGTACCTTTTAGTTGAGTCATTTCCTTTGATTCCTTGAAGACGTACCTTTTAGTCGAGTCATTTCCCTTGATTCCTATAAGACGTACCTTTTAGTCGAGTCATCCCCTTTGATTCCTATAAGAGGTACCTTTTAGTCGAGTCATCTGCTTTGATTCCTATAAGACGTACCTTTTAGTTGAGTCATTTCCTATGATTGCTAAAAGACGTTCCTTCAAGTCGAGTCATTTCACTTGATTCCTATAAGACGTACCTTTTAGTCTAGTCATTCCCTTTGATTCCTATAAGACGTACCTTTTAGTCGAGTCATCCCCTTTGATTCCTATAAGACGTACCTTATAGTCGAGTCATCCCCTTGATTCCTATAAGACATACCTTTTAGTCAAGTCATCCCCTTTGACCCCTAGAAGACTTACCTTTTAGTCATCCCCTTTGATTCCTATAAGAAGTACCTTTTAGTCGAGTCATCCCCTTTGATTCCTATAAGACGTACCTTTTAGTCGAGTCATCCCCTTTCTTTCCTATAAGATGTACCTTTTAGTCGAGTCATTCCCTTTGACCCCTAGAATACGTACCTTTTTGTCGAGTTATTTCCTTTGATTCCTATAAGACGTACCTTATAGTCGAGTCACCCCCTTTGATTCCTATAAGAGGTACCTTTTAGTCGAGTCATCCCCTTTGATTCCTATAAGACGTACCTTTTAGTTGGGTTATTTCCTTTGATTCCTTGAAGACGTACCTTTTAGTCGAGTCATTTCCCTTTATTCCTATAAGACGTACCTTTTAGTTGAGTCATTTCCTTTGATTCCTATAAGACGTACCTTTTAGTCGAGTCATCCCCTTTGACCCCTAGAATACGTACCTTTTAGTCTAGTTATTTCCTTTGATTCCTATAAGACGTACCTTTTAGTCGATTCATCCCCATAGATTCCTATAAGACGTACCTTTTAGTTGAGTTATCTCCATTGATTCCTGTATGACGTACCTTTTAGTCGAGTCATTTCCCTTGATTCCTATAAAACGTACCTTTTAGTCGAGTCATTTCCCTTGATTCCTATAAGACGTACCTTTTAGTCGAGTCATCCCCTTTGATTCCTATAAAACGTACCTTTTAGTCGAGTCATCCCCTTTGATTCCTATAAGACATACCTTTTAGTCGAGTCATCCCCTTGATTCCTATAAGACATACCTTTTAGTCGAGTCATCCCCTTTGACCCCTAGAAGACATACCTTTTAGTCATTTCCTTTGATTCCTATAAGACGTACCTTTTAGTCGAGTCACCCCCTTTGATTCCTATAAGAGGTACCTTTTAGTCGATTCATCCCCTTTGATTCCTATAAGACGTACCTTTTCGTCGAGTCACCCCCTTTGATTCCTATAAGAGGTACCTTTTAGTCGAGTGATCCCCCTTGAATACTATAAGACGTACATTTTAGTCGAGTCATTAACCTTGATTCCTATAAGACGTACCTTTTAGTCGAGTCATCCACTTTGATTCCTATAAGACGTACCTTATAGTCGAGTCATCCCCTTGGATTCCTATTAGACGTACCTTTTGGTCAAGTCATCCTCTTCGATTCCTATAAGACGACCTTTTAGTCGAGTCATCCCCTTTGATTCCTAAAAGACGTACCTTCTAGTCGAGTCATTTCCCTTTGATTCCTATAAGACGTACCTTTTAGTCGAGTCATCCCCTTTGATTCCTATAAGACGTACCTTTTAGTCGAGTCATCCCCTTTGATTCCTATAAGACGTACCTTTTAGTCGAGTCATCCCCTTTGATCCATAGAAGACGTACCTTTTAGTTGAGTCATTTCCTTAGATTCCTAGAAAATGTACCTTTTAGTCGAGTCATTTCCCTTGATTCCTATAAGACGTACCTTTTAGTCGAGTCATCCCCTTTGATTCCTATAAAACGTACCTTTTAGTCGAGTCATCCCCTATGATTCCTATTAGACGTACCTTTTAGTCGAGTCATCCCTTTGATTCCTATAAGACGTACCTTTTAGTCGAGTCATCCCCTTTGACCCCTAGAAGACATACCTTTTAGTCATTTCCTTTGATTCCTAAAAGAGGTACCTTTTAGTCGAGTCACCCCCTTTGATTCCTATAAGAGGTACCTTTTAGTCGATTCATCCCCTTTGATTACTATAAGACGTACCTTTTAGTCGAGTCACCCCCATTGATTCCTAGAACACGTACCTTTTAGTCGAGTCATTTCCCTTGATTCCTATAAGACGTACCTTATAGTCGAGTCATCCACTTTGATTCCTATAAGACGTACCTTTAAGTTAAGTCATCCCCTTGGATTCCTATAAGACGTACCTTTTGGTCGAGTCATCCCCTTCGATTACTATAAGACGAACCTTTTAGTCGAGTCATGCCCTTTGATTCCTATAAGACGTACCTTTTAGTCGAGTCATTTCCTTTGATTCCTATAAGACATACCTTTTAGTCGAGTCATCCCCTTTGATTCCTATAAGACGTACCTATTAGTCGAGTCATCCCCTTTGATTCCTATAAGACGTACCTTTTAGTCGAGTCATCCCTTTGATCCCTAGAAGACGTACCTTTTGGTTGAATCATTTCCATAGATTCCTATAAGACGTACCTTTTAGTTGTGTTATCTCCTTTGATTCCTATAAGACGTACCTTTTAGTTGAGTCATTTTCTTTGATTCTTAGAAAACGTACCTTTTAGTCGAGTCATTTCCCTTGATTCCTATAAGACGTACCTTTTAGTCGAGTCATCCCTTTTGATTCATATAAAACGTACCTTTTAGTCGAGTCATCCCCTTTGATTCCTATAAGACGTACCTTTTAGTCGAGTCATCCCTTTGATTCCTATAAGACGTACCAATTAGTCGAGTCATCCCCTTTGACCCCTAGAAGACATACCTTTTAGTCATTTCCTTTGATTCATATAAGAGGTACCTTTTAGTCGAGTCACCCCCTTTGATATCTATAAGACATACCTTTTAGTCGAGCCATGCCCCATGATTCCTATAAAACGTACCTTTTAGTTGAGTCATCCCTTTTGACCCCTAGAAGACGTACCTTTTAGTCGAGTCATCCCCTTTGACCCTTAGAAGACGTACCTTTTAATCGAGTCATTTACTTTGATTCCTATAAGACGTATCTTTTAGTCTAGTCATCCCATTTGATCCCTATAAGACTTACCTTTTAGTCGAGTCATCCCCTTGATTCCTATAAGACGTACCTTTTAGTATGGTCATCCCCTTTGATTCCTATAAGACGTACCTTTTAGTCGAGTCATCCCCTTTGACCTCTAGAATACGTACCTATTAGTCGAGTCATTTCCTTTGATTCCTATAAGACGTACCTTTTAGTCGAGTCATCCCCATTGATTCATATAAGACGTACCTTTGAGTTGAGTCATTTCCTTTGATTCCTTGAAGACGTACCTTTTAGTCGAGTCATTTCCCTTGATTCCTATAAGACGTACCTTTTAGTCGAGTCATCCCCTTTGATTCCTATAAGACGTACCTTTTAGTCGAGTCATCTGCATTGATTCCTATAAGACATACCTTTTAGTTGAGTCATTTCCTATGATTCCTAAAAGATGTTCCTTTAAGTCTAGTCATATCACTTGTTTCCTATAAGACGTACCTTTTAGTCTAGTCATTCCCTTTGATTCCTATAAGACGTACCTTTTAGTCGAGTCATCCCCTTTGATTCCTATAAGACGTACCATTTAGTAGAGTCATCCCCTTTGATTCCTAGAAGACGTACCATTTAGTCGAGTCATTTCCCTTGATTCCTATAAGACGTACCTTTTAGTCAAGTCATCCCCTTTGATTCCTATAAGAAGTACCTTTTAGTCGAGTCATCCCCTTTGATTCCTATAAGACGTACCTTTTAGTCGAGTCATCCCCTTTGATTCCTATAAGACGTACATTTTAGTCGAGTCATTCCCTTTGACCCCTAGAATACGTATCTTTTTGTCGAGTTATTTCCTTTGATTCCTATAAGACGTACCTTATAGTCGAGTCACCCCCTTTGATTCCTATAAGAGGTACCTTTTAGTCGAGTCATCTCCTTTGATTCCTATAAGAAGTACCTTTTAGTTCAGTCATTTCCTTTGATTCCTTGAAGACGTACCTTTTAGTCGAGTCATCTCCTTTGACCCCTAGAATACGTACCTTTTAGTCGAGTCATTTCCTTTGATTCCTATAATACGTACCTTTTAGTCAATTTATCCCCATAGATTCCTATAAGACGTACCTTTTACTTGAGTTATCTCCATTGATTCCTATAAGATGTACCTTTTAGTCGAGTCATTTCCCTTGATTCCTATAAGACGTACCTTTTAGTCGAGTCATCCCCTTTGATTCCTATAAAACGTACCTTTTAGTCGAGTCATTCCCATTGATTACTATAAGACGTACCTTTTAGTCCAGTCATCCCTTTGATTCCTATAAGACGTACCTTTTAGTCGAGTCATCCCCTTTGACCCCTAGAAGACATACCTTTTAGTCATTTCCTTTGATTCCTATAAGACGTACCTTTTAGTCGAGTCACCCCCTTTGATTCCTATAAGAGGTACCTTTTAGTCGAGTCATCCCCCTTGATTACTATAAGACGTACCTTTTAGTCGAGTCATCCCCTTTGATTCTTAGAACACGTACCTTTTAGTCGAGTCATTTCCCTTGATTCCTATAAGACGTACCTTTTAGTCGAGTCATCCACTTTGATTCCTATAAGACGTACCTTTTAGTCGAGTCATCCCCTTGGATTCCTATAAGACGTACCTTTTGGTCCAGTCATCCCCTTCGATTCCTATAAGACGTACCTTTTAGTCGAGTCATCCCCTTTGATTCCTATAAGACGTACCTTTTAGTCGAGTCATTTCCCTTGATTCCTATAAGACGTACCTTTTAGTCGAGTCATCCCCTTTGATTCCTATAAGTCGTACCTTTTAGTCGAGTCATCCCCTTTGACCTCTAGAATACGTACCTATTAGTCGAGTCATTTCCTTTGATTCCTATAAGACGTACCTTTTAGTCGAGTCATCCCCATTGATTCCTATAAGACGTACCTTTTAGTTGAGTCATTTCCTTTTATTCCTTGAAGACGTACCTTTTAGTCGAGTCATTTCCCTTGATTCCTATAAGACGTACCTTTTAGTCGAGTCATCTTCTTTGATTCCTATAAGACGTACCTTTCAGTTGAGTCATTTCCTATGATTCCTAAAAGACGTTACTTTAAGTCGAGTCATTTCACTTGATTCCTATAAGACGTACATTTTAGTCTAGTCATTCCCTTTGATTCCTATAAGACGTACCTTTTAGTCGAGTCATCCCCTTTGATTCCTATAAGACGTACCATTTAGTAGAGTCATCCCCTTTGATCCCTAGAAGAAGTACCATTTAGTCGAGTCATTTCCCTTTATTCCTATAAGACATACCTTTTAGTCAAGTCATCCCCTTTGATTCCTATAAGAAGTACCTTTTAGTCGAGTTATCCCCTTTGATTCCTATAAGACGTACCTTTTAGTCGAGTCATCCCCTTTGATTCCTATAAGACGTACCTTTTAGTCGAGTCATTCCCTTTGACCCCTAGAATACGTACCTTTTTGTCGAGTTATTTCCTTTGATTCCTATAAGACGTACCTTATAGTCGAGTCACCCCCTTTAATTCCTATAAGAGGTACCTTTAGTCGAGTCATCCCCTTTGATTCCTATAAGACGTACCTTTTAGTTGAGTCATTTCCTTTGATTCCTTGAAGACGTACCTTTTAGTCGAGTCATCCCCTTTGACCCCTTGAATACGTTCCTTTTAGTCGAGTCATTTCCTTTGATTCCGATAAGACGTACCATTTAGTCGAGTCATCAACTTTAATTCCTATAAGACGTACCGTTTAGTCGAGTCATCCCCTTTGATTCCTATAAGATGTACCTTTTAGTTGAGTCATTTCCCTTTATTCCTATAAGACGTACCTTTTAGTTGAGTCATTTACTTTGATTCCTATAAGACGTACCTTTTAGTCGAGTCATCCCTTTTGACCCCTAGAATACGTACCTTTTAGACGAGTCATTTCCTTTGATTCCTATAAGACGTACCTTTTAGTCGAGTCATCGCCTTTAATTCCTATCAGACGTACCGTTTAGTCGAGTCATCCTCTTTGATTCCTATAAGATGTACCTTTTAGTTGAGTCATTTCCTTTGATTCCTTGAATACATACCTTTTAGTCGAGTCATTTCCCTTGATTCCTATAAGACGTACCTTTTAGTCGAGTCATCCCCTTAGATTCCTATAAGACGTACCTTTTAGTTGTGTTATCTCCTTTGATTCCTATAAGACGTACCTTTTAGTTGAGTCATTTTCTTTGATTCCTAGAAAACGTACCTTTTAGTCGAGTCATTTCCCTTGATTCCTATAAGACGTACCTTTTAGTCGAGTCATCCCTTTTTATTCATATAAAACGTACCTTTCAGTCGAGTCATCCCCATTGATTCCTATAGGACGTACCTTTTAGTCGAGTCATCCCTTTGATTTCTATAAGACGTACCAATTGGTCGAGTCATCCCCTTTGACCCCTAGAAGACATACCTTTTAGTCATTTCCTTTGATTCCTATAAGACGTACCTCTTAGTCGAGTCACCCCCTTTGATACCTATAAGACATACCTTTTAGTCGAGTCATCCCCCTTGATTCCTATAAGACGTACCTTTTAGTCGAGTCATCCCCTTTGACCCCTAGAAGACGTACCTTTTAATCGAGTCATTTACTTTGATTCCTATAAGACGTATCTTTTAGTCTAGTCATCCCTTTTGATTCGTATAAGACGTACCTTTTAGTTGAGTCATCCCCTTGATTCCTATAAGACGTACCTTTTAGTATTGTCATCCCCTTTGATTCCTATAAGACGTACCTTTTAGTCGAGTCATCCCCTTTGACCTCTAGAATACGTACCTATTAGTCGAGTCATTTCCTTTGATTCCTATAAGACGTACCTTTTAGTCGAGTCATCCCCATTGATTCCTATAAGACGTACCTTTTAGTTGAGTCATTTCCTTTGATTCCTTGAAGACGTACCTTTTAGTCGAGTCATTTCCCTTGATTCCTATAAGACGTACCTTTTAGTTGAGTCATTTCCTATGATTCCTAAAAGACGTTCCTTTAAGTCTAGTCATATCACTTGATTCCTATAAGACGTACCTTTTAGTCTAGTCATTCCATTTGATTCCTATAAGACGTACCTTTTAGTCGAGTCATCCCCTTTGATTCCTATAAGACGTGACATTTAGTAGAGTCATCCCCATTGATTCCTAGAAGACGTACCATTTAGTCGAGTCATTTCCCTTGATTCCTATAAGACGTACCTTTTAGTCAAGTCATCCCCTTTGATTCCTATAAGAAGTACCTTTTAGTCGAGTCATCCCCTTTGATTCCTATAAGACGTACCTTTTAGTCGAGTCATCCCCTTTGATTCCTATAAGACGTACATTTTAGTCGAGTCATTCCCTTTGACCCCTAGAATACGTACCTTTTTGTCGAGTTATTTCCTTTGATTCCTATAAGACGTACCTTATAGTCGAGTCACCCACTTTGATTCCTATAAGAGGTACCTTTTAGTCGAGTCATCTCCTTTGATTCCTATAAGACGTACCTTTTAGTTCAGTCATTACTTTTGATTCCTTGAAGACGTACCTTTTAGTCGAGTCATTTCCCTTTATTCCTATAAGACGTACCTTTAAGTTGAGTCATTTCCTTTGATTCCTAAAAGACGTACCTTTTAATCGAGTCATTTACTTTGATTCCTATAAGACGTATCTTTTAGTCTAGTCATCCCTTTTGATTCCTATAAGACGTACCTTTTAGTCGAGTCATCCCCTTGATTCCTATAAGACGTACCTTTTAGTATGGTCATCCCCTTTGATTCCTATAAGACGTACCTTTTAGTCGAGTCATCCCCTTTGATTCCTATAAGTCGTACCTTTTAGTCGAGTCATCCCCTTTGACCTCTAGAATACGTACCTATTAGTCGAGTCATTTCCTTTGATTCCTATATGACGTACCTTTTAGTCGAGTCATCCCCATTGATTCCTATAAGACGTACCTTTTAGTTGAGTCATTTCCTTTGATTCCTTGAAGACGTACCTTTTAGTCGAGTCATTTCCCTTGATTCCTATAAGACGTACCTTTTAGTCGAGTCATCTTCTTTGATTCCTATAAAACGTACCTTTTAGTCGAGTCATCCCCATTGATTCCTATAAGACGTACCTTTTAGTCGAGTCATCCCTTTGATTTCTATAAGACGTACCAATTAGTCGAGTCATCCCCTTTGACCCCTAGAAGACATACCTTTTAGTCATTTCCTTTGATTCCTATAAGACGTACCTTTTAGTCGAGTCACCCCCTTTGATACCTATAAGACATACCTTTTAGTCGAGTCATCCCCCTAGATTCCTATAAGACGTACCTTTTAGTCGAGTCATCCCCTTTGACCCCTAGAAGACGTACCTTTTAATCGAGTCATTTACTTTGATTCCTATAAGACGTATCTTTTAGTCTAGTCATCCCTTTTGATTCCTATATGACGTACCTTTTAGTCGAGTCATCCCCTTGATTCCTATAAGACGTACCTTTTAGTATTGTCATCCCCTATGATTCCTATAAGACGTACCTTTTAGTCGAGTCATCCCCTTTGACCTCTAGAATACGTACCTATTAGTCGAGTCATTTCCTTTGATTCCTATAAGACCTACCTTTTAGTCGAGTCATCCCCATTGATTCCTATAAGACGTACCTTTTAGTTGAGTCATTTCCTTTGATTCCTTGAAGACGTACCTTTTAGTCGAGTCATTTCCCTTGATTCCTATAAGACGTACCTTTTAGTTGAGTCATTTCCTATGATTCCTAAAAGACTTTCCTTTAAGTCTAGTCATATCACTTGATTTCTATAAGACGTACCTTTTCGTCTAGTCATTCCCTTTGATTCCTATAAGACGTACCTTTTAGTCGAGTCATCCCCTTTGATTCCTATAAGACGTGACATTTAGTAGAGTCATCCCCATTGATTCCTAGAAGACGTACCATTTAGTCGAGTCATTTCCCTTGATTCCTATAAGACGTACCTTTTAGTCAAGTCATCCCCTTTGATTCCTATAAGAAGTACCTTTTAGTCGAGTCATCCCCTTTGATTCCTATAAGACGTACCTTTTAGTCGAGTCATCCCCTTTGATTCCTATAAGACGTACATTTTAGTCGAGTCATTCCCTTTGACCCCTAGAATACGTACCTTTTTGTCGAGTTATTTCCTTTGATTCCTATAAGACGTACCTTATAGTCGAGTCACCCCCTTTGATTCCTATAAGAGGTACCTTTTAGTCGAGTCATCTCCTTTGATTCCTATAAGACGTACCTTTTAGTTCAGTCATTACTTTTGATTCCTTGAAGACGTACCTTTTAGTCGAGTCATTTCCCTTTATTCCTATAAGACGTACCTTTAAGTTGAGTCATTTCCTTTGATTCCATAAAAGACGTACCTTTTAATCGAGTCATTTACTTTGATTCCTATAAGACGTATCTTTTAGTCTAGTCATCCCTTTTGATTCCTATAAGACGTACCTTTTAGTCGAGTCATCCCCTTGATTCCTATAAGACGTACCTTTTAGTATGGTCATCCCCTTTGATTCCTATAAGACGTACCTTTTAGTCGAGTCATCCCCTTTGATTCCTATAAGTCGTACCTTTTAGTCGAGTCATCCCCTTTGACCTCTAGAATACGTACCTATTAGTCGAGTCATTTCCTTTGATTCCTATATGACGTACCTTTTAGTCGAGTCATCCCCATTGATTCCTATAAGACGTACCTTTTAGTTGAGTCATTTCCTTTGATTCCTTGAAGACGTACCTTTTAGTCGAGTCATTTCCCTTGATTCCTATAAGACGTACCTTTTAGTCGAGTCATCTTCTTTGATTCCTATAAGACGTACCTTTTAGTTGAGTCATTTCCTATGATTCCTAAAAGACGTTCCTTTAAGTCGAGTCATTTCACTTGATTCCTATAAGACGTACATTTTAGTCTAGTCATTCCCTTTGATTCCTATTAGACGTACCTTTTAGTCGAGTCATCCCCTTTGATTCCTATAAGACGTACCATTTAGTAGAGTCATCCCCTTTGATTCCTAGAAGAAGTACCATTTAGTCGAGTCATTTCCCTTGATTCCTATAAGACGTACCTTTTAGTCAAGTCATCCCCTTTGATTCCTATAAGAAGTACCTTTTAGTCGAGTCATCCCCTTTGATTCCTATAAGACGTACCTTTTAGTCGAGTCATCCCCTTTGATTCCTATAAGACGTACCTTTTAGTCGAGTCATTCCCTTTGACCCCTAGAATACGTACCTTTTTGTCGAGTTATTTCCTTTGATTCCTATAAGACGTACCTTATAGTTGAGTCACCCCCTTTAATTCCTATAAGAGGTACCTTTAGTCGAGTCATCCCCTTTGATTCCTATAAGACGTACCTTTTATTGAGTCATTTCCTTTGATTCCTTGAAGACGTACCTTTTAGTCGAGTCATCCCCTTTGACCCCTTGAATACGTACCTTTTAGTCGAGTCATTTCCTTTGATTCCTATAAGACGTACCTTTTAGTCGAGTCATCCCCTTTAATTCCTATAAGACGTACCGTTTAGTCGAGTCATCCCCTTTGATTCCTATAAGATGTACCTTTTAGTTGAGTCATTTCCCTTTATTCCTATAAGACGTACCTTTTAGTTGAGTCATTTACTTTGATTCCTATATGACGTACCTTTTAGTCGAGTCATCCCCTTTGACCCCTAGAATACGTACCTTTTAGACGAGTCATTTCCTTTGATTCCTATAAGACGTACCTTTTAGTCGAGTCATCGCCTTTAATTCCTATCAGACGTACCGTTTAGTCGAGTCATCCCCTTTGATTCCTATAAGATGTACCTTTTAGTTGAGTCATTTCCTTTGATTCCTTGAAGACGTACCTTTTAGTCGAGTCATTTCCCTTGATTCCTATAAGACGTACCTTTTAGTCGAGTCATCCCCTTAGATTTCTATAAGACGTACCTTTTAGTTGTGTTATCTCCTTTGATTCCTATAAGTCGTACCTATTAGTTGAGTCATTTTCTTTGATTCTTAGAAAACGTACCTTTTAGTCGAGTCATTTCCCTTGATTCCTATAAGACGTACCTTTTAGTCGAGTCATCCCTTTTTATTCATATAAAACATACTTTTTAGTCGAGTCATCCCCATTGATTCCTATAAGACGTACCTTTTAGTCGAGTCATCCCTTTGATTTCTATAAGACGTACCAATTAGTCGAGTCATCCCCTTTGACCCCTAGAAGACATACCTTTTAGTCATTTCCTTTGATTCCTATAAGACGTACCTTTTAGTCGAGTCACCCCCTTTGATACCTATAAGACATACCTTTTAGTCGAGTCACCCCCCTTGATTCCTATAAGACGTACCTTTTAGTCGAGTCATCCCCTTTGACCCCTAGAAGACGTACCTTTTAATCGAGTCATTTACTTTGATTCCTATAAGACGTATCTTTTAGTCTAGTCATCCCTTTTGATTCCTATAAGACGTACCTTTTAGTCGAGTCATCCCCTTGATTCCTATAAGACGTACCTTTTAGTATGGTCATCCCCTTTCATTCCTATAAGACGTACCTTTTAGTCGAGTCATCCCCTTTGACCTCTAGAATACGTACCTATTAGTCGAGTCATTTCCTTTGATTCCTATAAGACGTACCTTTTAGTCGAGTCATTTCCCTTGATTCCTATAAGACGTACCTTTTAGTTGAGTCATTTCCTATGATTCCTAAAAGACGTTCCTTTAAGTCTAGTCATATCACTTGATTCCTATAAGACGTACCTTTTAGTCTAGTCATTCCATTTGATTCCTATAAGACGTACCTTTTAGTCGAGTCATCCCCTTTGGTTCCTATAAGACGTAACATTTAGTAGAGTCATCCCCATTGATTCCTAGAAGACGTACCATTTAGTCGAGTCATTTCCCTTGATTCCTATAAGACGTACCTTTTAGTCAAGTCATCCCCTTTGATTCCTATAAGAAGTACCATTTAGTCGAGTCATCCCCTTTGATTCCTATAAGACGTACCTTTTAGTCGAGTCATCCCCTTTGATTCCTATAAGACGTACATTTTAGTCGAGTCATTCCCTTTGACCCCTAGAATACGTACCTTTTTGTCGAGTTATTTCCTTTGATTCCTATAAGACGTACCTTATAGTCGAGTCACCCCCTTTGATTCCTATAAGAGGTACCTTTTAGTCGAGTCATTTCCTTTGATTCCTATAAGACGTACCTTTTAGTTCAGTCATTACCTTTGATTCCTTGAAGACGTACCTTTTAGTCGAGTCATTTCCCTTTATTCCAATAAGACGTACCTTTAAGTTGAGTCATTTCCTTTGATTCCTAAAAGACGTACCTTTTAATCGAGTCATTTACTTTGATTCCTATAAGACGTATCTTTTAGTCTAGTCATCCCTTTTGATTCCTATAAGACGTACCTTTTAGTCGAGTCATCCCCTTGATTCCTATAAGACGTACCTTTTAGTATGGTCATCCCCTTTGATTCCTATAAGACGTACCTTTTAGTCGAGTCATCCCCTTTGACCTCTAGAATACGTACCTATTAGTCGAGTCATTTCCTTTGATTCCTATAAGACGTACCTATTAGTCGAGTCATCCCCATTGATTCCTATAAGACGTACCTTTTAGTTGAGTCATTTCCTTTGATTCCTAGAAGACGTACCTTTTAGTCGAGTCATTTCCCTTGATTCCTATAAAACGTACCATTTAGTTGAGTCATTTTCAATGATTCCTAAAAGACGTTCCATTAAGTCTAGTCATATCACTTGATTCCTATAAGACGTACCTTTTAGTCTTGTCATTCCCTTTGATTCCTATAAGACGTACCTTTTAGTCGAGTCATCCCCTTTGATTCCTATAAGACGTACCATTTAGTAGAGTCATCCCCTTTGATTCCTTGAAGACGTACCATTTAGTCGAGTCATTTCCCTTGATTCCTATAAGACGTACCTTTTAGTCAAGTCATCCCCTTTGATTCCTATAAGAAGTACCTTTTAGTCGAGTCATCCCCTTTGATTCCTATAAGACGTACCTTTTAGTTGAGTCATCCCCTTTGATTCCTATAAGACGTACCTTTTAGACGAGTCATTCCCTTTGACCCCTAGAATACGTACCTTTTTGTCGAGTTATTTCCTCTGATTCCTATAAGACGTACCTTATAGTCGAGTCACCCCCTTTAATTCCTATAAGAGGTACCTTTTAGTCGAGTCATCCCCTTTGATTCCTATAAGACGTACCTTTTAGTTGAGTCATTTCCTTTGATTCCTTGAAGACGTACCTTTTAGTCGAGTCATTCCCTTTGACCCCTAGAATACGTACCTTTTAGTCGAGTCATTTCCATTGATTGCTATAAGACGTACCTTTTAGTCGAGACATCCCCTTTAATTCCTATAAGACGTACCGTTTAGTCGAGTCATCCCCTTTGATTCCTATAAGATGTACCTTTTAGTTGAGTCATTTCCCTTTATTCCTATAAGACGTACCTTTTAGTTGAGTCATTTCCTTTGATTCCTATAAGACGTATCTTTTAGTCGAGTCATCCCCTTTGACCCCTAGAATACGTACCTTTTAGACAAGTCATTTCCTTTGATTCCTATAGGACGTACCTTTTTAGTCGAGTCATCCCCTTTAATTCCTATAAGACGTATCGTTTAGTCGAGTCATCCCCTTTGATTCCTATAAGATGTACCTTTTAGTTGAGTCATTTCCTTTGATTCCTTGAAGACGTACCTTTTAGTCGAGTCATGTCCCTTGATTCCTATAAGACGTACCTTTTAGTCGAGTCATCCCCTTATATTCCTATAAGACGTACCTTTTAGTTGTGTTATCTCCTTTGATTCCCATAAGACGTACCTTTAAGTTGAGTCATTTTTTTTTATTCTTAGAAAACGTACCTTTTAGTCGAGTCATTTCCCTTGATTCCTATAAGACGTACCTTTTAGTCGAGTCATCCCTTTTGATTCATATAAAACGTACCTTTTAGTCGAGTCATCCCCTTTGACCCCTTGAATACGTACCTTTTAGTCGAGTCATTTCCTTTGATTCCCATAAGACGTACCTTTTAGTCGAGTCATCCCCTTTAATTCCTATAAGACGTACCGTTTAGTCGAGTCATCCCCTTTGATTCCTATAAGATGTACCTTTTAGTTGAGTCATTTACTTTGATTCCTATAAGACGTACCTTTTAGTCGAGTCATCCCCTTTGACCCCTAGAATACGTACCTTTTAGACGAGTCATATCCTTTGATTCCTATAAGACGTACCTTTTAGTCGAGTCATCGCCTTTAATTCCTATCAGACGTACCGTTTAGTCGAGTCATCCTCTTTGATTCCTATAAAATGTACCTTTTAGTTGAGTCATTTCCTTTGATTCCTTGAAGACGTACCTTTTAGTCGAGTCATTTCCCTTGATTCCTATAAGACGTACCTTTTAGTCGAGTCATCCCCTTAGATTCCTAAAAGACGTACCTTTTAGTTGTGTTATCTCCTTTGATTCCTATAAGACGTACCTTTTAGTTGAGACATTTTCTTTGATTCTTAGAAAACGTACCTTTTAGTCGAGTCATTTCCCTTGATTCCTATAAGACGTACCTTTTAGTCGAGTCATCCCTTTTTATTCATATAAAACGTACCTTTTAGTCGAGTCATCCCCATTGATTACTATAAGACGTACCTTTTAGTCGAGTCATCCCTTTGATTTCTATAAGACGTACCAATTAATCGAGTCATCCCCTTTGACCCCTAGAAGACATACCTTTTAGTCATTTCCTTTGATTCCTATAAGACGTACCTTTTAGTTGAGTCATTTCCTATGATTCCTAAAAGACATTCCTTTAAGTCGAGTCATTTCACTTGATTCCTATAAGACGTACCTTTTAGTCGAGTCATCCCCTTTGACCCCTAGAAGACGTTCCTTTTAATCGAGTCATTTACTTTGATTCCTATAAGACGTATCTTTTAGTCTACTCATCCCTTTTGATTCCTAGATGACGTACCTTTTAGTCGAGTCATCCCCTTGATTCCTATAAGACGTACCTTTTAGTATGGTCATCCCCTTTGATTCCTATAAGACGTACCTTTTAGTCGAGTCATCCCCTTTGACCTCTAGAATACGTACCTATTAGTCGAGTCATTTCCTTAGATTCCTATAAGATGTACCTTTTAGTCGAGTCATCCCCATTGATTCCTATAAGACGTACCTTTTAGTCGAGTCAACCCCTTAGATTCCTAAAAGACGTACCTTTTAGTTGTGTTATCTCCTTTGATTCCTATAAGACGTACCTTTAAGTTGAGTCATTTTCTTTGATTCTTAGAAAACGTACCTTTTAGTCGAGTCATTTCCCTTGATTCCTATAAGACGTACCTTTTAGTCGAGTCATCCCTTTTTATTCATATAAAACGTACCTTTTAGTCGAGTCATCCCCATTGATTCCTATAAGACGTACCTTTTAGTCGAGTCATCCCTTTGATTTCTAAAAGACGTACCAATTAATCGAGTCATCCCCTTTGACCCCTAGAAGACATACCTTTTAGTCATTTCCTTTGATTCCTATAAGACGTACCTTTTAGTTGAGTCATTTCCTATGATTCCTACAAGACGTTCCTTTAAGTCGAGTCATTTCACTTGATTCCTATAAGACGTACCTTTTAGTCGAGTCATCCCCTTTGACCCCTAGAAGACGTACCTTTTAATCGAGTCATTTACTTTGATTCCTATAAGACGTATCTTTTAGTCTACTCATCCCTTTTGATTCCTAGATGACGTACCTTTTAGTCGAGTCATCCACTTGATTCCTATAAGACGTACCTTTTAGTATGGTCATCCCCTTTGATTCCTATAAGACGTACCTTTTAGTCGAGTCATCCTCTTTGACCTCTAGAATACGTACCTATTAGTCGAGTCATTTCCTTAGATTCCTATAAGATGTACCTTTTAGTCGAGTCATCCCCATTGATTCCTATAAGACGTACCTATTAGTTGAGTCATTTCCTTTGATTCCTTGAAGACGTACCTTTTAGTCGAGTCATTTCCCTTGATTCCTATAAGACGTACCTTTTAGTTAAGTCATTTCCTATGATTCCTAAAAGACGTTCCTTTAAGTCTAGTCATATCACTTGATTCCTATAAGACGTACCTTTTAGTCTAGTCATTCCCTTTGATTCCTATAAGACGTACCTTTTAGTCGAGTCATCCCCTTTGGTTCCTATAAGACGTACCATTTAGTAGAGTCATCCCCATTGATTCCTAAAAGACGTACCATTTAGTCGAGTCATTTCCCTTGATTCCTATAAGACGTACCTTTTAGTCAAGTCATCCCCTTTGATTCCTATAAGAAGTACCTTTTAGTCGAGTCATCCCCTTTGATTCCTATATGACGTACCTTTTAGTCGAGTCATCCCCTTTGATTCCTATAAGACGTACATTTTAGTCGAGTCATTCCCTTTGACCCCTAGAATACGTACCTTTTTGTCGAGTTATTTCCTTTGATTCCTATAGGACGTACCTTATAGTCGAGTCACCCCTTTTGATTCCTATAAGAGGTACCTTTTAGTCGAGTCATCTCCTTTGATTCCTATAAGGCGTACCTTTTAGTTCAGTCATTACCTTTGATTCCTTGAAGACGTACCTTTTAGTCGAGTCATTTCCCTTTATTCCTATAAGACGTACCTTTAAGTTGAGTCATTTCCTTTGATTCCTAAAAGACGTATCTTTTAATCGAGTCATTTACTTTGATTCCTATAAGACGTATCTTTTAGTCTAGTCATCCCTTTTGATTCCTATAAGACGTACCTTTTAGTCGAGTCATCCCCTTGATTCCTTTAAGACGTACCTTTTAGTATGGTCATCCCCTTTGATTCCTATAAGACGTACCTTTTAGTCGAGTCATCCCCTTTGACCTCTAGAATACGTACCTATTAGTCGAGTCATTTCCTTTGATTCCTATAAGACGTACCTTTTAGTCGAGTTATCCCCATTGATTCCTATAAGACGTACCTTTTAGTTGAGTCATTTCCTTTGATTCCTAAAAGACGTACCTTTTAGTCGAGTCATTTCCCTTGATTTCTATAAGACGTACCTTTTAGTTGAGTCATTTCCTATGATTCCTAAAAGACGTTCCTTTAAGTCTAGTCATATCACTTGATTCCTATAAGACGTACCTTTTAGTCTAGTCATTCCCTTTGATTCCTATAAAACGTACCTTTTAGTCGAGTCATCCCCTTTGATTCCTATAAGACGTACCATTTAGTAGAGTCATCCCCTTTGATTCCTAGAAGACGTACCATTTAGTCGAGTCATTTCCCTTGATTCCTATAAGACGTACCTTTTAGTCAAGTCATCCCCTTTGATTCCTATAAGAAGTACCTTTTAGTCGAGTCATCCCCTTTGATTCCTATAAGACGTACCATTTAGTTAAGTCATCCCCTTTGATTCCTATAAGACGTACATTTTAGTCGAGTCATTCCCTTTGACCCCTAGAATACGTACCTTTTTGTCGAGTTATTTCCTTTGATTCCTACAAGACGTACCTTATAGTCGAGTCACCCCCTTTGATTCCTATAAGAGGTACCTTTTAGTCGAGTTATCTCCTTTGATTCCTATAAGACGTACCTTTTAGTTCAGTCATTACCTTTGATTCCTTGAAGACGTACCTTTTAGTCGAGTCATTTCCCTTTATTCCTATAAGACGTACCATTTAGTTGAGTCATTTCCTTTGATTCCTATAAGACGTACCTTTTAGTCGAGTCATCCCCTTTGACCCCTAGAATACGTACCTTTTAGTCGAGTCATTTCCTTTGATTCCTATAAGACGTACCTTTTAGTCGATTCATCCCCATAGATTACTATAAGACGTACCTTTTACTTGAGTTATCTCCATTGATTCCTATAAGACGTACCTTTTACTTGAGTCATTTCCTTAGATTCCTAGAAAACGTACCTTTTAGTCGAGTCATTTCCCTTGATTCCTATAAGACGTACCATTTAGTCGAGTCATCCCCTTTGATTCCAATAAAACGTACCTTTTAGTCGAGTCATCCCCTTTGATTACTATAAGACGTACCTTTTAGTCGAGTCATCCCTTTGATTCCTATAAGACCTACCTTTTAGTCGAGTCATCCCCTTTGACCCCTGGAAGACATACCTTTTAGTCATTTCCTTTGATTCCTATAAGACGTACCTTTTAGTCGAGTCACCCCCTTTGATTCATATAAGAGGTACCTTTTAGTCGAGTCATCCCCCTTGATTACTATAAGACGTACCTTTTAGTCGAGTCATCCCCTTTGATTCGTAGAACACGTACCTTTTAGTCGAGTCATTTCCCTTGATTCCTATAAGACGTACCTTTTAGTCGAGTCATCCACTTTGATTCCTATAAGACGTACCTTTTAGTCGAGTCATCCCCTTGGATTCCTATAAGACGTACCTTTTGGTCGAGTCATCCCCTTCGATTCCTATAAGATGAACCTTTTAGTCGAGTCATCCCCTTTGATTCCTATAAGACGTACCTTTTAGTCGAGTCATTTCCCTTGATTCCTATAAGACGTACCTTTTAGTCGAGTCATCCCCTTTGATTCCTATAAGACGTACCTTTTAGTCGAGTCATCCCCTTTGACCTCTAGAATACGTTCCTATTAGTCGAGTCATTTCCTTTGATTCCTATAAGACGTACCTTTTAGTCGTGTCATCCCCATTGATTCCTATAAGACGTACCTTTTAGTTGAGTCATTTCCTTTGATTCCTTGAAGACGTACCTTTTAGTCGAGTCATTTCCCTTGATTCCTATAAGACGTACCTTTTAGTCGAGTCATCTGCTTTGATTCCTATTAGACATATCTTTTAGTTGAGTCATTTCCTATGATTCCTAAAAGACGTTCCTTTAAGTCGAGTCATTTCACTTGATTCCTATAAGACGTACCTTTTAGTCTAGTCATTCCCTTTGATTCCTATAAGACGTACCTTTTAGTCGAGTCTTCCCCTTTGATTCCTATAAGACGTACCATTTAGTAGAGTCATCCCCTTTGATTCCTAGAAGACGTACCATTTAGTCGAGTCATTTCCCTTGATTCCTATAAGACGTACCTTTTAGTCAAGTCATCCCCTTTGATTCCTATAAGAAGTACCTTTTAGTCGAGTCATCCCCTTTGATTCCTATAAGACGTACCTTTTAGTCGAGTCATCCCCTTTGATTCCTATAAGACGTACCTTTTAGTCGACTCATTCCCTTTTACCCCTAGAATACGTACCTTTTTGTCGAGTTATTTCCTTTTTTTCCTATTAGACGAACCTTATAGTCGAGTCACCCCCTTTAATTCCTATAAGAGGAACCTTTTAGTCGAGTCATCCCCTTTGATTCCTATAAGACGTACCTTATAGTCGAGTCACCCCCTTTGATTCCTATAAGAGGTACCTTTTAGTCGAGTCATCTCCTTTGATTCCTATAAGACGTACCTTTTTGTTCAGTCATTACCTTTGATTCCTTGAAGACGTACCTTTTAGTCGAGTCATTTCCCATTATTCCTATAAGACGTACCTTTTAGTTGAGTCATTTCCTTTGATTCCTATAAGACGTACCTTTTAGTCGAGTCATCCCCTTTGACCCCTAGAATACGTACCTTTTAGTCGAGTCATTTCCTTTGATTCCTATAAGACGTATCTTTTAGTCGATTCATCCCCATAGATTCCTATAAGACGTACCTTTTACTTGAGTTATCTCCATTGATTCCTATAAGATGTACCTTTTAGTTGAGTCATTTCCTTAGATTCCTAGAAAACGTACCTTTTAGTCGAGTCATTTCCCTTGATTCCTATAAGACGTACCTTTTTGTCGAGTCATCCCCTTTGATTCCTATAAAACGTACCTTTTAGTCGAGTCATCCCCTTTGATTACTATAAGACGTACCTTTTAGTCGAGTCATCCCTTTGATTCCTATAAGACGTACCTTTTAGTCTAGTCATCCCCTTTGACCCCTAGAAGACATACCTTTTAGTCATTTCCTTTGATTCCTATAAGACGTACCTTTTAGTCGAGTCACCCCCTTTGATTCATATAAGAGGTACCTTTTAGTCGAGTCATCCCCCTTGATTACTATAAGACGTACCTTTTAGTCAAGTCATCCCCTTTGTTTCCTAGAACACGTACCTTTTAGTCGAGTCATTTCCCTTGATTCTTATAAGACGTACCTTTTAGTCGAGTCATCCACTTTGATTCCTATAGGACGTACCTTTTAGTCGAGTCATCCCCTTGGATTCCTATAAGACGTACCTTTTGGTCGAGTCATCCCCTTCGATTCCTATTAGACGAACCTTTTAGTCGAGTCATCCCCTTTGATTACTATAAGACGTACCTTTAAGTCGAGTCATTTCCCTTGATTCCTATAAGACGTACCTTTTAGTCGAGTCATCCCCTTTGATTCCTATAAGACGTACCTTTTAGTCGAGTCATCCCCTTTGACCTCTACAATACGTACCTATTAGTCGAGTCATTTCCTTTGATCCCTATAAGACGTACCTTTTAGTCAAGTCATCCCCATTGATTCCTATAAGACGTACCTTTTAGTTGAGTGATTTCCTTTGATTCCTTGAAGACGTACCTTTTAGTCGAGTCATTTCCCTCGATTCCTATAAGACGTACCTTTTAGTCGAGTCATCTGCTTTGATTCCTATAAGACGTAACTTTTAGTTTAGTCATTTCCTATGATTCCTAAAGACGTTCCTTTAAGTCGAGTCATTTCACTTGATACCTATAAGACGTACCTTTTAGTCTAGTCATTCCCTTTGATTCCTATAAGATGTACCTTTTAGTCGAGTCATCCCCTTTGATTCCTATAAGACGTACCATTTAGTAGAGTCATCCCCTTTGATTCCTAGAAGACGTACCATTTAGTCGAGTCATTTCCCTTGATTCCTATAAGATGTACCTTTTAGTCAAGTCAATCCCCTTTGATTCCTATAAGAAGTACCTTTTAGTCGAGTCATCCCCTTTGATTCCTATAAGACGTACCTTTTAGTCGAGTCATCCCCTTTGATTCCTATAAGACGTACCTTTTAGTCGAGTCATTCCCTTTCACCCCTAGAATACGTACCTTTTTGTCGAGTTATTTCCTTTGATTCCTATTAGACGTACCTTATAGTCGAGTCACCCCCTTTAATTCCTATAAGAGGAACCTTTTAGTCAAGTCATCCCCTTTGATTCCTATAAGACGTACCTTTTAGTTGAGTCATTTCCTTTGATTCCTTGAAGACGTACCTTTTAGTCGAGTCATCCCCTTTGACCCCTAGAATACGTACCTTTTAGTCGAGTCATTTCCTTTGATTCCTATAAGACGTACCTTTTAGTCGAGTCATCCCCTTTAATTCCCATAAGACGTACCGTTTAGTCGAGTCATCCCCTTTGATTCCTATAAGATGTACCTTTTAGTTGAGTCATTTCCCTTTATTCCTATAAGATGTACCTTTTAGTTGAGTCATTTCCTTTGATTCCTATAAGACGTACCTTTTAGTCGAGTCATCCCCTTTGACCCCTAGAATACGTACCTTTTAGACGAGTCATTTCCTTTGATTCCTATAAGACGTATCTTTTAGTCGAGTCATCCCCTTTAATTCCTATAAGACGTACCGTTTAGTCGAGTCATCCACTTTGATTCCTATAAGATGTACCTTTTAGTTGAGTCATTTCCTTTGATTCCTTGAAGACGTACCTTTTAGTCGAGTCATTTCCCTTGATTCCTGTAAGACGTACCTTTTAGTCGAGTCATCCCCTTAGATTCCTATAAGACGTACCTTTTCGTTGTGTTATCTCCTTTGATTCCTATAAGACATACCTTTTAGTTGAGTCATTTTCTTTGATTCTTTGTAAACGTACCTTTTAGTCGAGTCGTTTCCCTTGATTCCTATAAGACGTACCTTTTAGTCGAGTCATCCCTTTTGATTAATATAAAACGTACCTTTTAGTCGATTCATCTCCTTTGATTCCTATAAGACGTACCTTTTAGTCGAGTCATCCCTTTGATTCCTATAAGACGTACCAATTAGTCGAGTCATCCCCTTTGACCCCTAGAAGACATACCTTTTAGTCATTTCCTTTGATTCCTATAAGACGTACCTTTTAGTCGAGTCACCCCCTTTGATACCTATAAGACATATCTTTTAGTCGAGTCATACCCCTTGATTCCTATAAGACGTACCTTTTAGTCGAGTCATCCCTTTTGACCCCTAGAAGACGTACCTTTTAGTCGAATCATCCCCTTTGACCCCTAGAAGAAGTACCTTTTAATCGAGTCATTTACTTTTATTCCTAGAAGACGTACCTTTTGGTCGAGTCATCCGCTTCGATTCCTATATGACGTACCTATTAGTCGAGTCATCCCCATTGATTCCTATAAGACTTACCTTTTAGTCAAGTCATCCCTTTTGATTCCTATAAGATGTACCTTTTAGTTGAGTCATTTCCTTTGATTCCTTGAAGACGTACCTTTTAGTCGAGTCATTTCCCTTGATTCCTATAAAACGTAGCTTTTAGTCGAGTCATCCCCTTAGATTCCTATCAGACGTACCTTTTAGTTGAGTTATCTCCTTTGATTCCTATAAGACGTACCTTTTCGTTGAGTCATTTCCTTTGATTCTTAGAAAATGTACCTTTTAGTCGAGTCAGTTCTCTTGATTCCTATAAGACGTACCTTTTAGATGAGTCATCCCCTTTGATTCCTATAAAACGTACCATTTAGTTGAGTCATTTCCTGTGATTCCTAGAAGCCGTTCCTTTTAGTCGAGTCATTTCACTTGATTCCTATAAGACGTACCTTTTAGTCGAGTCAATCCCTTTGATTCCTATAAGACGTAGCTTTATGTCGAGTCATCCCCTTTGATTCCTATAAGACGTACATTTTAGTAGAGTCATCCCTTTTGATTCCTAGATGATGTAAATTTTAGTCGAGTCATTTCCCTTAATTCCTATAAGACGTACCTTTTAGTCGAGTCATCCCCTTTGATTCCTATAAGACGTACCTTTTAGTCGATCATCCCCTTTGATTCCTATAAGACGTACCTTTTAGTCGAGTCATCTCCTTTGATTCCTATAAGACGTACCGTTTAGTCGAGTCATTCCCTATGACCCCTAGAATACTCACCTTTTAGTCGAGTCATTTCCTTTGATTCCTATAAGACGTACCTTTTAGTCGAGTCATCCCCTTTAATTCCTATAAGACGTACCGTTTAGTAGAGTCATCCCCTTTGATTTCTATAAGATGTACCTTTTAGTTGAGTCATTTCCTTTGATTCCTTGAAGACGTACCTTTTAGTCGAGTCATTTCCCTTGATTCCTATAAGACGTACCTTTTAGTCGATTCATCCCCTTAGATTCCTATAAGACGTATCTTTTAGTTGAGTTATCTCTTATGATTCCTATAAGACGTACCTTTTAGTTGAGTCATTTTCTTTGATTATTAGATAACGTACCTTTTAGTCGAGTCATTTCCCTTGATTCCTATAAGACGTACCTTTTAGTCGAGTCATCCCATTTGATTCCTATAAAACGTACCTTTTAGACGAGTCATCCCCTTTGATTCCTATAAGACGTACCTTTTAGTCGAGTCATCCCTTTGTTTCCTATAAGACGTACCATTTAGTCGAGTCATCCCCTTTGACCCCTAGAAGACATACCTTTTAGTCATTTCCTTTGATTCCTATAAGACGTACCTTTTAGTCGAGTCACCCCCTTTGTTTCCTATGAGACATACCTTTAGTCGAGTCATCCCCCTTGATTCCTATAAGACGTACCTTTTAGTCGATTTATCCCTTTTGACCCCTAGAAGACGTACCTTTTGGTCGAGTCATCCCCTTTGACCCCTAGAAGACGTACCTTTTAATCGAGTCATTTACTTTGATTCCTGTAAGACGTATCTTTTAGTCTAGTCATCCCCTTTGATTCCTATAAGATGTACCTTTTAGTTGAGTCATCCCCTTTGACCTCTAGAATACGTACCTATTAGTCGAGTCATTTCCTTTGATTCCTATAAGACGTACCTTTTAGTCGAGTCATCCCCATTGATTCCTATAAGACGTACCTTTTAGTTGAGTCATTTCCTTTGATTCCTTGAATACGTTCCTTTTAGTCGAGTCATTTCCCTTGATTACTATAAGACATACCTTTTAGTCGAGTCATCCCCTTTGATTCCTTTAAGACGTACCTTTTAGTCGAATCATCTTCTTTGATTCCTATAAGACGTACCTTTTAGTTGAGTCATTTCCTATGATTGCTAAAAGACATTTCTTTAAGTCGAGTCATTTCACTTGATTCCTATAAGACGTACCTCTTAGTCTAGTCATTCCCATTGATTCCTATAAGACGTACCTTTTAGTCAAGTCATCCCCTTTGATTCCTATAAGACGTACCATTTAGTAGAGTCGTCCCCTTCGATTCCTAGAAGACGTACCATTTAGTCGAGTCTTTTCCCTTGATTCCTATAAGACGTACCTTTTAGTCGAGTCATCCCCTTGGATTCCTATAAGACGTACCTTTTAGTCGAGTCATCCCCTTCGATTCCTATAAGATGAACCTTTTAGTCGAGTCATCCCCTTTGATTCCTATAAGACGTACCTTTTAGTCGAGTCATTTCCCTTGATTCCTATAAGACGTGCCTTTTAGTCGAGTCATCCCCTTTGATTCCTATAAGACGTACCTTTTAGTCGAGTCATCCCCTTTGATTCCTATAAGACATACCTTTTAGTCGAGTCATCCCCTTTGATCCCTAGAAGACGTACCTTTTGGTTGAGTCATTTCCTTAGATTCCTAGAAAATGTACTTTTAGTCGAGTCATTTCCCTTGATTCCTATAGACGTACCTTTTAGTCGAGTCATCCCCTTTGATTCCTATAAAACGTATCTTTTAGTCGAGTCATCCCTTTGATTCCTATAAGACGTACCTTTTGGTCGAGTCATCCCCTTTGACCCCTAGAAGACATACCTTTTAGTCATTTCCTTTGATTCCTATAAGATGTACCTTTTAGTCGAGTCACCCCCTTTGATTCCTATAAGAGGTACCTTTTAGTCCAGTCATCCCCCTTGATTACTATAAGACGTACCTTTTAGTCGAGTCATCCCCTTTGATTCCTAGAACACATTCCTTTTAGTTGAGTCATTTCCCTTGATTCCTATAAGACGTACCTTTTAGTGGAGTCATCCACTTTGATTCCTATAAGACGTACCTTTAAGTCGAGTCATCCCCTTGGATTCCTATAAGACGTACCTTTTGGTCGAGTCATCCCCTTTGATTCCTAGAACACGTACCTTTTAGTTGAGTCATTTCCCTTGATTCCTATAAGACGTACCTTTTAGTGGAGTCATCCACTTTGATTCCTATAAGACGTACCTTTAAGTCGAGTCATCCCCTTGGATTCCTATAAGACGAACCTTTTAGTCGAGTCATCCCCTTTGATTCCTAAAAGACGTACCTTTTAGTCGAGTCATTTCTCTTGATTCCTATAAGACGTACCTTTTAGTCGAGTCATCCACTTTGATTCCTATATGACGTACCTATTAGTCGAGTAATCCCCATTGATTCCTATAAGACGTACCTTTTAGTCGAGTCATCCCCTTTGATTCCTATAAGATGTACCTTTTAGTTGAGTCATTTCCTTTGATTCCTTGAAGACGTACCTTTTAGTTGAGTCATTTCCCTTGATTCCTATAAGACGTACCTTTTAGTCGAGTCATCCCCTTAGATTCCTATCAGACGTACCTTTTAGTTGAGTTATCTCCTTTGATTCCTATAAGACGTACCTTTTCGTTGAGTCATTTCCTTTGATTCTTAGAAAACGTACCTTTTAGTCGAGTCAGTTCCCTTGATTCCTATAAGACGTACCTTTTAGACGAGTCATCCCCTTTGATTCCTATAAAACGTACCTTTTAGTTGAGTCATTTCCTGTGATTCCTAGAAGACGTTCCTTTTAGTCGAGTCATTTCACTTGATTCCTATAAGACGTACCTTTTAGTCGAGTCAATCCCTTTGATTCCTATAAGACGTACCTTTTTGTCGAGTCATCCCCTTTGATTCCTATAAGACGTACCTTATAGTAGAGTCATCCCCTTTGATTCCTATAAGACGTACCTTTTAGTCGAGTCATCCCCTTTGATTCCTATAAGACGTACCTTTTAGTCGATCATCCCCTTTGATTCCTATAAGACGTACCTTTTAGTCGAGTCATCTCCTTTGATTCCTATAAGACGTACCTTTTAGTCCAGTCATTCCCTTTGACCCCTAGAATTCTCACCTTTTAGTCGAGTCATTTCCTTTGATTCCTATAAGACGTACCTTTTAGTTAAGTCATCCCCTTTAATTCCTATAAGACGTACCGTTTGGTCGAGTCATCCCCTTTGATTTCTATAAGATGTAAATTTTAGTTGAGTCATTTCCTTTGATTCCTTGAAGACGTACCTTTTAGTCGAGTCATTTCCCTTGATTCCTATAAGACGTACCTTTTAGTCTATTCATCCCCTTAGATTCCTATAAGACATATCTTTTAGTTGAGGTATCTCCTTTGATTCCTATAATACGTACCTTTTAGTTGAATCAATTTCTTTTATTCTTAGATAACGTACCTTTTAGTCGAGTCATTTCCCTTGATTCCTATAAGACGTACCTTTTAGTCGAGTTATCCCTTTTGATTCCTATAAAATGTACCTTTTAGTCGATTCATCCCCTTTGATTCCTATAAGACGTACCTTTTAGTTGTGTCATCCCTTTGATTCCTATAAGACGTACCATTTAGTCGAGTCATCCCCTTTGACCCCTAGAAGACAAACCTCTTAGTCATTTCCTTTGATTCCTATAAGACGTACCTTTTAGTCGAGTCACCCCCTTTGATTCCTATAAGACATACCTTTAGTCGAGTCATCCCCCTTGATTCCTATAAGACGTAACTTTTAGTCGAGTCATCCCTTTTGACCCCTAGAAGACGTACCTTTTAGTCGAGTCATCCCCTTTGACCCCTATTAGACGTACCTTTTAATCGAGTCATTTACTTTGATTCCTATAAGACGTATCTTTTAGTCTAGTCATCCCCTTTGATTCCTATAAGACGTACCTTTTAGTTGAGTCATCCCTTTGACCTCTAGAATACGTACCTATTAGTCGAGTCATTTCCTTTGATTCCTATAAGACGTACCTTTTGTCGAGTCATCCCCATTGATTGCTATAAGACGTACCTTTTAGTTGAGTCATTTCCTTTGATTCCTTGAAGACGTACCTTTTAGTCGAGTCATTTCCCTTGATTCCTATAAGACATACCTTTTAGTCGAGTCATCCCCTTTGATTCCTATAAGACGTACCTTTTAGTCGAGTCATCTGCTTTGATTCCTATAAGACGTACCTTTTAGTTGAGTCATTTCCTATGATTGCTAAAAGACGTTCCTTTAAGTCGAGTCATTTCACTTGATTCCTATAAGACGTACCTTTTAGTCTAGTCATTCCATTTGATTCCTATAAGACGTACCTTTTAGTCGAGTTATCCCCTTTGATTCCTATAAGACGTACCTTATAGTCGAGTCATCCCCTTGATTCCTATAAGACATACCTTTTAGTCGAGTCATCCCCTTTGACCCCTAGAAGACATACCTTTTAGTCATCCCCTTTGATTCCTATAAGAAGTACCTTTTAGTCGAGTCATCCCCTTTGATTCCTATAAGACGTACCTTTTAGTCGAGTCATCCCCTTTCTTTTCTAAAAGACGTACCTTTTAGTCGAGTCATTCCCTTTGACCCCTAGAATACGTACCTTTTTGTCGAGTTATTTCCTTTGATTCCTATAAGACGTACCTTATAGTCGAGTCACCCCCTTTGATTCCTATAAGAGGTACCTTTTAGTCGAGTCATCCCCTTTGATTCCTATAAGACGTACCTTTTAGTTGAGTTATTTCCTTTGATTCCTTGAAGACGTACCTTTTAGTCGAGTCATTTCCCTTTATTCCTATAAGACGTACCTTTTAGTTGAGTCATTTCCTTTGATTCCTATAAGACGTACCTTTTAGTCGAGTCATCCCCTTTGACCCCTAGAATACGTACCTTTTAGTCGAGTTATTTCCTTTGATTCCTATAAGACGTACCTTTTAGTCCAGTCATTCCCTTTGACCCCTAGAATTCTCACCTTTTAGTCGAGTCATTTCCTTTGATTCCTATAAGACGTACCTTTTAGTTGAGTCATCCCCTTTAATTCCTATAAGACGTACCGTTTGGTCGATTCATCCCCTTTGATTTCTATAAGATGTAACTTTTAGTTGAGTCATTTCCTTTGATTCCTTGAAGACGTACCTTTTAGTCGAGTCATTTCCCTTGATTCCTATAAGACGTACCTTTTAGTCGATTCATCCCCTTAGATTCCTATAAGACATATCTTTTAGTTGAGTTATCTCCTTTGATTCCTATAATACGTACCTTTTTGTTGAATCATTTTCTTTTATTCTTAGATAACGTACCTTTTAGTCGAGTCATTTCCCTTGATTCCTATAAGACGTACCTTTTAGTCGAGTTATCCCTTTTGATTCCTATAAAATGTACCTTTTAGTCGATTCATCCCCTTTGATTCCTATAAGACGTACCTTTTAGTTGTGTCATCCCTTTGATTCCTATAAGACGTACCATTTAGTCGAGTCATCCCCTTTGACCCCTAGAAGACAAACCTCTTAGTCATTTCCTTTGATTCCTATAAGATGTACCTTTTAGTCGAGTCACCCCCTTTGATTCCTATAAGACATACCTTTAGTCGAGTCATCCCCCTTGATTCCTATAAGACGTAACTTTTAGTCGAGTCATCCCTTTTGACCCCTAGAAGACGTACCTTTTAGTCGAGTCATCCCCTTTGACCCCTATTAGACGTACCTTTTAATCGAGTCATTTACTTTGATTCCTATAAGACGTATCTTTTAGTCTAGTCATCCCCTTTGATTCCTATAAGACGTACCTTTTAGTTGAGTCATCCCTTTGACCTCTAGAATACGTACCTATTAGTCGAGTCATTTCCTTTGATTCCTATAAGACGTACCTTTTGTCGAGTCATCCCCATTGATTGCTATAAGACGTACCTTTTAGTTGAGTCATTTCCTTTGATTCCTTGAAGACGTACCTTTTAGTCGAGTCATTTCCCTTGATTCCTATAAGACATACCTTTTAGTCGAGTCATCCCCTTTGATTCCTATAAGACGTACCTTTTAGCCGAGTCATCTGCTTTGATTCCTATAAGACGTACCTTTAAGTTGAGTCATTTCCTATGATTGCTAAAAGACGTTCCTTTAAGTCGAGTCATTTCACTTGATTCCTATAAGACGTACCTTTTAGTCTAGTCATTCCATTTGATTCCTATAAGACGTACCTTTTAGTCGAGTTATCCCCTTTGATTCCTATAAGACGTACCTTATAGTCGAGTCATCCCCTTGATTCCTATAAGACATACCTTTTAGTCGAGTCATCCCCTTTGACCCCTAGAAGACATACCTTTTAGTCATCCCCTTTGATTCCTATAAGAAGTACCTTTTAGTCGAGTCATCCCCTTTGATTCCTATAAGACGTACCTTTTAGTCGAGTCATCCCCTTTCTTTTCTAAAAGACGTACCTTTTAGTCGAGTCATTCCCTTTGACCCCTAGAATACGTACCTTTTTGTCGAGTTATTTCCTTTGATTCCTATAAGACGTACCTTATAGTCGAGTCACCCCCTTTGATTCCTATAAGAGGTACCTTTTAGTCGAGTCATCCCCTTTGATTCCTATAAGACGTACCTTTTAGTTGAGTTATTTCCTTTGATTCCTTGAAGACGTACCTTTTAGTCGAGTCATTTCCCTTTATTCCTATAAGACGTACCTTTTAGTTGAGTCATTTCCTTTGATTCCTATAAGACGTACCTTTTAGTCGAGTCATCCCCTTTGACCCCTAGAATACGTACCTTTTAGTCGAGTTATTTCCTTTGATTCCTATAAGACGTACCTTTTAGTCGATTCATCCCCATAGATTCCTATAAGATGTACCTTTTAGTTGAGTTATCTCCATTGATTCCTATAAGACGTACCTTTTAGTCGAGTCATTTCCCTTGATTCCTATAAGACGTACCTTTTAGTCGAGTCATTTCCCTTGATTCCTATAAGACGTACCTTTTAGTCGAGTCATCCCCTTTGATTCCTATAAAACGTACCTTTTAGTCGAGTCATCCCCTTTGATTCCTATAAGACATACCTTTTAGTCGAGTCATCCCCTTGATTCCTATAAGACATACCTTTTAGTCGAGTCATCCCCTTTGACCCCTAGAAGACATACCTTTTAGTCATTTCCTTTGATTCCTATAAGACGTACCTTTTAGTCGAGTCACCCCCTTTGATTCCTATAAGAGGTACCTTTTAGTCGATTCATCCCCTTTGATTCCTATAAGACGTACCTTTTAGTCGAGTCACCCCCTTTGATTCCTATAAGAGGTACCTTTTAGTCGAGTGATCCCCCTTGAATACTATAAGACATACCTTTTAGTCGAGTCATTTCCCTTGATTCCTATAAGACGTACCTTTTAGTCGAGTCATCCACTTTGATTCCTATAAGACATACCTTATAGTCGAGTCATTCCCTTGGATTCCTATTAGACGTACCTTTTGGTCGAGTCATCCTCTTCGATTCCAATAAGACGACCTTTTAGTCGAGTCATCCCCTTTGATTCCTAAAAGACGTACCTTCTAGTCGAGTCATTTCCCTTGATTCCTATAAGACGTACCTTTTAGTCGAGTCATCCCCTTTGATTCCTATAAGACGTACCTTTTAGTCGAGTCATCCCCTTTGATTCCTATAAGACGTACCTTTTAGTCGAGTCATCCCCTTTGATCCATAGAAGACGTACCTTTTAGTTGAGTCATTTCCTTAGATTCCTAGAAAATGTACCTTTTAGTCGAGTCATTTCCCTTGATTCCTATAAGACGTACCTTTTAGTCGAGTCATCCCCTTTGATTCCTATAAAACGTACCTTTTAGTCGAGTCATCCCCTTTGATTCCTATAAGACATACCTTTTAGTCGAGTCATCCCCTTGATTCCTATAAGACATACCTTTTAGTCGAGTCATCCCCTTTGACCCCTAGAAGACATACCTTTTAGTCATTTCCTTTGATTCCTATAAGACGTACCTTTTAGTCGAGTCACCCCCTTTGATTCCTATAAGAGGTACCTTTTAGTCGATTCATCCCCTTTGATTCATATAAGACGTACCATTTAGTCGAGTCACCCCCTTTGATTCCTATAAGAGGTACCTTTTAGTCGAGTGATCCCCCTTGAATACTATAAGACGTACCTTTTAGTCGAGTCATTTCCCTTGATTCCTATAAGACGTACCATTTAGTTGAGTCATTTCCTTTGATTCCTAGAAGACGTACCTTTGAGTCGAGCCATTTCACATGATTCCTATAAGACGTACCTTTTAGTCGAGTCATCCCCTTTGATTCCTATAAGACGTAACTTTTAGTCGAGTCATCCCCTTTGATTCCTAGAAGACGTACCTTTTAGTCGAGTCATCCCCTTGATTCCTATAAGACATACCTTTTAGTCGAGTCATCCCCTTTGACCCCTAGAAGACATACCTTTTAGTCATTTCCTTTGATTCCTATAAGACGTACCTTTTAGTCGAGTCACCCCCTTTGATTCCTATAAGAGGTACCTTTTAGTCGATTCATCCCCTTTGATTCCTATAAGACGTACCTTTTAGTCGAGTCACCCCCTTTGATTCCTATAAGAGGTACCTTTTAGTCGAGTGATCCCCCTTGAATACTATAAGACGTACCTTTTAGTCGAGTCATTTCCCTTGATTCCTATAAGACGTACCTTTTAGTCGAGTCATCCACTTTGATTCCTATAAGACATACCTTATAGTCGAGTCATTCCCTTGGATTCCTATTAGACGTACCTTTTGGTCGAGTCATCCTCTTCGATTCCAATAAGACGACCTTTTAGTCGAGTCATCCCCTTTGATTCCTAAAAGACGTACCTTCTAGTCGAGTCATTTCCCTTGATTCCTATAAGACGTACCTTTTAGTCGAGTCATCCCCTTTGATTCCTATAAGACGTACCTTTTAGTCGAGTCATCCCCTTTGATTCCTATAAGACGTACCTTTTAGTCGAGTCATCCCCTTTGATCCATAGAAGACGTACCTTTTAGTTGAGTCATTTCCTTAGATTCCTAGAAAATGTACCTTTTAGTCGAGTCATTTCCCTTGATTCCTATAAGACGTACCTTTTAGTCGAGTCATCCCCTTTGATTCCTATAAAACGTACCTTTTAGTCGTTTCATCCCCTTTGATTCCTATTAGACGTACCTTTTAGTCGAGTCATCCCTTTGATTCCTATAAGACGTACCGTTTAGTCGAGTCATCCCCTTTGACCCCTAGAAGACGTACCTTTTAGTCGAGTCACCCCCTTTGATTCCTATAAGAGGTACCCTTTAGTCGAGTCATCCCCTTTGATTACTATAAGACGTACCTTTTAGTCGAGTCACCCCCTTTGATTCCTAGAACACGTACCTTTTAGTCGAGTCATTTCCCTTGATTCCTATAAGACGTACCTTATAGTCGAGTCATACACTTTGATTCCTATAAGACGTACCTTTAAGTCGAGTCATCCCCTTGGATTCCTATAAGACGTACCTTTTGGTCGAGTCATCCCCTTCGATTCCTATAAGACGAACCTTTTAGTCGAGTCATCCCCTTTGATTCCTATAAGACGTACCTTTTAGTCGAGTCATTTCCCTTAATTCCTATAAGACGTACCTTTTAGTCGAGTCATTTCCCTTGATTCCAATAAGACGTACCTTTTAGTCGAGTCATTTCCCTTGATTCCTATAAGACGTACCTTTTAGTCGAGTCATCCCCTTTGATTCCTATAAAACGTACCTTTTAGTCGAGTCATCCCCTTTGATTCCTATAAGACATACCTTTTAGTCGAGTCATCCCCTTGATTCCTATAAGACATACCTTTTAGTCGAGTCATCCCCTTTGACCCCTAGAAGACATACCTTTTAGTCATTTCCTTTGATTCCTATAAGACGTACCTTTTAGTCGAGTCACCCCCTTTGATTCCTATAAGAGGTACCTTTTAGTCGATTCATCCCCTTTGATTCATATAAGACGTACCTTTTAGTCGAGTCACCCCCTTTGATTCCTATAAGAGGTACCTTTTAGTCGAGTGATCCCCCTTGAATACTATAAGACGTACCTTTTAGTCGAGTCATTTCCCTTGATTCCTATAAGACGTACCTTTTAGTCGAGTCATCCACTTTGATTCCTATAAGACGTACTTTATAGTCGAGTCATTCCCTTGGATTCCTATTAGACGTACCTTTTGGTCGAGTCATCCTCTTCGATTCCTATAAGACGACCTTTTAGTCGAGTCATCCCCTATGATTCCTAAAAGACGTACCTTCTAGTCGAGACATTTCCCTTGATTCCTATAAGACGTACCTTTTAGTCGAGTCATCCCCTTTGATTCCTATAAGACGTACCTTTTAGTCGAGTCATCCCCTTTGATTCCTATAAGACGTACCTTTTAGTCGAGTCATCCCCTTTGATCCACAGAAGACGTACCTTTTAGTTGAGTCATTTCCTTGGATTCCTAGAAAATGTACCTTTTAGTCGAGTCATTTCCCTTGATTCCTATAAGACGTACCGTTTAGTCGAGTCATCCCCTTTGATTCCTATAAAACGTACCTTTTAGTCGAGTCATCCCCTTTGATTCCTATTAGACGTACCTTTTAGTCGAGTCATCCCTTTTATTCCTATAAGACGTACCTTTTAGTCGAGTCATCCCCTTTGACCCCTAGAAGACATACCTTTTAGTCATTTCCTTTGATTCCTAAAAGACGTACCTTTTAGTCGAGTCACCCCCTTTGATTCCTATAAGAGGTACCTTTTAGTCGAGTCATCCCCTTTGATTACTATAAGACGTACCTTTTAGTCGAGTCACCCCCTTTGATTCCTAGAACACGTACCTTTTAGTCGAGTCATTTCCCTTGATTCCTATAAGACGTACCTTATAGTCGAGTCATACACTTTGATTCCTATAAGACGTACCTTTAAGTCGAGTCATCCCCTTGGATTCCTATAAGACGTACCTTTTGGTCGAGTCATCCCCTTCGATTCCTATAAGACGAACCTTTTAGTCGAGTCATCCCCTTTGATTCCTATGAGACGTACCTTTAGTCGAGTTATTTCCCTTAATTCCTATAAGACGTACCTTTTAGTCGAGTCATCCCCTTTGATTCCTATAAGACGTACCTTTTAGTCGAGTCATCCCCTTTGATTCCTATAAGACGTACCTTTTAGTCGAGTCATCCCTTTGATCCCTAGAAGACGTACCTTTTGGTTCAGTCATTTCCATAGATTCCTAGAAAATGTACCTTTTAGTCGAGTCATTTCCCTTGATTCCTATAGACGTACCTTTTAGTCGTGTCATCCCCTTTGATTCCTGTAACACGTACCTTTTAGTCAAGTCATCCCTTTGATTCCTATAAGACGTACCTTTTAGTCGAGTCATCCCCTTTGACCCCTAGAAGACATACCTTTTAGTCATTTTCTTTGATTCCTATAAGACGTACCTTTTAGCCGAGTCACCCCCTTTGATTCCTATAAGAGGTACCTTTTAGTCGAGTCATCCCCCTTGATAACTATAAGACGTACCTTTTAGTCGAGTCATCCCCTTTGATTCCTAGAACACGTACCTTTTAGTCGAGTCATTTCCCTTGATTCCTGTAAGACGTACCTTTTAGTGGAGTCATCCACTTTGATTCCTATAAGACGTACCTTTCAGTCGAGTCATCCCCTTGGATTCCTATTAGACGTACCTTTTGGTCGAGTCATCCCCGTCGATTCCTACAAGACGAACCTTTTAGTCGAGTCGTCCCCTTTGATTCCTAAAAGACGTACCTTTTAGTCGAGTCATTTCACTTGATTCCTATAAGACGTACCTTTTAGTCGAGTCATCCCCTTTGATTCCAATATGACGTACCTATTAGTCGAGTCATAGCCTTTGATTCATATAAGACGTACCTTTTAGTCGAGTCATCCCCTTTGATTCCTATAAGATGTACCTTTTAGTTGAGTCATTTTCTTTGATTCCTTGTAGACGTACCTTTTAGTCGAGTCATTTCACTTGATTCCTATAAGACGTACCTTTTAGTCGAGTCATCCCCTTAGATTCCTATCAGACGTACCTTTTAGTTGAGTTATCTTCTTTGATTCCTATAAGACGTACCTTTTCGTTGAGTCATCCCCTTTGACCCCTAGAAGACATACCTTTAAGTCATTTCCTTTGATTCCTAAAAGACGTACCATTTAGTCGAGTCACCCTTTTTGATTCCTATAAGAGGTACCTTTTAGTCGAGTCATCCCTCTTGATTACTATAAGACGTACCTTTTAGTCGAGTCATCCCCTTTGATTCCTAGAACACGTACTTTTTAGTCGAGTCATTTCCCTTGATTCCTATAAGACGTACCTTATAGTCGAGTCATCCACATTGATTCCTATAAGACGTACCTTAAAGTCGAGTCATCCCCTTGGATTCCTATAAGACGTACCTTTTGGTCGAGTCATCCACTTCGATTCCTATAAGACGAAACTTTAAGTCGAGTCATCCCCTTTGATTCCTATAAGACGTACCTTTTAGTCGAGTCATTTCCTTTGATTCCTATAAGATGTACCTTTTAGTCGAGTCATCCCCCTTGATTACTATAAGACGTATCTTTTAGTGGAGTCATCCCCTTTGATTTCTAGAAGACGTACCATTTAGTCGAGTCATTTCCCTTGATTCCTATAAGACGGATCTTTTAGTCGAGTCATCTCCTTTGATTCCAATAAGACGTACCTTTTAGTTGAGTCATTTCCTATGATTCCTAGAAGACGTACCTTTTAGTCGAGTCATCCCCTTTAATTCCTATAACACGTACCTTTTAGTCGAGTCATCCCCTTGGATTCCTATAAGACGTACCTTTTGGTAGAGTCATCACCTTTGATTCCTATAAAACGTACCTTTTAGTCGAGTCATCCCCTTTGACCCCTAGAAGACATACCTTTTAGTCATTTCCTTTGATTCCTAAAAGACGTACCTTTTAGTCGACTCACCCCCTTTGATTCCAATAAGAGGTACCTTTTAGTCGAGTCATCCCCTTTGATTACTATAAGACGTACCTTTTAGTCGAGTCACCCCCTTTGATTCCTAGAACACGTACCTTTTAGTCGAGTCATTTCCCTTGATTCCTATAAGACGCACCTTATAGTCGAGTCATCCACTTTGATTCCTATAAGACGTACCTTTAAGTCGAGTCATCCCCTTGGATTCCTATAAGACGTACCTTGTGGTCGAGTCATCCCCTTCGATTCCTATAAGACGAACCTTTTAGTCGAGTCATCCCCTTTGATTCCTATAAGAAGTACCTTTTAGTCGAGTCATTTCCCTTGATTCCTATAAGACGTACCTTTTAGTCGAGTCATCCCCTTTGATTCCTATAAGACGTACCTTTTAGTCGAGTCATCCCCTTTGATTCCTATAAGACGTACCTTTTAGTCGAGTCATCCCTTTGATCCCTAGAAGACGTACCTTTTGGTTGAGTCATTTCCATAGATTCCTAGAAAATGTACCTTTTAGTCGAGTCATTTCCCTTGATTCCTATAGACGTACCTTTTAGTCGTGTCATCCCCTTTGATTCCTATAAAACGTACCTTTTAGTCGAGTCATCCCTTTGATTCCTATAAGACGTACCTTTTAGTCGAGTCATCCCCTTTGACCCCTAGAAGACATACCTTTTAGTCATTTCCTTTGATTCCTATAAGACGTACCTTTTAGCCGAGTCACCCCCTTTGATTCCTATAAGAGGTACCTTTTAGTCGAGTCATCCCTTTGATAACTATAAGACGTACCTTTTAGTCGAGTCATCCCCTTTGATTCCTAGAACACGTACCTTTTAGTCGAGTCATTTCCCATGATTCCTATAAGACGTACCTTTTAGTGGAGTCATCCACTTTGATTCCTATAAGACGTACCTTTCAGTCGAGTCATCCCCTTGGATTCCTATTAGACGTACCTTTTGGTCGAGTCATCCCCGTCAATTCCTATAAGATGAACCTTTTAGTCGAGTCATCCCCTTTGATTCCTAAAAGACGTACCTTTTAGTCGAGTCATTTCACTTGATTCCTATAAGACGTACCTTTTAGTCGAGTCATCCCCTTTGATTCCAATATGACGTACCTATTAGTCGAGTCATAGCCTTTGATTCATATAAGACGTACCTTTTAGTCGAGTCATCCCCTTTGATTCCTATAAGATGTACCTTTTAGTTGAGTCATTTTCTTTGATTCCTTGTAGACGTACCTTTTAGTCGAGTCATTTCACTTGATTCCTATAAGACGTACCTTTTAGTCGAGTCATCCCCTTAGATTCCTATCAGACGTACCTTTTAGTTGAGTTATCTTCTTTGATTCCTATAAGACGTACCTTTTCGTTGAGTTATCCCCTTTGACACCTAGAAGACATACCTTTAAGTCATTTCCTTTGATTCCTAACAGACGTACCTTTTAGTCGAGTCACCCCCTTTGATTCCTATAAGAGGTACCTTTTAGTCGAGTCATCCCTCTTGATTACTATAAGACGTACCTTTTAGTCGAGTCATCCCCTTTGATTCCTAGAACACGTACCTTTTAGTCGAGTCATTTCCTTTGATTCCTATAAGACGTACCTTATAGTCGAGTCATCCACATTGATTCCTATAAGACGTACCTTTAAGTCGAGTCATCCCCTTGGATTCCTATAAGACGTACCTTTAGGTCTAGTCATCCACTTCGATTCCTATAAGACGAAACTTTAAGTCGAGTCATCCCCTTTGATTCCTATAAGACGTACCTTTTAGTCGAGTCATTTCCTTTGATTCCTATAAGACGTACCTTTTAGTCGAGTCATCCCCTTTGATCCTATATGACGTACCTTTTAGTCGTGTCATCTCCTTTGATTCCTATAAAACGTAACTTTTAGTCGAGTCATCCCTTTGATTCCTATAAGACGTACCTTTTAGTCGAGTCATCCCCGTCGATTCCTATAAGACGAACCTTTTAGTCGAGTCATCTCCTTTGATTCCTAAAAGACGTACCTTTTAGTCGAGTCATTTCACTTGATTCCTATAAGACGTACCTTTTAGTCGAGTCATCCCCTTTGATTCCTATATGACGTACCTATTAGTCGAGTCATCCCCTTTGATTCCTATAAGACGTACCTTTTAGTCGAGTCATCCCCTTTGATTCCTATTAGACGTACATTTTAGTCGAGTCATCCCTTTGATTCCTATAAGACGTACCTTTTAGTCGAGTCATCCCCTTTGACCCCTAGAAGACATACCTTTTAGTCATTTCCTTTGATTCCTAAAAGACGTACCTTTTAGTCGAGTCACCCCCTTTGATTCCAATAAGAGGTACCTTTTAGTCGAGTCATTTCCCTTGATTCCTATAAGACGTACCTTATAGTCGAGTCATCAACTTTGATTCCTATAAGACGTACCTTTAAGTCGACTCATCCCCTTGGATTCCTATAAGACGTACCTTTTGGTCGAGTCATCCCCTTCGATTCCTATAAGATGAACCTTTTAGTCGTGTCATCCCCTTTGATTCCTATAAGACGTACCTTTTAGTCGAGTCATTTCCCTTGATTCCTATAAGACGTACCTTTTAGTCGAGTCATCCCCTTTGATTCCTATAAGACGTACCTTTTAGTCGAGTCATCCCCTTTGATTCCTATAAGACGTACCTTTTAGTCGAGTCATCCCTTTGATCCCTAGAAGACGTACCTTTTGGTTGAGTCATTTCCATAGATTCCTAGAAAATGTACCTTTTAGTCGAGTCATTTCCCTTGATTCCTATAGACGTACCTTTTAGTCGTGTCATCCCCTTTGATTCCTATAAAACGTACCTTTTAGTCGAGTCATCCCTTTGATTCCTATAAGACGTACCTTTTAGTCGAGTCATCCCCTTTGACCCCTAGAAAACATACCTTTTAGTCATTTCCTTTGATTCCTATAAGACGTACCTTTTCGTTGAGTTATCCCCTTTGACACCTAGAAGACATACCTTTAAGTCATTTCCTTTGATTCCTAACAGACGTACCTTTTAGTCGAGTCACCCCCTTTGATTCCTATAAGAGGTACCTTTTAGTCGAGTCATCCCTCTTGATTACTATAAGACGTACCTTTTAGTCGAGTCATCCCCTTTGATTCCTAGAACACGTACCTTTTAGTCGAGTCATTTCCTTTGATTCCTATAAGACGTACCTTATAGTCGAGTCATCCACATTGATTCCTATAAGACGTACCTTTAAGTCGAGTCATCCCCTTGGATTCCTATAAGACGTACCTTTAGGTCTAGTCATCCACTTCGATTCCTATAAGACGAAACTTTAAGTCGAGTCATCCCCTTTGATTCCTATAAGACGTACCTTTTAGTCGAGTCATTTCCTTTGATTCCTATAAGACGTACCTTTTAGTCGAGTCATCCCCTTTGATCCTATATGACGTACCTTTTAGTCGTGTCATCTCCTTTGATTCCTATAAAACGTAACTTTTAGTCGAGTCATCCCTTTGATTCCTATAAGACGTACCTTTTAGTCGAGTCATCCCCGTCGATTCCTATAAGACAAACCTTTTAGTCGAGTCATCTCCTTTGATTCCTAAAAGACGTACCTTTTAGTCGAGTCATTTCACTTGATTCCTATAAGACGTACCTTTTAGTCGAGTCATCCCCTTTGATTCCTATATGACGTACCTATTAGTCGAGTCATCCCCTTTGATTCCTATAAGACGTACCTTTTAGTCGAGTCATCCCCTTTGATTCCTATTAGACGTACATTTTAGTCGAGTCATCCCTTTGATTCCTATAAGACGTACCTTTTAGTCGAGTCATCCCCTTTGACCCCTAGAAGACATACCTTTTAGTCATTTCCTTTGATTCCTAAAAGACGTACCTTTTAGTCGAGTCACCCCCTTTGATTCCAATAAGAGGTACCTTTTAGTCGAGTCATTTCCCTTGATTCCTATAAGACGTACCTTATAGTCGAGTCATCAACTTTGATTCCTATAAGACGTAC
This sequence comes from Capsicum pubescens, assembly GCA_030864215.1. Taxonomy (NCBI): domain Eukaryota; kingdom Viridiplantae; phylum Streptophyta; class Magnoliopsida; order Solanales; family Solanaceae; genus Capsicum; species Capsicum pubescens. The sequence continues at coordinate 294,119,594 of CM061545.1, read as the reverse complement.
CTTTAAGTCGAGTCATCCCCTTGGATTCCTATAAGACGTACCTTTTGGTCGAGTCATCCCCTTCGATTCCTATAAGATGAACCTTTTAGTCGTGTCATCCCCTTTGATTCCTATAAGACGTACCTTTTAGTCGAGTCATTTCCCTTGATTCCTATAAGACGTACCTTTTAGTCGAGTCATCCCCTTTGATTCCTATAAGACGTACCTTTTAGTCGAGTCATCCCCTTTGATTCCTATAAGACGTACCTTTTAGTCGAGTCATCCCTTTGATCCCTAGAAGACGTACCTTTTGGTTGAGTCATTTCCATAGATTCCTAGAAAATGTACCTTTTAGTCGAGTCATTTCCCTTGATTCCTATAGACGTACCTTTTAGTCGTGTCATCCCCTTTGATTCCTATAAAACGTACCTTTTAGTCGAGTCATCCCTTTGATTCCTATAAGACGTACCTTTTAGTCGAGTCATCCCCTTTGACCCCTAGAAAACATACCTTTTAGTCATTTCCTTTGATTCCTATAAGACGTACCTTTTAGCCGAGTCACCCCCTTTGATTCCTATAAGAGGTACCTTTTAGTCGAGTCATCCCCCTTGATAACTATAAGACGTACCTTTTAGTCGAGTCATCCCCTTTGATTCCTAGAACACGTACCTTTTAGTCGAGTCATTTCCCTTGATTCCTATAAGACGTACCTTTTAGTGGAGTCATCCACTTTGATTCCTATAAGACGTACCTTTCAGTCGATTCATCCCCTTGGATTCCTATAAGACGTACCTTTTGGTCGAGTCATCCCAGTCGATTCCTATAAGACGAACCTTTTAGTCGAGTCGTCCCCTTTGATTCCTAAAAGACGTACCTTTTAGTCGAGTCATTTCACTTGATTCCTATAAGACGTACCTTTTAGTCGAGTCATCCCCTTTGATTCCAATATGACGTACCTATTAGTCGAGTCATCCCCTTTGATTCATATAAGACGTACCTTTTAGTCGAGTCATCCCCTTTGATTCCTATAAGATATACCTTTTAGTTGAGTCATTTTCTTTGATTCCTTGTAGACGTACCTTTTAGTCGAGTCATTTCACTTGATTCCTATAAGACGTACCTTTTAGTCGAGTCATCCCCTTAGATTCCTATCAGACGTACCTTTTAGTTGAGTTATCTTCTTTGATTCCTATAAGACGTACCTTTTCGTTGAGTCATCCCCTTTGACCCCTAGAAGACATACCTTTAAGTCATTTCCTTTGATTCCTAAAAGACGTACCTTTTAGTCGAGTCACCCCCTTTGATTCCTATAAGAGGTACCTTTTAGTCGAGTCATCCCTCTTGATTACTATAAGACGTACCTTTTAGTCGAGTCATCCCCTTTGATTCCTAGAACACGTACCTTTTAGTCGAGTCATTTCCCTTGATTCCTATAAGACGTACCTTATAGTCGAGTCATCCACATTGATTCCTATAAGACGTACCTTTAAGTCGAGTCATCCCCTTGGATTCCTATAAGACGTACCTTTTAGTCGAGTCATTTCCTTTGATTCCTATAAGACGTACCTTTTAGTCGAGTCATCCCCTTTGATTCCTATAAGACGTACCTTTTAGTCGAGTCATCTCCTTTGATTCCTATAAAACGTAACTTTTAGTCGAGTCATCCCTTTGATTCCTATAAGACGTACCTTTTAGTCGAGTCATCCCCGTCGATTCCTATAAGACGAACCTTTTAGTCGAGTCATCCCCTTTGATTCCTAAAAGACGTACCTTTTAGTCGAGTCATTTCACTTGATTCCTATAAGACGTACCTTTTAGTCGAGTCATCCCCTTTGATTCCTATATGACGTACCTATTAGTCGAGTCATCCCCTTTGATTCCTATAAGACGTACCTTTTAGTCGAGTCATCCCCTTTGATTCCTATTAGACGTACCTTTTAGTCGAGTCATCCCTTTGATTCCTATAAGACGTACCTTTTAGTCGAGTCATCCCCTTTGACCCCTAGAAGACATACCTTTTAGTCATTTCCTTTGATTCCTAAATGACGTACCTTTTAGTCGAGTCACCCCCTTTGATTCCAATAAGAGGTACCTTTTAGTCGAGTCATCCCCTTTGATTACTATAAGACTTACCATTTAGTCGAGTCACCCCCTTTGATTCCTAGAACACGTACCTTTTAGTCGAGTTATTTCCCTTGATTCCTATAAGACGTACCTTATAGTCGAGTCATCCACTTTGATTCCTATAAGACGTACCTTTTAGTCGAGTCATCCCCGTCGATTCCTATAAGATGAACCTTTTAGTCGAGTCATCCCCTTTGATTCCTAAAAGACGTACCTTTTAGTCGAGTCATTTCACTTGATTCCTATAAGACGTACCTTTTAGTCGAGTCATCCCCTTTGATTCCTATATGACGTACCTATTAGTCGAGTCATCCCCTTTGATTCCTATAAGACGTACCTTTTAGTCGAGTCATCCCCTTTGATTCCTATTAGACGTACCTTTTAGTCGATTCATCCCTTTGATTCCTATAAGACGTACCTTTTAGTCGAGTCATCCCCTTTGACCCCTAGAAGACATACCTTTTAGTCATTTCCTTTGATTCCTAAAAGACGTACCTTTTAGTCGAGTCACCCCCTTTGATTCCAATAAGAGGTACCTTTTAGTCGAGTCATCCCCTTTGATTACTATAAGACGTACCTTTTAGTCGAGTCACCCCCTTTGATTCCTAGAACACGTACCTTTTAGTCGAGTCATTTCCCTTGATTCCTGTAAGACGTACCTTATAGTTGAGTCATCCACTTTGATTCCTATAAGACGTACCTTTAAGTCGAGTCATCCCCTTGGATTCCTATAAGACGTACCTTTTGGTCGAGTCATCCCCTTCGATTCCTATAAGACGAACCTTTTAGTCGAGTCATCCCCTTTGATTCCGATAAGACGTACCTTTTAGTCGAGTCATTTCCCTTGATTCCTATAAGACGTACCTTTTAGTCGAGTCATCCCCTTTGATTCCTATCAGACGTAACTTTTTGTCGAGTCATCCCCTTTGATTCCTATAAGACGTACCTTTTAGTCGAGTCATCCCTTTGATCCCTAGAAGACGTACCTTTTGGTTGAGTCATTTCCATAGATTCCTAGAAAATGTACCTTTTAGTCGAGTCATTTCCCTTGGTTCCTATAGACGTACCTTTTAGTCGTGTCATCCCCTTTGATTCCTATAAAACGTACCTTTTAGACGAGTCATCCCTTTGATTACTATAAGACGTACCTTTTAGTCGAGTCATCCCCTTTGACCCCTAGAAGACATACCTTTTAGTCATTTCCTTTGATTTCTATAAGACGTACCTTTTAGCCGAGTCACCCCCTTTGATTCCTATAAGAGGTACCTTTTAGTCGAGTCATCCCCCTTGATAACTATAAGACGTACCTTTTAGTCGAGTCATCCCCTTTGATTCCTAGAACACGTACCTTTTAGTCGAGTCATTTCCCTTGATTCCTATAAGACGTACCTTTTAGTGGAGTCATCCACTTTGATTCCTATAAGACGTACCTTTCAGTCGAGTCATCCCCTTGGATTCCTATAAGACGTACCTTTTGGTCGAGTCATCCCAGTCGATTCCTATAAGACGAACCTTTTAGTCGAGTCGTCCCCTTTGATTCCTAAAAGACGTACCTTTTAGTCGAGTCATTTCACTTGATTCCTATAAGACGTACCTTTTAGTCGAGTCATCCCCTTTGATTCCAATATGACGTACCTATTAGTCGAGTCATCCCCTTTGATTCATATAAGACGTACCTTTTAGTCGAGTCATCCCCTTTGATTCCTATAAGATATACCTTTTAGTTGAGTCATTTTCTTTGATTCCTTGTAGACGTACCTTTTAGTCGAGTCATTTCACTTGATTCCTATAAGACGTACCTTTTAGTCGAGTCATCCCCTTAGATTCCTATCAGACGTACCTTTTAGTTGAGTTATCTTCTTTGATTCCTATAAGACGTACCTTTTCGTTGAGTCATCCCCTTTGACCCCTAGAAGACATACCTTTAAGTCATTTCCTTTGATTCCTAAAAGACGTACCTTTTAGTCGAGTCACCCCCTTTGATTCCTATAAGAGGTACCTTTTAGTCGAGTCATCCCTCTTGATTACTATAAGACGTACCTTTTAGTCGAGTCATCCCCTTTGATTCCTAGAACACGTACCTTTTAGTCGAGTCATTTCCCTTGATTCCTATAAGACGTACCTTATAGTCGAGTCATCCACATTGATTCCTATAAGACGTACCTTTAAGTCGAGTCATCCCCTTGGATTCCTATAAGACGTACCTTTTAGTCGAGTCATTTCCTTTGATTCCTATAAGACGTACCTTTTAGTCGAGTCATCCCCTTTGATTCCTATAAGACGTACCTTTTAGTCGAGTCATCTCCTTTGATTCCTATAAAACGTAACTTTTAGTCGAGTCATCCCTTTGATTCCTATAAGACGTACCTTTTAGTCGAGTCATCCCCGTCGATTCCTATAAGACGAACCTTTTAGTCGAGTCATCCCCTTTGATTCCTAAAAGACGTACCTTTTAGTCGAGTCATTTCACTTGATTCCTATAAGACGTACCTTTTAGTCGAGTCATCCCCTTTGATTCCTATATGACGTACCTATTAGTCGAGTCATCCCCTTTGATTCCTATAAGACGTACCTTTTAGTCGAGTCATCCCCTTTGATTCCTATTAGACGTACCTTTTAGTCGAGTCATCCCTTTGATTCCTATAAGACGTACCTTTTAGTCGAGTCATCCCCTTTGACCCCTAGAAGACATACCTTTTAGTCATTTCCTTTGATTCCTAAATGACGTACCTTTTAGTCGAGTCACCCCCTTTGATTCCAATAAGAGGTACCTTTTAGTCGAGTCATCCCCTTTGATTACTATAAGACTTACCTTTTAGTCGAGTCACCCCCTTTGATTCCTAGAACACGTACCTTTTAGTCGAGTTATTTCCCTTGATTCCTATAAGACGTACCTTATAGTCGAGTCATCCACTTTGATTCCTATAAGACGTACCTTTTAGTCGAGTCATCCCCGTCGATTCCTATAAGATGAACCTTTTAGTCGAGTCATCCCCTTTGATTCCTAAAAGACGTACCTTTTAGTCGAGTCATTTCACTTGATTCCTATAAGACGTACCTTTTAGTCGAGTCATCCCCTTTGATTCCTATATGACGTACCTATTAGTCGAGTCATCCCCTTTGATTCCTATAAGACGTACCTTTTAGTCGAGTCATCCCCTTTGATTCCTATTAGACGTACCTTTTAGTCGATTCATCCCTTTGATTCCTATAAGACGTACCTTTTAGTCGAGTCATCCCCTTTGACCCCTAGAAGACATACCTTTTAGTCATTTCCTTTGATTCCTAAAAGACGTACCTTTTAGTCGAGTCACCCCCTTTGATTCCAATAAGAGGTACCTTTTAGTCGAGTCATCCCCTTTGATTACTATAAGACGTACCTTTTAGTCGAGTCACCCCCTTTGATTCCTAGAACACGTACCTTTTAGTCGAGTCATTTCCCTTGATTCCTGTAAGATGTACCTTATAGTTGAGTCATCCACTTTGATTCCTATAAGACGTACCTTTAAGTCGAGTCATCCCCTTGGATTCCTATAAGACGTACCTTTTGGTCGAGTCATCCCCTTCGATTCCTATAAGACGAACCTTTTAGTCGAGTCATCCCCTTTGATTCCGATAAGACGTACCTTTTAGTCGAGTCATTTCCCTTGATTCCTATAAGACGTACCTTTTAGTCGAGTCATCCCCTTTGATTCCTATCAGACGTAACTTTTTGTCGAGTCATCCCCTTTGATTCCTATAAGACGTACCTTTTAGTCGAGTCATCCCCTTTGATTCCTATAAGACGTACCTTTTAGTCGAGTCATCCCCTTTGATTCCTATAAGACGTACCTTTTAGTCGAGTCATCCCCTTTGATTCCTATAAGACGTACCTTTTAGTCGAGTCATCTCCTTTGATTCCTATAAAACGTAACTTTTAGTCGAGTCATCCCTTTGATTCCTATAAGACGTACCTTTTAGTCGAGTCATCCCCGTCGATTCCTATAAGACGAACCTTTTAGTCGAGTCATCCCCTTTGATTCCTAAAAGACGTACCTTTTAGTCGAGTCATTTCACTTGATTCCTATAAGACGTACCTTTTAGTCGAGTCATCCCCTTTGATTCCTATATGACGTACCTATTAGTCTAGTCATCCCCTTTGATTCCTATAAGACGTACCTTTTAGTCGAGTCATCCCCTTTGATTCCTATTAGACGTACCTTTTAGTCGAGTCATCCCTTTGATTCCTATAAGACGTACCTTTTAGTCGAGTCATCCCCTTTGACCCCTAGAAGACATACCTTTTAGTCATTTCCTTTGATTCCTAAATGACGTACCTTTTAGTCGAGTCACCCCCTTTGATTCCAATAAGAGGTACCTTTTAGTCGAGTCATCCCCTTTGATTACTATAAGACTTACCTTTTAGTCGAGTCACCCCCTTTGATTCCTAGATCACGTACCTTTTAGTCGAGTTATTTCCCTTGATTCCTATAAGACGTACCTTATATTCGAGTCATCCACTTTGATTCCTATAAGACGTACCTTTTAGTCGAGTCATCCCCGTCGATTCCTATAAGATGAACCTTTTAGTCGAGTCATCCCCTTTGATTCCTAAAAGACGTACCTTTTAGTCGAGTCATTTCACTTGATTCCTATAAGACGTACCTTTTAGTCGAGTCATCCCCTTTGATTCCTATATGACGTACCTATTAGTCGAGTCATCCCCTTTGATTCCTATAAGACGTACCTTTTAGTCGAGTCATCCCCTTTGATTCCTATTAGACGTACCTTTTAGTCGATTCATCCCTTTGATTCCTATAAGACGTACCTTTTAGTCGAGTCATCCCCTTTGACCCCTAGAAGACATACCTTTTAGTCATTTCCTTTGATTCCTAAAAGACGTACCTTTTAGTCGAGTCACCCCCTTTGATTCCAATAAGAGGTACCTTTTAGTCGAGTCATCCCCTTTGATTACTATAAGACGTACCTTTTAGTCGAGTCACCCCCTTTGATTCCTAGAACACGTAACTTTTAGTCGAGTCATTTCCCTTGATTCCTGTAAGACGTACCTTATAGTTGAGTCATCCACTTTGATTCCTATAAGACGTACCTTTAAGTCGAGTCATCCCCTTGGATTCCTATAAGACGTACCTTTTGGTCGAGTCATCCCCTTCGATTCCTATAAGACGAACCTTTTAGTCGAGTCATCCCCTTTGATTCCGATAAGACGTACCTTTTAGTCGAGTCATTTCCCTTGATTCCTATAAGACGTACCTTTTAGTCGAGTCATCCCCTTTGATTCCTATCAGACGTAACTTTTTGTCGAGTCATCCCCTTTGATTCCTATAAGACGTACCTTTTAGTCGAGTCATCCCTTTGATCCCTAGAAGACGTACCTTTTGGTTGAGTCATTTCCATAGATTCCTAGAAAATGTACCTTTTAGTCGAGTCATTTCCCTTGGTTCCTATAGACGTACCTTTTAGTCGTGTCATCCCCTTTGATTCCTATAAAACGTACCTTTTAGACGAGTCATCCCTTTGATTACTATAAGACGTACCTTTTAGTCGAGTCATCCCCTTTGACCCCTAGAAGACATACCTTTTAGTCATTTCCTTTGATTTCTATAAGACGTACCTTTTAGCCGAGTCACCCCCTTTGATTCCTATAAGAGGTACCTTTTAGTCGAGTCATCCCCCTTGATAACTATAAGACGTACCTTTTAGTCGAGTCATCCCCTTTGATTCCTAGAACACGTACCTTTTAGTCGAGTCATTTCCCTTGATTCCTATAAGACGTACCTTTTAGTGGAGTCATCCACTTTGATTCCTATAAGACGTACCATTAATTCGAGTCATCCCCTTGGATTCCTATAAGACGTACCTTTTGGTCGAGTCATCCCCGTCGATTCCTATAAGACAAACCTTTTAGTCGAGTCGTCCCCTTTGATTCCTAAAAGACGTACCTTTTAGTCGAGTCATTTCACTTGATTCCTATAAGACGTACCTTTTAGTCGAGTCATCCCCTTTGATTCCAATATGACGTACCTATTAGTCGAGTCATCCCCTTTGATTCATATAAGACGTACCTTTTAGTCGAGTCATCCCCTTTGATTCCTATAAGATGTACCTTTTAGTTGAGTCATTTTCTTTGATTCCTTGTAGACGTACCTTTTAGTCGAGTCATTTCACTTGATTCCTATAAGACGTACCTTTAAGTCGAGTCATCCCCTTGGATTCCTATAAGACGTACCTTTTGGTCGAGTCATCCACTTCGATTCCTATAAGATGTACCTTTTAGTTGAGTCATTTTCTTTGATTCCTTGTAGACGTACCTTTTAGTCGAGTCATTTCACTTGATTCCTATAAGACGTACCTTTAAGTCGAGTCATCCCCTTGGATTCCTATAAGACGTACCTTTTGGTCGAGTCATCCACTTCGATTCCTATAAGACGAAACTTTAAGTTGAGTCATCCCCTTTGATTCCTATAAGACGTACCTTTTAGTCGAGTCATTTCCTTTGATTCCTATAAGACGTACCTTTTAGTCGAGTCATCCCCTTTGATTCCTATAAGACGTACCTTTTAGTCGTGTCATCTCCTTTGATTCCTATAAAACGTAACTTTTAGTCGAGTCATCCCTTTGATTCCTATAAGACGTACCTTTTAGTCGAGTCATCCCCGTCGATTCCTATAAGACGAACCTTTTAGTCGAGTCATCCCCTTTGATTCCTAAAAGACGTACCTTTTAGTCGAGTCATTTCACTTGATTCCTATAAGACGTACCTTTTAGTCGAGTCATCCCCTTTGATTCCTATATGACGTACCTATTAGTCGAGTCATCCCCTTTGATTCCTATAAGACGTACCTTTTAGTCGAGTCATCCCCTTTGATTCCTATTAGACGTACCTTTTAGTCGAGTCATCCCTTTGATTCCTATAAGACGTACCTTTTAGTCGAGTCATCCCCTTTGACCCCTAGAAGACATACCTTTTAGTCATTTCCTTTGATTCCTAAAAGACGTACCTTTTAGTCGAGTCACCCCCTTTGATTCCAATAAGAGGTACCTTTTAGTCGAGTCATCCCCTTTGATTACTATAAGACTTACCTTTTAGTCGAGTCACCCCCTTTGATTCCTAGAACACGTACCTTTTAGTCGAGTTATTTCCCTTGATTCCTATAAGACGTACCTTATAGTCGAGTCATCCACTTTGATTCCTATAAGACGTACCTTTTAGTCGAGTCATCCCCGTCGATTCCTATAAGATGAACCTTTTAGTCGAGTCATCCCCTTTGATTCCTAAAAGACGTACCTTTTAGTCGAGTCATTTCACTTGATTCCTATAAGACGTACCTTTTAGTCGAGTCATCCCCTTTGATTCCTATATGACGTACCTATTAGTCGAGTCATCCCCTTTGATTCCTATAAGACGTACCTTTTAGTCGAGTCATCCCCTTTGATTCCTATTAGACGTACCTTTTAGTCGTGTCATCCCTTTGATTCCTATAAGACGTACCTTTTAGTCGAGTCATCCCCTTTGACCCCTAGAAGACATACCTTTTAGTCATTTCCTTTGATTCCTAAAAGATGTACCTTTTAGTCGAGTCACCCCCTTTGATTCCAATAAGAGGTACCTTTTAGTCGAGTCATCCCCTTTGATTACTATAAGACGTACCTTTTAGTCGAGTCACCCCCTTTGATTCCTAGAACACGTACCTTTTAGTCGAGTCATTTCCCTTGATTCCTGTAAGACGTACCTTATAGTTGAGTCATCCACTTTGATTCCTATAAGACGTACCTTTAAGTCGAGTCATCCCCTTGGATTCCTATAAGACGTACCTTTTGGTCGAGTCATCCCCTTCGATTCCTATAAGACGAACCTTTTAGTCGAGTCATCCCCTTTGATTCCTATAAGACGTACCTTTTAGTCGAGTCATTTCCCTTGATTCCTATAAGACGTACCTTTTAGTCGAGTCATCCCCTTTGATTCCTATCAGACGTAACTTTTTGTCGAGTCATCCCCTTTGATTCCTATAAGACGTACCTTTTAGTCGAGTCATCCCTTTAATCCCTAGAAGACGTACCTTTTGGTTGAGTCATTTCCATAGATTCCTAGAAAATGTACCTTTTAGTCGAGTCATTTCCCTTGGTTCCTATAGACGTACCTTTTAGTCGTGTCATCCCCTTTGATTCCTATAAAACGTACCTTTTAGACGAGTCATCCCTTTGATTACTATAAGACGTACCTTTTAGTCGAGTCATCCCCTTTGACCCCTAGAAGACATACCTTTTAGTCATTTCCTTTGATTCCTATAAGACGTACCTTTTAGCCGAGTCACCCCCTTTGATTCCTATAAGAGGTACCTTTTAGTCGAGTCATCCCTCTTGATAACTATAAGACGTACCTTTTAGTCGAGTCATCCCCTTTGATTCCTAGAACACGTACCTTTTAGTCGAGTCATTTCCCTTGATTCCCATAAGACGTACCTTTTAGTGGAGTCATCCACTTTGATTCCTATAAGACGTACCATTAAGTCGAGTCATCCCCTTGGATTCCTATAAGACATACCTTTTAGTCGAGTCATCCCCTTTGATTCCTAGAACACGTACCTTTTAGTCGAGTCATTTCCCTTGATTCCCATAAGACGTACCTTTTAGTGGAGTCATCCACTTTGATTCCTATAAGACGTACCATTAAGTCGAGTCATCCCCTTGGATTCCTATAAGACATACCTTTTGGTCGAGTCATCCCCGTCGATTCCTATAAGACGAACCTTTTAGTCGAGTCGTCCCCTTTGGTTCCTAAAAGACGTACCTTTTAGTTGAGTCATTTCACTTGATTCCTATAAGACGTACCTTTTAGTCGAGTCATCCCCTTTGATTCCAATATGACGTACCTATTAGTCGAGTCATCCCCTTTGATTCATATAAGACGTACCTTTTAGTCGAGTCATCCCCTTTGATTCCTATAAGATGTACCTTTTAGTTGAGTCATTTTCTTTGATTCCTTGTAGACGTACCTTTTAGTCGAGTCATTTCACTTGATTCCTATAAGACGTACCTTTAAGTCGAGTCATCCCCTTGGATTCCTATAAGACGTACCTTTTGGTCGAGTCATCCACTTCGATTCCTATAAGACGAAACTTTAAGTCGAGTCATCCCCTTTGATTCCTATAAGACGTACCTTTTAGTCGAGTCATTTCCTTTGATTCCTATAAGACGTACCTTTTAGTCGAGTCATCCCCTTTGATTCCTATAAGACGTACCTTTTAGTCGTGTCATCTCCTTTGATTCCTATAAAACGTAACTTTTAGTCGAGTCATCCCTTTGATTCCTATAAGACGTACCTTTTAGTCGAGTCATCCCCGTCGATTCCGATAAGACGAACCTTTTAGTCGAGTCATCCCCTTTGATTCCTAAAAGACGTACCTTTTAGTCGAGTCATTTCACTTGATTCCTATAAGACGTACCTTTTAGTCGAGTCATCCCCTTTGATTCCTATATGACGTACCTATTAGTCGAGTCATCCCCTTTGATTCCTATAAGACATACCTTTTAGTCGAGTCATCCCCTTTGATTCCTATTAGACGTACCTTTTAGTCGAGTCATCCCTTTGATTCCTATAAGACGTACATTTTAGTCGAGTCATCCCCTTTGACCCCTAGAAGACATACCTTTTAGTCATTTCCTTTGATTCCTAAAAGACGTACCTTTTAGTCGAGTCACTTCCTTTGATTCCAATAAGAGGTACCTTTTAGTCGAGTCATCCCCTTTGATTACTATAAGACGTACCTTTTAGTCGAGTCACCCCCTTTGATTCCTAGAACACGTACCTTTTAGTCGAGTCAGTTCCCTTGATTCCTATAAGACGTACCTTATAGTCGAGTCATCCACTTTGATTCCTATAAGACGTACCTTTAAGTCGTGTCATCCCCTTGGATTCCTATAAGACGTACCTTTTGGTCGAGTCATCCCCTTCGATTCCTATAAGACGAACCTTTTAGTCGAGTCATCCCCTTTGATTCCTATAAGACGTACCTTTTAGTCGAGTCATTTCCCTTGATTCCTATAAGACGTACCTTTTAGTCGAGTCATCCCCTTTGATTCCTATAAGACGTACCTTTTAGTCGAGTCATCCCCTTTGATTCCTATAAGACGTACCTTTTAGTCGAGTCATCCCTTTGATCCCTAGAAGACGTACCTTTTGGTTGAGTCATTTCCATAGATTCCTAGAAAATGTACCTTTTAGTCGAGTCATTTCCCTTGATTCCTATAGACGTACCTTTTAGTCGTGTAATCCCCTTTGATTCCTATAAAACGTACCTTTTAGTCGAGTCATCCCTTTGATTCCTATAAGACGTACCTTTTAGTCGGGTCATCCCCTTTGACCCCTAGAAGACATACCTTTTAGTCATTTCCTTTGATTCCTATAAGATGTACCTTTTAGCCGAGTCACCCCCTTTGATTCCTATAAGAGGTACCTTTTAGTCGAGTCATCCCCCTTGATAACTATAAGACGTACCTTTTAGTCGAGTCATCCCCTTTGATTCCTAGAACACGTACCTTTTAGTCGAGTCATTTCCCTTGATTCCTATAAGACGTACCTTTTAGTGGAGTCATCCACTTTGATTCCTATAAGACGTACCTTTCAGTCGAGTCATCCCCTTGGATTCCTATATGACGTACCTTTTGGTCGAGTCATCCCCGTCGATTCCTATAAGACGAACCTTTTAGTCGAGTCGTCCCCTTTGATTCCTAAAAGACGTACCTTTTAGTCTAGTCATTTCACTTGATTCCTATAAGACGTACCTTTTAGTCGAGTCATCCCCTTTGATTCCAATATGACGTACCTATTAGTCGAGTCATCCCCTTTGATTCATATAAGACGTACCTTTTAGTCGAGTCATCCCCTTTGATTCCTATAAGATGTACCTTTTAGTTGAGTCATTTTCTTTGATTCCTTGTAGACGTACCTTTTAGTCGAGTCATTTCACTTGATTCCTATAAGACGTACCTTTTAGTCGAGTCATCCCCTTAGATTCCTATCAGACGTACCTTTTAGTTGAGTTATCTTCTTTGATTCCTATAAGACGTACCTTTTCGTTGAGTCATCCCCTTTGACCCCTAGAAGACATACCTTTAAGTCATTTCCTTTGATTCCTAAAAGACGTACCTTTTAGTCGAGTCACCCCCTTTGATTCCTATAAGAGGTACCTTTTAGTCGAGTCATCCCTCTTGATTACTATAAGACGTACCTTTTAGTCGAGTCATCCCCTTTGATTCCTAGAACACGTACCTTTTAGTCGTGTCATCTCCTTTGATTCCTATAAAACGTAACTTTTAGTCGAGTCATCCCTTTGATTCCTATAAGACGTACCTTTTAGTCGAGTCATCCCCGTCGATTCCTATAAGACGAACCTTTTAGTCGAGTCATCCCCTTTGATTCCTAAAAGACGTACCTTTTAGTCGAGTCATTTCACTTGATTCCTATAAGACGTACCTTTTAGTCGAGTCATCCCCTTTGATTCCTATATGACGTACCTATTAGTCGAGTCATCCCCTTTGATTCCTATAAGACGTACCTTTTAGTCGAGTCATCCCCTTTGATTCCTATTAGACGTACCTTTTAGTCGAGTCATCCCCTTTGATTCCTATAAGACGTACCTTTTAGTCGTGTCATCTCCTTTGATTCCTATAAAACGTAACTTTTAGTCGAGTCATCCCTTTGATTCCTATAAGACGTACCTTTTAGTCGAGTCATCCCCGTCGATTCCGATAAGACGAACCTTTTAGTCTAGTCATCCCCTTTGATTCCTAAAAGACGTACCTTTTAGTCGAGTCATTTCACTTGATTCCTATAAGACGTACCTTTTAGTCGAGTCATCCCCTTTGATTCCTATATGACGTACCTATTAGTCGAGTCATCCCCTTTGATTCCTATAAGACATACCTTTTAGTCGAGTCATCCCCTTTGATTCCTATTAGACGTACCTTTTAGTCGAGTCATCCCTTTGATTCCTATAAGACGTACCTTTTAGTCGAGTCATCCCCTTTGACCCCTAGAAGACATACCTTTTAGTCATTTCCTTTGATTCCTAAAAGACGTACCTTTTAGTCGAGTCACTTCCTTTGATTCCAATAAGAGGTACCTTTTAGTCGAGTCATCCCCTTTGATTACTATAAGACGTACCTTTTAGTCGAGTCACCCCCTTTGATTCCTAGAACACGTACCTTTTAGTCGAGTCATTTCCCTTGATTCCTATAAGACGTACCTTATAGTCGAGTCATCCACTTTGATTCCTATAAGACGTACCTTTAAGTCGCGTCATCCCCTTGGATTCCTATAATACGTACCTTTTGGTCGAGTCATCCCCTTCGATTCCTATAAGACGAACCTTTTAGTCGAGTCATCCCCTTTGATTCCTATAAGACGTACCTTTTAGTCGAGTCATTTCCCTTGATTCCTATAAGACGTACCTTTTAGTCGAGTCATCCCGTTTGATTCCTATAAGACGTACCTTTTAGTCGAGTCATCCCCTTTGATTCCTATAAGACGTACCTTTTAGTCGAGTCATCCCTTTGATCCCTAGAAGACGTACCTTTTGGTTTAGTCATTTCCATAGATTCCTAGAAAATGTACCTTTTAGTCGAGTCATTTCCCTTGATTCCTATAGACGTACCTTTTAGTCGTGTAATCCCCTTTGATTCCTATAAAACGTACCTTTTAGTCGAGTCATCCCTTTGATTCCTATAAGACGTACCTTTTAGTCGAGTCATCCCCTTTGACCCCTAGAAGACATACCTTTTAGTCATTTCCTTTGATTCCTATAAGACGTACCTTTTAGCCGAGTCACCCCCTTTGATTCCTATAAGAGGTACCTTTTAGTCGAGTCATCCCCCTTGATAACTATAAGACGTACCTTTTAGTCGAGTCATCCCCTTTGATTCCTAGAACACGTACCTTTTAGTCGAGTCATTTCCCTTGATTCCTATAAGACGTACCTTTTAGTGGAGTCATCCACTTTGATTCCTATAAGACGTACCTTTCAGTCGAGTCATCCCCTTGGATTCCTATAAGACGTACCTTTTGGTCGAGTCATCCCCGTCGATTCCTATAAGACGAACCTTTTAGTCGAGTCGTCCCCTTTGATTCCTAAAAGACGTACCTTTTAGTCTAGTCATTTCACTTGATTCCTATAAGACGTACCTTTTAGTCGAGTCATCCCCTTTGATTCCAATATGACGTACCTATTAGTCGAGTCATCCCCTTTGATTCATATAAGACATACCTTTTAGTCGAGTCATCCCCTTTGATTCCTATAAGATGTACCTTTTAGTTGAGTCATTTTCTTTGATTCCTTGTAGACGTACCTTTTAGTCGAGTCATTTCACTTGATTCCTATAAGACGTACCTTTTAGTCGAGTCATCCCCTTAGATTCCTATCAGACGTACCTTTTAGTTGAGTTATCTTCTTTGATTCCTATAAGACGTACCTTTTCGTTGAGTCATCCCCTTTGACCCCTAGAAGACATACCTTTAAGTCATTTCCTTTGATTCCTAAAAGACGTACCTTTTAGTCGAGTCACCCCCTTTGATTCCTATAAGAGGTACCTTTTAGTCGAGTCATCCCTCTTGATTACTATAAGACGTACCTTTTAGTCGAGTCATCCCCTTTGATTCCTAGAACACGTACCTTTTAGTCGTGTCATCTCCTTTGATTCCTATAAAACGTAACTTTTAGTCGAGTCATCCCATTGATTCCTATAAGACGTACCTTTTAGTCGAGTCATCCCCGTCTATTCCTATAAGACGAACCTTTTAGTCGAGTCATCCCCTTTGATTCCTAAAAGACGTACCTTTTAGTCGAGTCATTTCACTTGATTCCTATAAGACGTACCTTTTAGTCGAGTCATCCCCTTTGATTCCTATATGACGTACCTATAAGTCGAGTCATCCCCTTTGATTCCTATAAGACGTACCTTTTAGTCGAGTCATCCCCTTTGATTCCTATTAGACGTACCTTTTAGTCGAGTCATCCCTTTGATTCCTATAAGACGTACCTTTTAGTCGAGTCATCCCCTTTGACCCCTAGAAGACATACCTTTTAGTCATTTCCTTTGATTCCTAAAAGACGTACCTTTTAGTCGAGTCACTTCCGTTGATTCCAATAAGAGGTACCTTTTAGTCGAGTCATCCCCTTTGATTACTATAAGACGTACCTTTTAGTCGAGTCACCCCCTTTGATTCCTAGAACACGTACCTTTTAGTCGAGTCATTTCCCTTGATTCCTATAAGACGTACCTTATAGTCGAGTCATCCACTTTGATTCCTATAAGACGTACCTTTAAGTCGTGTCATCCCCTTGGATTCCTATAAGACGTACCTTTTGGTCGAGTCATCCCCTTCGATTCCTATAAGACGAACCTTTTAGTCGAGTCATCCCCTTTGATTCCTATAAGACGTACCTTTTAGTCGAGTCATTTCCCTTGATTCCTATAAGACGTACCTTTTAGTCGAGTCATCCCCTTTGATTCCTATAAGACGTACCTTTTGGTCGAGTCATCCCCTTTGATTCCTATAAGACGTACCTTTTAGTCGAGTCATCCCTTTGATCCCTAGAAGACGTACCTTTTGGTTGAGTCATTTCCATAGATTCCTAGAAAATGTACCTTTTAGTCGAGTCATTTCCCTTGATTCCTATAGACGTACCTTTTAGTCGTGTAATCCCCTTTGATTCCTATAAAACGTACCTTTTAGTCGAGTCATCCCTTCGATTCCTGTAAGACGTACCTTTTAGTCGAGTCATCCCCTTTGACCCCTAGAAGACATACCTTTTAGTCATTTCCTTTGATTCCTATAAGACGTACCTTTTAGCCGAGTCACCCCCTTTGATTCCTATAAGAGGTACCTTTTAGTCGAGTCATCCCCCTTGATAACTATAAGACGTACCTTTTAGTCGAGTCATCCCCTTTGATTCCAAGAACACGTACCTTTTAGTCGAGTCATTTCCCTTGATTCCTATAAGACGTACCTTTTAGTAGAGTCATCTACTTTGATTCCTATAAGACGTACCTTTCAGTCGAGTCATCCCCTTGGATTCCTATAAGACGTACCTTTTGGTCGAGTCATCCCCGTCGATTCCTATAAGACGAACCTTTTAGTCGAGTCGTCCCCTTTGATTCCTAAAAGACGTACCTTTTAGTCTAGTCATTTCACTTGATTCCTATAAGACGTACCTTTTAGTCGAGTCATCCCCTTTGATTCCAATATGACGTACCTATTAGTCGAGTCATCCCCTTTGATTCATATAAGACGTACCTTTTAGTCGAGTCATCCCCTTTGATTCCTATAAGATGTACCTTTTAGTTGAGTCATTTTCTTTGATTCCTTGTAGACGTACCTTTTAGTCGAGTCATTTCACTTGATTCCTATAAGACGTACCTTTTAGTCGAGTCATCCCCTTAGATTCCTATCAGACGTACCTTTTAGTTGAGTTATCTTCTTTGATTCCTATAAGACGTACCTTTTCGTTGAGTCATCCCCTTTGACCCCTAGAAGACATACCTTTAAGTCATTTCCTTTGATTCCTAAAAGACGTACCTTTTAGTCGAGTCACCCCCTTTGATTCCTATAAGAGGTACCTTTTAGTCGAGTCATCCCTCTTGATTACTATAAGACGTACCTTTTAGTCGAGTCATCCCCTTTGATTCCTAGAACACGTACCTTTTAGTCGTGTCATCTCCTTTGATTCCTATAAAACGTAACTTTTAGTCGAGTCATCCCTTTGATTCCTATAAGACGTACCTTTTAGTCGAGTCATCCCCGTCGATTCCTATAAGACGAACCTTTTAGTTGAGTCATCCCCTTTGATTCCTAAAAGACGTACCTTTTAGTCGAGTCATTTCACTTGATTCCTATAAGACGTACCTTTTAGTCGAGTCATCCCCTTTGATTCCTATATGACGTACCTATTAGTCGTGTCATCCCCTTTGATTCCTATAAGACGTACCTTTTAGTCGAGTCATCCCCTTTGATTCCTATTAGACGTACCTTTTAGTCGAGTCATCCCTTTGATTCCTATAAGACGTACCTTTTAGTCGAGTCATCCCCTTTGACCCCTAGAAGACATACCTTTTAGTCATTTCCTTTGATTCCTAAAAGACGTACCTTTTAGTCGAGTCACCCCCTTTGATTCCAATAAGAGGTACCTTTTAGTCGAGTCATCCCCTTTGATTACTATAAGACGTACCTTTTAGTGGAGTCACCCCCTTTGATTCCTAGAACACGTACCTTTTAGTCGAGTCATTTCCCTTGATTCCTATAAGACGTACCTTATAGTCGAGTCATCCCCTTTGATTCCTATAAGACGTACCTTTTAGTCGAGTCATCCCTTTGATCCCTAGAAGACGTACCTTTTGGTTGAGTCATTTCCATAGATTCCTAGAAAATGTACCTTTTAGTCGAGTCATTTCCCTTGATTCCTATAGACGTACCTTTTAGTCGTGTCATCCCCTTTGATTCCTATAAAACGTACCTTTTAGTCGAGTCATCCCTTTGATTCCTATAAGACGTTCCTTTTAGTCGAGTCATCCCCTTTGACCCCTAGAAGACATACCTTTTAGTCATTTCCTTTGATTCCTATAAGACGTACCTTTTAGGTGAGTCACCCCCTTTGATTCCTATAAGAGGTACCTTTTAGTTGAGTCATCCCCCTTGATAACTATAAGACGTACCTTTTAGTCGAGTCATCCCCTTTGATTCCTAGAACACGTACCTTTTAGTCGAGTCATTTCCCTTGATTCCTATAAGACGTACCTTTTAGTGGAGTCATCCACTTTGATTCCTATAAGACGTACCTTTAAGTCGAGTCATCCCCTTGGATTCCTATAAGACGTACCTTTTGGTCGAGTCATCCCCGTCGATTACTATAAGACGAACCTTTTAGTCGAGTCGTCCCCTTTGATTCCTAAAAGACGTACCTTTTAGTCGAGTCATTTCACTTGATTCCTATAAGACGTACCTTTTAGTCGAGTCATCCCCTTTGATTCCAATATGACGTACCTATTAGTCGAGTCATCCCCTTTGATTCATATAAGACGTACCTTTTAGTCGAGTCATCCCCTTTGATTCCTATAAGATGTACCTTTTAGTTGAGTCATTTTCTTTGATTCCTTGTAGACGTACCTTTTAGTCGAGTCATTTCACTTGATTCCTATAAGACGTACCTTTTAGTCGAGTCATCCCCTTAGATTCCTATCAGACGTACCTTTTAGTTGAGTTATCTTCTTTGATTCCTATAAGACGTACTTTTTCGTTGAGTCATCCCCTTTGACCCCTAGAAGACATACCTTTGATTCCTATAAGACGTACCTTTTAGTCGAGTCATCCCCTTTGATTCCTATAAGACGTACCTTTTAGTAGAGTCATCCCCTTTGATTCCTAGAAGACGTAACTTTTAGTCGAGTCATCCCCATTGATTCCAATAAGACGTACCTTTTAGTCGAGTCATCCCCATTGATTCCAATAAGACGTACCTTTTAGTCGAGCCATCTTCTTTGAATCCTATAAGACGTACCTTTTAGTTGAGTCGTTTCCTGTGATTCCTAGAAGACGTTCCTTTTAGTCGAGTCATTTCACTTGATTCCTATACGACGTACCTTTTAGTCGAGTCATTCTCTTTGATTCCTATAAGACGTACCTTTTAGTCGAGCCATCCCCTTTGATTCCTAGATGACATAACTATTAGTCGAGTCATTTCCCTTGATTCCTATAAGACGTACCTTTTAGTCGAGTCATCCCCTTTGATTCCTATAAGAAGTACCTTTTAGTCGAGTGATCCCCTTTCACCCCTAGAAGACGTACCTTTTAATCGTGTCATTTACTTTGATTCCTATAAGACGTATCTTTTAGTCGAGTCATCCCTTTTGATTCCTATAAGACGTACCTTTTAGTCGAGTCATCGCCTTTGATTCCTATAAGACGTACCTTTTAGTCGAGTCATCCCCTTTGAATCCTATAAGACGTACCTTTTAGTCGAGTCTTCCCCTTTGACCTCTAGAATACGTACGTATTAGTCGAGTAATTTTCTTTAATTCCTATAAGACGTACCTTTTAGTCGAGTCATCCCCTTTGATTCCTATAAGACGTACCTTTTAGTCGAGTCATCCCCTTTGATTCCTATAAGACGTACCTTTTAGTTGAGTCATTTCCTTTGATTCCTTGAAGACGTACCTTTTAGTCGAGTCATTTCCCTTGTTTCCTATAAGACGTACCTTTTAGTCGAGTTATCCCCTTTGATTCCTATAAGACGTACCTTTTAGTCGAGTCGTCTCCTTTTATTCCTATAAGACGTACCTTTTAGTTGAGTCATTTCCTGTGATTCCTAGAAGACGTTCCTTTTAGTCGAGTCATTTCACTTTAATCCTATAGGATGTACCTTTTATCGAGTCATTCCCTTTGACCCCTAGAAGACGTACCTTTTAATCGAGTCATTTACTTTGATTCCTATAAGACGTATCTTTTAGTCGAGTCATCCCTTTTGATTCCTATAAGACATACCTTTTAGTCGAGTCATCCCCTTTGATTCCTATAAAACGTACCTTCTAGTCGAGTCATCTCTTTTGATTCCTATAAGACGTACGTTTTAGTCGAGTCATCCCCTTTGACCCCTAGAAGACGTACCTTTTAATCGAGTCATTTACTTTTATTCCTATATGACGTATCTTTTAGTCGAGTCATCCCTTTTGATTCCTATAAGATGTACCATTTAGTCGAGTCATCGCCTTTGATTCCTATAAGACGTTCCTTTTAGTCGAGTCATCCCCTTTGATTCCTATAAGACGTACCTTTTAGTCGATTCTTCCCCTTTGACCTCTAGAATACGTACCTATTAGTCGAGTCATTTTCTTTAATTCCTATAAGACGTATCTTTAGTCGAGTCATCCCCTTTGATTCCTATATGACGTACCTTCTAGTCGAGTCATCCCCTTTGATTCCTATAAGACGTACCTTTTAGTTGAGTCATTTCCTTTGATTCCTTGAAGACGTACCTTTTAGTCGAGTCATTTCCCTTGTTTCCTATAAGACGTACCTTTTAGTCGAGTCATCCCCTTTGATTCCTATAAGACGTACCTTTTAGTTGAGTCGTCTCCTTTTATTCCTATAAGACGTACCTTTTAGTTGAGTCATTTCCTGTGATTCCTAGAAGACGTTCCTTTTAGTCGAGTCATTTCACTTGATTCCTATAGGACGTACCTTTTAGGCGAGTCATTCCCTTTGATTCCTATAAGACGTACCTTTTAGTCGAGTCATCCCCTTAGATTCCTATAAGACGTACGTTTTAGTAGAGTCATCCCCTTTGATTCCTAGAAGATGTAACTTTTAGTCGAGTCATTTCCCTTGATTCCTATAAGACGTACCTTTTACTCGTGTCGTCCCCTTTGATTCCAATAAGACGTATCTTTTAGTCGAGTCATCCCCTTTGATTCCTATAAGACGTACCTTTTACTTGAGTCATTACCTTTGATTCCTTGAAGACGTACCTTTTAGTCGAGTCATTTCCCTTGATCCCTATAAGACGTACCTTTTAGTCGAGTCATCCCCTTTGATTCCTAAAAGACGTACCTTTTAGTCAAGTCATCCCCTTTGATCCATAGAAGACCTACCTTTTAGTCGAGTCATTTCCATTGATTCCTATAAGACGTACCTTATAGTCGAGTCATTCTCTTTGACCCCTAGAATACGTACCTTTTAGTCGTGTCATTTCCATTGATTCCTATAAGACGTACCTTTTAGTCGAGTCACCCCCTTTGATTTCTATAAGGCGTACCTTTTAGTCGAGTCATCCCCTTTGATCCATAGAAGACGTACCTTTTAGTCAAGTCATTTCCTTTGATTCCTATAAGACGTACCTTATAGTCGAGTCATTCTCTTTGACCCCTAGAATACGTACCTTTTAGTCGAGTCATCCCCTTTGATTACTATAAGACGTACCTTATATTCGAGTCATCCCCTTTGATTCCTAGAAGACGTACCTTTTAGTCGAGTCATTTCCCTTGATTCCTATAAGACGTACCTTTTAGTCGAGTCATCCACTTTGATTAGACGTACCTTTTAGTCGAGTCATCCCCTTGGATTCCTATAACACGTACCTTTTGGTGGAGTCATCCCCTTCGATTCCTATAACACGAACCTTTTAGTCGAGTCATCCCCTTTGATTCCTAAAAGACGTACCTTTTAGTCAAGTCATTTCCCTTGATTCCTATAAGACGTACCTTTTAGTCGAGTGATCTCCTTTGATTCTTTTTGGACGTACCTTTTAGTCAGGTCATCCCCTTTGATTCCTATAAGACGTACCTTTTAGTCGAGTCATCCCCTTTGACCCGTAGAAGACGTACCTTTTAATCGAGTCATTTACTTTGATTCCTATAAGACGTATCTTTTAGTAGAGTCATCCCTTTTGATTCCTATAAGACGTACCTTTTAGTCGAGTCATCGCCTTTGATTCCTATAAGACGTACCTTTTAGTCGGATAATCCCCTTTGAATTCTATAAGACGTACCTTTTAGTCGAGTCTTCCCCTTTGACCTCTAGAATACGTACGTATTAGTCGAGTCATTTTCTTTAATTCCTATAAGACGTACCTTTTAGTCGAGTCATCCCCTTTGATTCCTATAAGACGTACCTTTTAGTTGAGTCATTTCCTTTGATTCCTTGAAGACGTATCTTTTAGTCGAGTCATTTCCCTTGTTTCCTATAAGACGTACCTTTTAGTCGAGTCATCCCCTTTGATTCCTATAAGACGTACCTTTTAGTCGAGTCGTCTCCTTTTATTCCTATAAGTCGTACCTTTTAGTTGAGTCATTTCCTGTGATTCCTAGAAGACGTTCCTTTTAGTCGAGTCATTTCACTTTATTCCTATAGGACGTACCTTTTAGTCGAGTCATTCCCTTTGACCCCTAGAAGACGTACCTTTTAATCGAGTCATTTACTTTGATTCCTATAAGACGTATCTTTTAGTCGAGTCATCCCTTTTGATTCCTATAAGACGTACCTTTTAGTCGAGTCATCCCCTTTGATTCCTATAAGACGTACCTTTTAGTCGAGTCATCTCCTTTGATTCCTATAAGACGTACGTTTTAGTCGAGTCATCACCTTTGACCCCTTGAAGACGTACCTTTTAATCGAGTCATTTACTTTGATTCCTATAAGACGGATCTTTTAGTCGAGTCATCCCTTTTTATTCCTATAAGACGTACCTTTTAGTCGAGTCATCGCCTTTGATTCCTATAAGACGTACCTTTTAGTCGAGTCAGCCCCTTTGATTCCTATAAGACGTACCTTTTAGTCGAGTCTTCCCCTTTGACCTCTAGAATACGTACCTATTAGTCGAGTCATTTTCTTTAATTCCTATAAGACGTACCTTTTAGTCGAGTCATCCCCTTTGATTCCTATATGACGTACCTTCTAGTCGAGTCATCCCCTTTGATTCCTATAAGACGTACCTTTTAGTTGAGTCATTTCCTTTGATTCCTTGAAGACGTACCTTTTAGTCGAGTCATTTCCCTTGTTTCCTATAAGACGTACCTTTTAGTCGAGTCATCCCCTTTGATTCCTATAAGACGTACCTTTTAGTCGAGTCGTCTCCTTTTATTCCTATAAGACGTACCTTTTAGTTGAGTCATTTCCTGTGATTCCTAGAAGACGTTCCTTTTAGTCGAGTCATTTCACTTGATTCCTATAGGACGTACCATTTAGGCGAGTCATTCCCTTTGATTCCTATAAGACGTACCTTTTAGTCGAGTCATCCCCTTAGATTCCTATAAGACGTACCTTTTAGTAGAGTCATCCCCTTTGATTCCTAGAAGATGTAACTTTTAGTCGAGTCATTTCCCTTGATTCCTATAAGACATACCTTTTAGTCGAGTCGTCCCCATTGATTCCAATAAGACGTATTTTTTAGTCGAGTCATCCCCTTTGATTCCTATAAGACGTACCTTTTACTTGAGTCATTACCTTTGATTCCTTGAAGACGTACCTTTTAGTCGAGTCATTTCCCTTGATCCCTATAAGACGTACCTTTTAGTCGAGTCATCCCCTTTGATTCCTATAAGACGTACCTTTTAGTCAAGTCATCCCCTTTGATCCATAGAAGACGTACCTTTTAGTCGAGTCATTTCCATTGATTCCTATAAGACGTACCTTATAGTCGAGTCATTCTCTTTGACCCCTAGAATACGTACCTTTTAGTTGTGTCATTTCCTTTGATTCCTATAAGACGTACCTTTTAGTCGAGTCACCCCCTTTGATTCCCAGAAGACGTACCTTTTAGTCGAGTCATTTCCCTTGATTCCTATAAGACGTACCTTTTAGTCGAGTCATCCCCTTTGATTTCTATAAGACGTACCTTTTAGTCGAGTCATCCCCTTTGATCCATAGAAGACGTACCTTTTAGTCAAGTCATTTCCTTTGATTCCTATAAGACGTACCTTATAGTCGAGTCATTCTCTTTGACCCCTAGAATACGTACCTTTTAGTCGAGTCATCCCCCTTGATTACTATAAGACGTACCTTATAGTCGAGTCATCCCCTTTGATTCCTAGACAACGTACCTTTTAGTCGAGTCATTTCCCTTGATTCCTATAAGACGTACCTTTTAGTCGAGTCATCCACTTTGATTCCAATAAGACGTACCTTTTAGTCGAGTCATCCCCTTGGATTCCTATACGACGTACCTTTTGGTGGAGTCATCCCCTTCGATTCCTATAACACGAACCTTTTAGTCGAGTCATCCCCTTTGATTCCTAAAAGACGTACCTTTTAGTCGAGTCATTTCCCTTGATTCCTATAAGACGTACCTTTTAGTCGAGTGATCTCCTTTGATTCTTTTTGGACGTACCTTTAAGTCGTGTCATCCCCTTTGATTCCTATAAGACGTACCTTTTAGTCGAGGTATCCCCTTTGATCCCTAAAAGACGTACCTTTTAGTCGAGTCATCTCCTTTGATTCCTATAAGACGTACCTTTTATTTGAGTCATTTCCTGTGATTCCTAGAAGACGTACGTTTTAGTCGAGTCATCCCCTTTGATTCCTATTAGACGGACCATTTAGTCGAGTTATCCCCTTTGACCCCTAGAAGACGTACCTTTTAATCGAGTCATTTACTTTGATTCCTATAAGACGTATCTTTTAGTCGAGTCATCCCTTCTGATTCCTATAAGACGTACCTTTTAGTCGAGTCATTTCCCTTGATTCCTATAAGACGTACCTTTTAGTCGAGTGATCTCCTTTGATTCTTTTTAGACGTACCTTTTAGTCGTGTCATCCCCTTTGATTCCTATAAGACGTACCTTTTAGTCGAGGTATCCCCTTTGATCCCTAAAAGACGTACCATTTAGTCGAGTCATCTCCTTTGATTCCTATAAGACGTACCTTTTAGTTGAGTCATTTCCTGTGATTCCTAGAAGACGTACGTTTTAGTCGAGTCATCCCCTTTGATTCCTATAAGACGTACCATTTAGTCGAGTTATCCCCTTTGACCCCTAGAAGACGTACCTTTTAATCGAGTCATTTACTTTGATTCCTATAAGACGTATCTTTCAGTCGAGTCTTCCCTTCTGATTCCTATAAGACGTACCTTTTAGTCGAGTCATCCCCTTTGATTCCTATAAGACGTACCTTTTAGTCGAGTCATCTCCTTTGATTCCTATAAGACGTACCTTTTAGTCGAGTCATCCCCTTTGACCTCTAGAATACGTACCTATTAATCGAGTCATTTCCTTTAATTCCTATAAGACGTACCTTTTAGACAAGTCATCCCCTTTGATTCCTATAAGCCGTACCTTTTAGTCGAGTCATTTCCCTTGATTCCTATAAGATGTACCTTTTAGTCGAGTCATCCCCTTTGATTCCTATAAGACGTACATTTTAGTTGAGTCATTTCCTGTGATTCCTAGAAGACGTACCTTTTAGTCGAGTCATCCCCTTTGATTCCTATAAGACGTACCTTTTAGTCGAGTCATCCCCTTTGACCCCTAGAAGACGTACCTTTTAATCGAGTCATTTACTTAGATTTCTATAAGACGTATCTTTTAGTCGAGTCATCCCTTTTGATTCTTATAAGACGTACCTTTTAGTCGAGTCATCGCCTTTGATTCCTATAAGACATACCTTTTAGTCGAGTCATCCCCTTTGATTCCTATAAGACGTATCTTTTAGTCGAGTCATCCCCTTTGACCTCTAGAATACGTACCTTTTAGTCGAGTCATCCCCTTTGATTCCTATAAGACGTATCTTTTAGTTGAGTCATTTCCGTTGATTCCTTGAAGACGTACCTTTTTGTCGAGTCATTTCCCTTGATTCCTATAAGACGTACCTTTTAGTTGAGTCATCCTATTTGATTCCTATAAGACGTACCTTTTAGTCGAGTCGTCTTCTTTTTTTACTATATGTCGTACCTTTTAGTTGAGTCATTTCCTGTGATTCCTAGAAGACGTTCCTTTTAGTCGAGTCATTTCACTTTATTCCTATAAGACGTACCTTTTAGTGGAGTCATCCCCTTTGATTCCTATAAGACGTACCTTTTAGTCGAGTCATCCCCTTTGATTCCTATAAGACGTACCTTTTAGTAGAGTCATCCCCTTTGATTCCTAGAAGACGTATCTTTTAGTCGTGTCATTTCCCTTGATTCCTATAAGACGTACCTTTTAGTCGAGTCATCCCCATTGAATCCAATAAGACGTACCTTTTAGTAGAGCCATCTTCTTTGAATCCTATAAGACGTACCTTTTAGTTGTGTCATTTCCTGTGATTCCTATAAGACGTTCCTTTTGGTCGAGTCATCCCCTTCGATTCCTATAAGACGAACCTTTTAGTCGAGTCATCCCCTTTGATTCCTATAAGACGTACCTTTTAGTCGAGTTATCCCCTTTGATCCATAGAAGACGTACCTTTTAGTCGATTCATTTCCTTTGATTCCTATAAGACGTACCTTATTGTCGAGTCATTCTCTTTGACCCCTAGAATACGTACCTTTTAGTAGTGTCATTTCCTTTGATTCCTATAAGACGTACCTTTTAGTCGAGTCACCCCCTTTGATTCCTAGAAGACGTACCTTTTAGTCGAGTCATTTCCCTTGATTCCTATAAGACATACCTTTTAGTCGAGTCACCCCCGTTGATTCCATGAAGACGTACCTTTCAGTCGAGTCATCCCCCTTGATTACTATAAGACGTACCTTTTAGTCGAGTCATCCCCTTTGATTCCTAGAAGATGTACCTTTTAGTCGAGTCATTTCCCTTGATTCCTATAAGACTTACCTTTTAGTCGAGTCATCCACTTTTATTCCTATAAGACGTACGTTTTAGTCGAGTCATCCCCTTGGATTCCTATAAGACGTACCTTTTGGTGGAGTCATCCCCTTCGATTCCTATAACACGAACCTTTTAGTCGAGTCATCCCCTTTAATTCCTAAAAGACGTACCTTTTAGTCGAGTCATTTCCCTTGATTCCTATAAGACGTACCTTTTAGTCGAGTCATTTCCCTTGATTCCTATAAGACGTACCTTTTAGTCGAGGTATCCCCTTTGATCCCTAGAATACGTACCTTTTAGTCGAGTCATCTCCTTTGATTCCTATAAGACGTACCTTTTAGTTGAGTCATTTCCTGTGATTCCTAGAAGATGTACGTTTTTGTCGAGTCATCCCCTTTGATTCCAATAAGACGTACCTTTTAGTCGAGTTATCCCCTTTGACCCCTAGAAGACGTACCTTTTAATCGAGTCATTTACTTTGATTCCTATAAGACGTATCTTTTAGTCGAGTCATCCCTTTTGATTCCTATAAGACGTACCTTTTAGTCGAGTCATCACCTTTGATTCCTATAAGACGTACCTTTTAGTCGAGTCATCTCCTTTGATTCCTATAAGATGTACATTTTAGTCGAGTCATCCCCTTTGACCTCTAGAATACGTACCTATTAATCGAGTCATTTCCTTTAATTCCTATAAGACGTACCTTTTAGACAAGTCATCCCCTTTGATTCCTATAAGCCGTACCTTTTAGTCGAGTCATTTCCCTTGATTCCTATAAGACGTACCTTTTAGTCGAGTCATCCCCTTTGATTCCTATAAGACGTACATTTTAGTTAAGTCATTTCCTGTGATTCCTAGAAGACGTACCTTTTAGTCGAGTCATCCCCTTTGATTCCTATAAGACGTACCTTTTAATCGAGTCATCCACTTTGACCCCAAGAATACGTACCTTTTAGTCGAGTCATCCCCCTTGATTACGATAAAACGTACCTTTTAGTCGAGTCATCCCCTTTGATTCCTAGAAGATGTACCTTTTAGTCGAGTCATCTCCTTTGATTCCTATAAGACGTATCTTTTAGTCGGGTCATCCCCTTTGATTCCTATAAGACGTACCTTTTAGTCGAGTCATCTCCTTTGATTCCTATAAGACGTACCTTTTAGTCGAGTCATCCCCTTTGACCTCTAGAATACGTACCTATTAATCGAGTCATTTCCTTTAATTCCTATAAGACGTACCTTTTAGACAAGTCATCCCCTTTGATTCTTATAAGCCGTACCTTTTAGTCGAGTTATTTCCCTTGATTCCTATAAGACGTACCTTTTAGTCGAGTCATCCCCTTTGATTCCTATAAGACGTACATTTTAGTTGAGTCATTTCCTGTGATTCCTAGAAGACGTACCTTTTAGTCGAGTCATCCCCTTTGATTCCTATAAGACGTACCTTTTAGTCGAGTCATCCCCTTTGACCCCTAGAAGACGTACCTTTTAATCGAGTCATTTACTTAGATTCCTATAAGACGTATCTTTTAGTCGAGTCATCCCTTTTGATTCCTATAAGACGTACCTTTTAGTCGAGTCATCGCCTTTGATTCCTATAAGACATACCTTTTAGTCGAGTCATCCCCTTTGATTCCTATAAGACGTACCTTTTAGTCGAGTCATCCCCTTTGACCTCTAGAATACGTACCTTTTAGTCGAGTCATCCCCTTTGATTCCTATAAGACGTATCTTTTAGTTGAGTCATTTCCTTTGATTCCTTGAAGACGAACCTTTTAGTCGAGTCATTTCCCTTGATTCCTATAAGACGTACCTTTTAGTTTAGTCATCCTATTTGATTCCTATAAGACGTACCTTTTAGTCGAGTCGTCTCCTTTTATTACTATATGTCGTACCTTTTAGTTGAGTCATTTCCTGTGATTCCTAGAAGACGTTCCTTTTAGTTGAGTCATTTCACTTTATTCCTATAAGACGTACCTTTTAGTTGAGTCATCCCCTTTGATTCCTATAAGACGTACCTTTTAGTCGAGTCATCCCCTTTGATTCCTATAAGACGTACCTTTTAGTAGAGTCATCCCCTTTGATTCCTAGAAGACGTAACTTTTAGTCGTGTCATTTCCCTTGATTTCTATAAGAAGTACCTTTTAGTCGAGTCATCCCCATTGATTCCAATAAGACGTACCTTTTAGTAGAGCCATCTTCTTTGAATCCTATAAGACGTACCTTTTAGTTGAGTCATTTCCTGTGATTCCTATAAGACGTTCCTTTTGGTCGAGTCATCCCCTTCGATTCCTATAAGACGGACCTTTTAGTCGAGTCATCCCCTTTGATTCCTATAAGACGTACCTTTTAGTCGAGTCATCCCCTTTGATCCATAGAAGACGTACCTTTTAGTCGAGTCATTTCCTTTGATTCCTATAAGACGTACCTTATAGTCGATTCATTCTCTTTGACCCCTAGAATACGTACCTTTTAGTAGTGTCATTTCCTTTGATTCCTATAAGACGTACCTTTTAGTCGAGTCACCCCCTTTGATTCCTAGAAGACGTACGTTTTAGTCGAGTCATTTCCCTTGATTCCTATAAGACGTACCTTTTAGTCGAGTCACCCCCGTTGATTCCATGAAGACGTACCTTTCAGTCGAGTCATCCCCCTTGATTACTATAAGACGTACCTTTTATTCGAGTCATCCCCTTTGATTCCTAGAAGACGTACCTTTTAGTCGAGTCATTTCCCTTGATTCCTATAAGGCGTACCTTTTAGTCGAGTCATCCACTTTGATTCCTATAAGACGTACGTTTTAGTCGAGTCATCCCCTTGGATTCCTATAAGACGTACCTTTTGGTGGAGTCATCCCCTTCGATTCCTATAACACGAACCTTTTAGTCGAGTCATTCCCTTTGATTCCTTAAAGACGTACCTTTTAGTTGAGTCATTTCCCTTGATTCCTATAAGACGTACCTTTTAGTCGAGTCATTTCCCTTGATTCCTATAAGACGTACCTTTTAGTCGAGGTATCCCCTTAGATCCCTAGAATACGTACCTTTTAGTCGAGTCATCTCCTTTGATCCTATAAGACGTACCTTTTAGTTGAGTCATTTCCTGTGATTCCTAGAAGACGTACGTTTTAGTCGAGTCATCCCCTTTGATTCCAATAAGACGTACCTTTTAGTCGAGTTATCCCCTTTGACCCCTAGAACACGTACCTTTTAATCGAGTCATTTACTTTCATTCCTATAGGACGTATCTTTTAGTCGAGTCATCCCTTTTGATTCCTATAAGACGTACCTTTTAGTCGAGTCATCCCCTTTGATTCCTATAAGACGTACCTTTTAGTCGAGTCATCTCCTTTGATTCCTATAAGACGTACCTTTTAGTCGAGTCATCCCCTTTGACCTCTAGAATACGTACCTATTAATCGAGTCATTTCCTTTAATTCCTATAAGACGTACCTTTTAGACAAGTCATCCCCTTTGATTCCTATAAGCCGTACCTTTTAGTCGAGTCATTTCCCTTGATTCCTATAAGACGTACCTTTTAGTCGAGTCATCCCCTTTGATTCCTATAAGATGTACATTTTAGTTAAGTCATTTCCTGTGATTCCTAGAAGACGTACCTTTTAGTCGAGTCATCCCCTTTGATTCCTATAAGACGTACCTTTTAATCGAGTCATCCACTTTGACCCCAAGAATACGTACCTTTTAGTCGAGTCATCCCCCCTGATTACGATAAGACGTACCTTTTAGTCGAGTCATCCCCTTTGATTCCTATAAGACGTAGCTTTTAGTCGAGTCATCCACTTTGATTCCTATAAGACGTACCTTTTAGTCAAGTCATTTCACTTGATTCCTATAAGACGTTCCTTTTGGTCGAGTCATCCCCTTCGATTCCTATAAGACGAACCTTTTAGTCGAGTCATTCCCTTTGATTCCTATAAGAAGTACCTTTTAGTCAAGTCATCCCCTTTGATCCATAGAAGACGTACCTTTTAGTCGTGTCATTTCCTTTGATTCCTATAAGACGTACCTTTTAGTCGAGTCACCCCCTTTGATTCCTAGAAGACGTACCTTTTAGTCGAGTCATTTCCCTTGATTCCTATAAGAAGTACCTTTTAGTCGAGTCATCCCCTTTGATTCTTATAAGACGTACCTTTTAGTCGAGTCATCCCCTTTGATCCATAGAAGACGTACCTTTTAGTCGAGTCATTTCCTTTGATTCCTATAAGACGTACCTTATAGTCGAGTCATTCTCTTTGACCTCTAGAATACGTACCTTTTAGTCGAGTCATCCCCCTTGATTCCTATAAGACGTACGTTTTAGTCGAGTCATCCCCTTGAATTCCTATAAGACGTACCTTTTGGTGGAGTCATCCCCTTCGATTCCTATAACACGAACCATTTAGTCGAGTCATCCCCTTTGATTCCTTAAAGACGTACCTTTTAGTTGAGTCATTTCCCTTGATTCCAATAAGACGTACCTTTTAGTCGAGTCATTTCCCTTGATTCCTATAAGACGTACCTTTTAGTCGAGGTATCCCCTTAGATCCCTTGAATACGTACCTTTTAGTCGAGTCATCTCCTTTGATCCTATAAGACGTACCTTTTAGTTGAGTCATTTCCTGTGATTCCTAGAAGACGTACGTTTTAGTCGAGTCATCCCCTTTGATTCCAATAAGACGTATCTTTTAGTCGAGTTATCCCCTTTGACCCCTAGAACACGTACCTTTTAATCGAGTCATTTACTTTCATTCCTATAAGACGTATCTTTTAGTCGAGTCATCCCTTTTGATTCCTATAAGACGTACCTTTTAGTCGAGTCATCCCCTTTGATTCCTATAAGACGTACCTTTTAGTCGAGTCATCTCCTTTGATTCCTATAAGACGTACCTTTTAGTCGAGTCATCCCCTTTGACCTCAAGAATACGTACCTATTAATCGAGTCATTTCCTTTAATTCCTATAAGACGTACCTTTTAGACAAGTCATCCCCTTTGATTCCTATAAGCCGTACCTTTTAGTCGAGTCATTTCCCTTGATTCCTATAAGACGTACCTTTTAGTCGAGTCATCCCCTTTGATTCCTATAAGATGTACATTTTAGTTAAGTCATTTCCTGTGATTCCTAGAAGACGTACCTTTTAGTCGAGTCATCCCCTTTGATTCCTATAAGACGTACCTTTTAATCGAGTCATCCACTTTGACCCCAAGAATACGTACCTTTTAGTCGAGTCATCCCCCTTGATTACGATAAGACGTACCTTTTAGTCGAGTCATCCCCTTTGATTCCTAGAAGATATACCTTTTAGTCGAGTCATCCACTTTGATTCCTATAAGACGTACCTTTTTGTCGAGTCATCCCCTTGGATTCCTATAAGACGTTCCTTTTGGTCGAGTCATCCCCGTCGATTCCTATAAGACGAACCTTTTAGTCGAGTCATCCCCTTTGATTCCTATAAGACGTACCTTTTAGTCGAGTCATCCCCTTTGATCACTAGAAGACGTACCTTTTGGTGGAGTCATTTCCTTTGATTCCTATAAGACGTAGCTTTTAGTCGAGTCATCCACTTTGATTCCTATAAGACGTACCTTTTAGTCAAGTCATTTCACTTGATTCCTATAAGACGTTCCTTTTGGTCGAGTCATCCCCTTCGATTCCTATAAGACGAACCTTTTAGTCGAGTCATTCCCTTTGATTCCTATAAGAAGTACCTTTTAGTCAAGTCATCCCCTTTGATCCATAGAAGACGTACCTTTTAGTCGAGTCATTTCCTTTGATTCCTATAAGACGTACCTTATAGTCGAGTCATTCTCTTTGACCCCTAGAATACGTACCTTTTAGTCGTGTCATTTCCTTTGATTCCTATAAGACGTACCTTTTAGTCGAGTCACCCCCTTTGATTCCTAGAAGACGTACCTTTTAGTCGAGTCATTTCCCTTGATTCCTATAAGAAGTACCTTTTAGTCGAGTCATCCCCTTTGATTCCTATAAGACGTACCTTTTAGTCGAGTCATCCCCTTTGATCCATAGAAGACGTACCTTTTAGTCGAGTCATTTCCTTTGATTCCTATAAGACGTACCTTATAGTCGAGTCATTCTCTTTGACCTCTAGAATACGTACCTTTTAGTCGAGTCATCCCCCTTGATTACTATAAGACGTACCTTATAGTCGAGTCATCCCCTTCGATTCCTAGAAGACGTACCTTTTAGTCGAGTCATCCCCTTGGATTCCTATAAGACGTTCCTTTTGGTCGAGTCATCCCCGTCGATTCCAATAAGACGAACCTTTTAGTCGAGTCATCCCCTTTGATTCCTATAAGACGTACCTTTTAGTCGAGTCATCCCCTATGATCACTAGAAGACGTACCTTTTAGTGGAGTCATTTCCTTTGATTTCTATAAGGCATACCTTTTAGTCGAGTCATCCACTTTGATTCCTATAAGACGTACCTTTCAGTCGAGTCATTTCACTTGATTCCTATAAGACGTTCCTTTTGGTCGAGTCATCCCCTTCGATTCCTATAAGACGAACCTTTTAGTCGAGTCTTCCCCTTTGATTCCTATAAGACGTACCTTTTAGTCGAGTCATCCCCTTTGATCCATAGAAGACATACCTTTTAGTCGAGTCATTTCCTTTGATTCCTATAAGACGTAACTTATAGTCGAGTCATTCTCTTTGACCCCTAGAATACGTACCTTTTAGTCGTGTCATTTCCTTTGATTCCTATAAGACGTACCTTTTAGTCGAGTCACCCCCTTTGATTCCTAGAAGACGTACCTTTTAGTCGAGTCATTTCCCTTGATTCCTATAAGACGTACCTTTTAGTCGAGTCACCCCCGTTGATTCCATGAAGACGTACCTTTTAGACGAGTCATCCCCCTTGATTACTATAAGACGTACCTTTTAGTCGAGTCATCCCCTTTGATTCCTAGAAGACGTAGCTTTTAGTCGAGTCATTTTCCTTGATTCCTATAAGACGTACCTTTTAGTCGAGTCATCCACTTTCATTCCTATAAGACGTACCTTTTAGTCGAGTCATCCCCTTGGATTCCTATAAGACGTACCTTTTAGTCGAGTCATCCCCTTGGATTCCTATAAGACGTTCCTTTTGGTCGAGTCATCCCCGTCGATTCCTATAAGACGAACCTTTTAGTCGAGTCATCGCCTTTGATTCCTATAAGACGTACCTTTTAGTCGAGTCATCCCCTATGATCACTAGAAGACGTACCTTTTAGTGGAGTCATTTCCTTTGATTCCTATAAGACATACCTTTTAGTCGAGTCATCCACTTTGATTCCTATAAGACGTACCTTTCAGTCGAGTCATTTCACTTGATTCCTATAAGACGTTCCTTTTGGTCGAGTCATCCCCTTCGATTCCTATAAGACGAACCTTTCAGTCGAGTCTTCCCCTTTGATTCCTATAAGACGTACCTTTTAGTCGAGTCATCCCCTTTGATCCATAGAAGACATACCTTTTAGTCGAGTCATTTCCTTTGATTCCTATAAGACGTAACTTATAGTCGAGTCATTCTCTTTGACCCCTAGAATACGTACCTTTTAGTCGTGTCATTTCCTTTGATTCCTATAAGACGTACCTTTTAGTCGAGTCACCCCCTTTGATTCCTAGAAGACGTACCTTTTAGTCGAGTCATTTCCCTTGATTCCTATAAGACGTACCTTTTAGTCGAGTCACCCCCGTTGATTCCATGAAGACGTACCTTTTAGACGAGTCATCCCCCTTGATTACTATAAGACGTACCTTTTAGTCGAGTCATCCCCTTTGATTCCTAGAAGACGTAGCTTTTAGTCGAGTCATTTCCCTTGATTCCTATAAGACGTACCTTTTAGTCGAGTCATCCACTTTCATTCCTATAAGACGTACCTTTTAGTCGAGTCATCCCCTTGGATTCCTATAAGACGTACCCTTTGGTGGAGTCATCCGCTTCGATTCCTATAACACGAACCTTTTAGTCGAGTCATCCCCTTTGATTCCTAAAAGACGTACCTTTTAGTCGAGTCATTTCCTTTGATTCCTATAATACGTACATTTTAGTTGAGTCATTTCTTGTGATTCCTAGAAGACGTACCTCTTAGTCGAGTCATCCCCTTTGATTCCTATAAGACGTACCTTTTAGTCGAGTCATCCACTTTGACCCCTAGAATACGTACCTTTTAGTTGAGTCATCCCCCTTGATTACTATAAGACGTACCTTTTAGTCGAGTCATCCCCTTTGATTCCTAGAAGACGTACCTTTTAGTCGAGTCATTTCCCTTGATTCTTATAAGACGTACCTTTTAGTCGAGTCATCCACTTTGATTCCTATTAGACGTACCTTTTAGTCGAGTCATCCCCTTGGAATCCTATAAGACGTTCCTTTTGGTCGAGTCATCCCCGTCGATTCCTATAAGACGAACCTTTTAGTCGAGTGATCCCCTTTGATTCCTATAAGACGTACCTTTTAGTCGAGTCATCCCCTTTGATCACTAGAAGACGTACCTTATAGTGGAGTCATTTCCTTTGATTCCTATAAGACGTACCTTTTAGTCGAGTCATTTCACTTGATTCCTATAAGACGTTCCTTTTGGTCGAGTCATCCCCTTTGATTCCTATAAGACGAACCTTTTTGTCTATTCATCCCCTTTGATTCCTATAAGACGTACCTTTTAGTCAAGTCATCCCCTTTGATCCATAGAAGACGTACCTTTTAGTCGAGTCATTTACTTTGATTCCTATAATACGTATCTTTTAGTCGAGTCATCCCTTTTGATTCCTATAAGACGTACCTTTTAGTCGAGTCATCCCCTTTGATTCATATAAGACGTACCTTTTAGTCGAGTCATCTCCTTTGATTCCTATAAGACGTACCTTTTAGTCGAGTCATCCCCTTTGACCTCTAGAATACGTACCTATTAATCGAGTCATTTCCTTTAATTCCTATAAGACGTACCTTTTAGACAAG
Source organism: Capsicum pubescens (assembly GCA_030864215.1). Classification (NCBI taxonomy): domain Eukaryota; kingdom Viridiplantae; phylum Streptophyta; class Magnoliopsida; order Solanales; family Solanaceae; genus Capsicum; species Capsicum pubescens. The sequence goes on along the minus strand of CM061545.1, from coordinate 294,083,250 downwards.
TCATCCCCTTTGATTCCTATAAGCCGTACCTTTTAGTCGAGTCATTTCCCTTGATTCCTATAAGACGTACCTTTTAGTCGAGTCATCCCCTTTGATTCCTATAAGACGTACATTTTAGTTAAGTCATTTCCTGTGATTCCTAGAAGACGTACCTATTAGTCGAGTCATCCTCTTTGATTGCTATAAGACGTACCTTTTAATCGAGTCATCCACTTTGACCCCAAGAATACGTACCTTTTAGTCGAGTCATCCCCCTTGATTACGATAAGACGTACCTTTTAGTCGAGTCATCCCCTTTGATTCCTAGAAGACGTACCTTTTAGTCGAGTCATTTCCCTTGATTCTTATAAGACGTACCTTTTAGTCGAGTCATCCACTTTGATTCCTATAAGACGTACCTTTTTGTCGAGTCATCCCCTTGGATTCCTATAAGACGTTCCTTTTGGTCGAGTCATCCCCGTTGATTCCTATAAGACGAACCTTTTAGTCGAGTCATCCCCATTGATTCTTATAAGACGTACCTTTTAGTCGAGTCATCCCCTTTGATCACTAGAAGACGTACCTTTTAGTGGAGTCATTTCCTTTGATTCCTATAAGACGTACCTTTTAGTCGAGTCATCCACTTTGATTCCTATAAGACGTACCTTTTAGTCAAGTCATTTCACTTGATTCCTATAAGACGTTCCTTTTGGTCGTGTCATCCCCTTCGATTCCTATAAGACGAACCTTTTAGTCGAGTCATCCCCTTTGATTCCTATAAGAAGTACCTTTTAGTCAAGTCATCCCCTTTGATCCATAGAAGACGTACCTTTTAGTCGAGTCATTTCCTTTGATTCCTATAAGACGTACCTTATAGTCGAGTCATTCTCTTTGACCCCTAGAATACGTACCTTTTAGTCGTGTCATTTCCTTTGATTCCTATAAGACGTACCTTTTAGTCGAGTCACCCCCTTTGATTCCTAAAAGACGTATCTTTTAGTCGAGTCATTTCCCATGATTCCTATAAGACGTACCTTTTAGTCGAGTCATCCCCTTTGATTCCTATAAGACGTACCTTTTAGTCGAGTCATCCCCTTTGATCCATAGAAGACGTACCTTTTAGTCGAGTCATTTCCTTTGATTCCTATAAGACGTACCTTATAGTCGAGTCATTCTCTTTGACCCCTAGAATACGTACCTTTTAGTCGAGTCATCCCCCTTGATTACTATAAGACGTACCTTATAGTCGAGTCATCCCCTTTGATTCCTAGAAGACGTACCTTTTAGTCGAGTCATCCCCTTGGATTCCTATAAGACGTTCCTTTTGGTCGAGTCATCCCCGTCGATTCCTATAAGAAGAACCTTTTAGTCGAGTCATCCCCTTTGATTCCTATAAGACGTACCTTTTAGTCGAGTCATCCCCTTTGATCACTAGAAGACGTACCTTTTAGTGGAGTCATTTCCTTTGATTCCTATAAGATGTACCTTTTAGTCGAGTCATCCACTTTGATTCCTATAAGACGTACCTTTTAGTCGAGTCATTTCACTTGATTCCTATAAGACGTTCCTTTTGGTCGAGTCATCCCCTTCGATTCCTATAAGACGAACCTTTTAGTCGAGTCATCCCCTTTGATTCCTATAAGACGTACCTTTTAGTCGAGTCATCCCCTTTGATCCATAGAAGACGTACCTTTTAGTTGAGTCATTTCCTTTGATTCCTATAAGACGTACCTTATAGTCGAGTCATTCTCTTTGACCCCTAGAATACGTACCTTTTAGTCGTGTCATTTCCTTTGATTCTTATAAGACGTACCTTTTAGTCGAGTCACCCCCTTTGATTCCTAGAAGACGTACCTTTTAGTCGAGTCATTTCCCTTGATTCCTATAAGACGTACCTTTTAGTCGAGTCACCCCCGTTGATTCCATGAAGACGTACCTTTTAGACGAGTCATCCCCCTTGATTACTATAAGACGTACCTTTTAGTCGAGTCATTCCCTTTGATTCCTAGAAGACGTAGCTTTTAGTCGAGTCATTTCCCTTGATTCCTATAAGACGTACCTTTTAGTCGAGTCATCCACTTTGATTCCTATAAGACGTACCTTTTAGTCGAGTCATCCCCTTGGATTCCTATAATACGTACCCTTTGGTGGAGTCATCCCCTTCGATTCCTATAACACGAACCTTTTAGTCGAGTCATCCCCTTTGATTCCTAAAATACGTACCTTTTAGTCGAGTCATTTCCCTTGATTCCTATAAGACGTACCTTTTAGTCGAGTCATCCTCTTTGATTCCTATAAGACGTACCTTTTAGTCGAGATATCCCCTTTGATCCCTAGAAGACGTACCTTTTAGTCGAGTCGTCTCCTTTGATTCCTATAAGACGTACCTTTTAGTTGAGTCATTACCTGTGATTCCTAGAAGACGTACGTTTTAGTCGAGTCATCCCATTTGATTCCTATAAGACGTACCTTTTAGTCGAGTTATCCCCTTTGACCCCTAGAAAACGTACCTTTTAATCGAGTCATTTACTTTGATTCCTATAAGACGTATCTTTTAGTCGAGTCGTCCCTTTTGATTCCTATAACACGTACCTATTAGTCGTGTCATCCCCTGTGATTCCTATAAGACGTACCATTTAGTCGAGTCATCTCCTTTGATTCCTATAAGACGTACCTTTTAGTCGAGTCATCCCCTTTGACCTCTAGAATACGTACCTATTAATCGAGTCATTTCCTTTAATTCCTATAAGACGTACCTTTTAGACAAGTCATCCCCTTTGATTCCTATAAGCCGTACCTTTTAGTCGAGTCATTTCCCTTGATTCCTATAAGACGTACCTTTTAGTCGAGTCATCCCCTTTGATTCCTATAAGATGTACATTTTAGTTAAGTCATTTCCTGTGATTCCTAGAAGACGTACCTTTTAGTCGAGTCATCCCCTTTGATTCCTATAAGACGTACCTTTTAATCGAGTCATCCACTTTGACCCCAAGAATACGTACCTTTTAGTCGAGTCATCCCCCTTGATTACGATAAGACGTACCTTTTAGTCGAGTCATCCCCTTTGATTCCTATAAGACGTAGCTTTTAGTCGAGTCATCCACTTTGATTCCTATAAGACGTACCTTTTAGTCAAGTCATTTCACTTGATTCCTATAAGACGTTCCTTTTGGTCGAGTCATCCCCTTCGATTCCTATAAGACGAACCTTTTAGTCGAGTCATTCCCTTTGATTCCTATAAGAAGTACCTTTTAGTCAAGTCATCCCCTTTGATCCATAGAAGACGTACCTTTTAGTCGTGTCATTTCCTTTGATTCCTATAAGACGTACCTTTTAGTCGAGTCACCCCCTTTGATTCCTAGAAGACGTACCTTTTAGTCGAGTCATTTCCCTTGATTCCTATAAGAAGTACCTTTTAGTCGAGTCATCCCCTTTGATTCTTATAAGACGTACCTTTTAGTCGAGTCATCCCCTTTGATCCATAGAAGACGTACCTTTTAGTCGAGTCATTTCCTTTGATTCCTATAAGACGTACCTTATAGTCGAGTCATTCTCTTTGACCTCTAGAATACGTACCTTTTAGTCGAGTCATCCCCCTTGATTCCTATAAGACGTACGTTTTAGTCGAGTCATCCCCTTGAATTCCTATAAGACGTACCTTTTGGTGGAGTCATCCCCTTCGATTCCTATAACACGAACCATTTAGTCGAGTCATCCCCTTTGATTCCTTAAAGACGTACCTTTTAGTTGAGTCATTTCCCTTGATTCCAATAAGACGTACCTTTTAGTCGAGTCATTTCCCTTGATTCCTATAAGACGTACCTTTTAGTCGAGGTATCCCCTTAGATCCCTAGAATACGTACCTTTTAGTCGAGTCATCTCCTTTGATCCTATAAGACGTACCTTTTAGTTGAGTCATTTCCTGTGATTCCTAGAAGACGTACGTTTTAGTCGAGTCATCCCCTTTGATTCCAATAAGACGTATCTTTTAGTCGAGTTATCCCCTTTGACCCCTAGAACACGTACCTTTTAATCGAGTCATTTACTTTCATTCCTATAAGACGTATCTTTTAGTCGAGTCATCCCTTTTGATTCCTATAAGACGTACCTTTTAGTCGAGTCATCCCCTTTGATTCCTATAAGACGTACCTTTTAGTCGAGTCATCTCCTTTGATTCCTATAAGACGTACCTTTTAGTCGAGTCATCCCCTTTGACCTCTAGAATACGTACCTATTAATCGAGTCATTTCCTTTAATTCCTATAAGACGTACCTTTTAGACAAGTCATCCCCTTTGATTCCTATAAGCCGTACCTTTTAGTCGAGTCATTTCCCTTGATTCCTATAAGACGTACCTTTTAGTCGAGTCATCCCCTTTGATTCCTATAAGATGTACATTTTAGTTAAGTCATTTCCTGTGATTCCTAGAAGACGTACCTTTTAGTCGAGTCATCCCCTTTGATTCCTATAAGACGTACCTTTTAATCGAGTCATCCACTTTGACCCCAAGAATACGTACCTTTTAGTCGAGTCATCCCCCTTGATTACGATAAGACGTACCTTTTAGTCGAGTCATCCCCTTTGATTCCTAGAAGATATACCTTTTAGTCGAGTCATCCACTTTGATTCCTATAAGACGTACCTTTTTGTCGAGTCATCCCCTTGGATTCCTATAAGACGTTCCTTTTGGTCGAGTCATCCCCGTCGATTCCTATAAGACGAACCTTTTAGTCGAGTCATCCCCTTTGATTCCTATAAGACGTACCTTTTAGTCGAGTCATCCCCTTTGATCACTAGAAGACGTACCTTTTGGTGGAGTCATTTCCTTTGATTCCTATAAGACGTAGCTTTTAGTCGAGTCATCCACTTTGATTCCTATAAGACGTACCTTTTAGTCAAGTCATTTCACTTGATTCCTATAAGACGTTCCTTTTGGTCGAGTCATCCCCTTCGATTCCTATAAGACGATCTTTTAGTCGAGTCATTCCCTTTGATTCCTATAAGAAGTACCTTTTAGTCAAGTCATCCCCTTTGATCCATAGAAGACGTACCTTTTAGTCGAGTCATTTCCTTTGATTCCTATAAGACGTACCTTATAGTCGAGTCATTCTCTTTGACCCCTAGAATACGTACCTTTTAGTCGTGTCATTTCCTTTGATTCCTATAAGACGTACCTTTTAGTCGAGTCACCCCCTTTGATTCCTAGAAGACGTACCTTTTAGTCGAGTCATTTCCCTTGATTCCTATAAGAAGTACCTTTTAGTCGAGTCATCCCCTTTGATTCCTATAAGACGTACCTTTTAGTCGAGTCATCCCCTTTGATCCATAGAAGACGTACCTTTTAGTCGAGTCATTTCCTTTGATTCCTATAAGACGTACCTTATAGTCGAGTCATTCTCTTTGACCTCTAGAATACGTACCTTTTAGTCGAGTCATCCCCCTTGATTACTATAAGACGTACCTTATAGTCGAGTCATCCCCTTCGATTCCTAGAAGACGTACCTTTTAGTCGAGTCATCCCCTTGGATTCCTATAAGACGTTCCTTTTGGTCGAGTCATCCCCGTCGATTCCAATAAGACGAACCTTTTAGTCGAGTCATCCCCTTTGATTCCTATAAGACGTACCTTTTAGTCGAGTCATCCCCTATGATCACTAGAAGACGTACCTTTTAGTGGAGTCATTTCCTTTGATTTCTATAAGGCATACCTTTTAGTCGAGTCATCCACTTTGATTCCTATAAGACGTACCTTTCAGTCGAGTCATTTCACTTGATTCCTATAAGACGTTCCTTTTGGTCGAGTCATCCCCTTCGATTCCTATAAGACGAACCTTTTAGTCGAGTCTTCCCCTTTGATTCCTATAAGACGTACCTTTTAGTCGAGTCATCCCCTTTGATCCATAGAAGACATACCTTTTAGTCGAGTCATTTCCTTTGATTCCTATAAGACGTAACTTATAGTCGAGTCATTCTCTTTGACCCCTAGAATACGTACCTTTTAGTCGTGTCATTTCCTTTGATTCCTATAAGACGTACCTTTTAGTCGAGTCACCCCCTTTGATTCCTAGAAGACGTACCTTTTAGTCGAGTCATTTCCCTTGATTCCTATAAGACGTACCTTTTAGTCGAGTCACCCCCGTTGATTCCATGAAGACGTACCTTTTAGACGAGTCATCCCCCTTGATTACTATAAGACGTACCTTTTAGTCGAGTCATCCCCTTTGATTCCTAGAAGACGTAGCTTTTAGTCGAGTCATTTCCCTTGATTCCTATAAGACGTACCTTTTAGTCGAGTCATCCACTTTCATTCCTATAAGACGTACCTTTTAGTCGAGTCATCCCCTTGGATTCCTATAAGACGTACCTTTTAGTCGAGTCATCCCCTTGGATTCCTATAAGACGTTCCTTTTGGTCGAGTCATCCCCGTCGATTCCTATAAGACGAACCTTTTAGTCGAGTCATCGCCTTTGATTCCTATAAGACGTACCTTTTAGTCGAGTCATCCCCTATGATCACTAGAAGACGTACCTTTTAGTGGAGTCATTTCCTTTGATTCCTATAAGACATACCTTTTAGTCGAGTCATCCACTTTGATTCCTATAAGACGTACCTTTCAGTCGAGTCATTTCACTTGATTCCTATAAGACGTTCCTTTTGGTCGAGTCATCCCCTTCGATTCCTATAAGACGAACCTTTCAGTCGAGTCTTCCCCTTTGATTCCTATAAGACGTACCTTTTAGTCGAGTCATCCCCTTTGATCCATAGAAGACATACCTTTTAGTCGAGTCATTTCCTTTGATTCCTATAAGACGTAACTTATAGTCGAGTCATTCTCTTTGACCCCTAGAATACGTACCTTTTAGTCGTGTCATTTCCTTTGATTCCTATAAGACGTACCTTTTAGTCGAGTCACCCCCTTTGATTCCTAGAAGACGTACCTTTTAGTCGAGTCATTTCCCTTGATTCCTATAAGACGTACCTTTTAGTCGAGTCACCCCCGTTGATTCCATGAAGACGTACCTTTTAGACGAGTCATCCCCCTTGATTACTATAAGACGTACCTTTTAGTCGAGTCATCCCCTTTGATTCCTAGAAGACGTAGCTTTTAGTCGAGTCATTTCCCTTGATTCCTATAAGACGTACCTTTTAGTCGAGTCATCCACTTTCATTCCTATAAGACGTACCTTTTAGTCGAGTCATCCCCTTGGATTCCTATAAGACGTACCCTTTGGTGGAGTCATCCGCTTCGATTCCTATAACACGAACCTTTTAGTCGAGTCATCCCCTTTGATTCCTAAAAGACGTACCTTTTAGTCGAGTCATTTCCTTTGATTCCTATAATACGTACATTTTAGTTGAGTCATTTCTTGTGATTCCTAGAAGACGTACCTCTTAGTCGAGTCATCCCCTTTGATTCCTATAAGACGTACCTTTTAGTCGAGTCATCCACTTTGACCCCTAGAATACGTACCTTTTAGTTGAGTCATCCCCCTTGATTACTATAAGACGTACCTTTTAGTCGAGTCATCCCCTTTGATTCCTAGAAGACGTACCTTTTAGTCGAGTCATTTCCCTTGATTCTTATAAGACGTACCTTTTAGTCGAGTCATCCACTTTGATTCCTATTAGACGTACCTTTTAGTCGAGTCATCCCCTTGGAATCCTATAAGACGTTCCTTTTGGTCGAGTCATCCCCGTCGATTCCTATAAGACGAACCTTTTAGTCGAGTGATCCCCTTTGATTCCTATAAGACGTACCTTTTAGTCGAGTCATCCCCTTTGATCACTAGAAGACGTACCTTATAGTGGAGTCATTTCCTTTGATTCCTATAAGACGTACCTTTTAGTCGAGTCATTTCACTTGATTCCTATAAGACGTTCCTTTTGGTCGAGTCATCCCCTTTGATTCCTATAAGACGAACCTTTTTGTCTATTCATCCCCTTTGATTCCTATAAGACGTACCTTTTAGTCAAGTCATCCCCTTTGATCCATAGAAGACGTACCTTTTAGTCGAGTCATTTACTTTGATTCCTATAATACGTATCTTTTAGTCGAGTCATCCCTTTTGATTCCTATAAGACGTACCTTTTAGTCGAGTCATCCCCTTTGATTCATATAAGACGTACCTTTTAGTCGAGTCATCTCCTTTGATTCCTATAAGACGTACCTTTTAGTCGAGTCATCCCCTTTGACCTCTAGAATACGTACCTATTAATCGAGTCATTTCCTTTAATTCCTATAAGACGTACCTTTTAGACAAGTCATCCCCTTTGATTCCTATAAGCCGTACCTTTTAGTCGAGTCATTTCCCTTGATTCCTATAAGACGTACCTTTTAGTCGAGTCATCCCCTTTGATTCCTATAAGACGTACATTTTAGTTAAGTCATTTCCTGTGATTCCTAGAAGACGTACCTATTAGTCGAGTCATCCTCTTTGATTGCTATAAGACGTACCTTTTAATCGAGTCATCCACTTTGACCCCAAGAATACGTACCTTTTAGTCGAGTCATCCCCCTTGATTACGATAAGACGTACCTTTTAGTCGAGTCATCCCCTTTGATTCCTAGAAGACGTACCTTTTAGTCGAGTCATTTCCCTTGATTCTTATAAGACGTACCTTTTAGTCGAGTCATCCACTTTGATTCCTATAAGACGTACCTTTTTGTCGAGTCATCCCCTTGGATTCCTATAAGACGTTCCTTTTGGTCGAGTCATCCCCGTTGATTCCTATAAGACGAACCTTTTAGTCGAGTCATCCCCATTGATTCTTATAAGACGTACCTTTTAGTCGAGTCATCCCCTTTGATCACTAGAAGACGTACCTTTTAGTGGAGTCATTTCCTTTGATTCCTATAAGACGTACCTTTTAGTCGAGTCATCCACTTTGATTCCTATAAGACGTACCTTTTAGTCAAGTCATTTCACTTGATTCCTATAAGACGTTCCTTTTGGTCGTGTCATCCCCTTCGATTCCTATAAGACGAACCTTTTAGTCGAGTCATCCCCTTTGATTCCTATAAGAAGTACCTTTTAGTCAAGTCATCCCCTTTGATCCATAGAAGACGTACCATTTAGTCGAGTCATTTCCTTTGATTCCTATAAGACGTACCTTATAGTCGAGTCATTCTCTTTGACCCCTAGAATACGTACCTTTTAGTCGTGTCATTTCCTTTGATTCCTATAAGACGTACCTTTTAGTCGAGTCACCCCCTTTGATTCCTAAAAGACGTATCTTTTAGTCGAGTCATTTCCCATGATTCCTATAAGACGTACCTTTTAGTCGAGTCATCCCCTTTGATTCCTATAAGACGTACCTTTTAGTCGAGTCATCCCCTTTGATCCATAGAAGACGTACCTTTTAGTCGAGTCATTTCCTTTGATTCCTATAAGACGTACCTTATAGTCGAGTCATTCTCTTTGACCCCTAGAATACGTACCTTTTAGTCGAGTCATCCCCCTTGATTACTATAAGACGTACCTTATAGTCGAGTCATCCCCTTTGATTCCTAGAAGACGTACCTTTTAGTCGAGTCATCCCCTTGGATTCCTATAAGACGTTCCTTTTGGTCGAGTCATCCCCGTCGATTCCTATAAGAAGAACCTTTTAGTCGAGTCATCCCCTTTGATTCCTATAAGACGTACCTTTTAGTCGAGTCATCCCCTTTGATCACTAGAAGACGTACCTTTTAGTGGAGTCATTTCCTTTGATTCCTATAAGATGTACCTTTTAGTCGAGTCATCCACTTTGATTCCTATAAGACGTACCTTTTAGTCGAGTCATTTCACTTGATTCCTATAAGACGTTCCTTTTGGTCGAGTCATCCCCTTCGATTCCTATAAGACGAACCTTTTAGTCGAGTCATCCCCTTTGATTCCTATAAGACGTACCTTTTAGTCGAGTCATCCCCTTTGATCCATAGAAGACGTACCTTTTAGTTGAGTCATTTCCTTTGATTCCTATAAGACGTACCTTATAGTCGAGTCATTCTCTTTGACCCCTAGAATACGTACCTTTTAGTCGTGTCATTTCCTTTGATTCTTATAAGACGTACCTTTTAGTCGAGTCACCCCCTTTGATTCCTAGAAGACGTACCTTTTAGTCGAGTCATTTCCCTTGATTCCTATAAGACGTACCTTTTAGTCGAGTCACCCCCGTTGATTCCATGAAGACGTACCTTTTAGACGAGTCATCCCCCTTGATTACTATAAGACGTACCTTTTAGTCGAGTCATTCCCTTTGATTCCTAGAAGACGTAGCTTTTAGTCGAGTCATTTCCCTTGATTCCTATAAGACGTACCTTTTAGTCGAGTCATCCACTTTGATTCCTATAAGACGTACCTTTTAGTCGAGTCATCCCCTTGGATTCCTATAATACGTACCCTTTGGTGGAGTCATCCCCTTCGATTCCTATAACACGAACCTTTTAGTCGAGTCATCCCCTTTGATTCCTAAAATACGTACCTTTTAGTCGAGTCATTTCCCTTGATTCCTATAAGACGTACCTTTTAGTCGAGTCATCCTCTTTGATTCCTATAAGACGTACCTTTTAGTCGAGATATCCCCTTTGATCCCTAGAAGACGTACCTTTTAGTCGAGTCGTCTCCTTTGATTCCTATAAGACGTACCTTTTAGTTGAGTCATTTCCTGTGATTCCTAGAAGACGTACGTTTTAGTCGAGTCATCCCATTTGATTCCTATAAGACGTACCTTTTAGTCGAGTTATCCCCTTTGACCCCTAGAAAACGTACCTTTTAATCGAGTCATTTACTTTGATTCCTATAAGACGTATCTTTTAGTCGAGTCGTCCCTTTTGATTCCTATAACACGTACCTATTAGTCGTGTCATCCCCTGTGATTCCTATAAGACGTACCATTTAGTCGAGTCATCTCCTTTGATTCCTATAAGACGTACCTTTTAGTCGAGTCATCCCCTTTGACCTCTAGAATACGTACCTATTAATCGAGTCATTTCCTTTAATTCCTATAAGACGTACCTTTTAGACAAGTCATCCCCTTTGATTCATATAAGCCGTACCTTTTAGTCGAGTCATTTCCCTTGATTCCTATAAGACGTACCTTTTAGTCGAGTCATCCCCTTTGATTCCTATAATACGTACATTTTAGTTGAGTCATTTCTTGTGATTCCTAGAAGACGTACCTTTTAGTCGAGTCATCCCCTTTGATTCCTATAAGACGTACCTTTTAGTCGAGTCATCCACTTTGACCCCTAGAATACGTACCTTTTAGTTGAGTCATCCCCCTTGATTACTATAAGACGTACCTTTTAGTCGAGTCATCCCCTTTGATTCCTAGAAGACGTACCTTTTAGTCGAGTCATTTCCCTTGATTCTTATAAGACGTACCTTTTAGTCGAGTCATCCACTTTGATTCCTATAAGACGTACCTTTTAGTCGAGTCATCCCCTTGGATTCCTATAAGACGTTCCTTTTGGTCGAGTCATCCCCGTCGATTCCTATAAGACGAACCTTTTAGTCGAGTGATCCCCTTTGATTCCTATAAGACGTACCTTTTAGTCGAGTCATCCCCTTTGATCACTAGAAGACGTACCTTTTAGTGGAGTCATTTCCTTTGATTCCTATAAGACGTACCTTTTAGTCGAGTCATCCACTTTGATTCCTATAAGACGTACCTTTTAGTCGAGTCATTTCACTTGATTCCTATAAGACGTTCCTTTTGGTCGAGTCATCCCCTTCGATTCCTATAAGACGAACCTTTTAGTCTAGTCATCCCCTTTGATTCCTATAAGACGTACCTTTTAGTCAAGTCATCCCCTTTGATCCATAGAAGACGTACCTTTTAGTCGAGTCATTTCCTTTGATTCCTATAAGACGTACCTTATAGTCGAGTCATTCTCTTTGACCCCTAGAATACGTACCTTTTAATCGTGTCATTTCCTTTGATTCCTATAAGACGTACCTTTTAGTCGAGTCACCCCATTTGATTCCTAGAAGACGTACCTTTTAGTCGAGTCATTTCCCTTGATTCTTATAAGACGTACCTTTTAGTCGAGTCATCCCCTTTGATTCCTATAAGACGTACCTTTTAGTCGAGTCATCCCCTTTGATCCATAGAAGACGTACCTTTTAGTCGAGTGATTTCCTTTGATTCCTATAATACGTACCTTATAGTCGAGTCATTCACTTTGACCCCTAGAATACGTACCTTTTAGTCAAGTCATCCCCCTTGATTACTATAAGACGTACCTATTAGTCGAGTCATCCTCTTTTATTCCTAGAAGACGTACCTTTTAGTCGAGTCATTTCCCTTGATTCCTATAAGACGTACCTTTTAGTCGAGTCATCCACTTTGATTCCTATAAGACGTACCTTTTAGTCGAGTCATCCCCTTGGATTCCTATAAGACGTACCTTTTGGTGGAGTCATCCCCTTTGATTCCTATAACACGAACCTTTTAGTCGAGTCATCCCCTTTGATTCCTAAAAGACGTACCTTTTAGTCGAGTCATTTCCCTTAATTCCTATAAGACGTACCTTTTAGTCGAGTGATCTCCTTTGATTCCTATTAGACGTACCTTTTTGTCGAGTCATCCCCTTTGATTCCTATAAGACGTACCTTTTAGTCGAGGTATCCCCTTTGATCCCTAAAAGACGTACCTTTTAGTCGAGTCATCTCCTTTGATTCCTATAAGACGTACCTTTTAGTTGAGTCATTTCCTGTGATTCCTAGAAGACATCCGTTATAGTCGAGTCATCCCCTTTGATTCCTATATGACGTACCTTTTAGTCGAGTTATCCCCTTTGACCCCTAGAAGACGTACTCTTTAATCGAGTCATTTACTTTGATTCCTATAAGACGTATCTTTTAGTCGAGTCATCCCTTTTGATTCCTATAAGACGTACCTTTTAGTCGAGTCATCCCCTTTGATTCCTATAAGACGTACCTTTTAGTCGAGTCATCTCCTTTGATTCCTATAAGACGTACCTTTTAGTCGAGTCATCCCCTTTGACCTCTAGAATACGTACCTATTAATCGAGTCATTTCCTTTAATTCCTATAAGACGTACCTTTTAGACAAGTCATCCCCTTTGATTCCTATAAGCCGTACCTTTTAGTCGAGTCATTTCCCTTGATTCCTATAAGACGTACCTTTTAGTCAAGTCATCCCCTTTGATTCCTATAAGACGTACATTTTAGGTTAGTCATTTCCTGTGATTCCTAGAAGACGTACCTTTTAGTCGAGTCATCCCCTTTGACCCCTAGAAGACGTACCTTTTAATCGAGTCATTTACTTTGATTCCTATAAGACGTATCTTTTTGTCGAGTCATCCCTTTTGATTCCTATAAGACGTACCTTTTAGTCGAGTCATCGCCTTTGATTCCTATAAGACGTACCTTTTAGTCGAGTCATCCTCTTTGATTCCTATAAGACGTACCTTTTAGTCGAGTCATCCCCTTTGACCTTTAGAATACGTACCTTTTAGTCGAGTCATCCCCTTTGATTCCTATAAGATGTATCTTTTAGTTGAGTCATTTCCTTTGATTCCTTGAAGACGTACCTTTTAGTCGAGTCATTTCCCTTGATTCCTATAAGACGTACCTTTTAGTCGAGTCATCCCCTTTGATTCCTATAAGACGTACCTTTTAGTCGAGTCATCCCCTTTGACCCCTAGAAGACGTACCTTTTAATCGAGTCATTTACTTTGATTCCTATAAGACGTATCTTTTAGTCGAGTCATCCCTTTTGATTCCTATAAGACGTACCTTTTAGTCGAGTCATCCCCTTTGATTCCTATAAGACGTACCTTTTAGTCGAGTCATCTCCTTTGATTCCTATAAGACGTACCTTTTAGTCGAGTCATTCCCTTTGATTCCTATAAGACGTACCTTTTAGTCGAGTCATCCCCTTTGATTCCTAGAAGACATAACTATTAGTCGAGTCATTTCCCTTGATTCCTATAAGACGTACCTTTTAGTCGAGCCATCCCCTTTGATTCCTATAAGACGTACCTTTTAGTCGAGTCATCCCCTTTGACCCCTAGAAGACGTACCTTTTAATCGAGTCATTTACTTTGATTCCTATAAGACGTATCTTTTAGTCGAGTCATCCCTTTTGATTCCTATAAGACGTACATTTTAGTCGAGTCATCCCCTTTGATTCCTATAAGACGTACCTTTTAGTCGAGTCATCTCCTTTGATTCCTATAAGACGTACCTTTTAGTCGAGTCATCCCCTTTGACCTCTAGAATACGTACCTATTAATCGAGTCATTTCCTTTAATTCCTATAAGACGTACCTTTTAGACAAGTCATCCCCATTGATTCCTATAAGCCGTACCTTTTAGTCGAGTCATTTCCCTTGATTCCTATAAGACGTACCTTTTAGTCGAGTCATCCCCTTTGATTCCTATAAGACGTACATTTTAGTTGAGTCATTTCCTGTGATTCCTAGAAGACGTACCTTTTAGTCGAGTCATCCCCTTTGATTCCTATAAGACGTACCTTTTAGTCGAGGTATCCCCTTTGATCCCTAAAAGACGTACCTTTTAGTCGAGTCATCTCCTTTGATTCCTATAAGACGTACCTTTTAGTTGAGTCATTACCTGTGATTCCTAGAAGACATCCGTTATAGTCGAGTCATCCCCTTTGATTCCTATATGACGTACCTTTTAGTCGAGTTATCCCCTTTGACCCCTAGAAGACGTACTCTTTAATCGAGTCATTTACTTTGATTCCTATAAGACGTATCTTTTAGTCGAGTCATCCCTTTTGATTCCTATAAGACGTACCTTTTAGTCGAGTCATCCCCTTTGATTCCTATAAGACGTACCTTTTAGTCGAGTCATCTCCTTTGATTCCTATAAGACGTACCTTTTAGTCGAGTCATCCCCTTTGACCTCTAGAATACGTACCTATTAATCGAGTCATTTCCTTTAATTCCTATAAGACGTACCTTTTAGACAAGTCATCCCCTTTGATTCCTATAAGCCGTACCTTTTAGTCGAGTCATTTCCCTTGATTCCTATAAGACGTACCTTTTAGTCAAGTCATCCCCTTTGATTCCTATAAGACGTACATTTTAGGTTAGTCATTTCCTGTGATTCCTAGAAGACGTACCTTTTAGTCGAGTCATCCCCTTTGATTCCTATAAGTCGTACCTTTTAGTCGAGTCATCCCCTTTGACCCCTAGAAGACGTACCTTTTAATCGAGTCATTTACTTTGATTCCTATAAGACGTATCTTTTTGTCGAGTCATCCCTTTTGATTCCTATAAGACGTACCTTTTAGTCGAGTCATCGCCTTTGATTCCTATAAGACGTACCTTTTAGTCGAGTCATCCTCTTTGATTCCTATAAGACGTACCTTTTAGTCGAGTCATCCCCTTTGACCTTTAGAATACGTACCTTTTAGTCGAGTCATCCCCTTTGATTCCTATAAGATGTATCTTTTAGTTGAGTCATTTCCTTTGATTCCTTGAAGACGTACCTTTTAGTCGAGTCATTTCCCTTGATTCCTATAAGACGTACCTTTTAGTCGAGTCATCCTATTTGATTCCTATAAGACGTACCTTTTAGTCGAGTCGTCTCCTTTTATTACTATAAGTCGTACCTTTTAGTCGAGTCATTCCCTTTGATTCCTATAAGACGTACCTTTTAGTAGAGTCATCCCCTTTGATTCCTAGAAGACGTAACTTTTAGTCGAGTCATTTCCCTTGATTCCTATAAGACGTACCTTTTAGTCGAGTCATCCCCTTTGATTCCTATAAGACGTACCTTTTAGTCGAGTCATCCCCTTTGACCCCTAGAAGACGTACCTTTTAATCGAGTCATTTACTTTGATTCCTATAAGACGTATCTTTTAGTCGAGTCATCCCTTTTGATTCCTATAAGACGTACCTTTTAGTCGAGTCATCCCCTTTGATTCCTATAAGACGTACCTTTTAGTCGAGTCATCTCCTTTGATTCCTATAAGACGTACCTTTTAGTCGAGTCATTCCCTTTGATTCCTATAAGACGTACCTTTTAGTCGAGTCATCCCCTTTGATTCCTAGAAGACATAACTATTAGTCGAGTCATTTCCCTTGATTCCTATAAGACGTACCTTTTAGTCGAGCCATCCCCTTTGATTCCTATAAGACGTACCTTTTAGTCGAGTCATCCCCTTTGACCCCTAGAAGACGTACCTTTTAATCGAGTCATTTACTTTGATTCCTATAAGACGTATCTTTTAGTCGAGTCATCCCTTTTGATTCCTATAAGACGTACATTTTAGTCGAGTCATCCCCTTTGATTCCTATAAGACGTACCTTTTAGTCGAGTCATCTCCTTTGATTCCTATAAGACGTACCTTTTAGTCGAGTCATCCCCTTTGACCTCTAGAATACGTACCTATTAATCGAGTCATTTCCTTTAATTCCTATAAGACGTACCTTTTAGACAAGTCATCCCCATTAATTCCTATAAGCCGTACCTTTTAGTCGAGTCATTTCCCTTGATTCCTATAAGACGTACCTTTTAGTCGAGTCATCCCCTTTGATTCCTATAAGACGTACATTTTAGTTGAGTCATTTCCTGTGATTCCTAGAAGACGTACCTTTTAGTCGAGTCATCCCCTTTGATTCCTATAAGACGTACCTTTTAGTCGAGTCATCCCCTTTGACCCCTTGAAGACGTACCTTGTAATAGAGTCATTTACTTTGATTCCTATAAGACGTATCTTTTAGTCGAGTCATCCCTTTTGATTCCTATAAGACGTACCTTTTTAGTCGAGTCATCGCCTTTGATTCCTATAAGACGTACCTTTTAGTCGAGTCATCCCCTTTGATTCCTATAAGACGTACCTTTTAGTCGAGTCATCCCCTTTGACCTCTAGAATACGTACCTTTTAGTCGAGTCATCCCCTTTGATTCCTATAAGACGTATCTTTTAGTTGAGTCATTTCCTTTGATTCCTTGAAGACGTACCTTTTAGTCGAGTCATTTCCCTTGATTCCTATAAGACGTACCTGTTAGTCGAGTCATCCTATTTGATTCCTATAAGACGTACCTTTTAGTCGAGTCGTCTCCTTTGATTCCTATAAGACGTACCTTTTAGACAAGTCATCCCCTTTGATTCCTATAAGCCGTACCTTTTAGTCGAGTCATTTCCCTTGATTCCTATAAGACGTACCTTTTAGTCGAGTCATCCCCTTTGATTCCTATAAGACGTACATTTTAGTTGAGTCATTTCCTGTGATTCCTAGAAGACGTACCTTTTAGTCGAGTCATCCTCTTTGATTCCTATAAGACGTACCTTTTAGTCGAGTCATCCCCTTTGACCCCTTGAAGACGTACCTTTTAATCGAGTCATTTACTTTGATTCCTATAAGACGTATCTTTTAGTCGAGTCATCCCTTTTGATTCCTATAAGGCGTACCTTTTAGTCGAGTCATCGCCTTTGATTCCTATAAGACGTACCTTTTAGTCGAGTCATCCTCTTTGATTCCTATAAGACGTACCTTTTTGTCGAGTCATCCCCTTTGACCTCTAGAATACGTACCTTTTAGTCGAGTCATCCCCTTTGATTCCTATAAGACGTATCTTTTAGTTGAGTCATTTCCTTTGATTCCTTGAAGACGTACCTTTTAGTCGAGTCATTTCCCTTGATTCCTATAAGACGTACCTTTTAGTCGAGTCATCCTATTTGATTCCTATAAGACGTACCTATTAGTCGAGTCGTCTCCTTTTATTACTATAAGTCGTACCTTTTAGTTGAGTCATTTCCTGTGATTCCTAGAAGAGGTTCCTTTTAGTCGAGTCATTTCACTTTATTCCTATAAGACGTACCTTTTAGTCGAGTCAATCCCTTTGATTCCTATAAGACGTACCTTTTAGTAGAGTCATCCCCTTTGATTCCTAGAAGACGTAACTTTTAGTCGAGTCATTTCCCTTGATTCCTATAAAACGTACCTTTTAGTCGAGTCATCCCCATTGATTCCAATGAGACGTACCTTTTAGTCGAGCCATCTTCTTTGAATCCTATAAGACGTACCTTTTAGTTGAGTCATTTCCTGTGATTCCTAGAAGACGTTCCTTTTAGTCGAGTCATTTCACTTGATTCCTATAAGACATACCTTTTAGTCGAGTCATTCCCTTTGATTCCTATAAGACGTACCTTTTAGTCGAGTCATCCCCTTTGATTCCTAGAAGACATAACTATTAGTCGAGTCATTTCCCTTGATTCCTATAAGACGTACCTTTTAGTCGAGTCATCCCCTTTGATTCCTATAAGACGTACCTTTTAGTCGAGTCATCCCCTTTGACCCCTAGAAGACGTACCTTTTAATCGAGTCATTTACTTTGATTCCTATAAGACGTATCTTTTAGTCGAGTCATCCCTTTTGATTCCTATAAGACGTACCTTTTAGTCGAGTCATCCCCTTTGATTCCTATAAGACGTACCTTTTAGTCGAGTCATCTCCTTTGATTCCTATAAGACGTACCTTTTAGTCGAGTCATCCCCTTTGACCTCTAGAATACGTACCTATTAATCGAGTCATTTCCTTTAATTCCTATAAGACGTACCTTTTAGACAAGTCATCCCCTTTGATTCATATAAGCCGTACCTTTTAGTCGAGTCATTTCCCTTGATTCCTATAAGACGTACCTTTTAGTCGAGTCATCCCCTTTGATTCCTATAATACGTACATTTTAGTTGAGTCATTTCTTGTGATTCCTAGAAGACGTACCTTTTAGTCGAGTCATCCCCTTTGATTCCTATAAGACGTACCTTTTAGTCGAGTCATCCACTTTGACCCCTAGAATACGTACCTTTTAGTTGAGTCATCCCCCTTGATTACTATAAGACGTACCTTTTAGTCGAGTCATCCCCTTTGATTCCTAGAAGACGTACCTTTTAGTCGAGTCATTTCCCTTGATTCTTATAAGACGTACCTTTTAGTCGAGTCATCCACTTTGATTCCTATAAGACGTACCTTTTAGTCGAGTCATCCCCTTGGATTCCTATAAGACGTTCCTTTTGGTCGAGTCATCCCCGTCGATTCCTATAAGACGAACCTTTTAGTCGAGTGATCCCCTTTGATTCCTATAAGACGTACCTTTTAGTCGAGTCATCCCCTTTGATCACTAGAAGACGTACCTTTTAGTGGAGTCATTTCCTTTGATTCCTATAAGACGTACCTTTTAGTCGAGTCATCCACTTTGATTCCTATAAGACGTACCTTTTAGTCGAGTCATTTCACTTGATTCCTATAAGACGTTCCTTTTGGTCGAGTCATCCCCTTCGATTCCTATAAGACGAACCTTTTAGTCTAGTCATCCCCTTTGATTCCTATAAGACGTACCTTTTAGTCAAGTCATCCCCTTTGATCCATAGAAGACGTACCTTTTAGTCGAGTCATTTCCTTTGATTCCTATAAGACGTACCTTATAGTCGAGTCATTCTCTTTGACCCCTAGAATACGTACCTTTTAATCGTGTCATTTCCTTTGATTCCTATAAGACGTACCTTTTAGTCGAGTCACCCCATTTGATTCCTAGAAGACGTACCTTTTAGTCGAGTCATTTCCCTTGATTCTTATAAGACGTACCTTTTAGTCGAGTCATCCCCTTTGATTCCTATAAGACGTACCTTTTAGTCGAGTCATCCCCTTTGATCCATAGAAGACGTACCTTTTAGTCGAGTGATTTCCTTTGATTCCTATAATACGTACCTTATAGTCGAGTCATTCACTTTGACCCCTAGAATACGTACCTTTTAGTCAAGTCATCCCCCTTGATTACTATAAGACGTACCTATTAGTCGAGTCATCCTCTTTTATTCCTAGAAGACGTACCTTTTAGTCGAGTCATTTCCCTTGATTCCTATAAGACGTACCTTTTAGTCGAGTCATCCACTTTGATTCCTATAAGACGTACCTTTTAGTCGAGTCATCCCCTTGGATTCCTATAAGACGTACCTTTTGGTGGAGTCATCCCCTTTGATTCCTATAACACGAACCTTTTAGTCGAGTCATCCCCTTTGATTCCTAAAAGACGTACCTTTTAGTCGAGTCATTTCCCTTAATTCCTATAAGACGTACCTTTTAGTCGAGTGATCTCCTTTGATTCCTATTAGACGTACCTTTTTGTCGAGTCATCCCCTTTGATTCCTATAAGACGTACCTTTTAGTCGAGGTATCCCCTTTGATCCCTAAAAGACGTACCTTTTAGTCGAGTCATCTCCTTTGATTCCTATAAGACGTACCTTTTAGTTGAGTCATTTCCTGTGATTCCTAGAAGACATCCGTTATAGTCGAGTCATCCCCTTTGATTCCTATATGACGTACCTTTTAGTCGAGTTATCCCCTTTGACCCCTAGAAGACGTACTCTTTAATCGAGTCATTTACTTTGATTCCTATAAGACGTATCTTTTAGTCGAGTCATCCCTTTTGATTCCTATAAGACGTACCTTTTAGTCGAGTCATCCCCTTTGATTCCTATAAGACGTACCTTTTAGTCGAGTCATCTCCTTTGATTCCTATAAGACGTACCTTTTAGTCGAGTCATCCCCTTTGACCTCTAGAATACGTACCTATTAATCGAGTCATTTCCTTTAATTCCTATAAGACGTACCTTTTAGACAAGTCATCCCCTTTGATTCCTATAAGCCGTACCTTTTAGTCGAGTCATTTCCCTTGATTCCTATAAGACGTACCTTTTAGTCAAGTCATCCCCTTTGATTCCTATAAGACGTACATTTTAGGTTAGTCATTTCCTGTGATTCCTAGAAGACGTACCTTTTAGTCGAGTCATCCCCTTTGACCCCTAGAAGACGTACCTTTTAATCGAGTCATTTACTTTGATTCCTATAAGACGTATCTTTTTGTCGAGTCATCCCTTTTGATTCCTATAAGACGTACCTTTTAGTCGAGTCATCGCCTTTGATTCCTATAAGACGTACCTTTTAGTCGAGTCATCCTCTTTGATTCCTATAAGACGTACCTTTTAGTCGAGTCATCCCCTTTGACCTTTAGAATACGTACCTTTTAGTCGAGTCATCCCCTTTGATTCCTATAAGATGTATCTTTTAGTTGAGTCATTTCCTTTGATTCCTTGAAGACGTACCTTTTAGTCGAGTCATTTCCCTTGATTCCTATAAGACGTACCTTTTAGTCGAGTCATCCCCTTTGATTCCTATAAGACGTACCTTTTAGTCGAGTCATCCCCTTTGACCCCTAGAAGACGTACCTTTTAATCGAGTCATTTACTTTGATTCCTATAAGACGTATCTTTTAGTCGAGTCATCCCTTTTGATTCCTATAAGACGTACCTTTTAGTCGAGTCATCCCCTTTGATTCCTATAAGACGTACCTTTTAGTCGAGTCATCTCCTTTGATTCCTATAAGACGTACCTTTTAGTCGAGTCATTCCCTTTGATTCCTATAAGACGTACCTTTTAGTCGAGTCATCCCCTTTGATTCCTAGAAGACATAACTATTAGTCGAGTCATTTCCCTTGATTCCTATAAGACGTACCTTTTAGTCGAGCCATCCCCTTTGATTCCTATAAGACGTACCTTTTAGTCGAGTCATCCCCTTTGACCCCTAGAAGACGTACCTTTTAATCGAGTCATTTACTTTGATTCCTATAAGACGTATCTTTTAGTCGAGTCATCCCTTTTGATTCCTATAAGACGTACATTTTAGTCGAGTCATCCCCTTTGATTCCTATAAGACGTACCTTTTAGTCGAGTCATCTCCTTTGATTCCTATAAGACGTACCTTTTAGTCGAGTCATCCCCTTTGACCTCTAGAATACGTACCTATTAATCGAGTCATTTCCTTTAATTCCTATAAGACGTACCTTTTAGACAAGTCATCCCCATTGATTCCTATAAGCCGTACCTTTTAGTCGAGTCATTTCCCTTGATTCCTATAAGACGTACCTTTTAGTCGAGTCATCCCCTTTGATTCCTATAAGACGTACATTTTAGTTGAGTCATTTCCTGTGATTCCTAGAAGACGTACCTTTTAGTCGAGTCATCCCCTTTGATTCCTATAAGACGTACCTTTTAGTCGAGGTATCCCCTTTGATCCCTAAAAGACGTACCTTTTAGTCGAGTCATCTCCTTTGATTCCTATAAGACGTACCTTTTAGTTGAGTCATTACCTGTGATTCCTAGAAGACATCCGTTATAGTCGAGTCATCCCCTTTGATTCCTATATGACGTACCTTTTAGTCGAGTTATCCCCTTTGACCCCTAGAAGACGTACTCTTTAATCGAGTCATTT
This sequence comes from Capsicum pubescens, assembly GCA_030864215.1. Classification (NCBI taxonomy): domain Eukaryota; kingdom Viridiplantae; phylum Streptophyta; class Magnoliopsida; order Solanales; family Solanaceae; genus Capsicum; species Capsicum pubescens. The sequence continues at coordinate 294,061,023 of CM061545.1, read as the reverse complement.
ACTTTGATTCCTATAAGACGTATCTTTTAGTCGAGTCATCCCTTTTGATTCCTATAAGACGTACCTTTTAGTCGAGTCATCCCCTTTGATTCCTATAAGACGTACCTTTTAGTCGAGTCATCTCCTTTGATTCCTATAAGACGTACCTTTTAGTCGAGTCATCCCCTTTGACCTCTAGAATACGTACCTATTAATCGAGTCATTTCCTTTAATTCCTATAAGACGTACCTTTTAGACAAGTCATCCCCTTTGATTCCTATAAGCCGTACCTTTTAGTCGAGTCATTTCCCTTGATTCCTATAAGACGTACCTTTTAGTCAAGTCATCCCCTTTGATTCCTATAAGACGTACATTTTAGGTTAGTCATTTCCTGTGATTCCTAGAAGACGTACCTTTTAGTCGAGTCATCCCCTTTGATTCCTATAAGTCGTACCTTTTAGTCGAGTCATCCCCTTTGACCCCTAGAAGACGTACCTTTTAATCGAGTCATTTACTTTGATTCCTATAAGACGTATCTTTTTGTCGAGTCATCCCTTTTGATTCCTATAAGACGTACCTTTTAGTCGAGTCATCGCCTTTGATTCCTATAAGACGTACCTTTTAGTCGAGTCATCCTCTTTGATTCCTATAAGACGTACCTTTTAGTCGAGTCATCCCCTTTGACCTTTAGAATACGTACCTTTTAGTCGAGTCATCCCCTTTGATTCCTATAAGATGTATCTTTTAGTTGAGTCATTTCCTTTGATTCCTTGAAGACGTACCTTTTAGTCGAGTCATTTCCCTTGATTCCTATAAGACGTACCTTTTAGTCGAGTCATCCTATTTGATTCCTATAAGACGTACCTTTTAGTCGAGTCGTCTCCTTTTATTACTATAAGTCGTACCTTTTAGTCGAGTCATTCCCTTTGATTCCTATAAGACGTACCTTTTAGTAGAGTCATCCCCTTTGATTCCTAGAAGACGTAACTTTTAGTCGAGTCATTTCCCTTGATTCCTATAAGACGTACCTTTTAGTCGAGTCATCCCCTTTGATTCCTATAAGACGTACCTTTTAGTCGAGTCATCCCCTTTGACCCCTAGAAGACGTACCTTTTAATCGAGTCATTTACTTTGATTCCTATAAGACGTATCTTTTAGTCGAGTCATCCCTTTTGATTCCTATAAGACGTACCTTTTAGTCGAGTCATCCCCTTTGATTCCTATAAGACGTACCTTTTAGTCGAGTCATCTCCTTTGATTCCTATAAGACGTACCTTTTAGTCGAGTCATTCCCTTTGATTCCTATAAGACGTACCTTTTAGTCGAGTCATCCCCTTTGATTCCTAGAAGACATAACTATTAGTCGAGTCATTTCCCTTGATTCCTATAAGACGTACCTTTTAGTCGAGCCATCCCCTTTGATTCCTATAAGACGTACCTTTTAGTCGAGTCATCCCCTTTGACCCCTAGAAGACGTACCTTTTAATCGAGTCATTTACTTTGATTCCTATAAGACGTATCTTTTAGTCGAGTCATCCCTTTTGATTCCTATAAGACGTACATTTTAGTCGAGTCATCCCCTTTGATTCCTATAAGACGTACCTTTTAGTCGAGTCATCTCCTTTGATTCCTATAAGACGTACCTTTTAGTCGAGTCATCCCCTTTGACCTCTAGAATACGTACCTATTAATCGAGTCATTTCCTTTAATTCCTATAAGACGTACCTTTTAGACAAGTCATCCCCATTAATTCCTATAAGCCGTACCTTTTAGTCGAGTCATTTCCCTTGATTCCTATAAGACGTACCTTTTAGTCGAGTCATCCCCTTTGATTCCTATAAGACGTACATTTTAGTTGAGTCATTTCCTGTGATTCCTAGAAGACGTACCTTTTAGTCGAGTCATCCCCTTTGATTCCTATAAGACGTACCTTTTAGTCGAGTCATCCCCTTTGACCCCTTGAAGACGTACCTTGTAATAGAGTCATTTACTTTGATTCCTATAAGACGTATCTTTTAGTCGAGTCATCCCTTTTGATTCCTATAAGACGTACCTTTTTAGTCGAGTCATCGCCTTTGATTCCTATAAGACGTACCTTTTAGTCGAGTCATCCCCTTTGATTCCTATAAGACGTACCTTTTAGTCGAGTCATCCCCTTTGACCTCTAGAATACGTACCTTTTAGTCGAGTCATCCCCTTTGATTCCTATAAGACGTATCTTTTAGTTGAGTCATTTCCTTTGATTCCTTGAAGACGTACCTTTTAGTCGAGTCATTTCCCTTGATTCCTATAAGACGTACCTGTTAGTCGAGTCATCCTATTTGATTCCTATAAGACGTACCTTTTAGTCGAGTCGTCTCCTTTGATTCCTATAAGACGTACCTTTTAGACAAGTCATCCCCTTTGATTCCTATAAGCCGTACCTTTTAGTCGAGTCATTTCCCTTGATTCCTATAAGACGTACCTTTTAGTCGAGTCATCCCCTTTGATTCCTATAAGACGTACATTTTAGTTGAGTCATTTCCTGTGATTCCTAGAAGACGTACCTTTTAGTCGAGTCATCCTCTTTGATTCCTATAAGACGTACCTTTTAGTCGAGTCATCCCCTTTGACCCCTTGAAGACGTACCTTTTAATCGAGTCATTTACTTTGATTCCTATAAGACGTATCTTTTAGTCGAGTCATCCCTTTTGATTCCTATAAGGCGTACCTTTTAGTCGAGTCATCGCCTTTGATTCCTATAAGACGTACCTTTTAGTCGAGTCATCCTCTTTGATTCCTATAAGACGTACCTTTTTGTCGAGTCATCCCCTTTGACCTCTAGAATACGTACCTTTTAGTCGAGTCATCCCCTTTGATTCCTATAAGACGTATCTTTTAGTTGAGTCATTTCCTTTGATTCCTTGAAGACGTACCTTTTAGTCGAGTCATTTCCCTTGATTCCTATAAGACGTACCTTTTAGTCGAGTCATCCTATTTGATTCCTATAAGACGTACCTATTAGTCGAGTCGTCTCCTTTTATTACTATAAGTCGTACCTTTTAGTTGAGTCATTTCCTGTGATTCCTAGAAGAGGTTCCTTTTAGTCGAGTCATTTCACTTTATTCCTATAAGACGTACCTTTTAGTCGAGTCAATCCCTTTGATTCCTATAAGACGTACCTTTTAGTAGAGTCATCCCCTTTGATTCCTAGAAGACGTAACTTTTAGTCGAGTCATTTCCCTTGATTCCTATAAAACGTACCTTTTAGTCGAGTCATCCCCATTGATTCCAATGAGACGTACCTTTTAGTCGAGCCATCTTCTTTGAATCCTATAAGACGTACCTTTTAGTTGAGTCATTTCCTGTGATTCCTAGAAGACGTTCCTTTTAGTCGAGTCATTTCACTTGATTCCTATAAGACATACCTTTTAGTCGAGTCATTCCCTTTGATTCCTATAAGACGTACCTTTTAGTCGAGTCATCCCCTTTGATTCCTAGAAGACATAACTATTAGTCGAGTCATTTCCCTTGATTCCTATAAGACGTACCTTTTAGTCGAGTCATCCCCTTTGATTCCTATAAGACGTACCTTTTAGTCGAGTCATCCCCTTTGACCCCTAGAAGACGTACCTTTTAATCGAGTCATTTACTTTGATTCCTATAAGACGTATCTTTTAGTCGAGTCATCCCTTTTGATTCCTATAAGACGTACCTTTTAGTCGAGTCATCCCCTTTGATTCCTATAAGACGTACCTTTTAGTCGAGTCATCTCCTTTGATTCCTATAAGACGTACCTTTTAGTCGAGTCATCCCCTTTGACCTCTAGAATACGTACCTATTAATCGAGTCATTTCCTTTAATTCCTATAAGACGTACCTTTTAGACAAATCATCCCCATTGATTCCTATAAGCCGTACCTTTTAGTCGAGTCATTTCCCTTGATTCCTATAAGACGTACCTTTTAGTCGAGTCATCCCCTTTGATTCCTATAAGACGTACATTTTAGTTGAGTCATTTCCTGTGATTCCTAGAAGACGTACCTTTTAGTCGAGTCATCCCCTTTGATTCCTATAAGACGTACCTTTTAGTCGAGTCATCCCCTTTGACCCCTTGAAGACGTACCTTGTAATAGAGTCATTTACTTTGATTCCTATAAGACGTATCTTTTAGTAGAGTCATCCCTTTTGATTCCTATAAGACGTACCTTTTTAGTCGAGTCATCGCCTTTGATTCCTATAAGACGTACCTTTTAGTCGAGTCATCCCCTTTGATTCCTATAAGACGTACCTTTTAGTCGAGTCATCCCCTTTGACCTCTAGAATACGTACCTTTTAGTCGAGTCATCCCCTTTGATTCCTATAAGACGTATCTTTTAGTTGAGTCATTTCCTTTGATTCCTTGAAGACGTACCTTTTAGTCGAGTCATTTCCCTTGATTCATATAAGACGTACCTGTTAGTCGAGTCATCCTATTTGATTCCTATAAGACGTACCTTTTAGTCGAGTCGTCTCCTTTGATTCCTATAAGACGTACCTTTTAGACAAGTCATCCCCTTTGATTCCTATAAGCCGTACCTTTTAGTCGAGTCATTTCCCTTGATTCCTATAAGACGTACCTTTTAGTCGAGTCATCCCCTTTGATTCCTATAAGATGTACATTTTAGTTGAGTCATTTCCTGTGATTCCTAGAAGACGTACCTTTTAGTCGAGTCATCCCCTTTGATTCCTATAAGACGTACCTTTTAGTCGAGTCATCCCCTTTGACCCCTTGAAGACGTACCTTTTAATCGAGTCATTTACTTTGATTCCTATAAGACGTATCTTTTAGTCGAGTCATCCCTTTTGATTCCTATAAGGCGTACCTTTTAGTCGAGTCATCGCCTTTGATTCCTATAAGACGTACCTTTTAGTCGAGTCATCCTCTTTGATTCCTATAAGACGTACCTTTTAGTCGAGTCATCCCCTTTGACCTCTAGAATACGTACCTTTTAGTCGAGTCATCCCCTTTGATTCCTATAAGACGTATCTTTTAGTTGAGTCATTTCCTTTGATTCCTTGAAGACGTACCTTTTAGTCGAGTCATTTCCCTTGATTCCTATAAGACGTACCTTTTAGTCGAGTCATCCTATTTGATTCCTATAAGACGTACCTATTAGTCGAGTCGTCTCCTTTTATTACTATAAGTCGTACCTTTTAGTTGAGTCATTTCCTGTGATTCCTAGAAGAGGTTCCTTTTAGTCGAGTCATTTCACTTTATTCCTATAAGACGTACCTTTTAGTCGAGTCAATCCCTTTGATTCCTATAAGACGTACCTTTTAGTAGAGTCATCCCCTTTGATTCCTAGAAGACGTAACTTTTAGTCGAGTCATTTCCCTTGATTCCTATAAAACGTACCTTTTAGTCGAGTCATCCCCATTGATTCCAATGAGACGTACCTTTTAGTCGAGCCACCTTCTTTGAATCCTATAAGACGTACCTTTTAGTTGAGTCATTTCCTGTGATTCCTAGAAGACGTTCCTTTTAGTCGAGTCATTTCACTTGATTCCTATAAGACGTACCTTTTAGTCGAGTCATTCCCTTTGATTCCTATAAGACGTACCTTTTAGTCGAGTCATCCCCTTTGATTCCTAGAAGACATAACTATTAGTCGAGTCATTTCCCTTGATTCCTATAAGACGTACCTTTTAGTCGAGTCATCCCCTTTGATTCCTATAAGACGTACCTTTTAGTCGAGTCATCCCCTTTGACCCCTAGAAGACGTACCTTTTAATCGAGTCATTTACTTTGATTCCTATAAGACGTATCTTTTAGTCGAGTCATCCCTTTTGATTCCTATAAGACGTACCTTTTAGTCGAGTCATCCCCTTTGATTCCTATAAGACGTACCTTTTAGTCGAGTCATCTCCTTTGATTCCTATAAGACGTACCTTTTAGTCGAGTCATCCCCTTTGACCTCTAGAATACGTACCTATTAATCGAGTCATTTCCTTTAATTCCTATAAGACGTACCTTTTTGACAAGTCATCCCCTTTGATTCCTATAAGCCGTACCTTTTAGTCGAGTCATTTCCCTTGATTCCTATAAGACGTACCTTTTAGTCGAGTCATCCCCTTTGATTCCTATAAGACGTACATTTTAGTTGAGTCATTTCCTGTGATTCCTAGAAGACGTACCTTTTAGTCGAGTCATCCCCTTTGATTCCTATAAGACGTACCTTTTAGTCGAGTCATCCCCTTTGACCCCTTGAAGACGTACCTTTTAATCGAGTCATTTACTTTGATTCCTATAAGACGTATCTTTTAGTCGAGTCATCCCTTTTGATTCCTATAAGACGTCCCTTTTAGTCAAGTCATCGCCTTTGATTCCTATAAGACGTACCTTTTAGTCGAGTCATCCTCTTTGATTCCTATAAGACGTACCTTTTAGTCGAGTCATCCCCTTTGACCTCTAGAATACGTACCTTTTAGTCGAGTCATCCCCTTTGATTCCTATAAGACGTATCTTTTAGTTGAGTCATTTCCTTTGATTCCTTTAAGACGTACCTTTTAGTCGAGTCATTTCCCTTGATTCCTATAAGACGTACCTTTTAGTCGAGTCATCCTATTTGATTCCTATAAGACGTACCTTTTAGTCGAGTCGTCTCCTTTTATTACTATAAGTCGTACCTTTTAGTTGAGTCATTTCCTGTGATTCCTAGAAGAGGTTCCTTTTAGTCGAGTCATTTCACTTTATTCCTATAAGACGTACCTTTTAGTCGAGTCATTCCCTTTGATTCCTATAAGACGTACCTTATAGTCGAGTCATCCTATTTGATTCCTATAAGACGTACCTTTTAGTCGAGTCATCCCCTTTGATTCCTATAAGACGTACCTTTTAGTCGAGTCATCCCCTTTGACCCCTAGAAGACGTACCTTTTAATCGAGTCATTTACTTTGATTCCTATAAGACGTATCTTTTAGTCGAGTCATCTCTTTTGATTCCTATAAGACGTACCTTTTAGTCGAGTCATCCCCTTTGATTCCTATAAGACGTACCTTTTAGTCGAGTCATCTCCTTTGATTCCTATAAGACGTACCTTTTAGTCGAGTCATCCCCTTTGACCTCTAGAATACGTACCTATTAATCGAGTCATTTCCTTTAATTCCTATAAGACGTACCTTTTTGACAAGTCATCCCCTTTGATTCCTATAAGCCGTACCTTTTAGTCGAGTCATTTCCCTTGATTCCTATAAGACGTACCTTTTAGTCGAGTCATCCCCTCTGATTCCTATAAGAAGTACATTTTAGTTGAGTCATTTCCTGTGATTCCTAGAAGACGTACCTTTTAGTCGAGTCATCCCCTTTGATTCCTATAAGACGTACCTTTTAGTCGAGTCATCCCCTTTGACCCCTTGAAGACGTACCTTTTAATCGAGTCATTTACTTTGATTCCTATAAGACGTATCTTTTAGTCGAGTCATCCCTTTTGATTCCTATAAGACGTCCCTTTTAGTCGAGTCATCGCCTTTGATTCCTATAAGACGTACCTTTTAGTCGAGTCATCCTCTTTGATTCCTATAAGACGTACCTTTTAGTCGAGTCATCCCCTTTGACCTCTAGAATACGTACCTTTTAGTCGAGTCATCCCCTTTGATTCCTATAAGACGTATCTTTTAGTTGAGTCATTTCCTTTGATTCCTTGAAGACGTACCTTTTAGTCGAGTCATTTCCCTTGATTCCTATAAGACGTACCTTTTAGTCGAGTCATCCTATTTGATTCCTATAAGACGTACCTTTTAGTCGAGTCGTCTCCTTTTATTACTATAAGTCGTACCTTTTAGTTGAGTCATTTCCTGTGATTCCTAGAAGAGGTTCCTTTTAGTCGAGTCATTTCACTTTATTCCTATAAGACGTACCTTTTAGTCGAGTCATTCCCTTTGATTCCTATAAGACGTACCTTATAGTCGAGTCATCCTATTTGATTCCTATAAGACGTACCTTTTAGTCGAGTCATCCCCTTTGATTCCTATAAGACGTACCTTTTAGTCGAGTCATCCCCTTTGACCCCTAGAAGACGTACCTTTTAATCGAGTCATTTACTTTGATTCCTATAAGACGTATCTTTTAGTCGAGTCATCTCTTTTGATTCCTATAAGACGTACCTTTTAGTCGAGTCATCCCCTTTGATTCCTATAAGACGTACCTTTTAGTCGAGTCATCTCCTTTGATTCCTATAAGACGTACCTTTTAGTCGAGTCATCCCCTTTGACCTCTAGAATACGTACCTATTAATCGAGTCATTTCCTTTAATTCCTATAAGACGTACCTTTTTGACAAGTCATCCCCTTTGATTCCTATAAGCCGTACCTTTTAGTCGAGTCATTTCCCTTGATTCCTATAAGACGTACCTTTTAGTCGAGTCATCCCCTTTGATTCCTATAAGAAGTACATTTTAGTTGAGTCATTTTCTGTGATTCCTAGAAGACGTACCTTTTAGTCGAGTCATCCCCTTTGATTCCTATAAGACGTACCTTTTAGTCGAGTCATCCCCTTTGACCCCTTGAAGACGTACCTTTTAATCGAGTCATTTACTTTGATTCCTATAAGACGTATCTTTTAGTCGAGTCATCCCTTTTGATTCCTATAAGACGTCCCTTTTAGTCGAGTCATCGCCTTTGATTCCTATAAGACGTACCTTTTAGTCGAGTCATCCTCTTTGATTCCTATAAGACGTACCTTTTAGTTGAGTCATCCCCTTTGACCTCTAGAATACGTACCTTTTAGTCGAGTCATCCCCTTTGATTCCTATAAGACGTATCTTTTAGTTGAGTCATTTCCTTTGATTCCTTGAAGACGTACCTTTTAGTCGAGTCATTTCCCTTGATTCCTATAAGACGTACCTTTTAGTCGAGTCATCCTATTTGATTCCTATAAGACGTACCTTTTAGTCGAGTCGTCTCCTTTTATTACTATAAGTCGTACCTTTTAGTTGAGTCATTTCCTGTGATTCCTAGAAGAGGTTCCTTTTAGTCGAGTCATTTCACTTTATTCCTATAAGACGTACCTTTTAGTCGAGTCATTCCCTTTGATTCCTATAAGACGTACCTTATAGTCGAGTCATCCTATTTGATTCCTATAAGACGTACCTTTTAGTCGAGTCATCCCTTTTGATTCCTATAAGACGTACCTTTTAGTCGAGTCATCCCCTTTGACCCCTAGAAGACGTACCTTTTAATCGAGTCATTTACTTTGATTCCTATAAGACGTATCTTTTAGTCGAGTCATCTCTTTTGATTCCTATAAGACGTACCTTTTAGTCGACTCATCCCCTTTGATTCCTATAAGACGTACCTTTTAGTCGAGTCATCCCCTTTGACCCCTAGAAGACGTACCTTTTAATCGAGTCATTTACTTTGATTCCTATAAGACGTATCTTTTAGTCGAGTCATCCCTTTTGATTCCTATAAGACGTACCTTTTAGTCGAGTCATCCCCTTTGATTCCTATAAGACGTACCTTTTAGTCGAGTCATCTCCTTTGATTCCTATAAGACGTACCTTTTAGTCGAGTCATCCCCTTTGACCTCTAGAATACGTACCTATTAATCGAGTCATTTCCTTTAATTCCTATAAGACGTACCTTTTTGACAAGTCATCCCCTTTGATTCCTATAAGCCGTACCTTTTAGTCGAGTCATTTCCCTTGATTCCTATAAGACGTACCTTTTAGTCGAGTCATCCCCTTTGATTCCTATAAGACGTACATTTTAGTTGAGTCATTTCCTGTGATTCCTAGAAGACGTACCTTTTAGTCGAGTCATCCCCTTTGATTCCTATAAGACGTACCTTTTAGTCGAGTCATCCCCTTTGACCCCTTGAAGACGTACCTTTTAATCGAGTAATTTACTTTGATTCCTATGAGACGTATCTTTTAGTCGAGTCATCTCTTTTGATTCCTATAAGACGTCCCTTTTAGTCGAGTCATCGCCTTTGATTCCTATAAGACGTACCTTTTAGTCGAGTCATCCTCTTTGATTCCTATAAGACGTACCTTTTAGTCGAGTCATCCCCTTTGACCTCTAGAATACGTACCTTTTAGTCGAGTCATCCCCTTTGATTCCTATAAGACGTATCTTTTAGTTGAGTCATTTCCTTTGATTCCTTGAAGACGTACCTTTTAGTCGAGTCATTCCCTTTGATTCCTATAAGACGTACCTTTTAGTCGAGTCATCCTATTTGATTCCTATAAGACGTACCTTTTAGTCGAGTCGTCTCCTTTTATTACTATAAGTCGTACCTTTTAGTTGAGTCATTTCCTGTGATTCCTAGAAGAGGTTCCTTTTAGTCGAGTCATTTCACTTTATTCCTATAAGACGTACCTTTTAGTCGAGTCATTCCCTTTGATTCCTATAAGACGTACCTTATAGTAGAGTCATCCCCTTTGATTCCTAGAAGACGTAACTTTTAGTCGAGTCATTTCCCTTGATTCCTATAAAACGTACCTTTTAGTCGAGTCATCCCCATTGATTCCAATAAGACGTACCTTTTAGTCGAGCCGTCTTCTTTGAATCCTATAAGACGTACCTTTTAGTTGAGTCATTTCCTGTGATTCCTAGAAGACGTTCCTTTTAGTCGAGTCATTTCACTTGATTCCTATAAGACGTACCTTTTAGTCGAGTCATCCCCTTTGATTCCTATAAGACGTACCTTTTAGTCGAGTCATCCCCTTTGACCTCTAGAATACGTACCTTTTAGTCGAGTCATCCCCTTTGATTCCTATAAGACGTATCTTTTAGTTGAGTCATTTCCTTTGATTCCTTGAAGACGTATCTTTTAGTCGAGTCATTTCCCTTGATTCCTATAAGACGTACCTTTTAGTCGAGTCATCCTATTTGATTCCTATAAAACGTACCTTTTAGTCGAGTTGTCTCCTTTGATTCCTATAAGACGTACCTTTTAGACAAGTCATCCCCTTTGATTCCTATAAGCCGTACCTTTTAGTCGAGTCATTCCCCTTGATTCCTATAAGACGTACCTTTTAGTCGAGTCATCCCCTTTGATTCCTATAAGACGTACATTTTAGTTGAGTCATTTCCTGTGATTCCTAGAAGACGTACCTTTTAGTCGAGTCATCCCCTTTGATTCCTATAAGACGTACCTTTTAGTCGAGTCATCCCCTTTGACCCCGTAAAGACGTACCTTTTAATCGAGTCATTTACTTTGATTCCTATAAGACGTATCTTTTAGTCGAGTCATCCCTTTTGATTCCTATAAGACGTACCTTTTAGTCGAGTCATCGCCTTTGATTCCTATAAGACGTACTTTTTAGTCGAGTCATCCTCATTGATTCCTATAAGACGTTCCTTTTAGTCGAGTCATCCCCTTTGACCTGTAGAATACGTACCTTTTAGACGAGTCATCCCCTTTGATTCCTATAAGACGTATCTTTTAGTTGAGTCATTTCCTTTGATTCCTTGAAGACGTACCTTTTAGTCGAGTCATTTCCCTTGATTCCTATAAGACGTACCTTTTAGTCGAGTCATCCTATTTGATTCCTATAAGACGTACCTTTTAGTCGAGTCGTCTCCTTTTATTACTATAAGTCGTACCTTTTAGTTGAGTCATTTCCTGTGATTCCTAGAAGAGGTTCCTTTTAGTCGAGTCATTTCACTTTATTCCTATAAGACGTACCTTTTAGTCGAGTTATTCCCTTTGATTCCTATAAGACGTACCTTTTAGTAGAGTCATCCCCTTTGATTCCTAGAAGACGTAACTTTTAGTCGAGTCATTTCCCTTGATTCCTATAAAATGTACCTTTTAGTCGAGTCATCCCCATTGATTCCAATAAGACGTACCTTTTAGTCGAGCCATATTCTTTGAATCCTATAAGACGTACCTTTTAGTTGAGTCATTTCCTGTGATTCCTAGAAGACGTTCCTTTTAGTCGAGTCATTTCACTTGATTCCTATAAGACGTACCTTTTAGTCGAGTCATTCCCTTTGATTCCTATAAGACGTACCTTATAGTAGAGTCATCCCCTTTGATATCTAGAAGACGTAACTTTTAGTCGAGTCATTTCCCTTGATTCCTATAAAACGTACCTTTTAGTCGAGTCATCCCCATTGATTCCAATAAGACGTACCTTTTAGTCGAGCCGTCTTCTTTGAATCCTATAAGACGTACCTTTTAGTTGAGTCATTTCCTGTGATTCCTAGAAGACGTTCCTTTTAGTCGAGTCATTTCACTTGATTCCTATAAGACGTACCTTTTAGTCGAGTCATCCCCTTTGATTCCTATAAGACGTACCTTTTAGTCGAGTCATCCCCTTTGACCTCTAGAATACGTACCTTTTAGTCGAGTCATCCCCTTTGATTCCTATAAGACGTATCTTTTAGTTGAGTCATTTCCTTTGATTCCTTGAAGACGTATCTTTTAGTCGAGTCATTTCCCTTGATTCCTATAAGACGTACCTTTTAGTCGAGTCATCCTATTTGATTCCTATAAAACGTACCTTTTAGTCGAGTTGTCTCCTTTGATTCCTATAAGACGTACCTTTTAGACAAGTCATCCCCTTTGATTCCTATAAGCCGTACCTTTTAGTCGAGTCATTCCCCTTGATTCCTATAAGACGTACCTTTTAGTCGAGTCATCCCCTTTGATTCCTATAAGACGTACATTTTAGTTGAGTCATTTCCTGTGATTCCTAGAAGACGTACCTTTTAGTCGAGTCATCCCCTTTGATTCCTATAAGACGTACCTTTTAGTCGAGTCATCCCCTTTGACCCCGTAAAGACGTACCTTTTAATCGAGTCATTTACTTTGATTCCTATAAGACGTATCTTTTAGTCGAGTCATCCCTTTTGATTCCTATAAGACGTACCTTTTAGTCGAGTCATCGCCTTTGATTCCTATAAGACGTACCTTTTAGTCGAGTCATCCTCATTGATTCCTATAAGACGTTCCTTTTAGTCGAGTCATCCCCTTTGACCTGTAGAATACGTACCTTTTAGACGAGTCATCCCCTTTGATTCCTATAAGACGTATCTTTTAGTCGAGTCATTTCCCTTGATTCCTATAAGACGTACCTTTTAGTCGAGTCATCCTATTTGATTCCTATAAGACGTACCTTTTAGTCGAGTCGTCTCCTTTTATTACTATAAGTCGTACCTTTTAGTTGAGTCATTTCCTGTGATTCCTAGAAGAGGTTCCTTTTAGTCGAGTCATTTCACTTTATTCCTATAAGACGTACCTTTTAGTCGAGTTATTCCCTTTGATTCCTATAAGACGTACCTTTTAGTAGAGTCATCCCCTTTGATTCCTAGAAGACGTAACTTTTAGTCGAGTCATTTCCCTTGATTCCTATAAAATGTACCTTTTAGTCGAGTCATCCCCATTGATTCCAATAAGACGTACCTTTTAGTCGAGCCATATTCTTTGAATCCTATAAGACGTACCTTTTAGTTGAGTCATTTCCTGTGATTCCTAGAAGACGTTCCTTTTAGTCGAGTCATTTCACTTGATTCCTATAAGACGTACCTTTTAGTCGAGTCATTCCCTTTGATTCCTATAAGACGTACCTTTTAGTCGAGTCATCCCCTTTGATTCCTAGAAGACATAACTATTAGTCGAGTCATTTCCCTTGAATTCTATAAGACGTACCTTTTAGTCGAGTCATCCCCTTTGATTCCTATAAGACGTACCTTTTAGTCGAGTCATCCCCTTTGACCCCTAGAAGACGTACCTTTTAATCGAGTCATCCCCTTTGATTCCTAGAAGATGTAACTTTTAGTCGAGTCATTTCCCTTGATTCCTATAAGACGTACCTTTTAGTCGAGTCGTCCCCTTTGATTCCAATAAGACGTATCTTTTAGTTGAGTCATCCCCTTTGATTCCCATAAGACGTACCTTCTACTTGAGTCATTACCTTTGATTCCTTGAAGACGTACCTTTTAGTCGAGTCATTTCCCTTGATCCCTATAAGACGTACCTTTTAGTGGAGTCATCCCCTTTGATTCCTATAAGACGTACCTTATAGTCGAGTCATTCTCTTTGACCCCTAGAATACGTACCTTTTAGTCGAGCCATATTCTTTGAATCCTATAAGACGTACCTTTTAGTTGAGTCATTTCCTGTGATTCCTAGAAGACGTTCCTTTTAGTCGAGTCATTTCACTTGATTCCTATAAGACGTACCTTTTAGTCGAGTCATTCCCTTTGATTCCTATAAGACGTACCTTATAGTAGAGTCATCCCCTTTGATTCCTAGAAAACGTAACTTTTAGTCGAGTCATTTCCCTTGATTCCTATAAAACGTACCTTTTAGTCGAGTCATCCCCATTGATTCCAATAAGACGTACCTTTTAGTCGAGCCGTCATCTTTGAATCCTATAAGACGTACCTTTTAGTTGAGTCATTTCCTGTGATTCCTAGAAGACGTTCCTTTTAGTCGAGTCATTTCACTTGATTCCTATAAGACGTACCTTTTAGTCGAGTCATCCCCTTTGATTCCTATAAGACGTACCTTTTAGTCGAGTCATCCCCTTTGACCTCTAGAATACGTACCTTTTAGTCGAGTCATCCCCTTTGATTCCTATAAGACGTATCTTTTAGTTGAGTCATTTCCTTTGATTCCTTGAAGACGTATCTTTTAGTCGAGTCATTTCCCTTGATTCCTATAAGACGTACCTTTTAGTCGAGTCATCCTATTTGATTCCTATAAAACGTACCTTTTAGTCGAGTTGTCTCCTTTGATTCCTATAAGACGTACCTTTTAGACAAGTCATCCCCTTTGATTCCTATAAGCCGTACCTTTTAGTCGAGTCATTCCCCTTGATTCCTATAAGACGTACCTTTTAGTCGAGTCATCCCCTTTGATTCCTATAAGACGTACATTTTAGTTGAGTCATTTCCTGTGATTCCTAGAAGACGTACCTTTTAGTCGAGTCATCCCCTTTGATTCCTATAAGACGTACCTTTTAGTCGAGTCATCCCCTTTGACCCCGTAAAGACGTACCTTTTAATCGAGTCATTTACTTTGATTCCTATAAGACGTATCTTTTAGTCGAGTCATCCCTTTTGATTCCTATAAGACGTACCTTTTAGTCGAGTCATCGCCTTTGATTCCTATAAGACGTACCTTTTAGTCGAGTCATCCTCATTGATTCCTATAAGACGTTCCTTTTAGTCGAGTCATCCCCTTTGACCTGTAGAATACGTACCTTTTAGACGAGTCATCCCCTTTGATTCCTATAAGACGTATCTTTTAGTCGAGTCATTTCCCTTGATTCCTATAAGACGTACCTTTTAGTCGAGTCATCCTATTTGATTCCTATAAGACGTACCTTTTAGTCGAGTCGTCTCCTTTTATTACTATAAGTCGTACCTTTTAGTTGAGTCATTTCCTGTGATTCCTAGAAGAGGTTCCTTTTAGTCGAGTCATTTCACTTTATTCCTATAAGACGTACCTTTTAGTCGAGTTATTCCCTTTGATTCCTATAAGACGTACCTTTTAGTAGAGTCATCCCCTTTGATTCCTAGAAGACGTAACTTTTAGTCGAGTCATTTCTCTTGATTCCTATAAAATGTACCTTTTAGTCGAGTCATCCCCATTGATTCCAATAAGACGTACCTTTTAGTCGAGCCATATTCTTTGAATCCTATAAGACGTACCTTTTAGTTGAGTCATTTCCTGTGATTCCTAGAAGACGTTCCTTTTAGTCGAGTCATTTCACTTGATTCCTATAAGACGTACCTTTTAGTCGAGTCATTCCCTTTGATTCCTATAAGACGTACCTTTTAGTCGAGTCATCCCCTTTGATTCCTAGAAGACATAACTATTAGTCGAGTCATTTCCCTTGAATTCTATAAGACGTACCTTTTAGTCGAGTCATCCCCTTTGATTCCTATAAGACGTACCTTTTAGTCGAGTCATCCCCTTTGACCCCTAGAAGACGTACCTTTTAATCGAGTCATCCCCTTTGATTCCTAGAAGATGTAACTTTTAGTCGAGTCATTTCCCTTGATTCCTATAAGACGTACCTTTTAGTCGAGTCGTCCTCTTTGATTCCAATAAGACGTATCTTTTAGTTGAGTCATCCCCTTTGATTCCCATAAGACGTACCTTCTACTTGAGTCATTACCTTTGATTCCTTGAAGACGTACCTTTTAGTCGAGTCATTTCCCTTGATCCCTATAAGACGTACCTTTTAGTGGAGTCATCCCCTTTGATTCCTATAAGACGTACCTTATAGTCGAGTCATTCTCTTTGACCCCTAGAATACGTACCTTTTAGTCGAGTCATCCCCTTTGATTCCTATAAGACGTACCTTTTAGTCAAGTCATCCCCTTTGATCCATAGAAGACGTACCTTTTAGTCGAGTCATTTCCTTTGATTCCTATAAGACGTACCTTATAGTCGATTCATTCTCTTTGACCCCTAGAATACGTACCTTTTCGTCGTGTCATTTCCTTTGATTCCTATATGACGTACCTTTTAGTCGAGTCATTTCCCTTGATTCTTATAAGACGTACCTTTTAGTCGAGTCATCCCCTTTGATTCCTATAAGACGTACCTTTTAGTCGAGTCATCCCCTTTGATCCATAGAAGACGTACCTTTTAGTCGAGTCATTTCCTTTGATTCCTATAATACGTACCTTATAGTCGAGTTATTCTCTTTGACCCCTAGAATACGTACCTTTTAGTCGAGTCATCCCCCTTGATTACTATAAGACGTACCTTATTGTCGAGTCATCCCCTTTGATTCCTAGAAGACGTACATTTTAGTCGATATATTTTCCTTGATTCCTATAAGACGTACCTTTTAGTCGAATGATCCACTTTGATTCCTATAAGACGTACCTTTTAGTCGAGTCATCCCCTTGGATTCCTATAAGACGTACCTTTTGGTGGAGTCATCCCCTTCGATTCCTATAACACGAACCTTTTAGTCGAGTCATCCCCTTTGATTCCTAAAAGACGTACCTTTTAGTCGAGTCATTACCCTTGATTCCTATAAGACGTACCTTTTAGTCGAAGAATCTCCTTTGATTCCTATTAGACGTACCTTTTAGTCGAGTCATCCCCTTTGATTCCTATAAGACGTACCTTTTAGTCGAGGTATCCCCTTTGATCCCTAAAAGACGTACCTTTTAGTCGAGTCATCTCCTTTGATTCCTATATGACGTACCTTTTAGTTGAGTCATTTCCTGTGATTCCTAGAAGACGTACGTTTTAGTCGAGTCATCCCCTTTGATTCCTATAAGACATACCTTTTAGTCGAGTTATCCCCTTTGACCCCTAGAAGACGTACCTTTTAATCGAGTCATTTACTTTGATTCCTATAAGACGTATCTTTTAGTCGAGTCATCCCTTTTGATTCCTATAAGACGTACCTTTTAGTCGAGTCATCCCTTTTGATTCCTATAAGACGTACCTTTTAGTCGAGTCATCTCCTTTGATTCCTATAAGACGTACCTTTTAGTCGAGTCATCCCCTTTGACCTCTAGAATACGTACCTATTAATCGAGTCATTTCCTTTAATTCCTATAAAACGTACCTTTTTGACAAGTCATCCCCTTTGATTCCTATAAGCCGTACCTTTTAGTCGAGTCATTTCCCTTGATTCCTATAAGACGTACCTTTTAGTCGAGTCATCCCCTTTGATTCCTATAAGACGTACATTTTAGTTGAGTCATTTCCTGTGATTCCTAGAAGACGTATCTTTTAGTCGAGTCATCCCCTTTGATTCCTATAAGACGTACCTTTTAGTCGAGTCATCCCCTTTGACCCCTTGAAGACGTACCTTTTAATCGAGTCATTTACTTTGATTCCTATAAGACGTATCTTTTAGTCGAGTCATCACTTTTGATTCCTATAAGACGTCCCTTTTAGTCGAGTCATCGCCTTTGATTCCTATAAGACGTACCTTTTAGTCGAGTCATCCTCTTTGATTCCTATAAGACGTACCTTTTAGTCGAGTCATCCCCTTTGACCTCTAGAATACGTACCTTTTAGTCGAGTCATCCCCTTTGATTCCTATAAGACGTATCTTTTAGTTGAGTCATTTCCTTTGATTCCTTGAAGACGTACCTTTTAGTCGAGCCATTTCCCTTGATTCCTATAAGACGTACCTTTTAGTCGAGTCATCCCCTTTGATTCCTATAAGACGTACCTTTTAGTCGAGTCATCCCCTTTGATCCATAGAAGATGTACCTTTTAGTCGAGTCATTTCCTTTGATTCCTATAATACGTACCTTATAGTCGAGTTATTCTCTTTGACCCCTAGAATACGTACCTTTTAGTCGAGTCATCCCCCTTGATTACTATAAGACGTACCTTATTGTCGAGTCATCCCCTTTGATTCCTAGAAGACGTACCTTTTAGTCGATATATTTTCCTTGATTCCTATAAGACGTACCTTTTAGTCGAATGATCCACTTTGATTCCTATAAGACGTACCTTTTAGTCGAGTCATCCCCTTGGATTCCTATAAGACGTACCTTTTGGTGGAGTCATCCCCTTCGATTCCTATAACACGAACCTTTTAGTCGAGTCATCCCCTTTGATTCCTAAAAGACGTACCTTTTAGTCGAGTCATTACCCTTGATTCCTATAAGACGTACCTTTTAGTCGAAGAATCTCCTTTGATTCCTATTAGACGTACCTTTTAGTCGAGTCATCCCCTTTGATTCCTATAAGACGTACCTTTTAGTCGAGGTATCCCCTTTGATCCCTAAAAGACGTACCTTTTAGTCGAGTCATCTCCTTTGATTCCTATATGACGTACCTTTTAGTTGAGTCATTTCCTGTGATTCCTAGAAGACGTACGTTTTAGTCGAGTCATCCCCTTTGATTCCTATAAGACATACCTTTTAGTCGAGTTATCCCCTTTGACCCCTAGAAGACGTACCTTTTAATCGAGTCATTTACTTTGATTCCTATAAGACGTATCTTTTAGTCGAGTCATCCCTTTTGATTCCTATAAGACGTACCTTTTAGTCGAGTCATCCCTTTTGATTCCTATAAGACGTACCTTTTAGTCGAGTCATCTCCTTTGATTCCTATAAGACGTACCTTTTAGTCGAGTCATCCCCTTTGACCTCTAGAATACGTACCTATTAATCGAGTCATTTCCTTTAATTCCTATAAAACGTACCTTTTTGACAAGTCATCCCCTTTGATTCCTATAAGCCGTACCTTTTAGTCGAGTCATTTCCCTTGATTCCTATAAGACGTACCTTTTAGTCGAGTCATCCCCTTTGATTCCTATAAGACGTACATTTTAGTTGAGTCATTTCCTGTGATTCCTAGAAGACGTATCTTTTAGTCGAGTCATCCCCTTTGATTCCTATAAGACGTACCTTTTAGTCGAGTCATCCCCTTTGACCCCTTGAAGACGTACCTTTTAATCGAGTCATTTACTTTGATTCCTATAAGACGTATCTTTTAGTCGAGTCATCACTTTTGATTCCTATAAGACGTCCCTTTTAGTCGAGTCATCGCCTTTGATTCCTATAAGACGTACCTTTTAGTCGAGTCATCCTCTTTGATTCCTATAAGACGTACCTTTTAGTCGAGTCATCCCCTTTGACCTCTAGAATACGTACCTTTTAGTTGAGTCATCCCCTTTGATTCCTATAAGACGTATCTTTTAGTTGAGTCATTTCCTTTGATTCCTTGAAGACGTACCTTTTAGTCGAGTCATTTCCCTTGATTCCTATAAGACGTACCTTTTAGTCGAGTCATCCTATTTGATTCCTATAAGACGTACCTTTTAGTCGAGTCGTCTCCTTTTATTACTATAAGTCGTACCTTTTAGTTGAGTCATTTCCTGTGATTCCTAGAAGAGGTTCCTTTTAGTCGAGTCATTTCACTTTATTCCTATAAGACGTACCTTTTAGTCGAGTCATTCCCTTTGATTCCTATAAGACGTACCTTATAGTCGAGTCATCCTATTTGATTCCTATAAGACGTACCTTTTAGTCGAGTCATCCCCTTTGATTCCTATAAGACGTACCTTTTAGTCGAGTCATCCCCTTTGACCCCTAGAAGACGTACCTTTTAATCGAGTCATTTACTTTGATTCCTATAAGTAGTATCTTTTAGTCGAGTCATCCCTTTTGATTCCTATAAGACGTACCTTTTAGTCGAGTCATCCCCTTTGATTCCTATAAGACGTACCTTTTAGTCGAGTCATCCCCTTTGACCCCTAGAAGACGTACCTTTTAATCGAGTCATTTACTTTGATTCCTATAAGACGTATCTTTTAGTCGAGTCATCCCTTTTGATTCCTATAAGACGTACCTTTTAGTCGAGTCATCCCCTTTGATTCCTATAAGACGTACCTTTTAGTCGAGTCATCTCCTTTGATTCCTATAAGACGTACATTTTAGTTGAGTCATTTCCTGTGATTCAGAGAAGACGTACCTTTTAGTCGAGTCATCCCCTTTGATTCCTATAAGACGTACCTTTTAGTCGAGTCATCCCCTTTGACCCCTTGAAGACGTACCTTTTAATCGAGTCATTTACTTTGATTCCTATGAGACGTATCTTTTAGTCGAGTCATCTCTTTTGATTCCTATAAGACGTCCCTTTTAGTCGAGTCATCGCCTTTGATTCCTATAAGACGTACCTTATAGTCGAGTCATCCTATTTGATTCCTATAAGACGTACCTTTTAGTCGAGTCATCCCCTTTGATTCCTATAAGACGTACCTTTTAGTCGAGTCATCCCCTTTGACCCCTAGAAGACGTACCTTTTAATCGAGTCATTTACTTTGATTCCTATAAGACGTATCTTTTAGTCGAGTCATCCCTTTTTATTCCTATAAGACGTACCTTTTAGTCGAGTCATCCCCTTTGATTCCTATAAGACGTACCTTTTAGTCGAGTCATCCCCTTTGACCCCTAGAAGACGTACCTTTTAATCGAGTCATTTACTTTGATTCCTATAAGACGTATCTTTTAGTCGAGTCATCCCTTTTGATTCCTATAAGACGTACCTTTTAGTCGAGTCATCCCCTTTGATTCCTATAAGACGTACCTTTTAGTCGAGTCATCTCCTTTGATTCCTATAAGACGTACGTTTTAGTCGAGTCATCCCCTTTGACCTCTAGAATACGTACCTATTAATCGAGTCATTTCCTTTAATTCCTATAAGACGTACCTTTTTGACAAGTCATCCCCTTTGATTCCTATAAGCCGTACCTTTTAGTCGAGTCATTTCCCTTGATTCCTATAAGACGTACCTTTTAGTCGAGTCATCCCCTTTGATTCCTATAAGACGTACATTTTAGTTGAGTCATTTCCTGTGATTCCTAGAAGACGTACCTTTTAGTCGAGTCATCCCCTTTGATTCCTATAAGACGTACCTTTTAGTCGAGTCATCCCCTTTGACCCCTTGAAGACGTACCTTTTAATCGAGTCATTTACTTTGATTCCTATGAGACGTATCTTTTAGTCGAGTCATCTCTTTTGATTCCTATAAGACGTCCCTTTTAGTCGAGTCATCGCCTTTGATTCCTATAAGACGTACCTTTTAGTCGAGTCATCCTCTTTGATTCCTATAAGACGTACCTTTTAGTCGAGTCATCCCCTTTGACCTCTAGAATACGTACCTTTTAGTCGAGTCATCCCCTTTGATTCCTATAAGACGTATCTTTTAGTTGAGTCATTTCCTTTGATTCCTTGAAGACGTACCTTTTAGTCGAGTCATTCCCTTTGATTCCTATAAGACGTACCTTTTAGTCGAGTCATCCTATTTGATTCCTATAAGACGTACCTTTTAGTCGAGTCGTCTCCTTTTATTACTATAAGTCGTACCTTTTAGTTGAGTCATTTCCTGTGATTCCTAGAAGAGGTTCCTTTTAGTCGAGTCATTTCACTTTATTCCTATAAGACGTACCTTTTAGTCGAGTCATTCCCTTTGATTCCTATAAGACGTACCTTATAGTAGAGTCATCCCCTTTGATTCCTAGAAGACGTAACTTTTAGTCGAGTCATTTCCCTTGATTCCTATAAAACGTACCTTTTAGTCGAGTCATCCCCATTGATTCCAATAAGACGTACCTTTTAGTCGAGCCATCTTCTTTGAATCCTATAAGACGTACCTTTTAGTTGAGTCATTTCCTGTGATTCCTAGAAGACGTTCCTTTTAGTCGAGTCATTTCACTTGATTCCTATAAGACGTACCTTTTAGTCGAGTCATCCCCTTTGATTCCTATAAGACGTACCTTTTAGTCGAGTCATCCCCTTTGACCTCTAGAATACGTACCTTTTAGTCGAGTCATCCCCTTTGATTCCTATAAGACGTATCTTTTAGTTGAGTCATTTCCTTTGATTCCTTGAAGACGTATCTTTTAGTCGAGTCACTTCCCTTGATTCCTATAAGACGTACCTTTTAGTCGAGTCATCCTATTTGATTCCTATAAGACGTACCTTTTAGTCGAGTCGTCTCCTTTGATTCCTATAAGACGTACCTTTTAGACAAGTCATCCCCTTTGATTCCTATAAGCCGTACCTTTTAGTCGAGTCATTCCCCTTGATTCCTATAAGACGTACCTTTTAGTCGAGTCATCCCCTTTGATTCCTATAAGACGTACATTTTAGTTGAGTCATTTCCTGTGATTCCTAGAAGACGTACCTTTTAGTCGAGTCATCCCCTTTGATTCCTATAAGACGTACATTTTAGTTGAGTCATTTCCTGTGATTCCTAGAAGACGTACCTTTTAGTCGAGTCATCCCCTTTGATTCCTATAAGACGTACCTTTTAGTCGAGTCATCCCCTTTGACCCCGTAAAGACGTACCTTTTAATCGAGTCATTTACTTTGATTCCTATAAGACGTATCTTTTAGTCGAGTCATCCCTTTTGATTCCTATAAGACGTACCTTTTAGTCGAGTCATCGCCTTTGATTCCTATAAGACGTACCTTTTAGTCGAGTCATCCTCATTGATTCCTATAAGACGTACCTTTTAGTCGAGTCATCCCCTTTGACCTGTAGAATACGTACCTTTTAGACGAGTCATCCCCTTTGATTCCTATAAGACGTATCTTTTAGTTGAGTCATTTCCTTTGATTCCTTGAAGACATACCTTTTAGTCGAGTCATTTCCCTTGATTCCTATAAGACGTACCTTTTAGTCGAGTCATCCTATTTGATTCCTATAAGACGTACCTTTTAGTCGAGTCGTCTCCTTTTATTACTATAAGTCGTACCTTTTAGTTGAGTCATTTCCTGTGATTCCTAGAAGAGGTTCCTTTTAGTCGAGTCATTTCACTTTATTCCTATAAGACGTACCTTTTAGTCGAGTCATTCCATTTGATTCCTATAAGACGTACCTTTTTGTAGAGTCATCCCCTTTGATTCCTAGAAGACGTAACTTTTAGTCGAGTCATTTCCCTTGATTCCTATAAAATGTACCTTTTAGTCGAGTCATCCCCATTGATTCCAATAAGACGTACCTTTTAGTCGAGCCATCTTCTTTGAATCCTATAAGACGTACCTTTTAGTTGAGTCATTTCCTGTGATTCCTAGAATACGTACCTTTTAGTCGTGTCATTTCCTTTGATTCCTATATGACGTACCTTTTAGTCGAGTCATTTCCCTTGATTCTTATAAGACGTACCTCTTAGTCGAGTCATCCCCTTTGATTCCTATAAGACGTACCTTTTAGTCGAGTCATCCCCTTTGATCCATAGAAGACGTACCTTTTAGTCGAGTCATTTCCTTTGATTCCTATAATACGTACCTTATAGTCGAGTCATTCTCTTTGACCCCTAGAATACGTACCTTTTAGTCGAGTCATCCCCCTTGATTACTATAAGACGTACCTTATTGTCGAGTCATCCCCTTTGATTCCTAGAAGACGTACCTTTTAGTCGATATATTTTCCTTGATTCCTATAAGACGTACCTTTTAGTCGAATGATCCACTTTGATTCCTATAAGACGTACCTTTTAGTCGAGTCATCCCCTTGGATTCCTATAAGACGTACCTTTTGGTGGAGTCATCCCCTTCGATTCCTATATCACGAACCTTTTAGTCGAGTCATCCCCTTTGATTCCTAAAAGACGTACCTTTTAGTCGAGTCATTACCCTTGATTCCTATAAGACGTACCTTTTAGTCGAAGAATCTCCTTTGATTCCTATTAGACGTACCTTTTAGTCGAGTCATCCCCGTTGATTCCTATAAGACGTACCTTTTAGTCGAGGTATCCCCTTTGATCCCTAAAAGACGTACCTTTTAGTCGAGTCATCTCCTTTGATTCCTATATGACGTACCTTTTAGTTGAGTCATTTCCTGTGATTCCTAGAAGACGTACGTTTTAGTAGAGTCATCCCCTTTGATTCCTATAAGACATACCTTTTAGTCGAGTTATCCCCTTTGACCCCTAGAAGACGTACCTTTTAATCGAGTCATTTACTTTGATTCCTATAAGACGTATCTTTTAGTCGAGTCATCCCTTTTGATTCCTATAAGACGTACCTTTTAGTCGAGTCATCCCTTTTGATTCCTATAAGACGTACCTTTTAGTCGAGTCATCTCCTTTGATTCCTATAAGACGTACCTTTTAGTCGAGTCATCCCCTTTGACCTCTAGAATACGTACCTATTAATCGAGTCATTTCCTTTAATTCCTATAAGACGTACCTTTTAGACAAGTCATCCCTTTTGATTCCTATAAGCCGTACCGTTTAGTCGAGTCATTTCCCTTGATTCCTATAAGACGTACCTTTTAGTCGAGTCATCCCCTTTGATTCCTATAAGATGTACATTTTAGTTGAGTCATTTCCTGTGATTCCTAGAAGACGTACCTTTTAGTCGAGTCATCCTCTTTGATTCCTACAAGACGTATCTTTTAGTCGAGTCATCCCCTTTGACCCCTAGAAGACGTACCTTTTAATCGAGTCATTTACTTTGATTCCTATAAGACGTACCTTTTACTCGAGTCATCCCCTTTGATTCCTATAAGACGTACCTTTTAGTCGGGTCATCCCCTTTGATCCCTATAAGACGTACCTTTTAGTCGAGTCATCCCCTTTGACCTCTAGAATACGTACCTTTTAGTCGAGTCATCCCCTTTGATTCCTATAAGACGTTTCTTTTAGTTGAGTCATTTCCTTTGATTCCTTGAAGACGTACCTTTTAGTCGAGTCATTTCCCTTGATTCCTATAAGACGTACCTTTTAGTCGAGTCATCCTATTTGATTCCTATAAGACGTACCTTTTAGTCGAGTCGTCTCCTTTTATTACTATAAGTCGTACCTTTTAGTTGAGTCATTTCCTGTGATTCCTAGAAGACGTTCCTTTTAGTCGAGTCATTTCACTTTATTCCTATAAGACGTACCTTTTAGTCGAGTCATTCCCTTTGATTCCTATAAGACTTACCTTTTAGTCAAGCCATCCCCTTTGATTCCTATAAGACGTACCTTTTAGTAGAGTCATCCCCTTTGATTCCTAGAAGACATAACTTTTAGTCGAGTCATTTCCCTTGATTCCTATAAAACTTACCTTTTAGTCGAGTCATCCCCATTGATTCCAATAAGACGTACCTTTTAGTCGAGCCATCTTCTTTGAATCCTATAAGACGTACCTTTTAGTTGAGTCATATCCTGTGATTCCTAGAAGACGTTCCTTTTGGTCGAGTCATTTCACTTGATTCCTATAAGACGTACGTTTTAGTCGAGTCATTCCCTTTGATTCCTATAAGACGTACCTTTTAGTCGAGTCATCTCCTTTGATTCCTAGATGACATAACTATTAGTAGAGTCATTTCCCTTGATTCCTATAAGACGTACCTTTTAGTCGAGTCATCCCCTTTGATTCTATAAGAAGTACCTTTTAGTCGAGTCATCCCCTTTGACCCCTAGAAGACGTACCTTTTAATCGAGTCATTTACATTGATTCCTATAAGACGTATCTTTTAGTCGAGTCATCCCTTTTGATTCCTATAAGACGTACCTTTTAGTCGAGTCATCGCCTTTGATTCCTATAAGACGTACCTTTTAGTCGAGTCATCCCCTTTGATTCCTATCAGACGTACCTTTTAGTCGAGTCATCCCCTTTGATTCCTATAAGACGTACCTTTTAGTCGAGTCATCCCCTTTGATCCATAGAAGACGTACCTTTTAGTCGAGTCATTTCCTTTGATTCCTATAATACGTACCTTATAGTCGAGTCATTCTCTTTGACCCCTAGAATACGTACCTTTTAGTCGAGTCATCCCCCTTGATTACTATAAGACGTACCTTATTGTCGAGTCATCCCCTTTGATTCCTAGAAGACGTACCTTTTAGTCGATATATTTTCCTTGATTCCTATAAGACGTACCTTTTAGTCGAATGATCCACTTTGATTCCTATAAGACGTACCTTTTAGTCGAGTCATCCCCTTGGATTCCTATAAGACGTACCTTTTGGTGGAGTCATCCCCTTCGATTCCTATAACACGAACCTTTTAGTCGAGTCATCCCCTTTGATTCCTAAAAGACGTACCTTTTAGTCGAGTCATTACCCTTGATTCCTATAAGACGTACCTTTTAGTCGAAGAATCTCCTTTGATTCCTATTAGACGTACCTTTTAGTCGAGTCATCCCCTTTGATTCCTATAAGACGTACCTTTTAGTCGAGGTATCCCCTTTGATCCCTAAAAGACGTACCTTTTAGTCGAGTCATCTCCTTTGATTCCTATATGACGTACCTTTTAGTTGAGTCATTTCCTGTGATTCCTAGAAGACGTACGTTTTAGTCGAGTCATCCCCTTTGATTCCTATAAGACATACCTTTTAATCGAGTTATCCCCTTTGACCCCTAGAAGACGTACCTTTTAATCGAGTCATTTACATTGATTCCTATAAGACGTATCTTTTAGTCGAGTCATCCCTTTTGATTCCTATAAGACGTACCTTTTAGTCGAGTCATCGCCTTTGATTCCTATAAGACGTACCTTTTAGTCGAGTCATCCCCTTTGATTCCTATCAGACGTACCTTTTAGTCGAGTCATCCCCTTTGATTCCTATAAGACGTACCTTTTAGTCGAGTCATCCCCTTTGATCCATAGAAGACGTACCTTTTAGTCGAGTCATTTCCTTTGATTCCTATAATACGTACCTTATAGTCGAGTCATTCTCTTTGACCCCTAGAATACGTACCTTTTAGTCGAGTCATCCCCCTTGATTACTATAAGACGTACCTTATTGTCGAGTCATCCCCTTTGATTCCTAGAAGACGTACCTTTTAGTCGATATATTTTCCTTGATTCCTATAAGACGTACCTTTTAGTCGAATGATCCACTTTGATTCCTATAAGACGTACCTTTTAGTCGAGTCATCCCCTTGGATTCCTATAAGACGTACCTTTTGGTGGAGTCATCCCCTTCGATTCCTATAACACGAACCTTTTAGTCGAGTCATCCCCTTTGATTCCTAAAAGACGTACCTTTTAGTCGAGTCATTACCCTTGATTCCTATAAGACGTACCTTTTAGTCGAAGAATCTCCTTTGATTCCTATTAGACGTACCTTTTAGTCGAGTCATCCCCTTTGATTCCTATAAGACGTACCTTTTAGTCGAGGTATCCCCTTTGATCCCTAAAAGACGTACCTTTTAGTCGAGTCATCTCCTTTGATTCCTATATGACGTACCTTTTAGTTGAGTCATTTCCTGTGATTCCTAGAAGACGTACGTTTTAGTCGAGTCATCCCCTTTGATTCCTATAAGACATACCTTTTAATCGAGTTATCCCCTTTGACCCCTAGAAGACGTACCTTTTAATCGAGTCATTTACTTTGATTCCTACAAGACGTATCTTTTAGTCGAGTCATCCCTTTTGATTCCTATAAGACGTACCTTTTAGTCGAGTCATCCCTTTTGATTCCTATAAGTCATACCTTTTAGTCGAGTCATCTCCTTTGATTCCTATAAGACGTACCTTTTAGTCGAGTCATCCCCTTTGACCTCTAGAATACGTACCTATTAATCGAGTCATTTCCTTTAATTCCTATAAGACGTACCTTTTAGACAAGTCATCCCATTTGATTCCTATAAGCCGTACCGTTTAGTCGAGTCATTTCCCTTGATTCCTATAAGACGTACCTTTTAGTCGAGTCATCCCCTTTGATTCCTATAAGATGTACATTTTAGTTGAGTCATTTCCTGTGATTCCTAGAAGACGTACCTTTTAGTCGAGTCATCCTCTTTGATTCCTACAAGACGTATCTTTTAGTCGAGTCATCCCCTTTGACCCCTAGAAGACGTACCTTTTAATCGAGTCATTTACTTTGATTCCTATAAGACGTACCATTTAGTCGAGTCATCCCCTTTGATTCCTATAAGACGTACCTTTTAGTCGGGTCATCCCCTTTGATCCCTATAAGACGTACCTTTTAGTCGAGTCATCCCCTTTGACCTCTAGAATACGTACCTTTTAGTCGAGTCATCCCCTTTGATTCCTATAAGACGTATCTTTTAGTTGAGTCATTTCCTTTGATTCCTTGAAGATGTACCTTTTAGTCGAGTCATTTCCCTTGATTCCTATAAGACGTACCTTTTAGTCGAGTCATCCTATTTGATTCCTATAAGACGTACCTTTTAGTCGAGTCGTCTCCTTTTATTACTATAAGTCGTACCTTTTAGTTGAGTCATTTCCTGTGATTCCTAGAAGACGTTCCTTTTAGTCGAGTCATTTCACTTTATTCCTATAAGACGTACCTTTTAGTCGAGTCATTCCCTTTGATTCCTATAAGACGTACCTTTTAGTCAAGCCATCCCCTTTGATTCCTATAAGACGTACCTTTTAGTAGAGTCATCCCCTTTGATTCCTAGAAGACGTAACTTTTAGTCGAGTCATTTCCCTTGATTCCTATAAAACGTACCTTTTAGTCGAGTCATCCCCATTGATTCCAATAAGACGTACCTTTTAGTCGAGCCATCTTCTTTGAATCCTATAAGACGTACCTTTTAGTTGAGTCATATCCTGTGATTCCTAGAAGACGTTCCTTTTAGTCGAGTCATTTCACTTGATTCCTATAAGACGTACCTTTTAGTCGAGTCATTCCCTTTGATTCCTATAAGACGTACCTTTTAGTCGAGTCATCTCCTTTGATTCCTAGATGACATAACTATTAGTAGAGTCATTTCCCTTGATTCCTATAAGACGTACCTTTTAGTCGAGTCATCCCCTTTGATTCTATAAGAAGTACCTTTTAGTCGAGTCATCCCCTTTGACCCCTAGAAGACGTACCTTTTAATCGAGTCATTTACATTGATTCCTATAAGACGTATCTTTTAGTCGAGTCATCCCTTTTGATTCCTATAAGACGTACCTTTTAGTCGAGTCATCGCCTTTGATTCCTATAAGACGTACCTTTTAGTCGAGTCATCCCCTTTGATTCCTATCAGACGTACCTTTTAGTCGAGTCATCACCTTTGATTCCTATAAGACGTACCTTTTAGTCGAGTCATCCCCTTTGATCCATAGAAGACGTACCTTTTAGTCGAGTCATTTCCTTTGATTCCTATAATACGTACCTTATAGTCGAGTCATTCTCTTTGACCCCTAGAATACGTACCTTTTAGTCGAGTCATCCCCCTTGATTACTATAAGACGTACCTTATTGTCGAGTCATCCCCTTTGATTCCTATAAGACGTACCTTTTAGTCGAGTCATCTCCTTTGATACCTAGATGACATAACTATTAGTAGAGTCATTTCCCTTGATTCCTATAAGACGTACCTTTTAGTCGAGTCATCCCCTTTGATTCTATAAGAAGTACCTTTTAGTCGAGTCATCCCCTTTGACCCCTAAAAGACGTACCTTTTAATCGAGTCATTTACATTGATTCCTATAAGACGTATCTTTTAGTCGAGTCATCCCTTTTGATTCCTATAAGACGTACCTTTTAGTTGAGTCATCGCCTTTGATTCCTATAAGACGTACCTTTTAGTCGAGTCATCCCCTTTGATTCCTATAAGACGTACCTTTTAGTCGAGTCTTCCCCTTTGACCTTTAGAATACGTACGTATTAGTCGAGTCATTTTCTTTAATTCCTATAAGATGTACCTTTCAGTCGAGTCATCCTCTTTGATTCCTATAAGACGTACCTTTTAGTTGAGTCATTTCCATTGATTCCTTGAAGACGTACCTTTTAGTCGAGTCATTTCCCTTGTTTCCTATAAGACATACCTTTTAGTCGAGTCATCCCCTTTGATTCCTATAAGACGTACCTTTTAGTCGAGTCGTCTCCTTTTATTCCTATAAGACGTACTTTTTAGTTGAGTCATTTCCTGTGATTCCTAGAAGACGTTCCTTTTAGTCGAGTCATTTCACTTGATTCTTATAGGACGTACCTTTTAGTCGAGTCATTCCCTTTGACCCCTAGAAGACGTACCTTTTAATCGAGTCATTTACTTTGATTCCTATAAGACGTATCTTTTAGTTGAGTCATCCCTTTTGATTCCTATAAGACGTACCTTTTAGTCGAGTCATCCCCTTTGATTCCTATAAGACGTACCTTTTAGTCAAGTCATCTCTTTTGATTCCTATAAGACGTACGTTTTAGTCGAGTCATCCCCTTTGACCACTAGAAGACGTACCTTTTAATCGAGTCATTTACTTTGATTCCTATAAGACGTATCTTTTAGTCGAGTCATCCCTTTTGATTCCTATAAGACGTACCTTTTGGTCGAGTCATCGCCTTTGATTCCTATAAGACGTACCTTTTAGTCGAGTCATCCCCTTTGATTCCTATAAGACGTACCTTTTAGTCGAGTCTTCCCCTTTGACCTCTAGAATACGTACCTATTAGTCGAGTCATTTTCTTTAATTCCTATAAGACGTACCTTTTATTCGAGTCATCCCCTTTGATTCCTATAAGACGTACCTTTTAGTCGAGTCATCCCCTTTGATTCCTATAAGACGTACCTTTTAGTTGAGTCATTTCCTTTGATTCCTTAAAGACGTACCTTTTAGTCGAGTCATTTCCCTTGTTTCCTATAAGACGTACCTTTTAGTCGAGTCATCCCCTTTGATTCCTATAAGACGTACCTTTTAGTCGAGTCGTCTCCTTTTATTCCTACAAGACGTTCCTTTTAGTCGAGTCATTTCACTTGATTCCTATAGGACGTACCTTTTAGTCGAGTCATTCCCTTTGATTCCTATAAGACGTACCTTTTAGTCGAGTCATCCCCATAGATTCCTAAAAGACGTACCTTTTAGTAGAGTCATCCCCTTTGATTCCTAGAAGATGTAACTTTTAGTCTAGTCATTTCCCTTGATTCCTATAAGACGTACCTTTTAGTCGAGTCATCCCCTTTGATTCCAATAAGACGTATCTTTTAGTCGAGTCATCCCCTTTGATTCCCATAAGACGTACCTTTTACTTGAGTCATTACCTTTGATTCCTTGAAGACGTACCTTTTAGTCGAGTCATTTCCCTTGATCCCTATAAGACGTACCTTTTAGTGGAGTCATCCCCTTTGATTCCTATAAGACGTACCTTTTAGTCAATTCATCCCCTTTGATCCATAGAAGACGTACCTTTTAGTCGAGTCATTGCCTTTGATTCCTATAAGACGTACCTTATAGTCGAGTCATTCTCTTTGACCCCTAGAATACGTACCTTTTAGTCGTGTCATTGCCTTTGATTCCTATAAGACGTACCTTTTAGTCTAGTCACCCCCTTTGATTCCTAGAAGACGTACCTTTTAGTCGAGTCATTTCCCTTGATTCCTATAAGACGTACCTTTTAGTCGAGTCATCCCCTTTGATTCCTATAAGACGTACCTTTTAGTCGAGTCATCCCCTTTGATCCATAGAAGACGTACCTTTTAGTCGAGTCATTTCCTTTGATTCCTATAATACGTACCTTATAGTAGAGTCATTTTCTTTGACCCCTAGTATACGTACCTTTTAGTCAAGTCATCCCCCTTGATTACTATAAGACGTACCTTATAGTCGAGTCATCCCCTTTGATTCCTAGAAGACGTACCTTTTAGTCGAGTCATTTTCCTTGATTCCTATAAGACGTACCTTTTAGTCGAGTCATCCACTTTGATTCCTGTAAGACGTACCTTTTAGTCGAGTCATCCCCTTGGATTCTTATAAGACGTACCTTTTGGTGGAGTCATCCCCTTCGATTCCTATAACACGAACCTTTTAGTCGAGTCATCCCCTTTGATTCCTAAAAGACGTACCTTTTAGTCGAGTCATTTCCCTTGATTCCTATAAGACGTACCTTTTAGTCGAAGAATCTCCTTTGATCCCTATAAGACGTACCTTTTAGTGGAGTCATCCCCTTTGATTCCTATAAGACGTACCCTTTAGTCAAGTCATCCCCTTTGATCCATAGAAGACGTACCTTTTAGTCGAGTCATTGCCTTTGATTCCTATAAGACGTACCTTTTAGTCTAGTCACCCCCTTTGATTCCTAGAAGACGTACCTTTTAGTCGAGTCATTTCCCTTGATTCCTATAAGACGTACCTTTTAGTCGAGTCATCCCCTTTGATTCCTATAAGACGTACCTTTTAGTCGAGTCATCCCCTTTGATCCATAGAAGACGTACCTTTTAGTCGAGTCATTTCCTTTGATTCCTATAATACGTACCTTATAGTCGAGTCATTTTCTTTGACCCCTAGAATACGTACCTTTTAGTCAAGTCATCCCCCTTGATTACTATAAGACGTACCTTATAGTCGAGTCATCCCCTTTGATTCCTAGAAGACGTACCTTTTAGTCGAGTCATTTTCCTTTATTCCTATAAGACGTACCTTTTAGTCGAGTCATCCACTTTGATTCCTGTAAGACGTACCTTTTAGTCGAGTCATCCCCTTGGATTCCTATAAGACGTACCTTTTGGTGGAGTCATCCCCTTCGATTCCTATAACACGAACCTTTTAGTCGAGTCATCCCCTTTGATTCCTAAAAGACGTACCTTTTAGTCGAGTCATTTCCCTTGATTCCTATAAGACGTACCTTTTAGTCGAAGAATCTCCTTTGATTCCTATTAGACGTACCTTTTAGTCGAGTCATCCCCTTTGATTCCTATAAGACGTACCTTTTAGTCGAGGTATCCCCTTTGATCCATAAAAGACGTACTTTTTAGTCGAGTCATCTCCTTTGATTCCTATAAGACGTACCTTTTAGTTGAGTCATTTCCTGTGATTCCTAGAAGACGTACATTTTAGTCGAGTCATCCCCTTTGATTCCTATAAGACGTACCTTTTAGTCGAGTTATCCCCTTTGACCCCTAGAAGACGTACCTTTTAATCGAGTCATTTACTTTGATTCCTATAAGACGTATCTTTTAGTCGAGTCATCCCTTTTGATTCCTATAAGACGTACCTTTTAGTCGAGTCATCCCCTTTGATTCCTATAAGACGTACCTTTTAGTCGAGTCATCTCCTTTGATTCCTATAAGACGTACCTTTTAGTCGAGTCATCCCCTTTGACCTCTAGAAAACGTACCTATTAATCGAGTCATTTCCTTTAATTCCAATAAGACGTATCTTTTAGACAAGTCATCCCCTTTGATTCCTATAAGCCGTACCGTTTAGTCGAGTCATTTCCCTTGATTCCTATAAGACGTACCTTTTAGTCGAGTCATCCTCATTTATTCCTATAAGACGTACATTTAAGTTGAGTCATTTCCTGTGATTCCTAGAAGACGTACCTTTTAGTCGAGTCATCCTCTTTGATTCCTGTAAGACGTATCTTTTACTCGAGTCATCCCCTTTAACCCCTAGAAGACGTACCTTTTAATCTAGTCATTTACTTTGATTCCTATAAGACGTACCATTTAGTCGAGTGATCCCCTTTGATTCCTATAAGACGTACCTTTTAGTCGAGTCATCCCCTTTGATTCCTATAAGACGTACCTTTTAGTCGAGTCATCCCCTTTGACCTCTAGAATACGTACCTTTTAGTCGAGTCATCCCCTTTGATTCCTATAAGACGTATCTTTTAGTTGAGTCATTTCCTTTGATTCCTTGAAGACGTACCTTTTAGGCGAGTCATTTCCCTTGATTCCTATAAGACGTACCTTTTAGTCGAGTCATCCTATTTGATTCCTATAAGACGTACCTTTTAGTTGAGTCGTCTCCTTTTATTACTAGAAGACGTTCCTTTTAGTCGAGTCATTTCACTTTATTCCTATAAGACGTATCTTTTAGTCGAGTCATTCTCTTTGATTCCTATAAGACGTACCTTTTAGTCGAGTCATCCCCTTTGATTCCTATAAGACGTACCTTTTAGTAGAGTCATCCCCTTTGATTCCTAGAAGACGTAACTTTTAGTCGAGTCATTTCCCTTGATTCCTATAAAACGTACCTTTTAGTCGAGTCATCCCCATTGATTCCAATAAGACGTACCTTTTAGTCGAGCCATCTTCTTTGAATCCTATAAGACGTACCTTTTAGTTGAGTCATTTCCTATGATTCGTAGAAGACGTTCCTTTTAGTCAAGTCATTTCACTTGATTCCTATAAGACGTACCTTTTAGTCGAGTCATTCCCTTTGATTCCTATAAGACGTACCTTTTTGTCGAGTCATCACCTTTGATTCCTAGATGACATAACTATTAGTCGAGTCATTTCCCTTGATTCCTATAAGACGTACCTTTTAGTCGAGTCATCCCCTTTGATTCTATAAGAAGTACCTTTTAGTCGAGTCATCCCCTTTGACCCCTAGAAGACGTACCTTTTAATCGAGTCATTTACTTTGATTCCTATAAGACGTATCTTTTAGTCGAGTCATCCCTTTTGATTCCTATAAGACGTACCTTTTAGTCGAGTCATCGCCTTTGATTCCTATAAGACGTACCTTTTAGTCGAGTCATCCCCTTTGATTCCTATAAGACGTACCTTTTAGTCGAGTCTTCCCCTTTGACCTTTAGAATACGTACGTATTAGTCGAGTCATTTTCTTTAATTCCTATAAGACGTACCTTTTAGTCGAGTCATCCCCTTTGATTCCTATAAGACGTACCTTTTAGTCGTGTCATCCCCTTTGATTCCTATAAGACGTACCTTTTAGTTGAGTCATTTCCTGTGATTCCTAGAAGACGTTCCTTTTAGTCGAGTCATTTCACTTGATTCTTATAGGACGTACCTTTTAGTCGAGTCATTCCCTTTGACCCCTAGAAGACGTACCTTGTAATCGAGTCATTTATTTTGATTCCTATAAGACGTATCTTTTAGTTGAGTCATCCCTTTTGATTCCTATAAGACGTACCTTTTAGTCGAGTCATCCCCTTTGATTCCTATAAGACGTACCTTTTAGTCGAGTCATCTCCTTTGATTCCTATAAGACGTACGTTTTAGTCGAGTCATTCCCTTTGACCCCTAGAAGACGTACCTTTTAATCGAGTCATTTACTTTGATTCCTATAAGACGTATCTTTTAGTCGAGTCATCCCTTTTGATTCCTATAAGACGTACCTTTTAGTCGAGTCTTCCCCTTTGACCTCTAGAATACGTACCTATTAGTCGAGTCATTTTCTTTAATTCCTATAAGATGTACCTTTTAGTCGAGTCATCCCCTTTGATTCCTATGTGACGTACCTTTTAGTCGAGTCATCCCCTTTGATTCCTATAAGACGTACCTTTTAGTCGAGTCATCTCCTTTGATTCCTATAAGACGTACCTTTTAGTCGAGTCATCCCCTTTGACCTCTAGAAAACGTACCTATTAATCGAGTCATTTCCTTTAATTCCAATAAGACGTATCTTTTAGACAAGTCATCCCCTTTGATTCCTATAAGCCGTACCGTTTAGTCGAGTCATTTCCCTTGATTCCTATAAGACGTACCTTTTAGTCGAGTCATCCTCATTTATTCCTATAAGACGTACATTTAAGTTGAGTCATTTCCTGTGATTCCTAGAAGACGTACCTTTTAGTCGAGTCATCCTCTTTGATTCCTGTAAGACGTATCTTTTACTCGAGTCATCCCCTTTAACCCCTAGAAGACGTACCTTTTAATCTAGTCATTTACTTTGATTCCTATAAGACGTACCATTTAGTCGAGTGATCCCCTTTGATTCCTATAAGACGTACCTTTTAGTCGAGTCATCCCCTTTGATTCCTATAAGACGTACCTTTTAGTCGAGTCATCCCCTTTGACCTCTAGAATACGTACCTTTTAGTCGAGTCATCCCCTTTGATTCCTATAAGACGTATCTTTTAGTTGAGTCATTTCCTTTGATTCCTTGAAGACGTACCTTTTAGGCGAGTCATTTCCCTTGATTCCTATAAGACGTACCTTTTAGTCGAGTCATCCTATTTGATTCCTATAAGACGTACCTTTTAGTTGAGTCGTCTCCTTTTATTACTAGAAGACGTTCCTTTTAGTCGAGTCATTTCACTTTATTCCTATAAGACGTATCTTTTAGTCGAGTCATTCTCTTTGATTCCTATAAGACGTACCTTTTAGTCGAGTCATCCCCTTTGATTCCTATAAGACGTACCTTTTAGTAGAGTCATCCCCTTTGATTCCTAGAAGACGTAACTTTTAGTCGAGTCATTTCCCTTGATTCCTATAAAACGTACCTTTTAGTCGAGTCATCCCCATTGATTCCAATAAGACGTACCTTTTAGTCGAGCCATCTTCTTTGAATCCTATAAGACGTACCTTTTAGTTGAGTCATTTCCTATGATTCGTAGAAGACGTTCCTTTTAGTCAAGTCATTTCACTTGATTCCTATAAGACGTACCTTTTAGTCGAGTCATTCCCTTTGATTCCTATAAGACGTACCTTTTTGTCGAGTCATCACCTTTGATTCCTAGATGACATAACTATTAGTCGAGTCATTTCCCTTGATTCCTATAAGACGTACCTTTTAGTCGAGTCATCCCCTTTGATTCTATAAGAAGTACCTTTTAGTCGAGTCATCCCCTTTGACCCCTAGAAGACGTACCTTTTAATCGAGTCATTTACTTTGATTCCTATAAGACGTATCTTTTAGTCGAGTCATCCCTTTTGATTCCTATAAGACGTACCTTTTAGTCGAGTCATCGCCTTTGATTCCTATAAGACGTACCTTTTAGTCGAGTCATCCCCTTTGATTCCTATAAGACGTACCTTTTAGTCGAGTCTTCCCCTTTGACCTTTAGAATACGTACGTATTAGTCGAGTCATTTTCTTTAATTCCTATAAGACGTACCTTTTAGTCGAGTCATCCCCTTTGATTCCTATAAGACGTACCTTTTAGTCGTGTCATCCCCTTTGATTCCTATAAGACGTACCTTTTAGTTGAGTCATTTCCTGTGATTCCTAGAAGACGTTCCTTTTAGTCGAGTCATTTCACTTGATTCTTATAGGACGTACCTTTTAGTCGAGTCATTCCCTTTGACCCCTAGAAGACGTACCTTGTAATCGAGTCATTTATTTTGATTCCTATAAGACGTATCTTTTAGTTGAGTCATCCCTTTTGATTCCTATAAGACGTACCTTTTAGTCGAGTCATCCCCTTTGATTCCTATAAGACGTACCTTTTAGTCGAGTCATCTCCTTTGATTCCTATAAGACGTACGTTTTAGTCGAGTCATTCCCTTTGACCCCTAGAAGACGTACCTTTTAATCGAGTCATTTACTTTGATTCCTATAAGACGTATCTTTTAGTCGAGTCATCCCTTTTGATTCCTATAAGACGTACCTTTTAGTCGAGTCTTCCCCTTTGACCTCTAGAATACGTACCTATTAGTCGAGTCATTTTCTTTAATTCCTATAAGATGTACCTTTTAGTCGAGTCATCCCCTTTGATTCCTATGTGACGTACCTTTTAGTCGAGTCATCCCCTTTGATTCCTATAAGACGTACCTTTTAGTTGAGTCTTTTCCTTTGATTCCTTGAAGACGTACCTTTTAGTCGAGTCATTTCCCTTGTTTCCTATAAGACGTACCTTTTAGTCGAGTCATCCCCTTTGATTCCTATAAGACGTACCTTTTAGTCGAGTCGTCTCCTTTTATTCCTATAAGACGTACCTTTTAGTTGAGTCATTTCCTGTGATTCCTAGAAGACGTTCCTTTTAGTCGAGTCATTTCACTTGATTCCTATAGGACGTACCTTTTAGGCGAGTCATTCCCTTTGATTCCTATAAGACGTACCTTTTAGTCGAGTCATCCCCTTAGATTCCTATAAGACGTACCTTTTAGTAGAGTCATCCCCTTTGATACCTAGAAGATGTAACTTTTAGTCGAGTCATTTCCCTTGATTCCTATAAGACGTATCTTTTAGTCGAGTCGTCCCCTTTGATTCCAATAAGACGTATCTTTTAGTCGAGTCAACCCCTTTGATTCCTATAAGATGTACCTTTTACTTGAGTCATTACCTTTGATTCCTTGAAGACGTACCTTTTAGTCGAGTCATTTCCCTTGATCCCTATAAGACGTACCTTTTAGTCGAGTCATCCCCTTTGATTCCTATAAGACGTACCTTTTAGTCAAGTCATCCCCTTTGATCCATAGAAGACGTACCTATTAGTCGAGTCATTCCCTTTGATTCCTATAAGACGTACCTTTTAGTCTAGTCATCCCCTTTGATTCCTAGATGACATAACTATTAGTCGAGTCATTTCCCTTGATTCCTATAAGACGTACCTTTTAGTCGAGTCATCCCCTTTTATTCTATAAGAAGTACCTTTTAGTCGAGTCATTTACTTTGATTCCTACAAGACGTATCTTTTAGTCGAGTCATCCCTTTTGATTCCTATAAGACGTACCTTTTAGTCGAGTCATCGCCTTTGATTCCTATAAGACGTACCTTTTAGTCGAGTCATCCCCTTTGATTACTATAAGACGTATCTTTTAGTCGAGTCTTCCCCTTTGACCTTTAGAATACGTACGTATTAGTCGAGTCATTTTCTTTAATTCCTATAAGACGTACCTTTTAGTCGAGACATCCCCTTTGATTCCTATAAGACGTACCTTTTAGTCGAGTCATCCCCTTTGATTCCTATAAGACGTACCTTTTAGTTGAGTCATTTCCATTGATTCCTTGAAGACGTACCTTTTAGTCGAGTCATTTCCCTTGTTTCCTATAAGACGTACCTTTTAGTCGAGTCATCCCCTTTGATTCCTATAAGACGTACCTTTTAGTCGAGTCGTCTCCTTTTATTCCTATAAGACGTACCTTTTAGTTGAGTCATTTCCTGTGATTCCTAGAAGATGTTCCTTTTAGTCGAGTCATTTCACTTGATTCCTATAGGACGTACCTTTTAGTCGAGTCATTCCCTTTGACCCCTAGAAGACGTACCTTTTAATCGAGTCATTTACTTTGATTCCTATAAGACATATCTTTTAGTTGAGTCATCCCTTTTGATTCCTATAAGACGTATCTTTTAGTCGAGTCATCCCCTTTGATTCCTATAAGACGTACCTTTTAGTCGAGTCATCTCCTTTGATTCCTATAAGACGTACGTTTTAGTCGAGTCATCCCCTTTGACCCCTAGAAGACGTACCTTTTAATCGAGTCATTTACTTTGATTCCTATAAGACGTATCTTTTATTCGAGTCATCTCTTTTGATTCCTATAAGACGTACCTTTTAGTCGAGTCATCGCCTTTGATTCCTA
This sequence comes from Capsicum pubescens, assembly GCA_030864215.1. NCBI lineage: Eukaryota > Viridiplantae > Streptophyta > Magnoliopsida > Solanales > Solanaceae > Capsicum > Capsicum pubescens. The sequence continues at coordinate 294,021,531 of CM061545.1, read as the reverse complement.
TAAGACGTACCTTTTAGTCGAGTCATCTCCTTTGATTCCTATAAGACGTACCTTTTAATCGAGTCATTTACTTTGATTCCTATAAGACGTATCTTTTAGTCGAGTCATCCCTTTTGATTCCTATAAGACGTACCTTTTAGTCGAGTCATCGCCTTTGATTCCTATAAGACGTACCTTTTAGTCGAGTCATCCCCTTTGATTACTATAAGACGTACCTTTTAGTCGAGTCTTCCCCTTTGACCTTTAGAATACGTACGTATTAGTCGAGTCATTTTCTTTAATTCCTATAAGACGTACCTTTTAGTCGAGACATCCCCTTTGATTCCTATAAGACGTACCTTTTAGTCGAGTCATCCCCTTTGATTCCTATAAGACGTACCTGTTAGTTGAGTCATTTCCATTGATTCCTTGAAGACGTACCTTTTAGTCGAGTCATTTCCCTTGTTTCCTATAAGACGTACCTTTTAGTCGAGTCATCCACTTTGATTCCTATAAGACGTACCTTTTAGTCGAGTCGTCTCCTTTTATTCCTATAAGACGTACCTTTTAGTTGAGTCATTTCCTGTGATTCCTAGAAGACGTTCCTTTTAGTCGAGTCATTTCACTTGATTCCTATAGGACGTACCTTTTAGTCGAGTCATTCCCTTTGACCCCTAGAAGACGTACCTTTTAATCGAGTCATTTACTTTGATTCCTATAAGACGTATCTTTTAGTTGAGTCATCCCTTTTGATTCCTATAAGACGTATCTTTTAGTCGAGTCATCCCCTTTGATTCCTATAAGACGTACCTTTTAGTCGAGTCATCTCCTTTGATTCCTATAAGACGTACGTTTTAGTCGAGTCATCCCCTTTGACCCCTAGAAGACGTACCTTTTAATCGAGTCATTTACTTTGATTCCTATAAGACGTATCTTTTAGTCGAGTCATCCCATTTGATTCCTATAAGACGTACCTTTTAGTCGAGTCATCGCCTTTGATTCCTATAAGACGTACCTTTTAGTCGAGTCATCCCCTTTGATTCCTATAAGACGTACCTTTTAGTCGAGTCTTCCCCTTTGACCTCTAGAATACGTACCTATTAGTCGAGTCATTTTCTTTAATTCCTATAAGACGTACCTTTTAGTCGAGTCATCCCCTTTCATTCCTATATGACGTACCTTTTAGTCGAGTCGTCCCCTTTGATTCCTATAAGACGTACCTTTTAGTTGAGTCATTTCCTTTGATTCCTTGAAGACGTACCTTTTAGTCGAGTCATTTCCCTTGTTTCCTATAAGACGTACCTTTTAGTCGAGTCATCCCCTTTTATTCCTATAAGACGTACCTTTTAGTTGAGTCATTTCCTGTGATTCCTAGAAGACGTTCCTTTTAGTCGAGTCATTTCACTTGATTCCTATAGGACGTACCTTTTAGGCGAGTCATTCCATTTGATTCCTATAAGACGTACCTTTTAGTCGAGTCATCCCCTAAGATTCCTATAAGACGTACCTTTTAGTAGAGTCATCCCCTTTGATTCCTAGAAGATGTAACTTTTAGTCGAGTCATTTCCCTTGATTCCTATAAGACGTATCTTTTAGTCGAGTCGTCCCCTTTGAATCCAATAAGACGTATCTTTTAGTCGAGTCATCCCCTTTGATTCCTATAAGATGTACCTTTTACTTGAGTCATTACCTTTGATTCGGTTAAGACGTACCTTTTAGTCGAGTCATTTCCCTTGATCCCTATAAGACGTACCTTTTAATCGAGTCATCCCCTTTGAATCCTATAAGACGTACCTTTTAGTCAAGTCATCCCCTTTGATCCATAGAAGACGCACCTTTTAGTCGAGTCATTCCCTTTGATTCCTATAAGATGTACCTTTTAGTCGAGTCATCCGCTTTGATTCCTAGATGACATAACTATTAGTCGAGTCATTTCCCTTGATTCCTATAAGACGTACCTTTTAGTCGAGTCATCCCCTTTTATTCTATAAGAAGTACCTTTTAGTCGAGTCATCCCCTTTGACCCCTAGAAGACGTACCTTTTAATCGAGTCATTTACTTTGATTCCTATAAGACGTATCTTTTAGTCGAGTCATCCCTTTTGATTCCTATAAGACGTACCTTTTAGTCGAGTCATCGCCTTTGATTCCTATAAGACGTACCTTTTAGTCGAGTCATCCCCTTTGATTCCTATAAGACGTACCTTTTAGTCGAGTCTTCCCCTTTGACCTATAGAATACGTACGTATTAGTCGAGTCATTTTCTTTAATTCCTATAAGACGTACCTTTTAGTCGAGTCATCCCCTTTGATTCCAATAAGACGTACCTTTTAGTCGAGTCATCACCTTTGATTCCTATAAGACGTACCTTTTAGTTGAGTCATTTCCATTGATTCCTTGAAGACGTACCTTTTAATCGAGTCATTTACTTTGATTCTTATAATACGTATCTTTTAGTCGAGTCATCCCTTTTGATTCCTATAAGACGTACCTTTTAGTCGAGTCATCGCCTTTGATTCCTATAAGACGTACCTTTTAGTCGAGTCATCCCCTTTGATTCCTATAAGACGTACCTTTTAGTCGAGTCTTCCCCTTTGACCTCTAGAATACGTACCTATTAGTCGAGTCATTTTCTTTAATTCCTATAAGACGTATCTTTTAGTCGAGTCATCCCCTTTGATTCCTATATGACGTACCTTTTAGTCGAGTCATCCCCTTTGATTCCTATAAGACGTACCTTTTAGTTGAGTCATTTCCTTTGATTCCTTGAAGACGTACCTTTTAGTCGAGTCATTTCACTTGATTCCTATAGGACGTACCTTTTAGGCGAGTCATTCCCTTTGATTCATATAAGACGTACCTTTTAGTCGAGTCATCCCCTTAGATTCCTATAAGACGTACCTTTTAGTAGAGTCATCCCCTTTGATTCCTAGAAGATGTAACTTTTAGTCGAGTCATTTCCCTTGATTCCTATAAGACGTACCTTTTAGTCGAGTCGTCCCCTTTGATTCCAATAAGACGTATCTTATAGTCGAGTCATCCCCTTTGATTCCTTGAAGACGTACCTTTTAGTCGAGTCATTTCCCTTGATCCCAATAAGACGTACCTTTTAGTCGAGTCATCCCCTTTGATTCCTATAAGACGTACCTTTTAGTCAAGTCATCCCCTTTATTCCATAGAAGACGTACCTTTTAGTCGAGTCATTCCCTTTGATTCCTATAAGACGTACCTTTTAGTCGAGTCATCCCCTTTGATTCCTAGATGACATAACTATTAGTCGGGTCATTTCCCTTGATTCCTATAAGACGTACCTTTTAGTCGAGTCATCCCCTTTGATTCAACAAGAAGTACCTTTTAGTCGAGTCATCCCCTTTGACCCCTAGAAGACGTACCTTTTAATCGAGTCATTTACTTTGATTCCTATAAGACGTATCTTTTAGTCGAGTCTTCCCTTTTGATTCCTATAAGACGTACCTTTTAGTCGAGTCATCGCCTTTGATTCCTATAAGACGTACCTTATAGTCGAGTCATCCCCTTTGATTCCTATAAGACGTACCTTTTAGTCGAGTCTTCCCCTTTGACCTTTAGAATACGTATGTATTAGTCGAGTCATTTTCTTTAATTCCTATAAGACGTAACTTTTAGTCGAGTCATCCCCTTTGATTCCTATAAGACGTACCTTTTAGTCGAGTCATCCCCTTTGATTCCTATAAGACGTACCTTTTAGTTAAGTCATTTCCATTGATTCCTTGAAGACGTACCTTTTAGTCGAGTTATTTCCCTTGTTTCCTATAAGACGTACCTTTTAGTCGAGTCATCCCCTTTGATTCCTATAAGACGTACCTTTTAGTCGAGTCGTCTCCTTTTATTCCTATAAGACGTACCTTTTAGTTGAGTCATTTCCATTGATTCCTTGAAGACGTACCTTTTAGTCGAGTCATTTCCCTTGTTTCCATTAAGACTTACCTTTTAGTCGAGTCATCCCCTTTGATTCCTATAAGACGTACCTTTTAGTCGAGTCGTCTCCTTTTATTCCTATAAGACGTACCTTTTAGTTGAGTCATTTCCTGTGATTCCTAGAAGACGTTCCTTTTAGTCGAGTCATTTCACTTGATTCTTATAGGACGTACCTTTTAGTCGAGTCATTCCCTTTGACCCCTAGAAGACGTACCTTTTAATCGAGTCATTTATTTTGATTCCTATAAGACGTATCTTTTAGTTGAGTCATCCCTTTTGATTCCTATAAGACGTACCTTTTAGTCTAGTCATCCCCTTTGATTCCTATAAGACGTACCTTTTAGTCGAGTCATCTCCTTTGATTCCTATAAGACGTACGTTTTAGTCGAGTCATCCCCTTTGACCCCTAGAAGACGTACCTTTTAATCGAGTCATTTACTTTGATTCCTATAAGACGTATCTTTTAGTCGAGTCATCCCTTTTGATTCCTATAAGACGTACCTTTTAGTCGAGTCATCGCCTTTGATTCCTATAAGACGTACCTTTTAGTCGAGTCATCCCCTTTGATTCCTATAAGACGTACCTTTTAGTCGAGTCTTCCCCTTTGACCTCTAGAATACGTACCTATTAGTCGAGTCATTTTCTTTAATTCCTATAAGACGTACCTTTTAGTCGAGTCATCCCCTTTGATTCCTATATGACGTACCTTTTAGTTGAGTCATCCCCTTTGATTCCTATAAGACGTACCTTTTAGTTGAGTCATTTCCTTTGATTCCTTGAAGACGTACCTTTTAGTCGAGTCATTTCCCTTGTTTCCTATAAGACGTACCTTTTAGTCGAGTCATCCCCTTTGATTCCTATAAGACGTACCTTTTAGTCGAGTCGTCTCCTTTTATTCCTATAAGACGTACCTTTTAGTTGAGTCATTTCCTGTGATTCCTAGAAGACATTCCTTTTAGTCGAGTCATTTCACTTGATTCCTATAGGACGTACCTTTTAGGCGAGTCATTCCCTTTGATTCCTATAAGACGTACCTTTGAGTCGAGTCATCCCCTTAGATTCCTATAAGACGTACCTTTTAGTAGAGTCATCCCCTTTGATTCCTAGAAGATGTAACTTTTGGTCGAGTCATTTCCCTTGATTCCTATAAGACGTATCTTTTAGTCGAGTCGTCCCCTTTTAATCCAATAAGACGTATCTTTTAGTCGAGTCATCCCCTTTGATTCCTATAAGATGTACCTTTTACTTGAGTCATTACCTTTGATTCGGTTAAGACGTACCTTTTAGTCGAGTCATTTCCCTTGATCCCTATAAGACGTACCTTTTAATCGAGTCATCCCCTTTGAATCCTATAAGACGTACCTTTTAGTCAAGTCATCCCCTTTGATCCATAGAAGACGTACCTTTTAGTCGAGTCATTCCCTTTGATTCCTATAAGATGTACCTTTTAGTCGAGTCATCCGCTTTGATTCCTAGATGACATAACTATTAGTCGAGTCATTTCCCTTGATTCCTATAAGACGTACCTTTTAGTCGAGTCATCCCCTTTTATTCTATAAGAAGTACCTTTTAGTCGAGTCATCCCCTTTGACCCCTAGAAGACGTACCTTTTAATCGAGTCATTTACTTTGATTCTTATAATACGTATCTTTTAGTCGAGTCATCCCTTTTGATTCCTATAAGACGTACCTTTTAGTCGAGTCATCGCCTTTGATTCCTATAAGACGTACCTTTTAGTCGAGTCATCCCCTTTGATTCCTATAAGACGTACCTTTTAGTCGAGTCTTCCCCTTTGACCTCTAGAATACGTACCTATTAGTCGAGTCATTTTCTTTAATTCCTATAAGACGTATCTTTTAGTCGAGTCATCCCCTTTGATTCCTATATGACGTACCTTTTAGTCGAGTCATCCCCTTTGATTCCTATAAGACGTACCTTTTAGTTGAGTCATTTCCTTTGATTCCTTGAAGACGTACCTTTTAGTCGAGTTATTTCACTTGATTCCTATAGGACGTACCTTTTAGGCGAGTCATTCCCTTTGATTCATATAAGACGTACCTTTTAGTCGAGTCATCCCCTTAGATTCCTATAAGACGTACCTTTTAGTAGAGTCATCCCCTTTGATTCCTAGAAGATGTAACTTTTAGTCGAGTCATTTCCCTTGATTCCTATAAGACGTACCTTTTAGTCGAGTCGTCCCCTTTGATTCCAATAAGACGTATCTTATAGTCGAGTCATCCCCTTTGATTCCTATAAGATGTACCTTTTAATTGAGTCATTACCTTTGATTCCTTGAAGACGTACCTTTTAGTCGAGTCATTTCCCTTGATCCCAATAAGACGTACCTTTTAGTCGAGTCATCCCCTTTGATTCCTATAAGACGTACCTTTTAGTCAAGTCATCCCCTTTATTCCATAGAAGACGTACCTTTTAGTCGAGTCATTCCCTTTGATTCCTATAAGACGTACCTTTTAGTCGAGTCATCCCCTTTGATTCCTAGATGACATAACTATTAGTCGGGTCATTTCCCTTGATTCCTATAAGACGTACCTTTTAGTCGAGTCATCCCCTTTGATTCAACAAGAAGTACCTTTTAGTCGAGTCATCCCCTTTGACCCCTAGAAGACGTACCTTTTAATCGAGTCATTTACTTTGATTCCTATAAGACGTATCTTTTAGTCGAGTCTTCCCTTTTGATTCCTATAAGACGTACCTTTTAGTCGAGTCATCGCCTTTGATTCCTATAAGACGTACCTTATAGTCGAGTCATCCCCTTTGATTCCTATAAGACGTACCTTTTAGTCGAGTCTTCCCCTTTGACCTTTAGAATACGTATGTATTAGTCGAGTCATTTTCTTTAATTCCTATAAGACGTAACTTTTAGTCGAGTCATCCCCTTTGATTCCTATAAGACGTACCTTTTAGTCGAGTCATCCCCTTTGATTCCTATAAGACGTACCTTTTAGTTGAGTCATTTCCATTGATTCCTTGAAGACGTACCTTTTAGTCGAGTTATTTCCCTTGTATACTATAAGACGTACCTTTTAGTCGAGTCATCCCCTTTGATTCCTATAAGACGTACCTTTTAGTCGAGTCGTCTCCTTTTATTCCTATAAGACGTACCTTTTAGTTGAGTCATTTCCATTGATTCCTTGAAGACGTACCTTTTAGTCGAGTCATTTCCCTTGTTTCCATTAAGACTTACCTTTTAGTCGAGTCATCCCCTTTGATTCCTATAAGACGTACCTTTTAGTCGAGTCGTCTCCTTTTATTCCTATAAGACGTACCTTTTAGTTGAGTCATTTCCTGTGATTCCTAGAAGACGTTCCTTTTAGTCGAGTCATTTCACTTGATTCTTATAGGACGTACCTTTTAGTCGAGTCATTCCCTTTGACCCCTAGAAGACGTACCTTTTAATCGAGTCATTTATTTTGATTCCTATAAGACGTATCTTTTAGTTGAGTCATCCCTTTTGATTCCTATAAGACGTACCTTTTAGTCTAGTCATCCCCTTTGATTCCTATAAGACGTACCTTTTAGTCGAGTCATCTCCTTTGATTCCTATAAGACGTACGTTTTAGTCGAGTCATCCCCTTTGACCCCTAGAAGACGTACCTTTTAATCGAGTAATTTACTTTGATTCCTATAAGACGTATCTTTTAGTCGAGTCATCCCTTTTGATTCCTATAAGACGTACCTTTTAGTCGAGTCATCGCCTTTGATTCCTATAAGACGTACCTTTTAGTCGAGTCATCCCCTTTGATTCCTATAAGACGTACCTTTTAGTCGAGTCTTCCCCTTTGACCTCTAGAATACGTACCTATTAGTCGAGTCATTTTCTTTAATTCCTATAAGACGTACCTTTTAGTCGAGTCATCCCCTTTGATTCCTATGTGATGTACCTTTTAGTCGAGTCATCCCCTTTGATTCCTATAAGACGTACCTTTTAGTTGAGTCATTTCCTTTGATTCCTTGAAGACGTACCTTTTAGTCGAGTCATTTCCCTTGTTTCCGATAAGACGTACCTTTTAGTCGAGTCATCCCCTTTGATTCCTATAAGACGTACCTTTTAGTCGAGTCGTCTCCTTTTATTCCTATAAGACGTACCTTTTAGTTGAGTCATTTCCTGTGATTCCTAGAAGACGTTCCTTTTAGTCGAGTCATTTCACTTGATTCCTATAGGACGTACCTTTTAGGCGAGTCATTCCCTTTGATTCCTATAAGACGTACCTTTTAGTCGAGTCATCCCCTTAGATTCCTATAAGACGTACCTTTTAGTAGAGTCATCCCCTTTGATTCCTAGAAGATGTAACTTTTAGTCGAGTCATTTCCCTTGATTCCTATAAGACGTATCTTTTAGTCGAGTCGTCCCCTTTGATTCCAATAAGACGTATCTTTTAGTCGAGTCATCCCCTTTGATTCCTATAAGATGTACCTTTTACTTGAGTCATTACCTTTGATTCCTTGAAGACGTACCTTTTAGTCGAGTCATTTCCCTTGATCCCTATAAGACGTACCTTTTACTCGAGTCATCCCCTTTGATTCCTATAAGACGTACCTTTTAGTCAAGTCATCCCCTTTGATCCATAGAAGACGTACCTATTAGTCGAGTCATTCCCTTTGATTCCTATAAGACGTACCTTTTAGTCTAGTCATCCCCTTTGATTCCTAGATGACATAACTATTAGTCGAGTCATTTCCCTTGATTCCTATAAGACGTACCTTTTAGTCGAGTCATCCCCTTTTATTCTATAAGAAGTACCTTTTAGTCGAGTCATCCCCTTTGACCCCTAGAAGACGTACCTTTTAATCGAGTCATTTACTTTGATTCCTATAAGACGTATCTTTTAGTCGAGTCATACCTTTTGATTCCTATAAGACGTACCTTTTAGTCGAGTCATCGCCTTTGATTCCTATAAGACGTACCTTTTAGTCGAGTCATCCCCTTTGATTACTATAAGACGTACCTTTTAGTCGAGTCTTCCCCTTTGACCTTTAGAATACGTACGTATTAGTCGAGTCATTTTCTTAAATTCCTATAAGACGTACCTTTTAGTCGAGACATCCCCTTTGATTCCTATAAGACGTACCTTTTAGTCGAGTCATCCCCTTTGATTCCTATAAGACGTACCTTTTAGTTGAGTCATTTCCATTGATTCCTCGAAGACGTACCTTTTAGTCGAGTCATTTCCCTTGTTTCCTATAAGACGTACCTTTTAGTCGAGTCATCCCCTTTGATTCCTATAAGACGTACCTTTTAGTCGAGTCGTCTCCTTTTATTCCTATAAGACGTACCTTTTAGTTGAGTCATTTCCTGTGATTCCTAGAAGACGTTCCTTTTAGTCGAGTCATTTCACTTGATTCCTATAGGACGTACCTTTTAGTCGAGTCATTCCCTTTGACCCCTAGAAGACGTACCTTTTAATCGAGTCATTTATTTTGATTCCTATAAGACGTATCTTTTAGTTGAGTCATCCCTTTTGATTCCTATAAGACGTATCTTTTAGTCGAGTCATCCCCTTTGATTCCTATAAGACGTACCTTTTAGTCGAGTCATCTCCTTTGATTCCTAGAAGATGTAACTTTTAGTCGAGTCATTTCCCTTGATTCCTATAAGACGTATCTTTTAGTCGAGTCGTCCCCTTTGATTCCAATAAGACGTATCTTTTAGTCGAGTCATCCCCTTTGATTCCTATAAGATGTACCTTTTACTTGAGTCATTACCTTTGATTCCTTGAAGACGTACCTTTAAGTCGAGTCATTTCCCTTGATCCCTATAAGACGTACCTTTTAGTCGAGTCATCCCCTTTGATTCCTATAAGACGTACCTTTTAGTCAAGTCATCCCCTTTGATCCATAGAAGACGTACCTATTAGTCGAGTCATTCCCTTTGATTCCTATAAGACGTACCTTTTAGTCTAGTCATCCCCTTTGATTCCTAGATGACATAACTATTAGTCGAGTCATTTCCCTTGATTCCTATAAGACGTACCTTTTAGTCGAGTCATCCCCTTTTATTCTATAAGAAGTACCTTTTAGTCGAGTCATCCCCTTTGACCCCTAGAAGACGTACCTTTTAATCGAGTCATTTACATTGATTCCTATAAGACGTATCTTTTAGTCGAGTCATACCTTTTGATTCCTATAAGACGTACCATTTAGTCGAGTCATCGCCTTTGATTCCTATAAGACGTACCTTTTAGTCGAGTCATCCCCTTTGATTACTATAAGACGTACCTTTTAGTCGAGTCTTCCCCTTTGACCTTTAGAATACGTACGTATTAGTCGAGTCACTTTCTTAAATTCCTATAAGACGTACCTTTTAGTCGAGACATCCCCTTTGATTCCTATAAGACGTACCTTTTAGTCGAGTCATCCCCTTTGATTCCTATAAGACGTACCTTTTAGTTGAGTCATTTCCATTGATTCCTTGAAGACGTACCTTTTAGTCGAGTCATTTCCCTTGTTTCCTATAAGACGTACCTTTTAGTCGAGTCATCCCCTTTGATTCCTATAAGACGTACCTTTTAGTCGAGTCGTCTCCTTTTATTCCTATAAGACGTACCTTTTAGTTGAGTCATTTCCTGTGATTCCTAGAAGACGTTCCTTTTAGTCGAGTCATTTCACTTGATTCCTATAGGACGTACCTTTTAGTCGAGTCATTCCCTTTGACCCCTAGAAGACGTACCTTTTAATCGAGTCATTTACTTTGATTCCTATAAGACGTATCTTTTAGTTGAGTCATCCCTTTTGATTCCTATAAGACGTATCTTTTAGTCGAGTCATCCCCTTTGATTCCTATAAGACGTACCTTTTAGTCGAGTCATCTCCATTGATTCCTATAAGACGTACGTTTTAGTCGAGTCATCCCCTTTGACCCCTAGAAGACGTACCTTTTAATCGAGTCATTTACTTTGATTCCTATAAGACGTATCTTTTAGTCGAGTCATCCCTTTTGATTCCTATAAGACGTACCTTTTAGTCGAGTCATCGCCTTTGATTCCTATAAGACGTACCTTTTAGTCGAGTCATCCCCTTTGATTCCTATAAGACGTACCTTTTAGTCGAGTCATTTGCTTTGATTCCTATAAGACATACCATTTAGTCGAGTCATTCACTTTGATTCCTATAAGACGTACCTTTTAGTCGAGTCATCCCCTTTGATTCCTATAAGACGTACCTTTTAGTTGAGTCATTTCCATTGATTCCTTGAAGACGTACCTTTTAGTCGAGTTATTTCCCTTGTTTCCTATAAGACGTACCTTTTAGTCGAGTCATCCCCTTTGATTCCTATAAGACGTACCTTTTAGTCGAGTCGTCTCCTTTTATTCCTATAAGACGTACCTTTTAGTTGAGTCATTTCCATTGATTCCTTGAAGACGTACCTTTTAGTCGAGTCATTTCCCTTGTTTCCATTAAGACTTACCTTTTAGTCGAGTCATCCCCTTTGATTCCTATAAGACGTACCTTTTAGTCGAGTCGTCTCCTTTTATTCCTATAAGACGTACCTTTTAGTTGAGTCATTTCCTGTGATTCCTAGAAGACGTTCCTTTTAGTCGAGTCATTTCACTTGATTCTTATAGGACGTACCTTTTAGTCGAGTCATTCCCTTTGACCCCTAGAAGACGTACCTTTTAATCGAGTCATTTATTTTGATTCCTATAAGACGTATCTTTTAGTTGAGTCATCCCTTTTGATTCCTATAAGACGTACCTTTTAGTCTAGTCATCCCCTTTGATTCCTATAAGACGTACCTTTTAGTCGAGTCATCTCCTTTGATTCCTATAAGACGTACGTTTTAGTCGAGTCATCCCCTTTGACCCCTAGAAGACGTACCTTTTAATCGAGTCATTTACTTTGATTCCTATAAGACGTATCTTTTAGTCGAGTCATCCCTTTTGATTCCTATAAGACGTACCTTTTAGTCGAGTCATCGCCTTTGATTCCTATAAGACGTACCTTTTAGTCGAGTCATCCCCTTTGATTCCTATAAGACGTACCTTTTAGTCGAGTCTTCCCCTTTGACCTCTAGAATACGTACCTATTAGTCGAGTCATTTTCTTTAATTCCTATAAGACGTACCTTTTAGTCGAGTCATCCCCTTTGATTCCTATGTGACGTACCTTTTAGTCGAGTCATCCCCTTTGATTCCTATAAGACGTACCTTTTAGTTGAGTCATTTCCTTTGATTCCTTGAAGACGTACCTTTTAGTCGAGTCATTTCCCTTGTTTCCTATAAGACGTACCTTTTAGTCGAGTCATCCCCTTTGATTCCTATAAGACGTACCTTTTAGTCGAGTCGTCTCCTTTTATTCCTATAAGACGTACCTTTTAGTTGAGTCATTTCCTGTGATTCCTAGAAGACGTTCCTTTTAGTCGAGTCATTTCACTTGATTCCTATAGGACGTACCTTTTAGGCGAGTCATTCCCTTTGATTCCTATAAGACGTACCTTTTAGTCGAGTCATCCCCTTAGATTCCTATAAGACGTACCTTTTAGTAGAGTCATCCCCTTTGATTCCTAGAAGATGTAACTTTTAGTCGAGTCATTTCCCTTGATTCCTATAAGACGTATCTTTTAGTCGAGTCGTCCCCTTTGATTCCAATAAGACGTATCTTTTAGTCGAGTCATCCCCTTTGATTCCTATAAGATGTACCTTTTACTTGAGTCATTACCTTTGATTCCTTGAAGACGTACCTTTTAGTCGAGTCATTTCCCTTGATCCCTATAAGACGTACCTTTTAGTCGAGTCATCCCCTTTGATTCCTATAAGACGTACCTTTTAGTCAAGTCATCCCCTTTGATCCATAGAAGACGTACCTATTAGTCGAGTCATTCCCTTTGATTCCTATAAGACGTACCTTTTAGTCTAGTCATCCCCTTTGATTCCTAGATGACATAACTATTAGTCGAGTCATTTCCCTTGATTCCTATAAGACGTACCTTTTAGTCGAGTCATCCCCTTTTATTCTATAAGAAGTACCTTTTAGTCGAGTCATCCCCTTTGACCCCTAGAAGACGTACCTTTTAATCGAGTCATTTACTTTGATTCCTATAAGACGTATCTTTTAGTCGAGTCATACCTTTTGATTCCTATAAGACGTACCTTTTAGTCGAGTCATCGCCTTTGATTCCTATAAGACGTACCTTTTAGTCGAGTCATCCCCTTTGATTACTATAAGACGTACCTTTTAGTCGAGTCTTCCCCTTTGACCTTTAGAATACGTACGTATTAGTCGAGTCATTTTCTTAAATTCCTATAAGACGTACCTTTTAGTCGAGACATCCCCTTTGATTCCTATAAGACGTACCTTTTAGTCGAGTCATCCCCTTTGATTCCTATAAGACGTACCTTTTAGTTGAGTCATTTCCATTGATTCCTTGAAGACGTACCTTTTAGTCGAGTCATTTCCCTTGTTTCCTATAAGACGTACCTTTTAGTCGAGTCATCCCCTTTGATTCCTATAAGACGTACCTTTTAGTCGAGTCGTCTCCTTTTATTCCTATAAGACGTACCTTTTAGTTGAGTCATTTCCTGTGATTCCTAGAAGACGTTCCTTTTAGTCGAGTCATTTCACTTGATTCCTATAGGACGTACCTTTTAGTCGAGTCATTCCCTTTGACCCCTAGAAGACGTACCTTTTAATCGAGTCATTTATTTTGATTCCTATAAGACGTATCTTTTAGTTGAGTCATCCCTTTTGATTCCTATAAGACGTATCTTTTAGTCGAGTCATCCCCTTTGATTCCTATAAGACGTACCTTTTAGTCGAGTCATCTCCTTTGATTCCTAGAAGATGTAACTTTTAGTCGAGTCATTTCCCTTGATTCCTATAAGACGTATCTTTTAGTCGAGTCGTCCCCTTTGATTCCAATAAGACGTATCTTTTAGTCGAGTCATCCCCTTTGATTCCTATAAGATGTACCTTTTACTTGAGTCATTACCTTTGATTCCTTGAAGACGTACCTTTAAGTCGAGTCATTTCCCTTGATCCCTATAAGACGTACCTTTTAGTCGAGTCATCCCCTTTGATTCCTATAAGACGTACCTTTTAGTCAAGTCATCCCCTTTGATCCATAGAAGACGTACCTATTAGTCGAGTCATTCCCTTTGATTCCTATAAGACGTACCTTTTAGTCTAGTCATCCCCTTTGATTCCTAGATGACATAACTATTAGTCGAGTCATTTCCCTTGATTCCTATAAGACGTACCTTTTAGTCGAGTCATCCCCTTTTATTCTATAAGAAGTACCTTTTAGTCGAGTCATCCCCTTTGACCCCTAGAAGACGTACCTTTTAATCGAGTCCTTTACATTGATTCCTATAAGACGTATCTTTTAGTCGAGTCATACCTTTTGATTCCTATAAGACGTACCATTTAGTCGAGTCATCGCCTTTGATTCCTATAAGACGTACCTTTTAGTCGAGTCATCCCCTTTGATTACTATAAGACGTACCTTTTAGTCGAGTCTTCCCCTTTGACCTTTAGAATACGTACGTATTAGTCGAGTCACTTTCTTAAATTCCTATAAGACGTACCTTTTAGTCGAGACATCCCCTTTGATTCCTATAAGACGTACCTTTTAGTCGAGTCATCCCCTTTGATTCCTATAAGACGTACCTTTTAGTTGAGTCATTTCCATTGATTCCTTGAAGACGTACCTTTTAGTCGAGTCATTTCCCTTGTTTCCTATAAGACGTACCTTTTAGTCGAGTCATCCCCTTTGATTCCTATAAGACGTACCTTTTAGTCGAGTCGTCTCCTTTTATTCCTATAAGACGTACCTTTTAGTTGAGTCATTTCCTGTGATTCCTAGAAGACGTTCCTTTTAGTCGAGTCATTTCACTTGATTCCTATAGGACGTACCTTTTAGTCGAGTCATTCCCTTTGACCCCTAGAAGACGTACCTTTTAATCGAGTCATTTACTTTGATTCCTATAAGACATATCTTTTAGTTGAGTCATCCCTTTTGATTCCTATAAGACGTATCTTTTAGTCGAGTCATCCCCTTTGATTCCTATAAGACGTACCTTTTAGTCGAGTCATCTCCATTGATTCCTATAAGACGTACGTTTTAGTCGAGTCATCCCCTTTGACCCCTAGAAGACGTACCTTTTAATCGAGTCATTTACTTTGATTCCTATAAGACGTATCTTTTAGTCGAGTCATCCCTTTTGATTCCTATAAGACGTACCTTTTAGTCGAGTCATCGCCTTTGATTCCTATAAGACGTACCTTTTAGTCGAGTCATCCCCTTTGATTCCTATAAGACGTACCTTTTAGTCGAGTCATTTGCTTTGATTCCTATAAGACATACCATTTAGTCGAGTCATTCACTTTGATTCCTATAAGACGTACCTTTTAGTCGAGTCATCCCCTTTGATTCCTATAAGACGTACCTTTTAGTTGAGTCATTTCCATTGATTCCTTGAAGACGTACCTTTTAGTCGAGTTATTTCCCTTGTTTCCTATAAGACGTACCTTTTAGTCGAGTCATCCCCTTTGATTCCTATAAGACGTACCTTTTAGTCGAGTCGTCTCCTTTTATTCCTATAAGACGTACCTTTTAGTTGAGTCATTTCCATTGATTCCTTGAAGACGTACCTTTTAGTCGAGTCATTTCCCTTGTTTCCATTAAGACTTACCTTTTAGTCGAGTCATCCCCTTTGATTCCTATAAGACGTACCTTTTAGTCGAGTCGTCTCCTTTTATTCCTATAAGACGTACCTTTTAGTTGAGTCATTTCCTGTGATTCCTAGAAGACGTTCCTTTTAGTCGAGTCATTTCACTTGATTCTTATAGGACGTACCTTTTAGTCGAGTCATTCCCTTTGACCCCTAGAAGACGTACCTTTTAATCGAGTCATTTATTTTGATTCCTATAAGACGTATCTTTTAGTTGAGTCATCCCTTTTGATTCCTATAAGACGTACCTTTTAGTCTAGTCATCCCCTTTGATTCCTATAAGACGTACCTTTTAGTCGAGTCATCTCCTTTGATTCCTATAAGACGTACGTTTTAGTCGAGTCATCCCCTTTGACCCCTAGAAGACGTACCTTTTAATCGAGTCATTTACTTTGATTCCTATAAGACGTATCTTTTAGTCGAGTCATCCCTTTTGATTCCTATAAGACGTACCTTTTAGTCGAGTCATCGCCTTTGATTCCTATAAGACGTACCTTTTAGTCGAGTCATCCCCTTTGATTCCTATAAGACGTACCTTTTAGTCGAGTCTTCCCCTTTGACCTCTAGAATACGTACCTATTAGTCGAGTCATTTTCTTTAATTCCTATAAGACGTACCTTTTAGTCGAGTCATCCCCTTTGATTCCTATGTGACGTACCTTTTAGTCGAGTCATCCCCTTTGATTCCTATAAGACGTACCTTTTAGTTGAGTCATTTCCTTTGATTCCTTGAAGACGTACCTTTTAGTCGAGTCATTTCCCTTGTTTCCTATAAGACGTACCTTTTAGTCGAGTCATCCCCTTTGATTCCTATAAGACGTACCTTTTAGTCGAGTCGTCTCCTTTTATTCCTATAAGACGTACCTTTTAGTTGAGTCATTTCCTGTGATTCCTAGAAGACGTTCCTTTTAGTCGAGTCATTTCACTTGATTCCTATAGGACGTACCTTTTAGGCGCGTCATTCCCTTTGATTCCTATAAGACGTACCTTTTAGTCGAGTCATCCCCTTAGATTCCTATAAGACGTACCTTTTAGTAGAGTCATCCCCTTTGATTCCTAGAAGATGTAACTTTTAGTCGAGTCATTTCCCTTGATTCCTATAAGACGTATCTTTTAGTCGAGTCGTCCCCTTTGATTCCAATAAGACGTATCTTTTAGTCGAGTCATCCCCTTTGATTCCTATAAGATGTACCTTTTACTTGAGTCATTACCTTTGATTCCTTGAAGACGTACCTTTTAGTCGAGTCATTTCCCTTGATCCCTATAAGACGTACCTTTTAGTCGAGTCATCCCCTTTGATTCCTATAAGACGTACCTTTTAGTCAAGTCATCCCCTTTGATCCATAGAAGACGTACCTATTAGTCGAGTCATTCCCTTTGATTCCTATAAGACGTACCTTTTAGTCTAGTCATCCCCTTTGATTCCTAGATGACATAACTATTAGTCGAGTCATTTCCCTTGATTCCTATAAGACGTACCTTTTAGTCGAGTCATCCCCTTTTATTCTATAAGAAGTACCTTTTAGTCGAGTCATCCCCTTTGACCCCTAGAAGACGTACCTTTTAATCGAGTCATTTACTTTGATTCCTATAAGACGTATCTTTTAGTCGAGTCATACCTTTTGATTCCTATAAGACGTACCTTTTAGTCGAGTCATCGCCTTTGATTCCTATAAGACGTACCTTTTAGTCGAGTCATCCCCTTTGATTACTATAAGACGTACCTTTTAGTCGAGTCTTCCCCTTTGACCTTTAGAATACGTACGTATTAGTCGAGTCATTTTCTTAAATTCCTATAAGACGTACCTTTTAGTCGAGACATCCCCTTTGATTCCTATAAGACGTACCTTTTAGTCGAGTCATCCCCTTTGATTCCTATAAGACGTACCTTTTAGTTGAGTCATTTCCATTGATTCCTTGAAGACGTACCTTTTAGTCGAGTCATTTCCCTTGTTTCCTATAAGACGTACCTTTTAGTCGAGTCATCCCCTTTGATTCCTATAAGACGTACCTTTTAGTCGAGTCGTCTCCTTTTATTCCTATAAGACGTACCTTTTAGTTGAGTCATTTCCTGTGATTCCTAGAAGACGTTCCTTTTAGTCGAGTCATTTCACTTGATTCCTATAGGACGTACCTTTTAGTCGAGTCATTCCCTTTGACCCCTAGAAGACGTACCTTTTAATCGAGTCATTTACTTTGATTCCTATAAGACGTATCTTTTAGTTGAGTCATCCCTTTTGATTCCTATAAGACGTATCTTTTAGTCGAGTCATCCCCTTTGATTCCTATAAGACGTACCTTTTAGTCGTGTCATCTCCTTTGATTCCTAGAAGATGTAACTTTTAGTCGAGTCATTTCCCTTGATTCCTATAAGACATATCTTTTAGTCGAGTCGTCCCCTTTGATTCCAATAAGACGTATCTTTTAGTCGAGTCATCCCCTTTGATTCCTATAAGATGTACCTTTTACTTGAGTCATTACCTTTGATTCCTTGAAGACGTACCTTTAAGTCGAGTCATTTCCCTTGATCCCTATAAGACGTACCTTTTAGTCGAGTCATCCCCTTTGATTCCTATAAGACGTACCTTTTAGTCAAGTCATCCCCTTTGATCCATAGAAGACGTACCTATTAGTCGAGTCATTCCCTTTGATTCCTATAAGACGTACCTTTTAGTCTAGTCATCCCCTTTGATTCCTAGATGACATAACTATTAGTCGAGTCATTTCCCTTGATTCCTATAAGACGTACCTTTTAGTCGAGTCATCCCCTTTTATTCTATAAGAAGTACCTTTTAGTCGAGTCATCCCCTTTGACCCCTAGAAGACGTACCTTTTAATCGTGTCATTTACTTTGATTCCTATAAGACGTATCTTTTAGTCGAGTCATACCTTTTGATTCCTATAAGACGTACCTTTTAGTCGAGTCATCGCCTTTGATTCCTATAAGACGTACCTTTTAGTCGAGTCATCCCCTTTGATTACTATAAGACGTACCTTTTAGTCGAGTCTTCCCCTTTGACCTTTAGAATACGTACGTCTTAGTCGAGTCATTTTCTTAAATTCCTATAAGACGTACCTTTTAGTCGAGACATCCCCTTTGATTCCTATAAGACGTACCTTTTAGTCGAGTCATCCCCTTTGATTCCTATAAGACGTACCTTTTAGTTGAGTCATTTCCATTGATTCCTTGAAGACGTACCTTTTAGTCGAGTCATTTCCCTTGTTTCCTATAAGACGTACCTTTTAGTCGAGTCATCCCCTTTGATTCCTATAAGACGTACCTTTTAGTCGAGTCGTCTCCTTTTATTCCTATAAGACGTACCTTTTAGTTGAGTCATTTCCTGTGATTCCTAGAAGACGTTCCTTTTAGTCGAGTCATTTCACTTGATTCCTATAGGACGTACCTTTTAGTCGAGTCATTCCCTTTGACCCCTAGAAGACGTACCTTTTAATCGAGTCATTTGCTTTGATTCCTATAAGACGTATCTTTTAGTTGAGTCATCCCTTTTGATTCCTATAAGACGTATCTTTTAGTCGAGTCATCCCCTTTGATTCCTATAAGACGTACCTTTTAGTCGAGTCATCTCCATTGATTCCTATAAGACGTACGTTTTAGTCGAGTCATCCCCTTTGACCCCTAGAAGACGTACCTTTTAATCGAGTCATTTACTTTGATTCCTATAAGACGTATCTTTTAGTCGAGTCATCCCTTTTGATTCCTATAAGACGTACCTTTTAGTCGAGTCATCGCCTTTGATTCCTATAAGACGTACCTTTTAGTCGAGTCATCCCCTTTGATTCCTATAAGACGTACCTTTTAGTCGAGTCTTCCCCTTTGACCTCTAGAATACGTACCTATTAGTCGAGTCATTTTCTTTAATTCCTATAAGACGTACCTTTTAGTCGAGTCATCCCCTTTGATTCCTATATGACGTACCTTTTAGTCGAGTCATCCCCTTTGATTCCTATAAGACGTACCTTTTAGTTGAGTCATTTCCTTTGATTCCTTGAAGACGTACCTTTTAGTCGAGTCATTTCCCTTGTTTCCTATAAGACGTACCTTTTAGTCGAGTCATCCCCTTTGATTCCTATAAGACGTACCTTTTAGTCGAGTCGTCTCCTTTTATTCCTATAAGACGTACCTTTTAGTTGAGTCATTTCCTGTGATTCCTAGAAGACGTTCCTTTTAGTCGAGTCATTTCACTTGATTCCTATAGGACGTCCCTTTTAGGCGAGTCATTCCCTTTGATTCCTATAAGACGTACCTTTTAGTCGAGTCATCCCCTTAGATTCCTATAAGACGTACCTTTTAGTAGAGTCATCCCCTTTGATTCCTAGAAGATGTAACTTTTAGTCGAGTCATTTCCCTTGATTCCTATAAGACGTATCTTTTAGTCGAGTCGTCCCCTTTGATTCCAATAAGACGTATCTTTTAGTCGAGTCATCCCCTTTGATTCCTATTAGATGTACCTTTTACTTGAGTCATTACCTTTGATTCGTTGAAGACGTACCTTTTAGTCGAGTCATTTCCCTTGATCCCTATAAGACGTACCTTTTAGTCGAGTCATCCCCTTTGATTCCTATAAGACGTACCTTTTAGTCAAGTCATCCCCTTTGATCCATAGAAGACGTACCTTTTAGTCGAGTCATTCCCTTTGATTCCTATAAGACGTACCTTTTAGTCGAGTCATCCGCTTTGATTCCTAGATGACATAACTATTAGTCGAGTCATTACCCTTGATTCCTATAAGACGTACCTTTTAGTCGAGTCATCCCCTTTTATTCTATAAGAAGTACCTTTTAGTCGAGTCATCCCCTTTGACCCCTAGAAGACGTACCTTTTAATCGAGTCATTTACTTTGATTCCTATAAGACGTATCTTTTAGTCGAGTCATCCTTTTTGATTCCTATAAGACGTACCTTTTTGTCGAGTCATCGCCTTTGATTCCTATAAGACGTACCTTTTAGTCGAGTCATCCCCTTTGATTCCTATAAGACGTACCTTTTAGTCGAGTCTTCCCCTTTGACCTTTAGAATACGTACGTATTAGTCGAGTCATTTTCTTTAATTCCTATAAGACGTACGTACCTTTTAGTCGAGTCATCCCCTTTGATTCCTATAAGACGTACCTTTTAGTCGAGTCATCCCCTTTGATTCCTATAAGACGTACCTTTTAGTTGAGTCATTTCCATTGATTCGTTGAAGACGTACCTTTTAATCGAGTCATTTACTTTGATTCCTATAATACGTATCTTTTAGTCGAGTCATCCCTTTTGATTCCTATAAGACGTACCTTTTAGTCGAGTCATCGCATTTGATTCCTATAAGACGTACCTATTAGTCGAGTCATTTTCTTTATTTCCTATAAGACGTATCTTTTAGTCGAGTCATCCCCTTTGATTCCTATATGACGTACCTTTTAGTTGAGTCATCCCCTTTGATTCCTATAAGTCGTACCTTTTAGTTGAGTCATTTCCTTTGATTCCTTGAAGACGTACCTTTTAGTCGAGTCATTTCCCTTGTTTCCTATAAGACGTACCTTTTAGTCGAGTCATCCCCTTTGATTCCTATAAGACGTACCTTTTAGTCGAGTCGTATCCTTTTATTCCTATAAGACGTACCTTTTAGTTGAATCATTTCCTGTGATTCCTAGAAGACGTTCCTTTTAGTCGAGTCATTTCACTTGATTCCTATAGGACGTACCTTTTAGGCGAGTCATTCCCTTTGATTCCTATAAGACGTACCTTTTAGTCGAGTCATCCCCTTAGATTCCTATAAGACGTACCTTTTAGTAGAGTCATCCCCTTTGATTCCTAGAAGATGTAACTTTTAGTCGAGTCATTTCCCTTGATTCCTATAAGACGTACCTTTTAGTCGAGTCGTCCCCTTTGATTTCAATAAGACGTATCTTATAGTCGAGTCATCCCCTTTGATTCCTATAAGATGTACCTTTTACTTGAGTCATTACCTTTGATTCCTTGAAGACGTACCTTTTCGTCGAGTCATTTCCCTTGATCCCTATAAGACGTACCTTTTAGTCGAGTCATCCCCTTTGATTCCTATAAGACGTACCTTTTAGTCAAGTCATCCCCTTTATTCCATAGAAGACGTACCTTTTAGTCGAGTCATTCCCTTTGATTCCTATAAGACGTACCTTTTAGTCGAGTCATCCCCTTTGATTCCTAGATGACATAACTATTAGTCGAGTCATTTCCCTTGATTCCTATAAGACGTACCTTTTAGTCGAGTCATCCCCTTTGATTCAACAAGAAGTACCTTTTAGTCGAGTCATCCCCTTTGACCCCTAGAAGACGTACCTTTTAATCGAGTCATTTACTTTGATTCCTATAAGACGTATCTTTTAGTCGTGTCTTCCCTTTTGATTCCTATAAGACGTACCTTTTAGTCGAGTCATCGCCTTTGATTCCTATAAGACGTACCTTTTAGTCGAGTCATCCCCTTTGATTCCTATAAGACGTACCTTTTAGTCGAGTCTTCCCCTTTGACCTTTAGAATACGTATGTATTAGTCGAGTCATTTTCTTTAATTCCTATAAGACGTAACTTTTAGTCGAGTCATCCCCTTTGATTCCTATAAGACGTACCTTTTAGTCGAGTCATCCCCTTTGATTCCTATAAGACGTACCTTTTAGTTGAGTCATTTCCATTGATTCCTTGAAGATGTACCTTTTAGTCGAGTTATTTCCCTTGTTTCCTATAAGACGTACCTTTTAGTCGAGTCATCCCCTTTGATTCCTATAAGACGTACCTTTTAGTCGAGTCGTCTCCTTTTATTCCTATAAGACGTACCTTTTAGTTGAGTTATTTCCTGTGATTCCTAGAAGACGTTCCTTTTAGTCGAGTCATTTCACTTGATTCCTATAGGACGTACCTTTTAGTCGAGTCATTCCCTTTGACCCCTAGAAGACGTACCTTTTAATCGAGTCATTTACTTTGATTCCAATAAGACGAATCTTTTAGTTGAGTCATCCCTTTTGATTCCTATAAGACGTACCTTTTAGTCGAGTCATCCCCTTTGATTCCTATAAGACGTACCTTTTAGTCGAGTCATCTCCTTTGATTTCTATAAGACGTACGTTTTAGTCGAGTCATCCCCTTTGACCCCTAGAAGACGTACCTTTTAATCGAGTCATTTACTTTGATTCCTATAAGACGTATCTTTTAGTCGAGTCATCCCTTTTGATTCCTATAAGACGTACCTTTTAGTCGAGTCATCGCCTTTGATTCCTATAAGACGTACCTTTTAGTCGAGTCATCCCGTTTGATTCCTATAAGACGTACCTTTTAGTCGAGTCATTTCACTTGATTCCTATAGGACGTACCTTTTAGTCGAGTCATTCCCTTTGACCCCTAGAAGACGTACCTTTTAATCGAGTCATTTACTTTGATTCCTATAAGACGTATCTTTTAGTTGAGTCATCCCTTTTGATTCCTATAAGACGTATCTTTTAGTCGAGTCATCCCCTTTGATTCCTATAAGACGTATCTTTCAGTCGAGTCATCTCCTTTGATTCCTATAAGACGTACGTTTTAGTCGAGTCATCCCCTTTGACCCCTAGAAGACGTACCTTTTAATCGAGTCATTTACTTTGATTCCTATAAGACGTATCTTTTAGTCGAGTCATCCCTTTTGATTCCTATAAGACGTACCTTTTAGTCGAGTCATCGCCTTTGATTCCTATAAGACGTACCTTTTAGTCGAGTCATCCCCTTTGATTCCTATAAGACGTACCTTTTAGTCGAGTCTTCCCCTTTGACCTCTAGAATACGTACCTATTAGTCGAGTCATTTTCTTTAATTCCTATAAGACGTACCTTTTAGTCGAGTCATCCTCTTTGATTCCTATATGACGTACCTTTTAGTCGAGTCATCCCCTTTGATTCCTATAAGACGTACCTTTTAGTTGAGTCATTTCCATTGATTCCTTGAAGACGTACCTTTTGGTCGAGTCATTTCCGTTGTTTCCTATAAGACGTACCTTTTAGTCGAGTCATCCCCTTTGATTCCTATAAGACGTACCTTTTAGTCGAGTCGTCTCCTTTTATTCCTATAAGACGTACCTTTTAGTTGAGTCATTTCCTGTGATTCCTAGAAGATGTTCCTTTTAGTCGAGTCATTTCACTTGATTCCTATAGGACGTACCTTTTAGGCGAGTCATTCCCTTTGATTCCTATAAGACGTACCTTTTAGTCGAGTCATCCCCTTAGATTCCTATAAGACGTACCTATTAGTAGAGTCATCCCCTTTGATTCCTAGAAGATGTAACTTTTAGTCGAGTCATTTCCCTTGATTCCTATAAGACGTATCTTTTAGTCGAGTCGTCCCCTTTGATTCCAATAAGACGTATCTTTTAGTCGAGTCATCCCCTTTGATTCCTATAAGATGTACCTTTTACTTGAGTCATTACCTTTGATTCCTTGAAAACGTATCTTTTAGTCGAGTCATTTCCCTTGATCCCTATAAGACGTACCTTTTAGTCGAGTCATCGCCTTTGATTCCTATAAGACGTACCTTTTAGTCGAGTCATCCCGTTTGATTCCTATAAGACGTACCTTTTAGTCGAGTCATTTCACTTGATTCCTATAGGACGTACCTTTAAGTCGAGTCATTCCCTTTGACCCCTAGAAGACGTACCTTTTAATCGAGTCATTTACTTTGATTCCTATAAGACGTATCTTTTAGTTGAGTCATCCCTTTTGATTCCTATAAGACGTATCTTTTAGTCGAGTCATCCCCTTTGATTCCTATAAGACGTACCTTTTAGTCGAGTCATCTCCTTTGATTCCTATAAGACGTACGTTTTAGTCGAGTCATCCCCTTTGACCCCTAGAAGACGTACCTTTTAATCGAGTCATTTACTTTGATTCCTATAAGACGTATCTTTTAGTCGAGTCATCCCTTTTGATTCCTATAAGACGTACATTTTAGTCGAGTCATCGCCTTTGATTCCTATAAGACGTACCTTTTAGTCGAGTCATCCCGTTTGATTCCTATAAGACGTACCTTTTAGTCGAGTCATTTCACTTGATTCCTATAGGACGTACCTTTTAGTCGAGTCATTCCCTTTGACCCCTAGAAGACGTACCTTTTAATCGAGTCATTTACTTTGATTCCTATAAGACGTATCTTTTAGTTGAGTCATCCCTTTTGATTCCTATAAGACGTATCTTTTAGTCGAGTCATCCCCTTTGATTCCTATAAGACGTACCTTTTAGTCGAGTCATCTCCTTTGATTCCTATAAGACGTACGTTTTAGTCGAGTCATCCCCTTTGACCCCTAGAAGACGTACCTTTTAATCGAGTCATTTACTTTGATTCCTATAAGACGTATCTTTTAGTCGAGTCATCCCTTTTGATTCCTATAAGACGTACCTTTTAGTCGAGTCATCGCCTTTGATTCCTATAAGACGTACCTTTTAGTCGAGTCATCCCCTTTGATTCCTATAAGACGTACCTTTTAGTCGAGTCTTCCCCTTTGACCTCTAGAATACGTACCTATTAGTCGAGTCATTTTCTTTAATTCCTATAAGACGTACCTTTTAGTCGAGTCATCCTCTTTGATTCCTATATGACGTACCTTTTAGTCGAGTCATCCCCTTTGATTCCTATAAGACGTACCTTTTAGTTGAGTCATTTCCTTTGATTCCTTGAAGACGTACCTTTTGGTCGAGTCATTTCCCTTGTTTCCTATAAGACGTACCTTTTAGTCGAGTCATCCCCTTTGATTCCTATAAGACGTACCTTTTAGTCGAGTCGTCTCCTTTTATTCCTATAAGACGTACCATTTAGTTGAGTCATTTCCTGTGATTCCTAGAAGATGTTCCTTTTAGTCGAGTCATTTCACTTGATTCCTATAGGACGTACCTTTTAGGCGAGTCATTCCCTTTGATTCCTATAAGACGTACCTTTTAGTCGAGTCATCCCCTTAGATTCCTATAAGACGTACCTTTTAGTAGAGTCATCCCCTTTGATTCCTAGAAGATGTAACTTTTAGTCGAGTCATTTCCCTTGATTCCTATAAGACGTATCTTTTAGTCGAGTCGTCCCCTTTGATTCCAATAAGACGTATCTTTTAGTCGAGTCATCCCCTTTGATTCCTATAAGATGTACCTTTTACTTGAGTCATTACCTTTGATTCCTTGAAGACGTATCTTTTAGTCGAGTCATTTCCCTTGATCCCTATAAGACGTACCTTTTAGTCGAGTCATCCCCTTTGATTCCTATAAGACATACCTTTTAGTCAAGTCATCCCCTTTGATCCATAGAAGACGTACCTATTAGTCGAGTCATTCCCTTTGATTCCTATAAGACGTACCTTTTAGTCTAGTCATCCCCTTTGATTCCTAGATGACATAACTATTAGTCGAGTCATTTCCCTTGATTCCTATAAGACGTACCTTTTAGTCGAGTCATCCCCTTTTATTCTATAAGAAGTACCTTTTAGTCGAGTCATCCCCTTTGACCCCTAGAAGACGTACCATTTAATCGAGTCATTTACTTTGATTCCTATAAGACGTATCTTTTAGTCGAGTCATACCATTTTATTCCTATAAGACGTACCTTTTAGTCGAGTCATCGCCTTTGATTACTATAAGACGTACCTTTTAGTCGAGTCTTCCCCTTTGACCTTTAGAATACGTACGTATTAGTCGAGTCATTTTCTTAAATTCCTATAAGACGTACCTTTTAGTCGAGACATCCCCTTTGATTCCTATAAGACGTACCTTTTAGTCAAGTCATCCCCTTTGATTCCTATAAGACGTACCTTTTAGTTGAGTCATTTCCATTGATTCCTTGAAGACGTACCTTTTAGTCGAGTCATTTCCCTTGTTTCCTATAAGACGTACCTTTTAGTCGAGTCATCCCCTTTGATTCCTATAAGACGTACCTTTTAGTAGAGTCGTCTCCTTTTATTCCTATAAGACGTACCTTTTAGTTGAGTCATTTCCTGTGATTCCTAGAAGACGTTCCTTTTAGTCGAGTCATTTCACTTGATTCCTATAGGACGTACCTTTTAGTCGAGTCATTCCCTTTGACCCCTATAAGACGTACCTTTTAATCGAGTCATTTACTTTGATTCCTATAAGACGTATCTTTTAGTTGAGTCATCCCTTTTGATTCCTATAAGACGTATCTTTTTGTCGAGTCATCCCCTTTGATTCCTATAAGACGTACCTTTTAGTCGAGTCATCTCCTTTGATTCCTATAAGACGTACGTTTTAGTCGAGTCATCCCCTTTGACCCCTAGAAGACGTACCTTTTAATCGAGTCATTTACTTTGATTCCTATAAGACGTATCTTTTAGTCGAGTCATCCCTTTTGATTCCTATAAGACGTACCTTTTAGTCGAGTCATCGCCTTTGATTCCTATAAGACGTACCTTTTAGTCGAGTCATCCCCTTTGATTCCTATAAGACGTACCTTTTAGTCGAGTCATTTCACTTGATTCCTATAGGACGTACCTTTTAGTCGAGTCATTCCCTTTGACCCCTAGAAGACGTACCTTTTAATCGAGTCATTTACTTTGATTCCTATAAGACGTATCTTTTAGTTGAGTCATCCCTTTTGATTCCTATAAGACGTATCTTTTAGTCGAGTCATCCCCTTTGATTCCTATAAGACGTACCTTTTAGTCGAGTCATCTCCTTTGATTCCTATAAGACGTACGTTTTAGTCGAGTCATCCCCTTTGACCCCTAGAAGACGTACCTTTTAATCGAGTCATTTACTTTGATTCCTATAAGACGTATCTTTTAGTCGAGTCATCCCTTTTGATTCCTATAAGACGTACCTTTTAGTCGAGTCATCGCCTTTGATTCCTATAAGACGTACCTTTTAGTCGAGTCATCCCGTTTGATTCCTATAAGACGTACCTTTTAGTCGAGTCATTTCACTTGATTCCTATAGGACGTACCTTTTAGTCGAGTCATTCCCTTTGACCCCTAGAAGACGTACCTTTTAATCGAGTCATTTACTTTGATTCCTATAAGACGTATCTTTTAGTTGAGTCATCCCTTTTGATTCCTATAAGACGTATCTTTTAGTCGAGTCATCCCCTTTGATTCCTATAAGACGTACCTTTTAGTCGAGTCGTCTCCTTTTATTCCTATAAGACGTACCTTTTAGTAGAGTCATTTCCTGTGATTCCTAGAAGACGTTCCTTTTAGTCGAGTCATTTCACTTGATTCCTATAGGACGTCCCTTTTAGGCGAGTCATTCCCTTTGATTCCTATAAGACGTACCTTTTAGTCGAGTCATCCCCTTAGATTCCTATAAGACGTACCTTTTAGTAGAGTCATCCCCTTTTATTCCTAGAAGATGTAACTTTTAGTCGAGTCATTTCCCTTGATTCCTATAAGACGTATATTTTAGTTGAGTCGTCCCCTTTGATTCCAATAAGACGTATCTTTTAGTCGAGTCATCCCCTTTGATTCCTATTAGATGTACCTTTTACTTGAGTCATTACCTTTGATTCGTTGAAGACGTACCTTTTAGTCGAGTCATTTCCCTTGATCCCTATAAGACGTACCTTTTAGTCGAGTCATCCCCTTTGATTCCTATAAGACGTACCTTTTAGTCAAGTCATCCCCTTTGATCCATAGAAGACGTACCTTTTAGTCGAGTCATTCCCTTTGATTCCTATAAGACGTACCTTTTAGTCGAGTCATCCGCTTTGATTCCTAGATGACATAACTATTAGTCGAGTCATTTCCCTTGATTCCTATAAGACGTACCTTTTAGTCGAGTCATCCCCTTTTATTCTATAAGAAGTACCTTTTAGTCGAGTCATCCCCTTTGACCCCTAGAAGACGTACCTTTTAATCGAGTCATTTACTTTGATTCCTATAAGACGTATCTTTTAGTCGAGTCATCCTTTTTGATTCCTATAAGACGTACCTTTTAGTCGAGTCATCGCCTTTGATTCCTATAAGACGTACCTTTTAGTCGAGTCATCCCCTTTGATTCCTATAAGACGTACCTTTTAGTCGAGTCTTCCCCTTTGATTCCTATAAGACGTACCTTTTAGTTGAGTCATTTCCATTGATTCGTTGAAGACGTACCTTTTAATCGAGTCATTTACTTTGATTCCTATAATACGTATCTTTTAGTCGAGTCATCCCTTTTGATTCCTATAAGACGTACCTTTTAGTCGAGTCATCGCATTTGATTCCTATAAGACGTACCTATTAGTCGAGTCATTTTCTTTATTTCCTATAAGACGTATCTTTTAGTCGAGTCATCCCCTTTGATTCCTATATGACGTACCTTTTAGTTGAGTCATCCCCTTTGATTCCTATAAGACGTACCTTTTAGTTGAGTCATTTCCTTTGATTCCTTGAAGACGTACCTTTTAGTCGAGTCATTTCCCTTGTTTCCTATAAGACGTACCTTTTAGTCGAGTCATCCCCTTTGATTCCTATAAGACGTACCTTTTAGTCGAGTCGTATCCTTTTATTCCTATAAGACGTACCTTTTAGTTGAATCATTTCCTGTGATTCCTAGAAGACGTTCCTTTTAGTCGAGTCATTTCACTTGATTCCTATAGGACGTACCTTTTAATCGAGTCATTCCCTTTGATTCCTATAAGACGTACCTTTTAGTCGAGTCATCCCCTTAGATTCCTATAAGACGTACCTTTTAGTAGAGTCATCCCCTTTGATTCCTAGAAGATGTAACTTTTAGTCGAGTCATTTCCCTTGATTCCTATAAGACGTACCTTTTAGTCGAGTCGTCCCCTTTGATTTCAATAAGACGTATCTTATAGTCGAGTCATCCCCTTTGATTCCTATAAGATGTACCTTTTACTTGAGTCATTACCTTTGATTCCTTGAAGACGTACCTTTTCGTCGAGTCATTTCCCTTGATCCCTATAAGACGTACCTTTTAGTCGAGTCATCCCCTTTGATTCCTATAAGACGTACCTTTTAGTCAAGTCATCCCCTTTATTCCATAGAAGACGTACCTTTTAGTCGAGTCATTCCCTTTGATTCCTATAAGACGTACCTTTTAGTCGAGTCATCCCCGTTGATTCCTAGATGACATAACTATTAGTCGAGTCATTTCCCTTGATTCCTATAAGACGTACCTTTTAGTCGAGTCATCCCCTTTGATTCAACAAGAAGTACCTTTAAGTCGAGTCATCCCCTTTGACCCCTAGAAGACGTACCTTTTAATCGAGTCATTTACTTTGATTCCTATAAGACGTATCTTTTAGTCGAGTCTTCCCTTTTGATTCCTATAAGACGTACCTTTTAGTCGAGTCATCGCCTTTGATTCCTATAAGACGTACCTTTTAGTCGAGTCATCCCTTTTGATTCCTATAAGACGTACCTTTTAGTCGAGTCTTCCCCTTTGACCTCTAGAATACGTACCTATTAGTCGAGTCATTTTCTTTAATTCCTATAAGACGTACCTTTTAGTCGAGTCATCCTCTTTGATTCCTATATGACGTACCTTTTAGTCGAGTCATCCCCTTTGATTCCTATAAGACGTACCTTTTAGTTGAGTCATTTCCTTTGATTCCTTGAAGACGTACCTTTTAGTCGAGTCATTTCCCTTGTTTCCTATAAGACGTACCTTTTAGTCGAGTCATCCCCTTTGATTCCTATAAGACGTACCTTTTAGTCGAGTCGTCTCCTTTTATTCCTATAAGACGTACCTTTTAGTTGAGTCATTTCCTGTGATTCCTAGAAGACGTTCCTTTTAGTCGAGTCATTTCACTTGATTCCTATAGGACGTACCTTTTAGGCGAGTCATTCCCTTTGATTCCTATAAGACGTACCTTTTAGTCGAGTCATCCCCTTAGATTCCTATAAGACGTACCTTTTAGTAGAGTCATCCCCTTTGATTCCTAGAAGATGTAACTTTTAGTCGAGTCATTTCCCTTGATTCCTATAAGACGTATCTTTTAGTCGAGTCGTCCCCTTTGATTCCAATAAGACGTATCTTTTAGTCGAGTCATCCCCTTTGATTCCTATAAGATGTACCTTTTACTTGAGTCATTACCTTTGATTCCTTGAAGACGTACCTTTTAGTCGAGTCATTTCCCTTGATCCCTATAAGACGTACCTTTTAGTCGAGTCATCCCCTTTGATTCCTATAAGACGTACCTTTTAGTCAAGTCATCCCCTTTGATCCATAGAAGACGTACCTTTTAGTCGAGTCATTCCCTTTGATTCCTATAAGACGTACCTTTTAGTCGAGTCATCCGCTTTGATTCCTAGATGACATAACTATTAGTCGAGTCATTTCCCTTGATTCCTATAAGACGTACCTTTTAGTCGAGTCATCCCCTTTTATTCTATAAGAAGTACCTTTTAGTCGAGTCATCCCCTTTGACCCCTAGAAGACGTACCTTTTAATCGAGTCATTTACTTTGATTCCTATAAGACGTATCTTTTAGTCGAGTCATCCCTTTTGATTCCTATAAGACGTACCTTTTAGTCGAGTCATCGCCTTTGATTCCTATAAGACGTACCTTTTAGTCGAGTCATCCCCTTTGATTCCTATAAGACGTACCTTTTAGTCGAGTCTTCCCCTTTGACCTTTAGAATACGTACGTATTAGTCGAGTCATTTTCTTTAATTCCTATAAGACGTACCTTTTAGTCGAGTCATCCCCTTTGATTCCTATAAGACGTACCTTTTAGTCGAGTCATCCCCTTTGATTCCTATAAGACGTACCTTTTAGTTGAGTCATTTCCATTGATTTCTTGAAGACGTACCTTTTAATCGAGTCATTTACTTTGATTCCTATAATACGTATCTTTTAGTCGAGTCATCCCTTTTGATTCCTATAAGACGTACCTTTTAGTCGAGTCATCGCATTTGATTCCTATAAGACGTACCTATTAGTCGAGTCATTTTCTTTAATTCCTATAAGACGTATCTTTTAGTCGAGTCATCCCCTTTGATTCCTATATGACGTACCTTTTAGTCGAGTCATCCCCTTTGATTCCTATAAGACGTACCTTTTAGTTGAGTCATTTCCTTTGATTCCTTGAAGACGTACCTTTTAGTCGAGTCATTTCCCTTGTTTCCTATAAGACGTACCTTTTAGTCGAGTCATCCCCTTTAATTCCTATAAGACGTACCTTTTAGTCGAGTCGTATCCTTTTATTCCTATAAGACGTACCTTTTAGTTGAATCATTTCCTGTGATTCCTAGAAGACGTTCCTTTTAGTCGAGTCATTTCACTTGATTCCTATAGGACGTACCTTTTAGGCGAGTCATTCCCTTTGATTCCTATAAGACGTACCTTTTAGTCGAGTCATCCCCTTAGATTCCTATAAGACGTACCTTTTAGTAGTCATCCCCTTTGATTCCTAGAAGATGTAACTTTTAGTTGAGTCATTTCCCTTGATTCCTATAAGACGTACCTTTTAGTCGAGTCGTCCCCTTTGATTCCAATAAGACGTATCTTATAGTCGAGTCATCCCCTTTGATTCCTATAAGATGTACCTTTTACTTGAGTCATTACCTTTGATTCCTTGAAGACGTACCTTTTAGTCGAGTCATTTCCCTTGATCCCTATAAGACGTACCTTTTAGTCGAGTCATCCCCTTTGATTCCTATCAGACGTACCTTTTAGTCAAGTCATCCCCTTTATTCCATAGAAGACGTACCTTTTAGTCGAGTCATTCCCTTTGATTCCTATAAGACGTACCTTTTAGTCGAGTCATCCCCTTTGATTCCTAGATGACATAACTATTAGTCGAGTCATTTCCCTTGATTCCTATAAGACGTACCTTTTAGTCGAGTCATCCCCTTTATTCAACAAGAAGTACCTTTTAGTCGAGTCATCCCCTTTGACCCCTAGAAGACGTACCTTTTAATCGAGTCATTTACATTGATTCCTATAAGACGTATCTTTTAGTCGAGTCTTCCCTTTTGATTCCTATAAGACGTACCTTTTAGTCGAGTCATCGCCTTTGATTCCTATAAGACGTACCTTTTAGTCGAGTCATCCCTTTTGATTCCTATAAGACGTACCTTTTAGTCGAGTCTTCCCCTTTGACCTCTAGAATACGTACCTATTAGTCGAGTCATTTTCTTTAATTCCTATAAGACGTACCTTTTAGTCGAGTCATCCTCTTTGATTCCTATATGACGTACCTTTTAGTCGAGTCATCCCCTTTGATTCCTATAAGACGTACCTTTTAGTTGAGTCATTTCCTTTGATTCCTTGAAGACGTACCTTTTAGTCGAGTCATTTCCCTTGTTTCCTATAAGACGTACCTTTTAGTCGAGTCATCCCCTTTGATTCCTATAAGACGTACCTTTTAGTCGAGTCGTCTCCTTTTATTCCTATAAGACGTACCTTTTAGTTGAGTCATTTCCTGTGATTCCTAGAAGACGTTCCTTTTAGTCGAGTCATTTCACTTGATTCCTATAGGACGTACCTTTTAGGCGAGTCATTCCCTTTGATTCCTATAAGACGTACCTTTTAGTCGAGTCATCCCCTTAGATTCCTATAAGACGTACCTTTTAGTAGAGTCATCCCCTTTGATTCCTAGAAGATGTAACTTTTAGTCGAGTCATTTCCCTTGATTCCTATAAGACGTATCTTTTAGTCGAGTCGTCCCCTTTGATTCCAATAAGACGTATCTTTTAGTCGAGTCATCCCCTTTGATTCCTATAAGATGTACCTTTTACTTGAGTCATTACCTTTGATTCCTTGAAGACGTACCTTTTAGTCGAGTCATTTCCCTTGATCCCTATAAGACGTACCTTTTAGTCGAGTCATCCCCTTTGATTCCTATAAGACGTACCTTTTAGTCAAGTCATCCCCTTTGATCCATAGAAGACGTACCTTTTAGTCGAGTCATTCCCTTTGATTCCTATAAGACGTACCTTTTAGTCGAGTCAGCCGCTTTGATTCCTAGATGACATAACTATTAGTCGAGTCATTTCCCTTGATTCCTATAAGACGTACCTTTTAGTCGAGTCATCCCCTTTTATTCTATAAGAAGTACCTTTTAGTCGAGTCATCCCCTTTGACCCCTAGAAGACGTACCTTTTAATCGAGTCATTTACTTTGATTCCTATAAGACGTATCTTTTAGTCGAGTCATCCCTTTTGATTCCTATAAGACATACCTTTTAGTCGAGTCATCGCCTTTGATTCCTATAAGACGTACCTTTTAGTCGAGTCATCCCCTTTGATTCCTATAAGACGTACCTTTTAGTCGAGTCTTCCCCTTTGACCTTTAGAATACGTACGTATTAGTCGAGTCATTTTCTTTAATTCCTATAAGACGTACCTTTTAGTCGAGTCATCCCCTTTGATTCCTATAAGACGTACCTTTTAGTCGAGTCATCCCCTTTGATTCCTATAAGACGTACCTTTTAGTTGAGTCATTTCCATTGATTTCTTGAAGACGTACCTTTTAATCGAGTCATTTACTTTGATTCCTATAATACGTATCTTTTAGTCGAGTCATCCCTTTTGATTCCTATAAGACGTACCTTTTAGTCGAGTCATCGCATTTGATTCCTATAAGACGTACCTATTAGTCGAGTCATTTTCTTTAATTCCTATAAGACGTATCTTTTAGTCGAGTCATCCCCTTTGATTCCTATATGACGTACCTTTTAGTCGAGTCATCCCCTTTGATTCCTATAAGACGTACCTTTTAGTTGAGTCATTTCCTTTGATTCCTTGAAGACGTACCTTTTAGTCGAGTCATTTCCCTTGTTTCCTATAAGACGTACCTTTTAGTCGAGTCATCCCCTTTAATTCCTATAAGACGTACCTTTTAGTCGAGTCGTATCCTTTTATTCCTATAAGACGTACCTTTTAGTTGAATCATTTCCTGTGATTCCTAGAAGACGTTCCTTTTAGTCGAGTCATTTCACTTGATTCCTATAGGACGTACCTTTTAGGCGAGTCATTCCCTTTGATTCCTATAAGACGTACCTTTTAGTCGAGTCATCCCCTTAGATTCCTATAAGACGTACCTTTTAGTAGAGTCATCCCCTTTGATTCCTAGAAGATGTAACTTTTAGTTGAGTCATTTCCCTTGATTCCTATAAGACGTACCTTTTAGTCGAGTCGTCCCCTTTGATACCAATAAGACGTATCTTATAGTCGAGTCATCCCCTTTGATTCCTATAAGATGTACCTTTTACTTGAGTCATTACCTTTGATTCCTTGAAGACGTACCTTTTAGTCGAGTCATTTCCCTTGATCCCTATAAGACGTACCTTTTAGTCGAGTCATCCCCTTTGATTCCTATCAGACGTACCTTTTAGTCAAGTCATCCCCTTTATTCCATAGAAGACGTACCTTTTAGTCGAGTCATTCCCTTTGATTCCTATAAGACGTACCTTTTAGTCGAGTCATCCCCTTTGATTCCTAGATGACATAACTATTAGTCGAGTCATTTCCCTTGATTCCTATAAGACTTACCTTTTAGTCGAGTCATCCCCTTTGATTCAACAAGAAGTACCTTTTAGTCGAGTCATCCCCTTTGACCCCTAGAAGACGTACCTTTTAATCGAGTCATTTACTTTGATTCCTATAAGACGTATCTTTTAGTCGAGTCTTCCCTTTTGATTACTATAAGACGTACCTTTTAGTCGAGTCATTGCCTTTGATTCCTATAAGAAGTACCTTTTAGTCGAGTCATCCCCTTTGATTCCTATAAGACGTACCTTTTAGTCGAGTCTTCCCCTTTGACCTTTAGAATACGTATGTATTAGTCGAGTCATTTTCTTTAATTCCTATAAGACGTAAATTTTAGTCGAGTCATCCCCTTTGATTCCTATAAGACGTACCTTTTAGTCGAGTCATCCCCTTTGATTCCTATAAGACGTACCTTTTAGTTGAGTCATTTCCATTGATTCCTTGAAGACGTACCTTTTAGTCGAGTTATTTCCCTTGTTTCCTATAAGACGTACCTTTTAGTCGAGTCATCCCCTTTGATTCCTATAAGACGTACCTTTTAGTCGAGTCGTCTCCTTTTATTCCTATAAGACGTACCTTTTAGTTGAGTTATTTCCTGTGATTCCTAGAAGACGTTCCTTTTAGTCGAGTCATTTCACTTGATTCCTATAGGACGTACCTTTTAGTCGAGTCATTCCCTTTGACCCCTAGAAGACGTACCTTTTAATCGAGTCATTTACTTTGATTCCAATAAGACGTATCTTTTAGTTGAGTCATCCCTTTTGATTCCTATAAGACGTACCTTTTAGTCGAGTCATCCCCTTTCAGTCCTATAAGACGTACCTTTTAGTCGAGTCATCTTTTTTGATTTCTATAAGACGTACGTTTTAGTCGAGTCATCCCCTTTGACCCCTAGAAGACGTACCTTTTAATCGAGTCATTTACTTTGATTCCTATAAGACGTATCTTTTAGTCGAGTCATCCCTTTTGATTCCTATAAGACGTACCTTTTAGTCGAGTCATCGCCTTTGATTCCTATAAGACGTACCTTTTAGTCGAGTCATCCCGTTTGATTCCTATAAGACGAACCTTTTAGTCGAGTCTTCCCCTTTGACCTCTAGAATACGTACCTATTAGTCGAGTCATTTTCTTTAATTCCTATAAGACGTACCTTTTAGTCGAGTCATCCCCTTTGATTCCTATATGACGTACCTTTTAGTCGAGTCATCCCCTTTGGTTCCTATAAGACGTACCTTTTAGTTGAGTCATTTCCTTTGATTCCTTGAAGACGTACCTTTTAGTCGAGTCATTTCCCTTGTTTCCTATAAGACGTACCTTTTGGTCGAGTCATCCCCTTTGATTCCTATAAGACGTACCTTTTAGTCGAGTCGTCTTCTTTTATTCCTATAAGACGTACCTTTTAGTTGAGTCATTTCCTGTGATTCCGAGAAGTCGTTCCTTTTAGTCGAGTCATTTCACTTGATTCCTATAGGACGTACCTTTTAGGCGAGTCATTCCCTTTGATTCCTATAAGACGTACCTTTTAGTCGAGTCATCCCCTTAGATTCCTATAAGACGTACCTTTTAGTAGAGTCATCCCCTTTGATTCCTAGAAGATGTAACTTTTAGTCGAGTCATTTCCCTTGATTCCTATAAGACGTACCTTTTAGTCGAGTCGTCCCCTTTGATTCCAATAAGACGTATCTTTTAGTCGAGTCATCCCCTTTGATTCCTATAAGATGTACCTTTTACTAGAGTCATTACCTTTGATTCCTTGAAGACGTACCTTTTAGTCGAGTCATTTCCCTTGATCCCTATAAGACGTACCTTTTAGTCGAGTCATCCCCTTTGATTCCTATAAGACGTACCTTTTAGTCAGGTCATCCCCTTTGATCCATAGAAGACGTACCTTTTAGTCGAGTCATTTCCATTGATTCCTATAAGACGTACCTTATAGTCGAGTCATTCTCTTTGACCCCTAGAATACGTACCTTTTAGTCGTGTCATTTCCTTTGATTCCTATAAGACGTACCTTTTAGTCGAGTCACCCCCTTTGATTCCTAGAAGACATACCTTTTAGTCGAGTCATTTCCCTTGATTCCTATAAGACGTACCTTTTAGTCGAGTAATCCCCTTTAATTCCTATAAGACATACCTATTAGTCGAGTCATCCCCTTTGATCCATAGAAGACGTACCTTTTAGTCGAGTCATTTTCTTTGATTCCTATAAGACGTACCTTATAGTCGAGTCATTCTCTTTGACCCCTAGAATACGTACCTTTTAGTCGAGTCATCCCCCTTGATTACTATAAGACGTACCTTATGGTCGAGTCATCCCCTTTGATTCCTAGAAGACGTACCTTTTAGTCGAGTCATTTCCCTTGATTCCTATAAGACGTACCTTTTAGTCGAGTCATCCACTTTGATTCCTATAAGACGTACCTTTTAGTCGAGTCATCCCCTTGGATTCCTATAAGACGTACCTTTTGGTGGAGTCATCCCCTTCGATTCCTATAACACGAACCTTTTAGTCGAGTCATCCCCTTTGATTCCTAAAAGACGTACCTTTTAGTCGAGTCATTTCCCTTGATTCCTATAAGACGTACCTTTTAGTCGAGTGATCTCCTTTGATTCCTATTAGACGTACCTTTTAGTCGTGTCATCCCCTTTGAACCCTATAAGATGTACCTTTTAGTCGAGGTATCCCCTTTGATCCCTAAAAGACGTACCTTTTATTCGAGTCATCTCCTTTGATTCCTATAAGACGTACCTTTTAGTTGAGTCATTTCCTGTGATTCCTAGAAGACGTACGTTTTACTCGAGTCATCCCCTTTGATTCCTATAAGACGTACCATTTAGTCGAGTTATCTCCTTTGACCCCTAGAAGACGTACCTTTTAATCGAGTTATTTACTTTGATTCCTATAAGACGTATCTTTTAGTCGAGTCATCCCCTTTGATTCCTATAAGACGTACCTTTTAGTCGAGTCATCTCCTTTGATTCCTATAAGACGTACCTTTTAGTCGAGTCATCCCCTTTGACCTCTAGAATATGTACCTATTAATCTAGTCATTTCCTTTAATTCCTATAAGACGTACCTTTTAGACAAGTCATCCCCTTTGATTCCTATAAGCCGTACCTTTTGGTCGAGTCATTTCCCTTGATTCCTATAAGACGTACCTTTTAGTCGAGTCATCCCATTTGATTCCTATAAGACGTACATTTTAGTTGAGTCATTTCCTGTGATTCCTAGAAGACGTACCTTTTAGTCGAGTCATCCCCTTTGATTCCTATAAGACGTACCTTTTAGTCGAGTCATCCCCTTTGACCCCTAGAAGACGTACCTTTTAATCGAGTCATTTACTTTGATTCCTATAAGACGTATCTTTTAGTCGAGTCATCCCTTTTGATTCCTATAAGACGTACCTTTTAGTCGAGTCATCGCCTTTGATTCCTATAAGACGTACCTTTTAGTCGAGTCATCCCCTTTGATTCCTATAAGACGTACCTTTTAGTCGAGTCATCCCCTTTGACCTCTAGAATACATACCTATTAGTCGAGTCATTTCCTTTGATTCCTTGAATACGTACCTTTTAGTCGAGTCATTTCCCTTGATTCCTATAAGACGTACCTTTTAGTTGAGTCATCCTATTTGATTCCTATAAGACGTACCTTTTAGTCGAGTCGTCTCCTTTTATTACTATAAGTCGTACCTTTTAGTTGAGTCATTTCCTGTGATTCCTAGAAGACGTTCCTTTTGGTCGAGTTATTTCACTTTATTCTTATAAGACGAACCTTTTAGTCGAGTCATTCCCTTTGATTCCTATAAGACGTACCTTTTAGTCGAGTCATCCCCTTTGATTCCTATAAGATGTACCTTTTAGTAGAGTCATCCCCTTTGATTCCTAGAAGACGTAACTTTTAGTCGAGTCATTTCCCTTGATTCCTATAAGACGTACCTTTTAGTCGAGTCATCCCCATTGATTCCAATAAGACGTACCTTTTAGTCGAGCCATCTTCTTTAAGTCCTATAAGACGTACCTTTTAGTTGAGTCATTTCCTGTGATTCCTAGAAGACGTTCCTTTTAGTCGAGTCATTTCCCTTGATTCCTATAAGACGTACCTTTTAGTCGAGTCATCCCCTTTGATTCCTATAAGAAGTACCTTTTAGTCGAGTCATCCCCTTTGACCCCTAAAAGACGTACCTTTTAATCGAGTCATTTACTTTGATTCCTATAAGACGTATCTTCTAGTCGAGTCATCCCTTTTGATTCCTATAAGACGTACCTTTTAGTCGAGTCATCGCCTTTGATTCCTATAAGACGTACCTTTTAGTCGAGTCATCCCCTTTGATTCCTATAAGACGTACCTTTTAGTCGAGTCTTCCCCTTTGACCTCTAGAATACGTACCTATTAGTCGAGTCATTTTCTTTAATTCCTATAAGACGTACCTTTTAGTCGAGTCATCTCCTTTGATTTCTATATGACGTACCTTTTAGTCGAGTCATCCCCTTTGATTCCTATAAGACGTACCTTTTAGTTGAGTCATTTCCTTTGATTCCTTGAAGACGTACCTTTTAGTCGAGTCATTTCCCTTGTTTCCTATAAGACGTACCTTTTAGTCGAGTCATCCCCTTTGATTCCTATAAGACGTACCTTTTAGTCGAGTCGTCTCCTTTTATTCCGATAAGACGTACCTTTTAGTTTAGTCATTTCCTGTGATTCCTAGAAGACGTTCCTTTTAGTCGAGTCATTTCACTTGATTCCTATAGGACGTACCTTTTAGGCTAGTCATTCCCTTTGATTCCTATAAGACGTACCTTTTAGTCGAGTCATCCCCTTAGATTCCTATATGACGTACCTTTTAGTAGAGTCATCCCCTTTGATTCCTAGAAGATGTAACTTTTAGTCGAGTCATTTCCCTTGATTCCTATAAGACGTACCTTTTAGTCGAGTCGTCCTCTTTGATTCCAATAAGACGTATCTTTTAGTCGAGTCATCCTCTTTGATCCTATAAGATGTACCTTTTACTTGAGTCATTACCTTTGATTCCTTGAAGACGTACCTTTTAGTCGAGTCATTTCCCTTGATCCCTATAAGACGTACCTTTTAGTCGAGTCATCCCCTTTGATTCCTATAAGACGTACCTTTTAGTCAAGTCATCCCCTTTGATCCATAGAAGACGTACCTTTTAGTCGAGTCATTACCATTGATTCCTATAAGACGTACCATATAGTGGAGTCATTCTCTTTGACCCCTAGAATACGTACCTTTTAGTCGTGTCATTTCCTTAGATTCCTATAAGACGTACCTTTTAGTCGAGTCACCCCCTTTGATACCTAGAAGACATACCTTTTAGTCGAGTCATTTCCCTTGATTCCTATAAGACGTACCTTTTAGTCGAGTCATCCCCTATAATTCCTATAAGACATACCATTTAGTCGAGTCATCCCCTTTGATCCATAGAAGACGTACCTTTTAGTCGAGTCATTTCCTTTGATTCCTATAAGACGTACCTTATAGTCGAGTCATTCTCTTTGACCCCTAGAATACGTACCTTTTAGTCGAGTCATCCCCCTTGATTACTATAAGACGTACCTTATAGTCGAGTCATCCCCTTTGATTCCTAGAAGACGTACCTTTTAGTCGAGTCATTTCCCTTGATTCCTATAAGACGTACCTTTTAGTCGAGTCATCCACTTTGATTCCTATAAGACGTACCTTTTAGTCGAGTCATCCCCTTGGATTTCTATAAGACGTACCTTTTGGTGGAGTCATCCCCTTCGATTCCTATAACACGAACCTTTTAGTCGAGTCATCCCCTTTGATTCCTAAAAGACGTACCTTTTAGTCGAGTTATTTCCCTTGATTCCTATAAGACGTACCTTTTAGTCGAGTGATCTCCTTTGATTCCTATTAGACATACCTTTAAGTCGTGTCATTCCCTTTGATTCCTATAAGACGTACCTTTTAGTCGAGGTATCCCCTTTGATCCCTAAAAGATGTACCTTTTAGTCGAGTCATCTCCTTTGATTCCTATAAGACGTACCTTTTAGTTGAGTCATTTCCTGTGATTCCTAGAAGACGTACATTTTAGTCGAGTCATCCCCTTTGGATCCTATAAGACGTACCATTTAGTCGAGTTATCCCCTTTGACCCCTAGAAGAAGTACCTTTTAATCGAGTTATTTACTTTGATTCCTATAAGACGTATCTTTTAGTCGAGTCATCCCCTTTGATTCCTATAAGACGTACCTTTTAGCCGAGTCATCTCCTTTGATTCCTATAAGACGTACCTTTTAGTCGAGTCATCCCCTTTGACCTCTAGAATACGTACCTATTAATCGAGTCATTTCCTTTAATTCCTATAAGACGTACCTTTTAGAAAAGTCATCCCCTTTGATTCCTATAAGCCGTACCTTTTAGTCGAGTCATTTCCCTTGATTCCTATAAGACGTACCTTTTAGTCGAGTCATCCCCTTTGATTCCTATAAGACGTACATTTTAGTTGAGTCATTTCCTGTGATTCCTAGAAGTCGTACCTTTTAGTCGAGTCATCCCCTTTGATTCCTATAAGACGTACCTTTTAGTCGAGTCATCCCCTTTGACCCCTAGAAGACGTACCTTTTAATCGAGTCATTTACTTTGATTCCTATAAGACGTATCTTTTAGTCGAGTCATCCCTTTTGATTCCTATAAGACGTACCTTTTAGTCGAGTCATCGCCTTTGATTCCTATAAGACGTACCTTTTAGTCGAGTTATCCCCTTTGATTCCTATAAGACGTACCTTTTAGTCGAGTCATCCCCTTTGACCTCTAGAATACATACCTATTAGTCGAGTCATTTCCTTTGATTCCTTGAATACGTACCTTTTAGTCGAGTCATTTCCCTTGATTCCTATAAGACGTACCTTTTAGTTGAGTCATCCTATTTGATTCCTATAAGACGTACCTTTTAGTCGAGTCGTCTCCTTTTATTACTATAAGTCGTACCTTTTAGTTGAGTCATTTCCTGTGATTCCTAGAAGACGTTCCTTTTAGTCGAGTTATTTCACTTTATTCCTATAAGACGAACCTTTTAGTCGAGTCATTCCCTTTGATTCCTATAAGACGTACCTTTTAGTCGAGTCATCCCCTTTGATTCCTATAAGATGTACCTTTTAGTAGAGTCATCCCCTTTGATTCCTAGAAGACGTAACTTTTAGTCGAGTCATTTCCCTTGATTCCTATAAGACGTACCTTTTAGTCGAGTCATCCCCATTGATTCCAATAAGACGTACCTTTTAGTCGAGCCATCTTCTTTAAGTCCTATAAGACGTACCTTTTAGTTGAGTCATTTCCTGTGATTCCTAGAAGACGTTCCTTTTAGTCGAGTCATTTCCCTTGATTCCTATAAGACGTACCTTTTAGTCGAGTCATCCCCTTTGATTCCTATAAGAAGTACCTTTTAGTCGAGTCATCCCCTTTGACCCCTAAAAGACGTACCTTTTAATCGAGTCATTTACTTTGATTCCTATAAGACGTATCTTATAGTCGAGTCATCCCTTTTGATTCCTATAAGACGTACCTTTTAGTCGAGTCATCGCCTTTGATTCCTATAAGACGTACCTTTTAGTCGAGTCATCCCCTTTGATTCCTATAAGACGTACCTTTTAGTCGAGTCTTCCCCTTTGACCTCTAGAATACGTACCTATTAGTCGAGTCATTTTCTTTAATTCCTATAAGACGTACCTTTTAGTCGAGTCATCCCCTTTGATTTCTATATGACGTACCTTTTAGTCGAGTCATCCCCTTTGATTCCTATAAGACATACCTTTTAGTTGAGTCATTTCCTTTGATTCCTTGAAGACGTACCTTTTAGTCGAGTCATTTCCCTTGTTTCCTATAAGACGTACCTTTTAGTCGAGTCATCCCCTTTGATTCCTATAAGACGTACCTTTTAGTCGAGTCGTCTCCTTTTATTCCTATAAGACGTACCTTTTAGTTTAGTCATTTCCTGTGATTCCTAGAAGACGTTCCTTTTAGTCGAGTCATTTCACTTGATTCCTATAGGACGTACCTTTTAGGCTAGTCATTCCCTTTGAT
Source organism: Capsicum pubescens (assembly GCA_030864215.1). Lineage (NCBI taxonomy): Eukaryota > Viridiplantae > Streptophyta > Magnoliopsida > Solanales > Solanaceae > Capsicum > Capsicum pubescens. Next base: position 293,978,423 of record CM061545.1, on the reverse strand, counting down.
TCCTATAAGACGTACCTTTTAGTCGAGTCATCCCCTTAGATTCCTATGTGACGTACCTTTTAGTAGAGTCATCCCCTTTGATTCCTAGAAGATGTAACTTTTAGTCGAGTCATTTTCCTTGATTCCTATAAGACGTACCTTTTAGTCGAGTCGTCCTCTTTGATTCCAATAAGACGTATCTTTTAGTCGAGTCATCCTCTTTGATTCCTATAAGATGTACCTTTTACTTGAGTCATCACCTTTGATTCCTTGAAGACGTACCTTTTAGTCGAGTCATTTCCCTTGATCCCTATAAGACGTACCTTTTAGTCGAGTCATCCCCTTTGATTCCTATAAGACGTACCTTTTAGTCAAGTCATCCCCTTTGATCCATAGAAGACGTACCTTTTAGTCGAGTCATTACCATTGATTCCTATAAGACGTACCATATAGTATAGTCATTCTCTTTGACCCCTAGAATACGTACCTTTTAGTCGTGTCATTTCCTTAGATTCCTATAAGACGTACCTTTTAGTCGAGTCACCCCCTTTGATACCTAGAAGACATACCTTTTAGTCGAGTCATTTCCCTTGATTCCTATAAGACGTACCTTTTAGTCGAGTCATCCCCTATAATTCCTATAAGACATACCATTTAGTCGAGTCATCCCCTTTGATCCATAGAAGACGTACCTTTTAGTCGAGTCATTTCCTTTGATTCCTATAAGACGTACCTTATAGTCGAGTCATTCTCTTTGACCCCTAGAATACGTACCTTTTAGTCGAGTCATCCCCCTTGATTACTATAAGACGTACCTTATAGTCGAGTCATCCCCTTTGATTCCTAGAAGACGTACCTTTTAGTCGAGTCATTTCCCTTGATTCCTATAAGACGTACCTTTTAGTCGAGTCATCCACTTTGATTCCTATAAGACGTACCTTTTAGTCGAGTCATCCCCTTGGATTTCTATAAGACGTACCTTTTGGTGGAGTCATCCCCTTCGATTCCTATAACACGAACCTTTTAGTCGAGTCATCCCCTTTGATTCCTAAAAGACGTACCTTTTAGTCGAGTTATTTCCCTTGATTCCTATAAGACGTACCTTTTAGTCGAGTGATCTCCTTTGATTCCTATTAGACGTACCTTTTAGTCGTGTCATTCCCTTTGATTCCTATAAGACGTACCTTTTAGTCGAGGTATCCCCTTTGATCCCTAAAAGATGTACCTTTTAGTCGAGTCATCTCCTTTGATTCCTATAAGACGTACCTTTTAGTTGAGTCATTTCCTGTGATTCCTAGAAGACGTACATTTTAGTCGAGTCATCCCCTTTGAATCCTATAAGACGTACCATTTAGTCGAGTTATCCCCTTTGACCCCTAGAAGACGTACCTTTTAATCGAGTTATTTACTTTGATTCCTATAAGACGTATCTTTTAGTCGAGTCATCCCCTTTGATTCCTATAAGACGTACCTTTTAGCCGAGTCATCTCCTTTGATTCCTATAAGACGTACCTTTTAGTCGAGTCATCCCCTTTGACCTCTAGAATACGTACCTATTAATCGAGTCATTTCCTTTAATTCCTATAAGACGTACCTTTTAGAAAAGTCATCCCCTTTGATTCCTATAAGCCGTACCTTTTAGTCGAGTCATTTCCCTTGATTCCTATAAGACGTACCTTTTAGTCGAGTCATCCCCTTTGATTCCTATAAGACGTACATTTTAGTTGAGTCATTTCCTGTGATTCCTAGAAGACGTACCTTTTAGTCGAGTCATCCCCTTTGATTCCTATAAGACGTACCTTTTAGTCGAGTCATCCCCTTTGACCCCTAGAAGACGTACCTTTTAATCGAGTCATTTACTTTGATTCCTATAAGACGTATCTTTTAGTCGAGTCATCCCTTTTGATTCCTATAAGACGTACCTTTTAGTCGAGTCATCACCTTTGATTCCTATAAGACGTACCTTTTAGTCGAGTCATCCCCTTTGACCTCTAGAATACGTACCTATTAGTCTAGTCATCCCCTTTGATTCCTATAAGACGTCTCTTTTAGTTGAGTCATTTCCTTTGATTCCTGGAAGACGTACCTTTTAGTCGAGTCATTTCCCTTGATTCCTATAAGACGTACCTTTTAGTTGAGTCATCCTATTTGATTCCTATAAGACGTACCTTTTAGTCGAGTCGTCTCCTTTTATTACTATAAGTCGTACCTTTTAGTTGAGTCATTTCCTGTGATTCCTAGAAGACGTTCCTTTTTGTCGAGTCATTTCACTTTATTCCTATAAGACGAACCTTTTAGTCGAGTCATTCCCTTTGATTCCTATAAGACGTACCTTTTAGTCGAGTCATCCCCTTTGATTCCTATAAGATGTACCTTTTAGTAGAGTCATCCCCTTTGATTCCTAGAAGACGTAACTTTTTATCGAGTCATTTCCCTTGATTCCTATAAGACGTACCTTTTAGTCGAGTCATCCCCGTTGATTCCAATAAGACGTACCTTTTAGTCGAGCCATCTTCTTTGAGTCCTATAAGACGTACCTTTTAGTTGAGTCATTTCCTTTGATTCCTAGAAGACGTTCCTTTTAGTCGAGTCATTTCCCTTGATTCCTATAAGACGTACCTTTTAGTCGAGTCATCCCCTTTGATTCCTATAAGAAGTACCTTTTAGTCAAGTCATCCCCTTTGACCCCTAGAAGACGTACCTTTTAATCGAGTCATTTACTTTGATTCCTATAAGACGTATCTTTTAGTCGAGTCATCCCTTTTGATTCCTATAAGACGTACCTTTTAGTCGAGTCATCGCCTTTGATTCCTATAAGACGTACCTTTTAGTCGAGTCATCCCCTTTGATTCCTATAAGACGTACCTTTTAGTCGAGTCTTCCCCTTTGACCTCTAGAATACGTACGTATTAGTCGAGTTATTTTCTTTAATTCCTATAAGACGTACCTTTTAGTCGAGTCATCCCCTTTGATTCCTATATGACGTACATTTTAGTCGAGTCATCCCCTTTGATTCCTATAAGACGTACCTTTAAGTTGAGTCATTTCCTTTGATTCCTTGAAGACGTACCTTTTAGTCGAGTCATTTCCCTTGTTTCCTATAAGACGTACCTTTTAGTCGAGTCATCCCCTTTGATTCCTATAAGACGTACCTTTTAGTCGAGTCGTCTCCTTTTATTCCTATAAGACGTACCTTTTAGTTGAGTCATTTCCTGTGATTCCTAGAAGACGTTCCTTTTAGTCGAGTCATTTCACTTGATTCCTATAGGACGTACCTTTTAGTCGAGTCATTCCCTTTGACCCCTAGAAGACGTACCTTTTAATCGAGTCATTTACTTTGATTCCTATAAGACGTATCTTTTAGTCGAGTCACCCCCTTTGATTCCTAGAAGACATACCTTTTAGTCGAGTCATTTCCCTTGATTCCTATAAGACGTACCTTTTAGTCGAGTCATCCCCTATAATTCCTATAAGACATACCTTTTAGTCGAGTCATCCCCTTTGATCCATAGAAGACGTACCTTTTAGTCGAGTCATTTCCTTTGATTCCTATAAGACGTACCTTATAGTCGAGTCAGTCTCTTTGACCCCTAGAATACGTACCTTTTAGTCGAGTCATCCCCCTTGATTACTATAAGACGTACCTTATAGTCGAGTCATCCCCTTTGATTCCTAGAAGACGTACCTTTTAGTCGAGTCATTTCCCTTGATTCCTATAAGACGTACCTTTTACTCGAGTCATCCACTTTGATTCCTATAAGACGTACCTTTTAGTCGAGTCATCCCCTTGGATTTCTATAAGACGTACCTTTTGGTGGAGTCATCCCCTTCGATTCCTATAACACAAACCTTTTAGTCGAGTCATCCCCTTTGATTCCTAAAAGACGTACCTTTTAGTCGAGTTATTTCCCTTGATTCCTATAAAACGTACCTTTTAGTCGAGTGATCTCCTTTGATTCCTATTAGACGTACCTTTTAGTCGTGTCATCCCCTTTGATTCCTATAAGACGTACCTTTTAGTCGAGGTATCCCCTTTGATCCCTAAAAGATGTACCTTTTAGTCGAGTCATCTCCTTTGATTCCTATAAGACGTACCTTTTAGTTGAGTCATTTCCTGTGATTCCTAGAAGACGTACGTTTTAGTCGAGTCATCCCCTTTGATTCCTATAAGACGTACCATTTAGTCGAGTTATCCCCTTTGACCCCTAGAAGACGTACCTTTTAATCAAGTTATTTACTTTGATTCCTATAAGACGTATCTTTTAGTCGAGTCATCCCCTTTGATTCCTATAAGACGTACCTTTTAGTCGAGTCATCTCCTTTGATTCCTATAAGACGTACCTTTTAGTCGAGTCATCCCCTTTGACCTCTAGAATACGTACCTATTAATCGAGTCATTTCCTTTAATTCCTATAAGACGTACCTTTTAGACAAGTCATCCCCTTTGATTCCTATAAGCCGTACCTTTTAGTCGAGTCATTTCCCTTGATTCCTATAAGACGTACCTTTTAGTCGAGTCATCCCCTTTGATTCCTATAAGACGTACATTTTAGTTGAGTCATTTCCTGTGATTCCTAGAAGACGTACCTTTTAGTCGAGTCATCCCCTTTGATTCCTATAAGACGTACCTTTTAGTCGAGTCATCCCCTTTGACCCCTAGAAGACGTACCTTTTAATCGAGTCATTTACTTTGAATCCTATAAGACGTATCTTTTAGTCGAGTCATCCCTTTTGATTCCTATAAGACGTACCTTTTAGTCGAGTCATCGCCTTTGATTCCTATAAGACGTACCTTTTAGTCGAGTCATCCCCTTTGATTCCTACAAGACGTACCTTTTAGTCGAGTCATCCCCTTTGACCTCTAGAATACGTACCTATTAGTCGAGTCATCCCCTTTGATTCCTATAAGACGTCTCTTTTAGTTGAGTCATTTCCTTTGATTCCTGGAAGACGTACCTTTTAGTCGAGTCATTTCCCTTGATTCCTATAAGACGTACCTTTTAGTTGAGTCATCCTATTTGATTCCTATAAGACGTACCTTTTAGTCGAGTCGTCTCCTTTTATTACTATAAGTCGTACCTTTTAGTTGAGTCATTTCCTGTGATTCCTAGAAGACGTTCCTTTTAGTCGAGTCATTTCACTTTATTCCTATAAGACGAACCTTTTAGTCGAGTCATTCCCTTTGATTCCTATAAGACGTACCTTTTAGTCGAGTCGTCTCCTTTTATTCCTATAAGACGTACCTTTTAGTTGAGTCATTTCCTGTGATTCCTAGAAGACGTTCCTTTTAGTCGAGTCATTTCACTTGATTCCTATAGGACGTACCTTTTAGTCGAGTCATTCCCTTTGACCCCTAGAATACGTACCTTTTAATCGAGTCATTTACTTTGATTCCTATAAGACGTATCTTTTAGTCGAGTCACCCCCTTTGATTCCTAGAAGACATACCTTTTAGTCGAGTCATTTCCCTTGATTCCTATAAGACGTACCTTTTAGTCGAGTCATCCCCTATAATTCCTATAAGACATACCTTTTAGTCGAGTCATCCCCTTTGATCCATAGAAGACGTACCTTTTAGTCGAGTCATTTCCTTTGATTCCTATAAGACGTACCTTATAGTCGAGTCATTCTCTTTGACCCCTAGAATACGTACCTTTTAGTCGAGTCATCCCCCTTGATTACTATAAGACGTACCTTATAGTCGAGTCATCCCCTTTGATTCCTAGAAGACGTACCTTTTAGTCGAGTCATTTCCCTTGATTCCTATAAGACATACCTTTTAGTCGAGTCATCCACTTTGATTTCTATAAGACGTACCTTTTAGTCGAGTCATCCCCTTGGATTTCTATAAGACGTACCTTTTGGTGGAGTCATCCCCTTCGATTCCTATAACACGAACCTTTTAGTCGAGTCATCCCCTTTGATTCCTAAAAGACGTACCTTTTAGTCGAGTTATTTCCCTTGATTCCTATAAGACGTACCTTTTAGTCGAGTGATCTCCTTTGATTCCTATTAGACGTACCTTTTAGTCGTGTCATCCCCTTTGATTCCTATAAGACGTACCTTTTAGTCGAGGTATCCCCTTTGATCCCTAAAAGATGTACCTTTTAGTCGAGTCATCTCCTTTGATTCCTATAAGACGTACCTTTTAGTTGAGTCATTTCCTGTGATTCCTAGAAGACGTACGTTTTAGTCGAGTCATCCCCTTTGATTCCTATAAGACGTACCATTCAGTCGAGTTATCCCCTTTGACCCCTAGAAGACGTACCTTTTAATCGAGTTATTTACTTTGATTCCTATAAGACGTATCTTTTAGTCGAGTCATCCCCTTTGATTCCTATAAGACGTACCTTTTAGTCGAGTAATCTCCTTTGATTCCTATAAGACGTACCTTTTAGTCGAGTCATCCCCTTTGACCTCTAGAATACGTACCTATTAATCGAGTCATTTCCTTTAATTCCTATAAGACGTACCTTTTAGACAAGTCATCCCCTTTGATTCCTATAAGCCGTACCTTTTAGTCGAGTCATTTCCCTTGATTCCTATAAGACGTACCTTTTAGTCGAGTCATCCCCTTTGATTCCTATAAGACGTACATTTTAGTTGAGTCATTTCCTGTGATTCCTAGAAGACGTACCTTTTAGTCGAGTCATCCCCTTTGATTCCTATAAGACGTACCTTTTAATCGAGTCATCCCCTTTGACCCCTAGAAGACGTACCTTTTAATCGAGTCATTTACTTTGATTCCTATAAGACGTATCTTTTAGTCGAGTCATCTCTTTTGATTCCTATAAGACGTACCTTTTAGTCGAGTCATCGCCTTTGATTCCTATAAGACGTACCTTTTAGTCGAGTCATCCCCTTTGATTCCTATAAGACGTACCTTTTAGTCGAGTCATCCCCTTTGACCTCTAGAATACGTACCTATTAGTCGAGTCATCCCCTTTGATTCCTATAAGACGTCTCTTTTAGTTGAGTCATTTCCTTTGATTCCTGGAAGACGTACCTTTTAGTCGAGTCATTTCCCTTGATTCCTATAAGACGTACCTTTTAGTTGAGTCATCCTATTTGATTCCTATAAGACGTACCTTTTAGTCGAGTCGTCTCCTTTTATTACTATAAGTCGTACCTTTTAGTTGAGTCATTTCCTGTGATTCCTAGAAGACGTTCCTTTTAGTCGAGTCATTTCACTTTATTCCTATAAGACGAACCTTTTAGTCGTGTCATTCCCTTTGATTCCTATAAGACGTACCTTTTAGTCGAGTCATCCCCTTTGATTCCTATAAGATGTACCTTTTAGTAGAGTCATCCCCTTTGATTCCTAGAAGACGTAACTTTTAGTCGAGTCATTTCCCTTGATTCCTATAAGACGTACCTTTTAGTCGAGTCATCCCCGTTGATTCCAATAAGACGTACCTTTTAGTCGAGCCATCTTCTTTGAGTCTTATAAGACGTACCTTTTAGTTGAGTCATTTCCTGTGATTCCTAGAAGACGTTCCTTTTAGTCGAGTCATTTCCCTTGATTCCTATAAGACGTACCTTTTAGTCGAGTCATCCCCTTTGATTCCTATAAGAAGTACCTTTTAGTCTAGTCATCCCCTTTGACCCCTAGAAGACGTACCTTTTAATCGAGTCATTTACTTTGATTCCTATAAGACGTATCTTTTAGTCGAGTCATCCCTTTTGATTCCTATAAGACGTACCTTTTAGTCGAGTCATCGCCTTTGATTCCTATAAGACGTACCTTTTAGTCGAGTCATCCCCTTTGATTCCTATAAGACGTACCTTTTAGTCGAGTCATCCCCTTTGATTCCTATAAGACGTACCTTTTAGTCGATTCATCCCCTTTGACCTCTAGAATACGTACCTATTAGTCGAGTCATCCCCTTTGATTCCTATAAGACGTCTCTTTTAGTTGAGTCATTTCCTTTGATTCCTGGAAGACGTACCTTTTAGTCGTGTCATTTCCCTTGATTCCTATAAGACGTACCTTCTAGTTGATTCATACTATTTGATTCCTATAAGACGTACCTTTTAGTCGAGTCGTCTCCTTTTATTACTATAAGTCGTACCTTTTAGTTGAGTCATTTCCTGTGATTCCTAGAAGACGTTCCTTTTAGTCGAGTCATTTCACTTTATTCCTATAAGACGAACCTTTTAGTCGAGTCATTCCATTTAATTCCTATAAGACGTACCTTTTAGTCGAGTCATCCCCTTTGATTCCTATAAGATGTACCTTTTAGTAGAGTCATCCCCTTTGATTCCTAGAAGACGTAACTTTTAGTCGAGTCATTTCCCTTGATTCCTATAAGACGTACCTTTTAGTCGAGTCATCCCCGTTGATTCCAATAAGACGTACCTTTTAGTCGAGCCATCTTCTTTGAGTCCTATAAGACGTACCTTTTAGTTGAGTCATTTCCTGTGATTCCTAGAAGACGTTCCTTTTAGTCGAGTCATTTCCCTTGATTCCTATAAGACGTACCTTTTAGTCGAGTCATCCCCTTTGATTCCTATAAGAAGTACCTTTTAGTCTAGTCATCCCCTTTGACCCCTAGAAGACGTACCTTTTAATCGAGTCATTTACTTTGATTCCTATAAGACGTATCTTTTAGTCGAGTCATCCCTTTTGATTCCTATAAGACGTACCTTTTAGTCGAGTCATCGCCTTTGATTCCTATAAGACGTACCTTTTAGTCGAGTCATCCCCTTTGATTCCTATGAGACGTACCTTTTAGTCGAATCTTCCCCTTTGACCTCTAGAATACGTACGTATTAGTCGAGTCATTTTCTATAATTCCTATAAGACGTACCTTTTAGTCGAGTCATCCCCTTTGATTCCTATATGACGTACCTTTTAGTCGAGTCATCCCCTTTGATTCCTATAAGACGTACCTTTAAGTTGAGTCATTTCCTTTGATTCCTTGAAGACGTACCTTTTAGTCGAGTCATTTCCCTTGTTTCCTATAAGACGTACCTTTTAGTCGAGTCATCCCCTTTGATTCCTATAAGACGTACCTTTTAGTCGAGTCGTCTCCTTTTATTCCTATAAGACGTACCTTTTAGTTGAGTCATTTCCTGTGATTCCTAGAAGACGTTCCTTTTAGTCGAGTCATTTCACTTGATTCCTATAGGACGTACCTTTTAGTCGAGTCATTCCCTTTGACCCCTAGAAGACGTACCTTTTAATCGAGTCATTTACTTTGATTCCTATAAGACGTATCTTTTAGTCGAGTCATCCCTTTTGATTCCTATAAGACGTACCTTTTAGTCGAGTCATCCCCTTTGATTCCTATAAGACATACCTTTTAGTTGAGTCATCTCCTTCGATTCCTATAAGACGTACGTTTTAGTCGAGTCATCCCCTTTGACCCCTAGAAGACGTACCTTTTAATCGAGTCATTTACTTTGATTCCTATAAGACGTATCTTTTCGTCGAGTCATCCCTTTTGATTTCTATAAGACGTACCTTTTAGTCGAGTTATCGCCTTTGATTCCTATAAGACGTACCTTTTAGTCGAGTCATCCCCTTTGATTCCTATAAGACGTACCTTTAAGTCGAGTTTTCCCCTTTGACCACTAGAATACGTACCTATTAGTCGAGTCATTTTCTTTAATTCCTATAAGACGTACCTTTTAGTCGAGTCATCCCCTTTGATTCCTATATGACGTACCTTTTAGTCGAGTCATTTCCCTTGATTCCTATAAGACGTACCTTTTAGTCGAGTCATCCCCTTTGATTCCTATAAGGCGTACATTTTAGTTGAGTCATTTCCTGTGATTCCTAGAAGACGTACCTTTTAGTCGAGTCATCCCCTTTGATTCCTGTAAGACTTACCTTTTAGTCGAGTCATCCCCTTTGACCCCTAGAAGACGTACCTTTTAATCGAGTCATTTACTTTGATTCCTATAAGACGTATCTTTTAGTCGAGTCATCCTTTTGATTCCTATAAGACGTACCTTTTAGTCGAGTCATCGCCTTTGATTCCTATAAGACGTACCTTTTAGTCGAGTCATCCCCTTTGATTCCTATAAGACGTACCTTTTAGTCGAGTCATCCCCTTTGACCTCTAGAATACGTCACTATTAGTCGAGTCATCCCCTTTGATTCCTATAAGACGTCTCTTTTAGTTGAGTCATTTCCTTTGATTCCTGGAATACGTACCTTTTAGTCGAGTCATTTCCCTTGATTCCTATAAGACGTACCTTTTAGTTGAGTCATCCTATTTGATTCCTATAAGACGTACCTTTTAGTCGAGTCGTCTCCTTTTATTACTATAAGTCGTACCTTTTAGTTGAGTCATTTCCTGTGATTCCTAGAAGACGTTCCTTTTAGTCGAGTCATTTCACTTTATTCCTATAAGACGAACCTTTTAGTCGAGTCATTCCCTTTGATTCCTATAAGACGTACCTTTTAGTCGAGTCATCCCCTTTGATTCCTATAAGATGTACCTTTTAGTAGAGTCATCCCCTTTGATTCCTAAAAGACGTAACTTTTAGTCGAGTCATTTCCCTTGATTCCTATAAGACGTACCTTTTAGTCGAGTCATCCCCGTTGATTCCAATAAGACGTACCTTTTAGTCGAGCCATCTTCTTTGAGTCCTATAAGACGTACCTTTTAGTTGAGTCATTTCCTGTGATTCCTAGAAGACGTTCCTTTTAGTCGAGTCATTTCCCTTGATTCCTATAAGACGTATCTTTTAGTCGAGTCATCCCCTTTGATTCCTATAAGAAGTACCTTTTAGTCGAGTCATCCCCTTTGACCCCTAGAAGACGTACCTTTTAATCGAGTCATTTACTTTGATTCCTATAAGACGTTTCTTTTAGTCGAGTCATCCCTTTTGATTCCTATAAGACGTACCTTTTAGTCGAGTCATCCCCTTTGATTCCTATAAGAAGTACCTTTTAGTCGAGTCTTCCCCTTTGACCTCTAGAATACGTACGTATTAGTCGAGTCATTTTCTTTAATTCCTATAAGACGTACCTTTTAGTCGAGTCATCCCCTTTGATTCCTATATGACGTACCTTTTAGTCGAGTCATCCCCTTTGATTCCTATAAGACGTACCTTTAAGTTGAGTCATTTCCTTTGATTCCTTGAAGACGTACCTTTTAGTCGAGTCATTTCCCTTGTTTCCTATAAGACGTACCTTTTAGTCGAGTCATCCCCTTTGATTCCTATAAGACGTACCTTTTAGTCGAGTCGTCTCCTTTTATTCCTATAAGACGTACCTTTTAGTTGAGTCATTTCCTGTGATTCCTAGAAGACGTTCCTTTTAGTCGAGTCATTTCACTTGATTCCTATAGGACGTACCTTTTAGTCGAGTCATTCCCTTTGACCCCTAGAAGACGTACCTTTTAATCGAGTCATTTACTTTGATTCCTATAAGACGTATCTTTTAGTCGAGTCATCCCTTTTGATTCCTATAAGACGTACCTTTTAGTCGAGTCATCCCCTTTGATTCCTATAAGACGTACCTTTTAGTCGAGTCATCTCCTTCGATTCCTATAAGACGTACGTTTTAGTCGAGTCATCCCCTTTGTACCCTAGAAGACGTACCTTTTAATCGAGTCATTTACTTTGATTCCTATAAGTCGTATCTTTTAGTCGAGTCATCCCTTTTGATTTCTATAAGACGTACCTTTTAGTCGAGTCATCGCCTTTGATTCCTATAAGACGTACCTTTTAGTCGAGTCATCCCCTTTGATTCCTATAAGACGTACCTTTTAGTCGAGTTTTCCCCTTTGACCTCTAGAATACATACCTATTAGTCGAGTCATTTTCTTTAATTCCTATAAGACGTACCTTTTAGTCGAGTCATCCCCTTTGATTCCTATATGACGTACCTTTTAGTCGAGTCATCCCCTTTGATTCCTATAAGACGTACCTTTTAGTTGAGTCATTTCCTTTGATTCCTTGAAGACGTACCTTTTAGTCGAGTCATTTCCCTTGTTTCCTATAAGACGTACCTTTTAGACGAGTCATCCCCTTTGATTCCTATAAGACGTACCTTTTAGTCGAGTCGTCTTCTTTTATTCCTATAAGACGTACCTTTTAGTTGAGTCATTTCCTGTGATTCCTAGAAGACGTTCCTTTTAGTCGAGTCATTTCACTTGATTCCTATAGGACGTACCTTTTAGGCGAGTCATTCCCTTTGATTCCTATAAGACGTACCTTTTAGTCGAGTCATCCCCTTAGATTCCTATAAGACGTACCTTTTCGTAGAGTCATCCCCTTTGATTCCTAGAAGATGTAACTTTTAGTCGAGTCATTTCCCTTGATTCCTATAAGACGTAAATATTAGTCGAGTCGTCCCCTTTGATTCCAATAAGACGTATCTTTTAGTCGAGTCATCCCCTTTGATTCCTATAAGACGTACCTTTTACTTGAGTCATTACCTTTGATTCCTTGAAGACGTACCTTTTAGTCGAGTCATTTCCCTTGATCCCTATAAGACGTACCTTTTAGTCGAGTCATCCCCTTTGATTCCTACAAGACGTACCTTTTAGTCAAGTCATCCCCTTTGATCCATAGAAGACGTACCTTTTAGTCGAGTCATTTCCATTGATTCCTATAAGACGTACCATATAGTCGAGTCATTCTCTTTGACCCCTAGAATACGTACCTTTTAGTCGTGTCATTTCCTTTGATTCCTATAAGACGTACCTTTTAGTCAAGTCACCCCCTTTGATTCCTAGAAGACGTACCTATTAGTCGAGTCATTTCCCTTGATTCCTATAAGACGTACCTTTTAGTCGAGTCATCCCCTTTAATTCCTATAAGACGTACCTTTTAGTCGAGTCATCCCCTTTGATCCATAGAAGACGTATCTTTTAGTCGAGTCATTTCCTTTGATTCCTATAAGACGTACCTAATAGTCGAGTCATTCTCTTTGACCCCTAGAATACGTACCTTTTAGTCGAGTCATCCCCCTTTATTACTATAAGACGTACCTTATAGTCGAGTCATCCCCTTTGATTCCTAGAAGACGTACCTTTTAGTCGAGTCATTTCCCTTGATTCGTATAAGACGTACCTTTTAGTCGATTCATCCACTTTGATTCCTATAAGACGTACCTTTTAGTCGAGTAATCCCCTTGGATTCCTATAAGACGTACCTTTTGGTGGAGTCATCCCCTTCGATTCCTATAACACGAACCTTTTAGTCGAGTCATCCCCTGTGATTCCTAAAAGGCGTACCTTTTAGTCGAGTCATTTCCCATGATTCCTATAAGACGTACCTTTTAGTCGAGTGATCTCCTTTGATTCCTATTAGACGTACCTTGTAGTCGTGTCATCCCCTTGGATTCCTATAAGACGTACCTTTTAGTCGAGGTATCCCCTTTAATCCCTAAAAGACGTACCTTTTAGTCGAGTCATCTCCTTTGATTCCTATAAGACGTACCTTTTAGTTGAGTCATTTCCTGTGATTCCTAGAAGACGTACGTTGTAGTCGAGTCATCCCCTTTGATTCCTATAAGACGTACCTTTTAGTCGAGTTATCCCCTTTGACCCCTAGAAGACGTACCTTTTAATCGAGTTATTTACTTTGATTATTATAAGACGTATCTTTTAGTCGAGTCATCCCCTTTGATTCCTATAAGACGTACCTTTTAGTCGAGTCGTCTCCTTTTATTCCTATAAGACGTACCTTTTAGTTGAGTCATTTCCTGTGATTCCTAGAAGACGTTCCTTTTAGTCGAGTCATTTCACTTGATTCCTATAGGACGTACCTTTTAGTCGAGTCATTCCCTTTGACCCCTAGAAGACGTACCTTTTAATCGAGTCATTTACTTTGATTCCTATAAGACGTATCTTTTAGTCGAGTCATCCCTTTTGATTCCTATAAGACGTACCTTTTATTCGAGTCATCCCCTTTGATTCCTATAAGACGTACCTTTTAGTTGAGTCATCTCCTTCGATTCCTATAAGACGTACGTTTTAGTCGAGTCATCCCCTTTGACACCTAGAAGACGTACCTTTTAATCGAGTCATTTACTTTGATTCCTATAAGACATATCTATTAGTCGAGTCATCCCTTTTGATTTCTATAAGACGTACCTTTTAGTCGAGTTATCGCCTTTGATTCCTATAAGACGTACCTTTTAGTCGAGTCATCCCCTTTAATTCCTATAAGACGTACCTTTTGGTCGAGTTTTCCCCTTTGACCACTAGAATACGTACCTATTAGTCGAGTCATTTTCTTTAATTCCTATAAGACGTACCTTTTAGTCGAGTCATCCCCTTTGATTCCTATATGACGTACCGTTTAGTCGAGTCATTTTCCTTGATTCCTATAAGACGTACCTTTTAGTCGAGTCATCCCCTTTGATTCCTATAAGACGTACATTTTAGTTGAGTCATTTCCTGTGATTCCTAGAAGACGTACCTTTTAGTCGAGTCATCCCCTTTGATTCCTATAAGACTTACCTTTTAGTCGAGTCATCCCCTTTGACCCCTAGAAGACGTATCTTTTAATCGAGTCATTTACTTTGATTCCTATAAGACGTATCTTTTAGTCGAGTCATCCCTTTTGATTCCTATAAGACGTACCTTTTAGTCGAGTCATCGCCTTTGATTCCTATAAGACGTACCTTTTAGTCGAGTCATCCCCTTTGATTCCTATAAGACGTACCTTTTAGTCGAGTCATCCCCTTTGACCTCTAGAATACGTACCTATTAGTCGAGTCATCCCCTTTGATTCCTATAAGACGTCTCTTTTAGTTGAGTCATTTCCTTTGATTCCTGGAATACGTACCTTTTAGTCGAGTCATTTCCCTTGATTCCTATAAGACGTACCTTTTAGTTGAGTCATCCTATTTGATTCCTATAAGACGTACCTTTTAGTCGAGTCGTCTCCTTTTATTACTATAAGTCGTACCTTTTAGTTGAGTCATTTCCTGTGATTCCTAGAAGACGTTCCTTTTAGTCGAGTCATTTCACTTTATTCCTATTAGACGAACCTTTTAGTCGAGTCATTCCCTTTGATTCCTATAAGACGTACCTTTTAGTCGAGTCATCCCCTTTGATTCCTATAAGATGTACCTTTTAGTAGAGTCATCCCCTTTGATTCCTAGAAGACGTAACTTTTAGTCGAGTCATTTCCCTTGATTCCTATAAGACGTACCTTTTAGTCGAGTCATCCCCGTTGATTCCAATAAGACGTACCTTTTAGTCGAGCCATCTTCTTTGAGTCCTATAAGACGTACCTTTTAGTTGAGTCATTTCCTGTGATTCCTAGAAGACGTTCCTTTTAGTCGAGTCATTTCCCTTGATTCCTATAAGGCGTACCTTTTAGTCGAGTCATCCCCTTTGATTCCTATAAGAAGTACCTTTTAGTCGAGTCATCCCCTTTGACCCCTAGAAGACGTACCTTTTAATCGAGTCATTTACTTTGATTCCTATAAGACGTTTCTTTTAGTCGAGTCATCCCTTTTGATTCCTATAAGACGTACCTTTTAGTCGAGTCATCGCCTTTGATTCCTATAAGACGTACCTTTTAGTCGAGTCATCCCCTCTGATTCCTATAAGACGTACCTTTTAGTCGAGTCTTCCCCTTTGACCTCTAGAATACGTACGTATTAGTCGAGTCATTTTCTTTAATTCCTATAAGACGTACCTTTTAGTCGAGTCATCCCCTTTGATTCCTATATGACGTACCTTTTAGTCGAGTCATCCCCTTTGATTCCTATAAGACGTACCTTTAAGTTGAGTCATTTACTTTGATTCCTTGAAGACGTACCTTTTAGTCGAGTCATTTCCCTTGTTTCCTATAACACGTACCTTTTAGTCGAGTCATCCCCTTTGATTCCTATGAGACGTACCTTTTAGTCGAGTCGTCTCCTTTTATTCCTATAAGACGTACCTTTTAGTTGAGTCATTTCCTGTGATTCCTAGAAGACGTTCCTTTTAGTCGAGTCATTTCACTTGATTCCTATAGGACGTACCTTTTAGTCGAGTCATTCCCTTTGACCCCTAGAAGACGTACCTTTTAATCGAGTCATTTACTTTGATTCCTATAAGACGTATCTTTTAGTCGAGTCATCCCTTTTGATTCCTATAAGACGTACCTTTTAGTCGAGTCATCCCCTTTGATTCCTATAAGACGTACCTTTTAGTCGAGTCATCTCCTTCGATTCCTATAAGACGTACGTTTTAGTCGAGTCATCCCCTTTGTCCCCTAGAAGACGTACCTTTTAATCGAGTCATTTACTTTGATTCCTATAAGACGTATCTTTTAGTCGAGTCATCCCTTTTGATTTCTATAAGACGTACCTTTTAGTCGAGTCATCGCCTTTGATTCCTATAAGACGTACCTTTTAGTCGAGTCATCCCCTTTGATTCCTATAAGACGTACCTTTTAGTCGAGTTTTCCCCTTTGACCTTTAGAATACGTACCTATTAGTCGAGTCATTTTCTTTAATTCCTATAAGACGTACCTTTTAGTCGAGTCATCCCCTTTGATTCCTATATGACGTACCTTTTAGTCGAGTCATCCCCTTTGATTCCTATAAGACGTACCTTTTAGTTGAGTCATTTCCTTTGATTCCTTGAAGACGTACCTTTTAGTCGAGTCATTTCCCTTGTTTCCTATAAGACGTACCTTTTAGTCGAGTCATCCCCTTTTATTCCTATAAGACGTACCTTTTAGTCGAGTCGTCTTCTTTTATTCCTATAAGACGTACCTTTTAGTTGAGTCATTTCCTGTGATTCCTAGAAGACGTTCCTTTTAGTCGAGTCATTTCACTTGATTCCTATAGGACGTACCTTTTAGGCGAGTCATTCCCTTTGATTCCTATAAGACGTATTTTTTAGTCGAGTCATCCCCTTAGATTCCTATAAGACGTACCTTTTAGTAGAGTCATCCCCTTTGATTCCTAGAAGATGTAACTTTTAGTCGAGTCATCCCCTTTGATTCCAATAAGACGTATCTTTTAGTCGAGTCATCCCCTTTGATTCCTATAAGACGTACCTTTTACTTGAGTCATTACCTTTGATTCCTTGAAGACATACCTTTTAGTCGAGTCATTTCCCTTGATCCCTATAAGACGTACCTTTTAGTCGAGTCATCCCCTTTGATTCCTATAAGACGTACCTTTTAGTCAAGTCATCCCCTTTGATCCATAGAAGACGTACCTTTTAGTCGAGTCATTTCCATTGATTCCTATAAGACGTACCATATAGTCGAGTCATTCTCTTTGACCTCTAGAATACGTACCTTTTAGTCGTGTCATTTCCTTTGATTCCTATAAGACGTACCTTTTAGTCAAGTCACCCCCTTTGATTCCTAGAAGACGTACCTTTTAGTCGAGTCATTTCCCTTGATTCCTATAAGACGTACCTTTTAGTCGAGTCATCCCCTTTAATTCCTATAAGACGTACCTTTTAGTCGAGTCATCCCCTTTGATCCATAGAAGACGTATCTTTTAGTCGAGTCATTTCCTTTGATTCCTATAAGACGTACCTAATAGTCGAGTCATTCTCTTTGACCCCTAGAATACGTACCTTTTAGTCGAGTCATCCCCCTTTATTACTATAAGACGTACCTTATAGTCGAGTCATCCCCTTTGATTCCTAGAAGACGTACCTTTTAGTCGAGTCATTTCCCTTGATTCCTATAAGACGTACCTTTTAGTCGATTCATCCACTTTGATTCCTATAAGACGTACCTTTTAGTCGAGTAATCCCCTTGGATTCCTATAAGACGTACCTTTTGGTGGAGTCATCCCCTTCGATTCCTATAACACGAACCTTTTAGTCGAGTCATCCCCTTTGATTCCTAAAAGACGTACCTTTTAGTCGAGTCATTTCCCTTGATTCCTATAAGACGTACCTTTTAGTTGAGTGATCTCCTTTGATTCCTATTAGACGTACCTTGTAGTCGTGTCATCCCCTTTGATTCCTATAAGACGTACCTTTTAGTCGAGGTATCCCCTTTAATCCCTAAAAGACGTACCTTTTAGTCGAGTCATCTCCTTTGATTCCTATAAGACGTACCTTTTAGTTGAGTCATTTCCTGTGATTCCTAGAAGACGTACGTTTTAGTCGAGTCATCCCCTTTGATTCCTATAAGACGTACCTTTTAGTCGAGTTATCCCCTTTGACCCCTAGAAGACGTACCTTTTAATCGAGTTATTTACTTTGATTATTATAAGACGTATCTTTTAGTCGAGTCATCCCCTTTGATCCTATAAGACGTACGTTTTAGTCGAGTCATCTCCTTTGATTCCTATAAGACGTACCTTTTAGTCGAGTCATCGCCTTTGATTCCTATAAGACGTACCTTTTAGTCGAGTCATCCCCTTTGATTCCTATAAGACGTACCTTTTAGTCGAGTTTTCCCCTTTAATCCCTAAAAGACGTACCTTTTAGTCGAGTCATCTCCTTTGATTCCTATAAGACGTACCTTTTAGTTGAGTCATTTCCTGTGATTCCTAGAAGACGTACGTTTTAGTCGAGTCATCCCCTTTGATTCCTATAAGACGTACCTTTTAGTCGAGTCATCTCCTTCGATTCCTAAAAGACGTACGTTTTAGTCGAGTCATCCCCTTTGTCCCCTAGAAGACGTACCTTTTAATCGAGTCATTTACTTTGATTCCTATAAGACGTATCTTTTAGTCGAGTCATCCCTTTTGATTTCTATAAGACGTACCTTTTAGTCGAGTCATCGCCTTTGATTCCTATAAGACGTACCTTTTAGTCGAGTCATCCCCTTTGATTCCTATAAGACGTACCTTTTAGTCGAGTTTTCCCCTTTGACCTCTAGAATACGTACCTATTAGTCGAGTCATTTTCTTTAATTCCTATAAGACGTACCTTTTAGTCGAGTCATCCCCTTTGATTCCTATAAGACGTACCTTTTAGTTGAGTCATTTCCTTTGATTCCTTGAAGACGTACCTTTTAGTCGAGTCATTTCCCTTGTTTCCTACAAGACGTACCTTTTAGTCGAGTCATCCCCTTTTATTCCTATATGACGTACCTTTTAGTTGAGTCGTCTTCTTTTATTCCTATAAGACGTACCTTTTAGTTGAGTCATTTCCTGTGATTCCTAGAAGACGTTCCTTTTAGTCGAGTCATTTCACTTGATTCCTATAGGACGTACCTTTTAGGCGAGTCATTCCCTTTGATTCCTATAAGACGTATTTTTTAGTCGAGTCATCCCCTTAGATTCCTATAAGACGTACCTTTTAGTAGAGTCATCCCCTTTGATTCCTAGAAGATGTAACTTTTAGTCGAGTCATCCCCTTTGATTCCAATAAGACGTATCTTTTAGTCGAGTCATCCCCTTTGATTCCTATAAGACGTACCTTTTACTTGAGTCATTACCTTTGATTCCTTGAAGACATACCTTTTAGTCGAGTCATTTCCCTCGATCCCTATAAGACGTACCTTTTAGTCGAGTCATCCCCTTTGATTCCTATAAGACGTACCTTTTAGTCAAGTCATCCCCTTTGATCCATAGAAGACGTACCTTTTAGTCGAGTCATTTCCATTGATTCCTATAAGACGTACCATATAGTCGAGTCATTCTCTTTGACCTCTAGAATACGTACCTTTTAGTCGTGTCATTTCCTTTGATTCCTATAAGACGTACCTTTTAGTCAAGTCACCCCCTTTGATTCCTAGAAGACGTACCTTTTAGTCGAGTCATTTCCCTTGATTCCTATAAGACGTACCTTTTAGTCGAGTCATCCCCTTTAATTCCTATAAGACGTACCTTTTAGTCGAGTCATCCCCTTTGATCCATAGAAGACGTATCTTTTAGTCGAGTCATTTCCTTTGATTCCTATAAGACGTACCTAATAGTCGAGTCATTCTCTTTGACCCCTAGAATACGTACCTTTTAGTCGAGTCATCCCCCTTTATTACTATAAGACGTACCTTATAGTCGAGTCATCCCCTTTGATTCCTAGAAGACGTACCTTTTAGTCGAGTCATTTCCCTTGATTCCTATAAGACGTACCTTTTAGTCGATTCATCCACTTTGATTCCTATAAGACGTACCTTTTAGTCGAGTAATCCCCTTGGATTCCTATAAGACGTACCTTTTGGTGGAGTCATCCCCTTCGATTCCTATAACACGAACCTTTTAGTCGAGTCATCCCCTTTGATTCCTAAAAGACGTACCTTTTAGTCGAGTCATTTCCCTTGATTCCTATAAGACGTACCTTTTAGTTGAGTGATCTCCTTTGATTCCTATTAGACGTACCTTGTAGTCGTGTCATCCCCTTTGATTCCTATAAGACGTACCTTTTAGTCGAGGTATCCCCTTTAATCCCTAAAAGACGTACCTTTTAGTCGAGTCATCTCCTTTGATTCCTATAAGACGTACCTTTTAGTTGAGTCATTTCCTGTGATTCCTAGAAGACGTACGTTTTAGTCGAGTCATCCCCTTTGATTCCTATAAGACGTACCTTTTAGTCGAGTTATCCCCTTTGACCCCTAGAAGACGTACCTTTTAATCGAGTTATTTACTTTGATTATTATAAGACGTATCTTTTAGTCGAGTTATCCCCTTTGATCCTATAAGACGTACGTTTTAGTCGAGTCATCTCCTTTGATTCCTATAAGACGTACCTTTTAGTCGAGTCATCCCCTTTGACCTCTAGAATACGTACCTATTAATCGAGTAATTTCCTTTAATTCCTATAAGACGTACCTTTTAGACAAGTCATCCCCTTTGATTCCTATAAGCCGTACCTTTTAGTCGAGTCATTTCCCTTGATTCCTATAAGACGTACCTTTTAGTCGAGTCATCCCCTTTGATTCCGATAAGACGTACATTTTAGTTGAGTCATTTCCTGTGATTCCTAGAAGACGTACCTTTTAGTCGAGTCATCCCCTTTGATTCCTATAAGACGTACCTTTTAGTCGAGTCATCCCCTTTGACCCCTAGAAAACGTACCTTTTAATCGAGTCATATACTTTGATTCCTATGAGACGTATCTTTTAGTTGAGTCATCCCTTTTGATTCCTATAAGACGTACCTTTTAGTCGAGTCATCGCCTTTGATTCCTATAAGACGTACCTTTTAGTCGAGTCATCCCCTTTGATTCCTATAAGACGTACCTTTTAGTCGAGTCATCCCCTTTGACCTCTAGAATACGTACCTTTTAGTCGAGTCATCCCCTTTGATTCCAATGAGACGTCTCTTTTAGATGAGTCATTTCCTTTGATTCCTTGAAGACGTACCTTTTAGTCGAGTCATTTCCCTTGATTCCTATAAGACTTACCTTTTAGTTGAGTCATCCTATTTGATTCCTATAAGACGTACCTTTTAGTCGAGTCGTCTCCTTTTATTACTATAAGTCGTACCTTTTAGTTGAGTCATTTCACTTTATTCCTAGAAGACGTTCCTTTTAGTCGAGTCATTTCACTTTATTCGTATAAGACGTACCTTTTAGTCGAGTCATTCCCTTTGATTCCTATAAGACGTACCTTTTAGTCGAGTCATCCCCTTTGATTCCTATAAAATGTACCTTTTAGTAGAGTCATCCCCTTTGATTCCTAGAAGACGTAACTTTTAGTCGAGTCATTTCCCTTGATTCCTATAAGACGTACCTTTTAGTCGATTCATCCCCATTGATTCCAATAAGACGTACCTTTTAGTTGAGTCATTTCCTGTGATTCCTAGAAGACGTTCCTTTTAGTCGAGTCATATCAATTGATTCCTATAAGACGTACCTTTTAGTCGAGTCATTCCTTTTGATTCCTATAAGACGTACCTTTTAGTCGAGTCATCCCGTTTGATTCCTAGAAGACATAACTATTAGTCGAGTCATTTCCCTTGATTCCTATAAGACGTACCTTTTAGTCGAGTCATCCCCTTTGATTCCTATAAGACGTACCTTTTAGTCGAGTCATCCCCTTTGACCCCTAGAAGACGTACATTTTAATCGAGTCATTTACTTTGATTCCTATAAGACGTATCTTTTAGTCGAGTCATCCCTTTTGATTCCTATAAGACGTACCTTTTAGTCGAGTCATCGCCATTGATTCCTATAAGAAGTACCTTTTAGTCGAGTCATCCCCTTTGATTCCTATAAGACGTACCTTTTAGTCGAGTCATCCCCTTTGATTCCTATAAGACGTCTCTTTTAGTCAAGTCATCCCCTTTGATCCATAGAAGATGTACCTTTTAGTCGAGTCATTTCCATTGATTCCTATATGACGTACCTTGTAGTCGAGTCATTCTCTTTGACCCCTAGAATACGTACTTTTTAGTCGTGTCATTTCCATTGATTCCTATAAGACGTACCTTTTAGTCGAGTCACCCCCTTTGATTCCTAGAAGAAGTACCTTTTAGTCGAGTCATTTCCCTTGATTCCTATAAGACGTACCTTTTAGTCGAGTCATCCCCTGTAATTCCTATAAGACGTACCTTTTAGTCGAGTCATCCCCTTTGATCCATAGAAGACGTACCTTTTAGTCGAGTCATTTCCTTTGATTACTATAAGACGTACCATATAGTCGAGTCATTCTCTTTGACCCCTAGAATACGTACCTTTTAGTCGAGTCATCCCCCTTGATTACTATAAGACGTACCTTATAGTCGAGTCATCCCCTTCGATTCCTAGAAAACGTACCTTTTAGTCGATTCATTTCCCTTGATTCCTATAAGACGTACCTTTTAGTCGATTAATCCACTTTGATTCCTATAAGACGTACCTTTTAGTCGAGTCATCCCCTTGGATTCCTATAAGACGTACCTTTTGGTGGAGTCATCCCTTTCGATTCCTATAACACGAACCTTTTAGTCGAGTCATCCCCTTTGATTCCTAAAAGACGTACCTTTTAGTCGAGTCATTTCCCTTGATTCCTATAAGACGTACCTTTTAGACGAGTGATCTCCTTTGATTCCTATTAGACGTACCTTTTAGTCGTGTCATCCCCTTTGATTCCTATAAGACGTACCTTTTAGTCGAGGTATCCCCTTTGATCCCTAAAAGACGTAACTTTTAGTCGAGTCATCTCCTTTGATTTCTATAAGATGTACCTTTTAGTTGAGTCATTTCCTGTGATTCCTAGAAGTCGTACGTTTTAGTCGAGTCATCCCCTTTGATTCCGATAAGACGTACCTTTTAGTCGAGTTATCTCCTTTGACCCCTAGAAGACGTACCTTTTAGTCGAGTCATCCCCTTTGATTCCTATAAGACGTACCTTTTAGTCGAGTCATCTCCTTTGATTCCTATAAGACGTACCTTTTAGTCGAGTCATCCCCCTTGACCTCTAGAATACGTACCTATTAATCGAGTCATTTCCTTTAATTCCTATAAGACGTACCTTTTAGACAAGTCATCCCCTTTGATTCCTATAAGCCGTACCTTTTAGTCGAGTCATTTCCCTTGATTCCTATAAGACGTACCTTTTAGTCGAGTCATCCCCTTTGATTCCTATAAGACGTATATTTTAGTTGAGTCATTTCCTTTGATTCCTTGAAGACGTACCTTTTAGTCGAGTCATTTTCCTTGATTCCTATAAGACGTACCTTTTAGTTGAGTCAGCCTATTTGATTCCTATAAGACGTACCTTTTAGTCGAGTCGTCTCCTTTTATTACTATAAGTCGTACCTTTTAGTTGAGTCATTATCTGTGATTCCTAGAAGACGTTCCTTTTAGTCGAGTCATTTCACTTTATTTCTATAAAACGTACCTTTTAGTCGAGTCATTCCCTTTGATTCCTATAAGACGTACCTTTTAGTCGAGTCATCCCCTTTGATTCCTATAAGATGTACCTTTTAGTAGAGTCATCCCCTTTGATTCCTAGAAGACGTAACTTTTAGTTGAGTCATTTCCCTTGATTCCTATAAGACGTACCTTTTAGTCGAGTCATCCCCATTGATTCCAATAAGACGTAACTTTTAGTCGATCCATCTTCTTTGAATCCTATAAGACGTACCTTTTATTTGAGTCATTTCCTGTGATTCCTAGAAGACGTTCCTTTTAGTCGAGTCATTTCACTTGATTCCTATAAGACGTACCTTGTAGTCGAGTCATTCCCTTTGATTCCTATAAGACGTACCTTTTAGTCGAGTCATCCCGTTTGATTCCTAGAAGACATATCTATTAGTCGAGTCATTTCCCTTGATTCCTATAAGACGTACCTTTTAGTCGAGTCATCCCCTTTGATTCCTATAAGACGTACCTTTTAGTCGAGTCATCCCCTTTGACCCCTAGAAGACGTACCTTTTAATCGAGTCTTTTACTTTCATTCCTATAAGACGTATCTTTTAGTCGAGTCATCCCTTTTGATTCTATAAGACGTACCTTTTAGTCGAGTCATCGCCTTTGATTCCTATAAGACGTACCTTTTAGTCGAGTCATCCCCTTTGATTCCTATAAGACGTTCCTTTTAGTCAAGTTTTCCCCTTTGACCTCTAGAATACATACATATTAGTCGAGTCATTTTCTTTAATTCCTATAAGACGTACCTTTTAGTCGAGTCATCCCCATTGATTCCAATAAGACGTACCTTTTAGTCGAGTCATCGCTTTTGATTCCTATAAGAAGTACCTTTTAGTCGAGTCATCCCCTTTGATTCCTATAAGACGTACCTTTTAGTCGAGTCATCCCCTTTGATTCCTATAAGACGTACCTTTTAGTCAAGTCATTCCCTTTGATCCATAGAAGATGTACCTTTTAGTCGAGTCATTTCCATTGATTCCTATATGACGTACCTTGTAGTCGAGTCATTCTCTTTGACCCCTAGAATACGTACCTTTTAGTCGTGTCATTTCCATTGATTCCTATAAGACGTATCTTTTAGTCGAGTCACCCCCTTTGATTCCTAGATGAAGTACCTTTTAGTCGAGTCATTTCCCTTGATTCCAATAAGACGTACCTTTTAGTCGAGTCATCCCCTTTAATTCCTATAAGACGTACCTTTTAGTCGAGTCATCCCCTTTGATCCATAGAAGACGTACCTTTTAGTCGAGTCATTTCCTTTGATTCCTATAAGACGTACCATATAGTCGAGTCATTCTCTTTGACCCCTAGAATACGTACCTTTTAGTCGAGTCATCCCCCTTGATTACTATAAGACGTACCTTATAGTCGAGTCATCCCCTTTGATTCCTAGAAAACGTACCTTTTAGTCGAGTCATTTCCCTTGATTCCTATAAGACGTACCTTTTAGTCGATTCATCCACTTTGATTCCTATAAGACGTACCTTTTAGTCGAGTCATCCCCTTGGATTCCTATAAGACGTACCTTTTGGTGGAGTCATCCCCTTCGATTCCTATAACACGAACCTTTTAGTCGAGTCATCCCCTTTGATTCCTAAAAGACGTACCTTATAGTCGAGTCATTTCCCTTGATTCCTATAAGATGTACCATTTAGTCGAGTGATATCCTTTGATTCCTATTAGACGTACCTTTTAGTCGTGTCATCCCCTTTGATTCCTATAAGAAGTACCTTTTAGTCGAGGTAACCCCTTTGATCCCTAAAAGACGTAACTTTTAGTCGAGTCATCTCCTTTGATTCCTATAAGACGTACCTTTTAGTTGAGTCATTTCCTGTAATTCCTGGATGACGTACGTTTTAGTCGAGTCATCCCCTTTGATTCCGATATGACGTACCTTTTAGTCGAGTTATCCCCTTTGACCCCTAGAAGACGTACCTTTTAATCGAGTCATTTACTTTGATTCCTATAAGACGTATCTTTTAGTCGAGTCATCCCCTTTGATTCCTATAAGACGTACCTTTTAGTCGAGTCATCTCGTTTGATTCCTATAAGACGTACCTTTTAGTCGAGTCATCCCCTTTGACCTCTAGAATACGTACCTATTAATCGAGTCATTTCCATTAATTCCTATAAGAAGTATCTTTTAGACATGTCATCCCCTTTGAATCCTATAAGCCGTACCTTTTAGTCGAGTCATTTCCCTTGATTCCTATAAGACGTACCTTTTAGTCGAGTCATCCCCTTTGATTCCTATAAGACGTATATTTTAGTTGAGTCCTTTCCTGTGATTCCTAGAAGACGTAACTTTTAGTCGAGTCATACCCTTTGATTCCTATAAGACGTACCTTTTAGTCGAGTCATCCCCTTTGACCCCTAGAAAACGTACCTTTTAATCGAGTCATTTACTTTGATTCCTATAAGACGTATCTTTTAGTCGAGTCATCCCTTTTGATTCCTATAAGACGTACCTTTTAGTCGAGTAATCGCCTTTGATTCCTATAAGACGTACCTTTTAGTCGAGTCATCCCCTTTGATTCCTATAAGACGTACCTTTTAGTCGAGTCATCCCTTTTGACCTCTAGAATACGTACCTTTTAGTCGAGTCATCCCCTTTGATTCCTATAAGACGTCTCTTTTAGTTGAGTCATTTCCTTTGATTCCTTGAAGACGTACCTTTTAGTCGAGTCATTTCCCTTGATTCCTATAAGACGTACCTTTTAGTTGAGTCATCCTATTTGATTCCTATAAGACGTACCTTTTAGTCGAGTCGTCTCCTTTTATTACTATAAGTCGTACCTATTAGTTGAGTCATTTCCTGTTATTCCTAGAAGACGTTCCTTTTAGTCGAGTCATTTCACTTTATTCATATAAGACGTACCTTTTAGTCGAGTCATTCCCTTTGATTCCTATAAGACGTACCTTTTAGTCGAGTCATCCCCTTTGATTCCAATAAGATGTACCTTTTAGTAGAGTCATCCCCTTTGATTCCTAGAAGACGTAACTTTTAGTCGAGTCATTTCCCTTGATTCCTATAAGACATACCATTTAGTCGAGTCATCCCCATTGATTCCAATAAGACGTACCTTTTAGTCGAGCCATCTTCTTTGAATCCTATAAGACGTACCTTTTAGTTGAGTCATTTCCTGTGATTCCTAGAAGACGTTCCTTTTAGTCGAGTCATTTCAATTGATTCCTATAAGACGTACCTTTTAGTCGAGTCATTCCTTTTGATTCCTATAAGACGTACCTTTTAGTCGAGTCATCCCGTTTGATTCCTAAAAGACATAACTATTAGTCGAGTCATTTCGCTTTATTCCTTTAAGACGTACCTTTTAGTCGAGTCATCCCCTTTGATTCCTATAAGACGTACCTTTTAGTCGAGTCATCCCCTTTGACCCCTAGAAGACGTACCTTTTCATCGAGTCATTTACTTTGATTCCTATAAGACGTATCTTTTAGTCGAGTCATCCCATTTGATTCCTATAAGACGTACCTTTTAGTCGAGTCATCGCCTTTGATTCCTATAAGACGTACCTTTTAGTCGAGTCATCCCCTTTGATTCCTATAAGACGTACCTTTTAGTGGGGTCTTCCCCTTTGACCTCTAGAATACCTACCTATTAGTCGAGTCATTTTCTATAATTCCTATAAGACGTACCTTTTAGTCGAGTCATCCCCTTTGATTCCTATAAGACGTACCTTTCAGTCGAGTCATCCCCTTGGATTCCTATAAGACGTACCTTTTGGTGGAGTCATCCCCTTCGATTCCTATAACACGAACCTTTTAGTCGAGTCATCCCCTTTGATTCCTAAAAGACGTACCTTTTAGTCGAGTCATTTCCCTTGATTCCTATAAGACGTACCTTTTAGTCGAGTGATCTCCTTTGATTCCTATTAGACGTACCTTTTAGTCGTGTCATCCCCTTTGATTCCTATAAGAGGTACCTTTTAGTCGAGGTATCCCCTTTGATCCCTAAAAGACGTACCTTTTAGTCGAGTCATCTCCTTTGATTCCTATAAGACGTATCTTTTAGTTGAGTCATTTCCTGTGATTCCTAGAAGACGTACGTTTTAGTCGAGTCATCTCCTTTGATTCCTATAAGACGTACCTTTTAGTCGAGTTATCCCCTTTGACCCCTAGAAGACGTACCTTTTAATCGAGTCATTTACTTTGATTCCTATAAGACGTATCTTTTAGTCGAGTCATCCCTATTGATTTCTATAAGACGTAACTTTTAGTCGAGTCATCCCCTTTGATTCCTATAAGACGTACCTTTTAGTCGAGTCATCTCCTTTGATTCCTATAAGACGTACCTTTTAGTCGAGTCATCCCCTTTGACCTCTAGAATACGTACCTATTAATCGAGTCATTTCCTTTAATTCCTATAAGACGTACCTTTTAGACAAGTCATCCCCTTTGATTCTTATAAGCCGTACCTTTTAGTCGAGTCATTTCCCTTGATTCCTATAAGACGTACCTTTAAGTCGAGTCATCCCCTTTGATTCCTATAAGACGTACATTTTAGTTGAGTCATTTCCTGTGATTCCTAGAAGACGTACCTTTTAGTCGAGTCATCCCCTTTGATTCCTATAAGACGTACCTTTTAGTCGAGTCATCCCCTTTGACCCCTAGAAGACGTACCTTTTAATCAAGTCATTTACTTTGATTCCTATAAGACGTATCGTTTAGTCGAGTCATCCCTTTTGATTCCTATAAGACGTACCTTTTAGTCGAGTCATCGCCTTTGATTCCTATAAGACGTACCTTTTAGTCGAGTCATCCCCTTTGAATTCTATAAGACGTACCTTTTAGTCGAGTCATCCCCTTTGACCTCTAGAATACGTACCTTTTAGCCGAGTCATCCCCTTTGATTCCTATAAGACATATCTTTTAGTTCAGTCATTTCCTTTGATTCCTTGAAGACGTACCTTTAAGTCGAGTCATTTTCCTTGATTCCTATAAGACGTACCTTTTAGTTGAGTCATCCTATTTGATTCCTATAAGACGTACCTTTTAGTCGAGTCGTCTCCTTTTATTACTATAAGTCGTACCTTTTAGTTGAGTCATTACCTGTGATTCCTAGAGGACGTTCCTTTTAGTCGAGTCATTTCACTTTATTTCTATAAAACGTACCTTTTAGTCGAGTCATTCCCTTTCATTCCTATAAGACGTACCTTTTAGTCGAGTCATCCCCTTTGATTCCTATAAGATGTACCTTTTAGTAGAGTCATCCCCTTTGATTTCTAGAAGACGTAACTTTTAGTCGAGTCATTTCCCTTGATTCCTATAAGACGTACCTTTTAGTCGAGTCATCCCCATTGATTCCAATAAGACGTACCTTTTAGTCGATCCATCTCCTTTGAATCCTATAAGACGTACCTTTTAGTCGAGTCATCCCCTTTGATTCCTATAAGACGTACCTTTTAGTCGAGTCATCCCCTTTGACCCCTAGAAGACGTACCTTTTAATCGAGTCTTTTACTTTGATTCCTATAAGACGTACCTTTTAGTCGAGTCATCCCCTTTGATTCCTATAAGACGTTCCTTTTAGTCAAGTTTTCCCCTTTGACCTCTAGAATACATACCTATTAGTCGAGTCATTTTCTTTAATTCCTATAAGACGTACCTTTTAGTCGAGTCATCCCCTTTGATTCCTATAAGATGTACTTTTTAGTTGAGTCATCCCCTTTGATTCCTATAAGACGTACCTTTTAGTCGAGTCATCCCCTTTGATTCCTATAAGACGTATATTTTAGTTGAGTCATTCCCTGTGATTCCTAGAAGACGTACCTTTTAGTCGAGTCATACCCTTTGATTCCTATAAGACGAACCTTTTAGTCGAGTCATCCCCTTTGACCCCTAGAAAACGTACCTTTTAATCGAGTCATTTACTTTGATTCCTATAAGACGTATCTTTTAGTCGAGTCATCCCTTTTGATTCCTATAAGACGTACCTTTTAGTCGAGTCATCGCCTTTGATTCCTATAAGACGTACCTTTTAGTCGAGTCATCCCCTTTGATTCCTATAAGACGTACCTTTTAGTCGAGTCATCCCCTTTGACCTCTAGAATACGTACCTTTTAGTCGAGTCATCCCTATTGATTCCTATAAGACGTCTCTTTTAGTTGAGTCATTTCCTTTGATTCCTTGAAGACGTACCTTTTAGTCGAGTCATTTCCCTTGATTCCTATAAGACGTACCTTTTAGTTGAGTCATCCTATTTGATTCCTATATGACGTACCTTTTAGTCGAGTCGTCTCCTTTTATTACTATAAGTCGTACCTATTAGTTGAGTCATTTCCTGTGATTCCTAGAAGACGTACCTTTTAGTCGAGTCATCCCCTTTGATTCCTATAAGACGTACCTTTTAGTCGAGTCATCCCCTTTGACCCCTAGAAGACGTACCTTTTAATCAAGTCATTTACTTTGTTTCCTATAAGACGTATCGTTTAGTCGAGTCATCCCTTTTGATTCCTATAAGACGTACCTTTTAGTCGAGTCATCGCCTTTGATTCCTATAAGACGTACCTTTTAGTCGAGTCATCCCCTTTGAATTCTATAAGACGTACCTTTTAGTCGAGTCATCCCCTTTGACCTCTAGAATACGTACCTTTTAGCCGAGTCATCCCCTTTGATTCCTATAAGACATATCTTTTAGTTCAGTCATTTCCTTTGATTCCTTGAAGACGTACCTTTAAGTCGAGTCATTTTCCTTGATTCCTATAAGACGTACCTTTTAGTTGAGTCATCCTATTTGATTCCTATAAGACGTACCTTTTAGTCGAGTCGTCTCCTTTTATTACTATAAGTCGTACCTTTTAGTTGAGTCATTACCTGTGATTCCTAGAGGACGTTCCTTTTAGTCGAGTCATTTCACTTTATTTCTATAAAACGTACCTTTTAGTCGAGTCATTCCCTTTCATTCCTATAAGACGTACCTTTTAGTCGAGTCATCCCCTTTGATTCCTATAAGATGTACCTTTTAGTAGAGTCATCCCCTTTGATTTCTAGAAGACGTAACTTTTAGTCGAGTCATTTCCCTTGATTCCTATAAGACGTACCTTTTAGTCGAGTCATCCCCATTGATTCCAATAAGACGTACCTTTTAGTCGATCCATCTCCTTTGAATCCTATAAGACGTACCTTTTAGTCGAGTCATCCCCTTTGATTCCTATAAGACGTACCTTTTAGTCGAGTCATCCCCTTTGACCCCTAGAAGACGTACCTTTTAATCGAGTCTTTTACTTTGATTCCTATAAGACGTACCTTTTAGTCGAGTCATCCCCTTTGATTCCTATAAGACGTTCCTTTTAGTCAAGTTTTCCCCTTTGACCTCTAGAATACATACCTATTAGTCGAGTCATTTTCTTTAATTCCTATAAGACGTACCTTTTAGTCGAGTCATCCCCTTTGATTCCTATAAGATGTACTTTTTAGTTGAGTCATCCCCTTTGATTCCTATAAGACGTACCTTTTAGTCGAGTCATCCCCTTTGATTCCTATAAGACGTATATTTTAGTTGAGTCATTCCCTGTGATTCCTAGAAGACGTACCTTTTAGTCGAGTCATACCCTTTGATTCCTATAAGACGAACCTTTTAGTCGAGTCATCCCCTTTGACCCCTAGAAAACGTACCTTTTAATCGAGTCATTTACTTTGATTCCTATAAGACGTATCTTTTAGTCGAGTCATCCCTTTTGATTCCTATAAGACGTACCTTTTAGTCGAGTCATCGCCTTTGATTCCTATAAGACGTACCTTTTAGTCGAGTCATCCCCTTTGATTCCTATAAGACGTACCTTTTAGTCGAGTCATCCCCTTTGACCTCTAGAATACGTACCTTTTAGTCGAGTCATCCCTATTGATTCCTATAAGACGTCTCTTTTAGTTGAGTCATTTCCTTTGATTCCTTGAAGACGTACCTTTTAGTCGAGTCATTTCCCTTGATTCCTATAAGACGTACCTTTTAGTTGAGTCATCCTATTTGATTCCTATATGACGTACCTTTTAGTCGAGTCGTCTCCTTTTATTACTATAAGTCGTACCTATTAGTTGAGTCATTTCCTGTTATTCCTAGAAGACGTTCCTTTTAGTCGAGTCATTTCACTTTATTCATATAAGACGTACCTTTTAGTCGAGTCATTCCCTTTGATTCCTATAAGACGTACCTTTTAGTCGAGTCATCCCCTTTGATTCCAATAAGATGTACCTTTTAGTAGAGTTATCCCCTTTGATTCCTAGAAGACGTAACTTTTAGTCGAGTCATTTCCCTTGATTCCTATAAGACATACCATTTAGTCGAGTCATCCCCATTGATTCCAATAAGACGTACCTTTTAGTCGAGCCATCTTCTTTGAATCCTATAAGACGTACCTTTTAGTTGAGTCATTTCCTGTGATTCCTAGAAGACGTTCCTTTTAGTCGAGTCATTTCAATTGATTCCTATAAGACGTACCTTTTAGTCGAGTCATTCCTTTTGATTCCTATAACACGTACCTTTTAGTCGAGTCATCCCGTTTGATTCCTAAAAGACATAACTATTAGTCGAGTCATTTCCCTTTATTCCTATAAGACGTACCTTTTAGTCGAGTCATCCCCTTTGATTCCTATAAGACGTACCTTTTAGTCGAGTCATCCCCTTTGACCCCTAGAAGACGTACCTTTTCATCTAGTCATTTACTTTGATTCCTATAAGACGTATCTTTTAGTCGAGTCATCCCATTTGATTCCTATAAGACGTACCTTTTAGTCGAGTCATCGCCTTTGATTCCTATAAGACGTACCTTTTAGTCGAGTCATCCCCTTTGATTCCTATAAGACGTACCTTTTAGTCGGGTCTTCCCCTTTGACCTCTAGAATACCTACCTATTAGTCGAGTTATTTTCTATAATTCCTATAAGACGTACCTTTTAGTCGAGTCATCCCCTTTGACCTCTAGAATACGTACCTATTAATCGAGTCATTTCCTTTAATTCCTATAAGAAGTATCTTTTAGACATGTCATCCCCTTTGAATCCTATAAGCCGTACCCTTTAGTCGAGTCATTTCCCTTGATTCCTATAAGACGTACCTTTAAGTCGAGTCATCCCCTTTGATTCCTATAAGACGTATATTTTAGTTGAGTCCTTTCCGGTGATTCCTAGAAGACGTAACTTTTAGTCGAGTCATACCCTTTGATTCCTATAAGACGTACCTTTTAGTCGAGTCATCCCCTTTGACCCCTAGAAAACGTACCTTTTAATCGAGTCATTTACTTTGATTCCTATAAGACGTATCTTTTAGTCGAGTCATCCCTTTTGATTCCTATAAGACGTACCTTTTAGTCGAGTCATCGCCTTTGATTCCTATAAGACGTACCTTTTAGTCGAGTCATCCCCTTTGATTCCTATAAGACGTACCTTTTAGTCAAGTCATCCCCTTTGACCTCTAGAATACGTACCTTTTAGTCGAGTCATCCCCTTTGATTCCTATAAGACGTCTCTTTTAGTTGAGTCATTTCCTTTGATTCCTTGAAGACGTACCTTTTAGTCGAGTCATTTCCCTTGATTCCTATAAGACGTACCTTTTAGTTGAGTCATCCTATTTGATTCCTATAAGACGTACCTTTTAGTCGAGTCGTCTCCTTTTATTACTATAAGTCGTACCTATTAGTTGAGTCATTTCCTGTTATTCCTAGAAGACGTTCCTTTTAGTCGAGTCATTTCACTTTATTCATATAAGACGTACCTTTTAGTCGAGTCATTCCCTTTGATTCCTATAAGACGTACCTTTTAGTCGAGTCATCCCCTTTGATTCCAATAAGATGTACCTTTTAGTAGAGTCATCCCCTTTGATTCCTAGAAGACGTAACTTTTAGTCGAGTCATTTCCCTTGATTCCTATAAGACATACCATTTAGTCGAGTCATCCCCATTGATTCCAATAAGACGTACCTTTTAGTCGAGCCATCTTCTTTGAATCCTATAAGACGTACCTTTTAGTTGAGTCATTTCCTGTGATTCCTAGAAGACGTTCCTTTTAGTCGAGTCATTTCAATTGATTCCTATAAGACGTACCTTTTAGTCGAGTCATTCCTTTTGATTCCTATAAGACGTACCTTTTAGTCGAGTCATCCCGTTTGATTCCTAAAAGACATAACTATTAGTCGAGTCATTTCCCTTTATTCCTTTAAGACGTACCTTTTAGTCGAGTCATCCCCTTTGATTCCTATAAGACGTACCTTTTAGTCGAGTCATCCCCTTTGACCCCTAGAAGACGTACCTTTTCATCGAGTCATTTACTTTGATTCCTATAAGACGTATCTTTTAGTCGAGTCATCCCATTTGATTCCTATAAGACGTACCTTTTAGTCGAGTCATCGCCTTTGATTCCTATAAGACGTACCTTTTAGTCGAGTCATCCCCTTTGATTCCTATAAGACGTACCTTTTAGTGGGGTCTTCCCCTTTGACCTCTAGAATACCTACCTATTAGTCGAGTCATTTTCTATAATTCCTATAAGACGTACCTTTTAGTCGAGTCATCCCCTTTGATTCCTATAAGACGTACCTTTCAGTCGAGTCATCCCCTTGGATTCCTATAAGACGTACCTTTTGGTGGAGTCATCCCCTTCGATTCCTATAACACGAACCTTTTAGTCGAGTCATCCCCTTTGATTCCTAAAAGACGTACCTTTTAGTCGAGTCATTTCCCTTGATTCCTATAAGACGTACCTTTTAGTCGAGTGATCTCCTTTGATTCCTATTAGACGTACCTTTTAGTCGTGTCATCCCCTTTGATTCCTATAAGAGGTACCTTTTAGTCGAGGTATCCCCTTTGATCCCTAAAAGACGTACCTTTTAGTCGAGTCATCTCCTTTGATTCCTATAAGACGTATCTTTTAGTTGAGTCATTTCCTGTGATTCCTAGAAGACGTACGTTTTAGTCGAGTCATCTCCTTTGATTCCTATAAGACGTACCTTTTAGTCGAGTTATCCCCTTTGACCCCTAGAAGACGTACCTTTTAATCGAGTCATTTACTTTGATTCCTATAAGACGTATCTTTTAGTCGAGTCATCCCTGTTGATTTCTATAAGACGTACCTTTTAGTCGAGTCATCCCCTTTGATTCCTATAAGACGTACCTTTTAGTCGAGTCATCTCCTTTGATTCCTATAAGACGTACCTTTTAGTCGAGTCATCCCCTTTGACCTCTAGAATACGTACCTATTAATCGAGTCATTTCCTTTAAATCCTATAAGACGTACCTTTTAGACAAGTCATCCCCTTTGATTCTTATAAGCCGTACCTTTTAGTCGAGTCATTTCCCTTGATTCCTCTAAGACGTACCTTTAAGTCGAGTCATCCCCTTTGATTCCTATAAGACGTACATTTTAGTTGAGTCATTTCCTGTGATTCCTAGAAGACGTACCTTTTAGTCGAGTCATCCCCTTTGATTCCTATAAGACGTACCTTTTAGTCGAGTCATCCCCTTTGACCCCTAGAAGACGTACCTTTTAATCAAGTCATTTACTTTGATTCCTATAAGACGTATCTTTTAGTCGAGTCATCCCTTTTGATTCCTATAAGACGTACCTTTTAGTCGAGTCATCGCCTTTGATTCCTATAAGACGTACCTTTTAGTCGAGTCATCCCCTTTGAATTCTATAAGACGTACCTTTTAGTCGAGTCATCCCCTTTGACCTCTAGAATACGTACCTTTTAGCCGAGTCATCCCCTTTGATTCCTATAAGACATATCTTTTAGTTCAGTCATTTCCTTTGATTCCTTGAAGACGTACCTTTAAGTCGAGTCATTTTCCTTGATTCCTATAAGACGTACCTTTTAGTTGAGTCATCCTATTTGATTCCTATAAGACGTACCTTTTAGTCGAGTCGTCTCCTTTTATTACTATAAGTCGTACCTTTTAGTTGAGTCATTACCTGTGATTCCTAGAGGACGTTCCTTTTAGTCGAGTCATTTCACTTTATTTCTATAAAACGTACCTTTTAGTCGAGTCATTCCCTTTCATTCCTATAAGACGTACCTTTTAGTCGAGTCATCCCCTTTGATTCCTATAAGATGTACCTTTTAGTAGAGTCATCCCCTTTGATTTCTAGAAGACGTAACTTTTAGTCGAGTCATTTCCCTTGATTCCTATAAGACGTACCTTTTAGTCGAGTCATCCCCATTGATTCCAATAAGACGTACCTTTTAGTCGATCCATCTCCTTTGAATCCTATAAGACGTACCTTTTAGTCGAGTCATCCCCTTTGATTCCTATAAGACGTACCTTTTAGTCGAGTCATCCCCTTTGACCCCTAGAAGACGTACCTTTTAATCGAGTCTTTTACTTTGATTCCTATAAGACGTACCTTTTAGTCGAGTCATCCCCTTTGATTCCTATAAGACGTACTTTTTAGTTGAGTCATCCCCTTTGATTCCTATAAGACGTACCTTTTAGTCGAGTCATCCCCTTTGATTCCTATAAGACGTATATTTTAGTTGAGTCATTTCCTGTGATTCCTAGAAGACGTACCTTTTAGTCGAGTCATACCCTTTGATTCCTATAAGACGTACCTTTTAGTCGAGTCATCCCCTTTGACCCCTAGAAAACGTACCTTTTAATCGAGTCATTTACTTTGATTCCTATAAGACGGTTCTTTTAGTCGAGTCATCCCTTTTGATTCCTATAAGACGTACCTTTTAGTCGAGTCATCGCCTTTGATTCCTATAAGACGTACCTTTTAGTCGAGTCATCCCCTTTGATTCCTATAAGACGTACCTTTTAGTCGAGTCATCCCCTTTGACCTCTAGAATACGTACCTTTTAGTCGAGTCATCCCTTTTGATTCCTATAAGACGTCTCTTTTAGTTGAGTCATTTCCTTTGATTCCTTGAAGACGTACCTTTTAGTCGAGTCATTTCCCTTGATTCCTATAAGACGTACCTTTTAGTTGAGTCATCCTATTTGATTCCTATATGACGTACCTTTTAGTCGAGTCGTCTCCTTTTATTACTATAAGTCGTACCTATTAGTTGAGTCATTTCCTGTTATTCCTAGAAGACGTTCCTTTTAGTCGAGTCATTTCACTTTATTCATATAAGACGTACCTTTTAGTCGAGTCATTCCCGTTGATTCCTATAAGACGTACCTTTTAGTCGAGTCATCCCCTTTGATTCCAATAAGATGGACCTTTTAGTAGAGTTATCCCCTTTGATTCCTAGAAGACGTAACTTTTAGTCGAGTCATTTCCCTTGATTCCTATAAGACATACCATTTAGTCGAGTCATCCCCATTGATTCCAATAAGACGTACCTTTTAGTCGAGCCATCTTCTTTGAATCCTATAAGACGTACCTTTTAGTTGAGTCATTTCCTGTGATTCCTAGAAGACGTTCCTTTTAGTCGAGTCATTTCAATTGATTCCTATAAGACGTACCTTTTAGTCGAGTCATTCCTTTTGATTCCTATAAGACGTACCTTTTAGTCGAGTCATCCCGTTTGATTCCTAAAAGACATAACTATTAGTCGAGTCATTTCCCTTTATTCCTATAAGACGTACCTTTTAGTCGAGTCATCCCCTTTGATTCCTATAAGACGTACCTTTTAGTCGAGTCATCCCCTTTGACCCCTAGAAGACGTACCTTTTCATCTAGTCATTTACTTTGATTCCTATAAGACGTATCTTTTAGTCGAGTCATCCCATTTGATTCCTATAAGACGTACCTTTTAGTCGAGTCATCCCTTTTGATTCCTATAAGACGTACCTTTTAGTCGAGTCATCGCCTTTGATTCCTATAAGACGTACCTTTTAGTCGAGTCATCCCCTTTGAATTCTATAAGACGTACCTTTTAGTCGAGTCATCCCCTTTGACCTCTAGAATACGTACCTTTTAGCCGAGTCATCCCCTTTGATTCCTATAAGACATATCTTTTAGTTCAGTCATTTCCTTTGATTCCTTGAAGACGTACCTTTAAGTCGAGTCATTTTCCTTGATTCCTATAAGACGTACCTTTTAGTTGAGTCATCCTATTTGATTCCTATAAGAAGTACCTTTTAGTCGAGTCGTCTCCTTTTATTACTATAAGTCGTACCTTTTAGTTGAGTCATTACCTGTGATTCCTAGAGGACGTTCCTTTTAGTCGAGTCATTTCACTTTATTTCTATAAAACGTACCTTTTAGTCGAGTCATTCCCTTTCATTCCTATAAGACGTACCTTTTAGTCGAGTCATCCCCTTTGATTCCTATAAGATGTACCTTTTAGTAGAGTCATCCCCTTTGATTTCTAGAAGACGTAACTTTTAGTCGAGTCATTTCCCTTGATTCCTATAAGACGTACCTTTTAGTCGAGTCATCCCCATTGATTCCAATAAGACGTACCTTTTAGTCGATCCATCTCCTTTGAATCCTATAAGACGTACCTTTTAGTCGAGTCATCCCCTTTGATTCCTATAAGACGTACCTTTTAGTCGAGTCATCCCCTTTGACCCCTAGAAGACGTACCTTTTAATCGAGTCTTTTACTTTGATTCCTATAAGACGTACCTTTTAGTCGAGTCATCCCCTTTGATTCCTATAAGACGTACTTTTTAGTTGAGTCATCCCCTTTGATTCCTATAAGACGTACCTTTTAGTCGAGTCATCCCCTTTGATTCCTATAAGACGTATATTTTAGTTGAGTCATTTCCTGTGATTCCTAGAAGACGTACCTTTTAGTCGAGTCATACCCTTTGATTCCTATAAGACGTACCTTTTAGTCGAGTCATCCCCTTTGACCCCTAGAAAACGTACCTTTTAATCGAGTCATTTACTTTGATTCCTATAAGACGTATCTTTTAGTCGAGTCATCCCTTTTGATTCCTATAAGACGTACCTTTTAGTCGAGTCATCGCCTTTGATTCCTATAAGACGTACCTTTTAGTCGAGTCATCCCCTTTGATTCCTATAAGACGTACCTTTTAGTCGAGTCATCCCCTTTGACCTCTAGAATACGTACCTTTTAGTCGAGTCATCCCTTTTGATTCCTATAAGACGTCTCTTTTAGTTGAGTCATTTCCTTTGATTCCTTGAAGACGTACCTTTTAGTCGAGTCATTTCCCTTGATTCCTATAAGACGTACCTTTTAGTTGAGTCATCCTATTTGATTCCTATATGACGTACCTTTTAGTCGAGTCGTCTCCTTTTATTACTATAAGTCGTACCTATTAGTTGAGTCATTTCCTGTTATTCCTAGAAGACGTTCCTTTTAGTCGAGTCATTTCACTTTATTCATATAAGACGTACCTTTTAGTCGAGTCATTCCCGTTGATTCCTATAAGACGTACCTTTTAGTCGAGTCATCCCCTTTGATTCCAATAAGATGTACCTTTTAGTAGAGTTATCCCCTTTGATTCCTAGAAGACGTAACTTTTAGTCGAGTCATTTCCCTTGATTCCTATAAGACATACCATTTAGTCGAGTCATCCCCATTGATTCCAATAAGACGTACCTTTTAGTCGAGCCATCTTCTTTGAATCCTATAAGACGTACCTTTTAGTTGAGTCATTTCCTGTGATTCCTAGAAGACGTTCCTTTTAGTCGAGTCATTTCAATTGATTCCTATAAGACGTACCTTTTAGTCGAGTCATTCCTTTTGATTCCTATAAGACGTACCTTTTAGTCGAGTCATCCCGTTTGATTCCTAAAAGACATAACTATTAGTCGAGTCATTTCCCTTTATTCCTATAAGACGTACCTTTTAGTCGAGTCATCCCCTTTGATTCCTATAAGACGTACCTTTTAGTCGAGTCATCCCCTTTGACCCCTAGAAGACGTACCTTTTCATCTAGTCATTTACTTTGATTCCTATAAGACGTATCTTTTAGTCGAGTCATCCCATTTGATTCCTATAAGACGTACCTTTTAGTCGAGTCATCGCCTTTGATTCCTATAAGACGTACCTTTTAGTCGAGTCATCCCCTTTGATTCCTATAAGACGTACCTTTTAGTCGAGTCATCCCCTTTGAATTCTATAAGACGTACCTTTTAGTCGAGTCATCCCCTTTGACCTCTAGAATACGTACCTTTTAGCCGAGTCATCCCCTTTGATTCCTATAAGACATATCTTTTAGTTCAGTCATTTCCTTTGATTCCTTGAAGACGTACCTTTAAGTCGAGTCATTTTCCTTGATTCCTATAAGACGTACCTTTTAGTTGAGTCATCCTATTTGATTCCTATAAGAAGTACCTTTTAGTCGAGTCGTCTCCTTTTATTACTATAAGTCGTACCTTTTAGTTGAGTCATTACCTGTGATTCCTAGAGGACGTTCCTTTTAGTCGAGTCATTTCACTTTATTTCTATAAAACGTACCTTTTAGTCGAGTCATTCCCTTTCATTCCTATAAGACGTACCTTTTAGTCGAGTCATCCCCTTTGATTCCTATAAGATGTACCTTTTAGTAGAGTCATCCCCTTTGATTTCTAGAAGACGTAACTTTTAGTCGAGTCATTTCCCTTGATTCCTATAAGACGTACCTTTTAGTCGAGTCATCCCCATTGATTCCAATAAGACGTACCTTTTAGTCGATCCATCTCCTTTGAATCCTATAAGACGTACCTTTTAGTCGAGTCATCCCCTTTGATTCCTATAAGACGTACCTTTTAGTCGAGTCATCCCCTTTGACCCCTAGAAGACGTACCTTTTAATCGAGTCTTTTACTTTGATTCCTATAAGACGTACCTTTTAGTCGAGTCATCCCCTTTGATTCCTATAAGACGTACTTTTTAGTTGAGTCATCCCCTTTGATTCCTATAAGACGTACCTTTTAGTCGAGTCATCCCCTTTGATTCCTATAAGACGTATATTTTAGTTGAGTCATTTCCTGTGATTCCTAGAAGACGTACCTTTTAGTCGAGTCATACCCTTTGATTCCTATAAGACGTACCTTTTAGTCGAGTCATCCCCTTTGACCCCTAGAAAACGTACCTTTTAATCGAGTCATTTACTTTGATTCCTATAAGACGTATCTTTTAGTCGAGTCATCCCTTTTGATTCCTATAAGACGTACCTTTTAGTCGAGTCATCGCCTTTGATTCCTATAAGACGTACCTTTTAGTCGAGTCATCCCCTTTGATTCCTATAAGACGTACCTTTTAGTCGAGTCATCCCCTTTGACCTCTAGAATACGTACCTTTTAGTCGAGTCATCCCTTTTGATTCCTATAAGACGTCTCTTTTAGTTGAGTCATTTCCTTTGATTCCTTGAAGACGTACCTTTTAGTCGAGTCATTTCCCTTGATTCCTATAAGACGTACCTTTTAGTTGAGTCATCCTATTTGATTCCTATATGACGTACCTTTTAGTCGAGTCGTCTCCTTTTATTACTATAAGTCGTACCTATTAGTTGAGTCATTTCCTGTTATTCCTAGAAGACGTTCCTTTTAGTCGAGTCATTTCACTTTATTCATATAAGACGTACCTTTTAGTCGAGTCATTCCCGTTGATTCCTATAAGACGTACCTTTTAGTCGAGTCATCCCCTTTGATTCCAATAAGATGTACCTTTTAGTAGAGTTATCCCCTTTGATTCCTAGAAGACGTAACTTTTAGTCGAGTCATTTCCCTTGATTCCTATAAGACATACCATTTAGTCGAGTCATCCCCATTGATTCCAATAAGACGTACCTTTTAGTCGAGCCATCTTCTTTGAATCCTATAAGACGTACCTTTTAGTTGAGTCATTTCCTGTGATTCCTAGAAGACGTTCCTTTTAGTCGAGTCATTTCAATTGATTCCTATAAGACGTACCTTTTAGTCGAGTCATTCCTTTTGATTCCTATAAGACGTACCTTTTAGTCGAGTCATCCCGTTTGATTCCTAAAAGACATAACTATTAGTCGAGTCATTTCCCTTTATTCCTATAAGACGTACCTTTTAGTCGAGTCATCCCCTTTGATTCCTATAAGACGTACATTTTAGTCGAGTCATCCCCTTTGACCCCTAGAAGACGTACCTTTTCATCTAGTCATTTACTTTGATTCCTATAAGACGTATCTTTTAGTCGAGTCATCCCATTTGATTCCTATAAGACGTACCTTTTAGTCGAGTCATCGCCTTTGATTCCTATAAGACGTACCTTTTAGTCGAGTCATCCCCTTTGATTCCTATAAGACGTACCTTTTAGTCGGGTCTTCCCCTTTGACCTCTAGAATACCTACCTATTAGTCGAGTTATTTTCTATAATTCCTATAAGACGTACCTTTTAGTCGAGTCATCCCCTTTGATTCCTATAAGACATACCTTTTAGTCGAGTCATCCCCTAGGATTCCTATAAGACGTACCTTTTGGTGGAGTCATCCCCTTCGATTCCTATAACACGAACCTTTTAGTCGAGTCATCCCCTTTGATTCCTAAAAGACGTACCTTTTAGTCGAGTCATTTCCCTTGATTCCTATAAGACGTACCTTTTAGTCGAGTGATCTCCTTTGATTCCTATTAGACGTACCTTTTAGTCGTGTCATCCCCTTTGATTCCTATAAGAGGTACCTTTTAGTCGAGGTATCCCCTTTGATCTCTAAAAGACGTACCTTTTAGTTGAGTCATCTCCTTTGATTCCTATAAGACGTACCTTTTAGTTGAGTCATTTCCAATGATTCCTAGAAGACGTACGTTTTAGTCGAGTCATCCCCTTTGATTCCTATAAGACGTACCTTTTAGTCGAGTTATCCCCTTTGACCCCTAGAAGACGTACCTTTTAATCGAGTCATTTACTTTGATTCCTATAAGACGTATCTTTTAGTCGAGTCATCCCTATTGATTTCTATAAGACGTACCTTTTAGTCGAGTCATCCCCTTTGATTCCTATAAGACGTACCTTTTAGTCTAGTCATCTCCTTTGATTCCTATAAGACGTACCTTTTAGTCGAGTCATCCCCTTTGACCTCTAGAATACGTACCTATTAATCGAGTCATTTCCTTTAATTCCTATAAGACGTACCTTTTAGACAAGTCATCCCCTTTGATTCCTATAAGCCATACCTTTTAGTCGAGTCATTTCCCTTGATTCCTATAAGACGTACCTTTAAGTCGAGTCATCCCCTTTGATTCCTATAAGACGTACATTTTAGTTGAGTCATTTCCTGTGATTCCTAGAAGACGTACCTTTTAGTCGAGTCATCCCCTTTGATTCCTATAAGACGTACCTTTTAGTCGAGTCATCCCCTTTGACCCCTAGAAGACGTACCTTTTAATCGAGTCATTTACTTTGATTCCTATAAGACGTATCTTTTAGTCGAGTCATCCCTTTTGATTCCTATAAGACGTACCTTTTAGTCGAGTCATCGCCTTTGATTCCTATAAGACGTACCTTTTAGTCGAGTCATCCCCTTTGAATTCTATAAGACGTACCTTTTAGTCGAGTCATCCCCTTTGACCTCTAGAATACGTACCTTTTAGTCGAGTCATCCCCTTTGATTCCTATAAGACATATCTTTTAGTTGAGTCATTTCCTTTGATTCCTTGAAGACGTACCTTTTAGTCGAGTCATTTTCCTTGAGTCCTATAAGACGTACCTTTTAGATGAGTCATCCTATTTGATTCCTATAAGACGTACCTTTTAGTCGAGTCGTCTCCTTTTATTACTATAAGTCGTACCTTTTAGTTGAGTCATTACCTGTGATTCCTAGAAGACGTTCCTTTTAGTCGAGTCATTTCACTTTATTTCTATAAAACGTACCTTTTAGTCGAGTCATTCCCTTTGATTCCTATAAGACGTACCTTTTAGTCGAGTCATCCCCTTTGATTCCTATAAGATGTACCTTTTAGTAGAGTCATCCCCTTTGATTTCTAGAAGACGTAACTTTTAGTCGAGTCATTTCCCTTGATTCCTATAAGACGTACCTTTTAGTCGAGTCATCCCCATTGATTCCAATAAGACGTACCTTTTAGTCGATCCATCTTCTTTGAATCCTATAAGACGTACCTTTTAGTCGAGTCATCCCCTTTGATTCCTATAAGACGTACCTTTTAGTCGAGTCATCCCCTTTGACCCCTAGAAGACGTACCTTTTAATCGAGTCTTTTACTTTGATTCCTATAAGACGTACCTTTTAGTCGAGTCATCCCCTTTGATTCCTATAAGACGTTCCTTTTA
The DNA here is from genome assembly GCA_030864215.1 of Capsicum pubescens. Lineage (NCBI taxonomy): Eukaryota > Viridiplantae > Streptophyta > Magnoliopsida > Solanales > Solanaceae > Capsicum > Capsicum pubescens. The sequence continues at coordinate 293,934,659 of CM061545.1, read as the reverse complement.
GTCAAGTTTTCCCCTTTGACCTCTAGAATACATACCTATTAGTCGAGTCATTTTCTTTAATTCCTATAAGACGTACCTTTTAGTCGAGTCATCCCCTTTGATTCCTATAAGACGTACTTTTTAGTCGAGTCATCCCCTTTGATTCCTATAAGACGTAACTTTTAGTTGAGTCATTTCCTTTGATTCCTTGAAGACGTACCTTTTAGTCGAGTCATTTCCCTTGTTTCCTATAAGACGTACCTTTTAGTCGAGTCATCCCCTTTGATTACTATAAGACGTACCTTTTAGTCGAGTCGTCTCCTTTTATTCCTATAAGACGTACCTTTTAGTTGAGTCATTTCCTGTGATTCCTAGAAGACGTTCCTTTTAGTCGAGTCATTACACTTGATTCCTATAGGACGTACCTTTTAGTCGAGTCAATCCCTATGATTTCTATAAGACGTACCTTTTAGTCGAGTGATCCCCTTAGATTCCTATAAGACGTATCTTTTAGTAGAGTCATCCCCTTTGATTCCTAGAAGATGTAACTTTTAGTCGAGTCCCCTTTGATTCCAATAAGACGTATGTTTTAGTCGAGTCATCCCCTTTGATACCTAGAAGACGTACCTTTTACTTGAGTCATTTCCTTTGATTCCTTGAAGATGTACCTTTTAGTCGAGTCATTTCCCTTGATCCTTATAAGACGTACCTTTTAGTCGAGTCATCCCCTTTGATTCCTATAAGACGTACCTTTTAGTCGAGTCATCTCTTTTGATTCCTATAAGAAGTACCTTTTAGTTTAGTCATTTCCTGTGATTCCTAGAAGACGTACCTTTTAGTCGAGTCATCCCCTTTGATTCCTATAAGACGTACGTTTTAGTCGAGTCATCCCCTTTGACCCCATGAAGACGTACCATTTAATCGAGTGATTTACTTTGATTCCTATAAGACGTATCTTTTAATCGAGTCATACCTTTTGATTCCTATAAGACGTACCTTATAGTTGAGTCATCCCCTTTGATTCCTATAAGACGTACCTTTTAGTCGAGTCATCCCCTTTGATTCCTATATGACGTACCTTTTAGTCGAGTCATCCCCTTTGAACTCTAGAATACGTACCTATTAGTCGAGTCATTTCCTTTAATTCCTATAAGACGTACCTTTTAGTCGAGTCATCCCCTTTGATTCCTATAAGACGTACCTTTTAGTTGAGTCATATCCTTTTATTCCTTGAAGACGTACCTTTTAGTCAAGTCATTTCTCTTGATTCCTATAAGACGTACCTTTTAGTCGAGTCATCAACATTGATTCCTATATGATGTACCTTTTGGTCGAGTCATCCCATTCGATTCCTATAAGACGAACCTTTTAGTAGATTCATCCCCTTTGATTCCTAAAAGACGTACCTTTTAGTCGAGTCATTTCCCTTGATTCCTATAAGACGTACCTTTTAGTCGAATGATCCCCTTTGATTCCTATAAGATGTACCTTTTAGTTGAGTCATCCCCTTTGATTCCTAGAAGACATAACTTTTAGTCGAGTCATTTCCCTTGATTCCTATAAGACGTACCTTTTAGTCGAGTCATACCTTTTGATTCCTTTAAGACGTACCTTTTAGTCGAGTCATCCCCTTCCTAGAAGACGTACCTTTTAATCGAGTCATTTACTTTGATTCCTCTAAGACGTATCTTTTAGTCGAGTCATCCCTTTTGATTCCTATGAGACGTACCTTTTAGTCGAGTCATTTCCCTTGATTCCTATAAGACGTACCTTTTAGTCGAGTCATCCCCTTTAATTTCTATAAGACGTACCTTTTAGTCGAGTCATCCCCTTTGATCCATAGAAGACGTACCTTTTAGTCGAGACATTTCTTTTGATTCCTATAAGATGTACCTTATAGTCGAGTCATTCTCTTTGACCCCTAGAATACGTACCTTTTAGTCGAGTCATCCCCCTTGATTACTATAAGACGTACCTTATAGTCGAGTCATCCCCTATGATTCCTAGAAGACGTACCTTTTAGTCGAGTCATTTCCCTTGATTCCTATAAGACGTACCTTTTAGTCGAGTCATCCACTTTGATTCCTATAAGACGTACCTTTTAGTCAAGTCATCCCCTTGGATTCCTATAAGACGTACCTTTTGGTGGAGTCATCCCCTTTGATTCCTATAACACGAACATTTTAGTCGAGTCATCCCCATTGATTACTAAAAGACGTACCTTTTAGTCGAGTGATCTCCTTTGATTCCTGTTAGACGTACCTTTTAGTCGTGTCATCCTCTTTGATTCCTATAAGACGTACCTTTTAATCGAGGTATCCCCTTTGATCCCTAAATGACGTACCTTTTAGTCGAGTCATCTTCTTTGATTCCTATAAGATGTACCTTTTAGTTGAGTCATTTCCTGTGATTCCTAGAAGACGTACGTTTTAGTCGAGTCATCCCCTTTGATTCCTATAAGACGTACCTTTTAGTCGAGTCATCTCTTTTGATTCCTATAAGAAGTACCTTTTAGTTTAGTCATTTCCTGTGATTCCTAAAAGACGTACCTTTTAGTCGAGTCATCCCCTTTGATTCCTATAAGACGTACGTTTTAGTCGAGTAATCCCCTTTGACCCCATGAAGACGTACCTTTTAATCGAGTGATTTACTTTGATTCCTATAAGACGTATCTTTTAGTCGATTCATACCTTTTGATTCCTATAAGACGTACCTTATAGTTGAGTCATCCCCTTTGATTCCTATAAGACGTACCTTTTAGTCGAGTTATCCCTTTTGATTCCTATAAGACGTACCTTTTAGTCGAGTCATCCCCATTGACCTCTAGAATACGTACCTATTAGTCGAGTCATTTCCTTTAATTCCTATAAGACGTACCTTTTAGTCGAGTCATCCCCTTTGATTCCTATAAGACGTACCTTTTAGTTGAGTCATATCCTTTTATTCCTTGAAGACGTACCTTTTAGTCAAGTCATTTCTCTTGATTCCTATAAGACGTACCTTTTAGTCGAGTCATCAACATTGATTCCTATAAGACGTACCTTTTGGTCGAGTCATCCCATTCGATTCCTATAAGACGAACCTTTTAGTAGATTCATCCCCTTTGATTCCTAAAAGACGTACCTTTTAGTCGAGTCATTTCCCTTGATTCCTATAAGACGTACCTTTTAGTCGAGTGATCCCCTTTGATTCCTATAAGATGTATCTTTTAGTCGAGTCATCCCCTTTGATCCCTAGAAGACGTACCTTTTAGTCGAGTCATTTCCATTGATTCCTATAAGACGTACCTTTTAGTCGAGTCATTTCCTTTGACTCCTATAAGATGTACCTTTTAGTTGAGTCATCCCCTTTGACCCGTAGAATACGTACCTTTTAGTCGAGTCATTTCCTTTGATTCCTATAAAACATACCTTTTAGTCGAGTCATCTCCTTTGATTCCTATATGACGTACCTTATAGTCGAGTCATCTCCTTTGATTCCTATAAGACGTACCTTTTAGTCGAGTCATTTCCGTTAATTCCAATAAGACGTATCTTTTAGACGAGTCATCCCCTATGATTCCTATAAGCCCTACCTTTGAGTCGAGTCATTTCCCTTGATTCTTATAAGACGTTCCATTTAGTCGAGTCATCCCCTTTGATTCCTATAAGACGTACCTTTTAGTTGAGTCATTTCCTGTGACTCCTAGAAGACGTACCTTTTAGTCGAGTCATCCCCTTTGATTCCTATAAGACATACCTTTTAGTCGAGTCATCCCTTTTGACCCCTAGAAGAGGTACCTTTTAATCGAGTCATTTACATTGATTCCTATAAGACGTATCTTTTGTCGAGTCATCCCTTTTGATTCCTATAAGACGTACCTTTTAGTCGAGACATCCCCTTTGATTCCTATAAGACGTACCTTTTAGTCGAGTTATCCCCTTTGATTCCTATAAGACGTACCTTTTAGTCGAGTCATCCCCTTTGACCTCTAGAATACGTACCTATTAGTCGAGTCATTTCCTTTAATTCCTATAAGACGTACCTTTTAGTCGAGTCATCCCCTTTGATTCCTATAAGACGTACCTTTTAGTCGAGTCATCCCCTTTGATTCCTATAAGACGTACCTTTTATTTGAGTCATTTCCTTTGATTCCTTGAAGACGTACCTTTTAGTCGAGTCATTTCCCTTGATTCCTATAAGACGTACCTTTTAGTCGAGTCATCCCCTTTGATTCCTATAAGACGTACCTTTTAGTCGAGTCGTCTCCTTTTATTCCTATAAGACGTACCTTTAAGTTGAGTCATTTCCTGTGATTCCTAGAAAACGTTCCTTTTAGTCGAGTCATTTCACTTGATTCCTATAAGAAGTACCTTTTAGTCGAGTCATTCCCTTTGATTCCTATAAGACGTTCCTTTTGGTAGAGTCATCCCCTTTGATTCCTATAAGACGTACATTTTAGTAGAGTCATCCCCTTTGATTCCTAGAATACGTAACTTTTAGTCGAGTCATTTCCCTTGATTCCTATAAGACGTACCTTTTAGTCGAGTTATCCCCTTTGATTCCAATAAGACGTACCTTTTAGTCGAGTCATCTCCTTTGATTCCTATAAGACGTACCTTTTAGTTGAGTCATTTCCTGTGATTCCTAGAAGACGTTCCTTTTAGTGGAGTCATTTCACTTGATTCCTATAAGACGTACCTTTTAGTCGAGTCATTCCCTTTGATTCCTATAAGACGTACCTTTTAGTCGAGTCATCCCCTTTGATTCCTAGAAGACATAACTTTTAGTCGAGTCATTTCCCTTGATTCCAATAAGACGTACCTTTTAGTCGAGTCATCCCCTTTGATTCCTTTAAGACGTACCTTTTAGTGGAGTCATCCCCTTTGACCCCTAGAAGACGTACCTTTTAATCGAGTCATTTACTTTGATTCCTCTAAGACGTATCTTTTAGTCGAGTCATCCCTTTTGATTCCTATAAGACATACCTTTTAGTCGAGTCATTTCCCTTGATTCCTATAAGACGTACCTTTTAGTTGAGTCATCCCCTTTAATTCCTATAAGACGTACCTTTTAGTCGAGTCATCCCCTTTGATCCATAGAAGACGTACCTTTTAGTCGAGTCATTTCCTTTGATTCCTATAAGACGTACCATATAGTCGAGTCATTCTCTTTGACCCCTAGAATACGTACCTTTTAGTCGAGTCATCCCCCTTGATTACTATAAGACGTACCTTATAGTCGAGTCACCCCCTTTGATTCCTAGAAGACGTACCTTTTTGTCGAGTCATTTCCCTTGATTCCTATAATACGTACCTTTTAGTCAAGTCATCCACTTTGATTCCTATAAGACGTACCTTTTAGTCGAGTCATCCCCTTGGATTCCTATAAGACGTACCTTTTGGTGGAGTCATCCCCTTCGATTCCTATAACACGAACCTTTTAGTCGAGTCATCCCCATTGATTCCTAAAAGACGTATCTTTTAGTCGAGTCATTTCCCTTGATTCCTATAAGACGTACCTTTTAGTCGAGTGATCTCCTTTGATTCCTATTAGACGTACCTTTTAGTCGTGTCATCCCCTTTGATTCCTAAAAGACGTACCTTTTAATCGAGGTATCACCTTTGATCCCTAAAAGACGTACCTTTTAGTCGAGTCATCTCCTTTGATTCCTATAAGATGTACCTTTTAGTTGAGTCATTTCCTGTGATTCCTAGAAGGCGTACGTTTTAGTCGAGTCATCCCCTTTGATTCCTATAAGACGTACCTTTTAGTCGATTTATCCCCTTTGACCCCTAGAAGACGTACCTCTTAATCGAGTCATTTACTTTGATTCCTATAAGACGTATCTTTTAGTCGAGTCATCCCTTTTTGATTCCTATAAGACGTACCTTTTAGTCGAGTCGTCCCCTTTGATTCCTATAAGACGTACCTTTTAGTCGAGTCATCTCCTTTGATTCCTATAGGACGTACCTTTTAGTCGAGTCATCCCCTTTGACCTCTAGAATACGTACCTATTAATCGAGTCATTTCCTTTAATTCCTATAAGACGTACCTTTTAGACAAGTCATCCCCTTTGATTCCTATAAGCCGTACCTTTTAGTCGAGTCATTTCCTTTGATTCCTATAAGACGTACCTTTTAGTCGAGTCATCCCCTTTGATTCCTATAAGACGTACATTTTAGTTGAGTCATTTCCTGTGATTCCTAGAAGACGTACCTTTTAGTCGAGACATCCCCTTTGATTCCTATAAGACGTACCTTTTAGTTGAGTCATCCCCTTTACCCCTAGAAGACGTACCTTTTAATCGAGTCATTTACTTTGATTCCTATAAGACGTATCTTTTAGTCGAGTCATCCCTTTTGATTCCTATAAGACGTACCTTTTAGTCGAGTCATCGCCTTTGATTCCTATAAGACGTACCTTTTAGTCGAGTCATCCCCTTTGATTCCTATAAGACGTACCTTTTTGTCGAGTCATCCCCTTTGACCTCAAGAATACGTATCTATTAATCGAGTCATTTCCTTTAATTCCTATAAGACGTACCTTTTAGACAAGTCATCCCCTTTGATTCCTATAAGCCGTACCTTTTAGTCGAGTCATTTCCCTTGATTCCTATAAGACGTACCATTTAGTCGAGTCATCCCCTTTGATTCCTATAAGAAGTACATTTTAGTTGAGTCATTTCCTGTGATTCCTAGAAGACGTTCCTTTTAGTCGAGTCATTTCACTTTATTCCTATAAGACGTACCTTTTAGTCGAGTCTTTCCCTTTGATTCCTATAAGACGTACCTTTTAGTCGAGTCATCCCCTTTGATTCCTATAAGATGTACCTTTTAGTAGAGTCATCCCCTTTGATTCCTAGAAGACGTAACTTTTAGTCGAGTCATTTCCCTTGATTCCTATAAGACGTACCTTTTAGTCGAGTCATCCCCATTGATTCCAATAAGACGTACCTTTTAGTCGAGCCATCCCCTTTGACCCCTAGAAGACGTACCTTTTAATCGAGTCATTTACTTTGATTCCTATAAGACGTATCTTTTTGTCGAGTCATCCCTTTTGATTCCTATAAGACGTACCTTTTAGTCGAGTCATCGCCTTTGATTCCTATAAGACGTACCGTTTAGTCGAGTCATCCCCTTTGACCTCTAGAATACGTACCTATTAGTCGAGTCATTTCCTTTAATTCCTATAAGACGTACCTTTTAGTCGAGTCATCCCCTTTGATTCCTATAAGACGTACCTTTTAGTCGAGTCATCCCCTTTGATTCCTATAAGACGTACCTTTTATTTGAGTCATTTCCTTTGATTCCTTGAAGACGTACCTTTTAGTCGAGTCATTTCCCTTGATTCCTATAAGACGTACCTTTTAGTCGAGTCATCCCCTTTGATTCCTATAAGACGTACCTTTTAGTCGAGTCGTCTCCTTTTATTCCTATAAGACGTACCTTTAAGTTGAGTCATTTCCTGTGATTCCTAGAAAACGTTCCTTTTAGTCGAGTCATTTCACTTGATTCCTATAAGAAGTACCTTTTAGTCGAGTCATTCCCTTTGATTCCTATAAGACGTTCCTTTTGGTCGAGTCATCCCCTTTGATTCCTATAAGACGTACATTTTAGTAGAGTCATCCCCTTTGATTCCTAGAAGACGTAACTTTTAGTCGAGTCATTTCCCTTGATTCCTATAAGACGTACCTTTTAGTCGAGTTATCCCCTTTGATTCCAATAAGACGTACCTTTTAGTCGAGTCATCTCCTTTGATTCCTATAAGACGTGCCTTTTAGTTGAGTCATTTCCTGTGATTCCTAGAAGACGTTCCTTTTAGTGGAGTCATTTCACTTGATTACTATAAGACGTACCTTTTAGTCGAGTCATTCCCTTTGATTCCTATAAGACGTACCTTTTAGTCGAGTCATCCCCTTTGATTCCTAGAAGACATAACTTTTAGTCGAGTCATTTCCCTTGATTCCAATAAGACGTACCTTTTAGTCGAGTCATCCCCTTTGATTCCTTTAAGACGTACCTTTTAGTGGAGTCATCCCCTTTGACCCCTAGAAGACGTACCTTTTAATCGAGTCATTTACTTTGATTCCTCTAAGACGTATCTTTTAGTCGAGTCATCCCTTTTGATTCCTATAAGACGTACCTTTTAGTCGAGTCATTTCCCTTGATTCCTATAAGACGTACCTTTTAGTTGAGTCATCCCCTTTAATTCCTATAAGACGTACCTTTTAGTCGAGTCATCCCCTTTGATCCATAGAAGACGTACCTTTTAGTCGAGTCATTTCCTTTGATTCCTATAAGACGTACCATATAGTCGAGTCATTCTCTTTGACCCCTAGAATACGTACCTTTTAGTCGAGTCATCCCCCTTGATTACTATAAGACGTACCTTATAGTCGAGTCACCCCCTTTGATTCCTAGAAGACGTACCTTTTTGTCGAGTCATTTCCCTTGATTCCTATAATACGTACCTTTTAGTCAAGTCATCCACTTTGATTCCTATAAGACGTACCTTTTAGTCGAGTCATCCCCTTGGATTCCTATAAGACGTACCTTTTGGTGGAGTCATCCCCTTCGATTCCTATAACACGAACCTTTTAGTCGAGTCATCCCCATTGATTCCTAAAAGACGTATCTTTTAGTCGAGTCATTTCCCTTGATTCCTATAAGACGTACCTTTTAGTCGAGTGATCTCCTTTGATTCCTATTAGACGTACCTTTTAGTCGTGTCATCCCCTTTGATTCCTAAAAGACGTACCTTTTAATCGAGGTATCACCTTTGATCCCTAAAAGACGTACCTTTTAGTCGAGTCATCTCCTTTGATTCCTATAAGATGTACCTTTTAGTTGAGTCATTTCCTGTGATTCCTAGAAGGCGTACGTTTTAGTCGAGTCATCCCCTTTGATTCCTATAAGACGTACCTTTTAGTCGATTTATCCCCTTTGACCCCTAGAAGACGTACCTCTTAATCGAGTCATTTACTTTGATTCCTATAAGACGTATCTTTTAGTCGAGTCATCCCTTTTTGATTCCTATAAGACGTACCTTTTAGTCGAGTCGTCCCCTTTGATTCCTATAAGACGTACCTTTTAGTCGAGTCATCTCCTTTGATTCCTATAGGACGTACCTTTTAGTCGAGTCATCCCCTTTGACCTCTAGAATACGTACCTATTAATCGAGTCATTTCCTTTAATTCCTATAAGACGTACCTTTTAGACAAGTCATCCCCTTTGATTCCTATAAGCCGTACCTTTTAGTCGAGTCATTTCCTTTGATTCCTATAAGACGTACCTTTTAGTCGAGTCATCCCATTTGATTCCTATAAGACGTACATTTTAGTTGAGTCATTTCCTGTGATTCCTAGAAGACGTACCTTTTAGTCGAGACATCCCCTTTGATTCCTATAAGACGTACCTTTTAGTTGAGTCATCCCCTTTACCCCTAGAAGACGTACCTTTTAATCGAGTCATTTACTTTGATTCCTATAAGACGTATCTTTTAGTCGAGTCATCCCTTTTGATTCCTATAAGACGTACCTTTTAGTCGAGTCATCGCCTTTGATTCCTATAAGACGTACCTTTTAGTCGAGTCATCCCCTTTGATTCCTATAAGACGTACCTTTTTGTCGAGTCATCCCCTTTGACCTCAAGAATACGTATCTATTAATCGAGTCATTTCCTTTAATTCCTATAAGACGTACCTTTTAGACAAGTCATCCCCTTTGATTCCTATAAGCCGTACCTTTTAGTCGAGTCATTTCCCTTGATTCCTATAAGACGTACCATTTAGTCGAGTCATCCCCTTTGATTCCTATAAGAAGTACATTTTAGTTGAGTCATTTCCTGTGATTCCTAGAAGACGTTCCTTTTAGTCGAGTCATTTCACTTTATTCCTATAAGACGTACCTTTTAGTCGAGTCTTTCCCTTTGATTCCTATAAGACGTACCTTTTAGTCGAGTCATCCCCTTTGATTCCTATAAGATGTACCATTTAGTAGAGTCATCCCCTTTGATTCCTAGAAGACGTAACTTTTAGTCGCGTCATTTCCCTTGATTCCTATAAGACGTACCTTTTAGTCGAGTCATCCCCATTGATTCCAATAAGACGTACCTTTTAGTCGAGCCATCCCCTTTGACCCCTAGAAGACGTACCTTTTAATCGAGTCATTTACTTTGATTCCTATAAGACGTATCTTTTTGTCGAGTCATCCCTTTTGATTCCTATAAGACGTACCTTTTAGTCGAGTCATCGCCTTTGATTCCTATAAGACGTACCTTTTAGTCTAGTCATCCCTTTTGATTCCTATAAGACGTACCTTTTAGTCGAGTCTTCCCCTTTGACCTCTAGAATACGTACCTTTTAGTCGAGTCATCCCCTATGATTCCTATAAGACGTACCTTTTAGTCGAGTCATCCCCTTTGATTCCTATAAGACGTACCATTTAGTCGAGTCATCCCCTTGAATTCCTATAAGACGTACCTTTTGGTGTAGTCATCCCCTTCGATTCCTATAACCGAACCTTTTAGTCGAGTCATCCCCTTCGATTCCTAAAAGAAGTACCTTTTAGTCGAGTCATTTCCCTTGATTCTTATAAGACGTACCTTTTAGTCGAGTGATCTCCTTTGATTCCTATTAGACGTACCTTTTAGTCGTGTCATCCCCTTTGATTCCTATAAGAGGTACCTTTTAGTCGAGGTATCACCTTTGATCCCTAAAAGACGTACCTTTTAGTCGAGTCATCTCCTTTGATTCCTATAAGACGTACCTTTTAGTTGAGTCATTTCCTGTGATTCCTAGAAGACGTACGTTTTAGTCGAGTCATCCCCGTTGATTCCTATAAGACGTACCTTTTAGTCGAGTTATCCCCTATGACCCCTAGAAGACGTACCTTTTAATCGAGTCATTTACTTTGATTCCTATAAGACGTATCTTTTAGTCGAGTCATCCCTATTGATTTCTATAAGACGTACCTTTTAGTCGAGTCATCCCCTTTGATTCCTATAAGACGTACCTTTTAGTCGAGTCATCTCCTTCGATTCCTATAAGACGTACCTTTTAGTCGAGTCATCCCCTTTGACCTCTAGAATACGTACCTATTAATCGAGTCATTTCCTTTAATTCCTATAAGACGTACCTTTTAGACAAGTCATCCCCTTTGATTCCTATAAGCCGTATCTTTTAGTCGAGTCATTTCCCTTGATTCCTATAAGACGTACCTTTAAGTCAAGTCATCCCCTTTGATTCCTATAAGATGTACATTTTAGTCGAGTCATCCCCTTTGACCCCTAGAAGACGTACCTTTTAATCGAGTCATTTACTTTGATTCCTATAAGACGTATCTTTTAGTCGAGTCATCCCTTTTGATTCCTATAAGACGTACCTTTTAGTCGAGTCATCGCCTTTGATTCCTATAAGACGTACCTTTTAGTCGAGTCATCCCCTTTGATTCCTATAAGACGTACCTTTTAGTGAGTCATCCCCTTTGACCTCTAGAATACGTACCTTTTAGTCGAGTCATCCCCTTTGATTCCTATAAGACGTATCATTTAGTTGAGTCATTTCCTTTGATTCTTTGAAGACGTACCTTTTAGTCGTGTCATTTCCCTTGATTCCTATAAGACGTACCTTTTAGTTGAGTCATCCTATTTGATTCCTATAAGACGTACCTTTTAGTCGAGTCGTCACCTTTTATTACTATAAGTCGTACCTTTTAGTTGAGTCATTTCCTGTGATTCCTAGAAGACGTTCCTTTTAGTCGAGTCATTTCACTTTATTCCTATAAGACGTACCTTTTAGTCGAGTCATTCCCTTTGATTCCTATAAGATGTACCTTTTAGTCGAGTCATCCCCTTTGATTCCTATTAGATGTACCTTTTAGTAGAGTCATCCCCTTTGATTCCTAGAAGACGTAACTTTTAGTCGAGTCATTTCCCTTGATTCCTATAAGACGTACCTTTTAGTCGAGTCATCCCCATTGATTCCAATAAGATGTACCTTTTAGTCGAGCCATCTTCTTTGAATCCTATAAGACGCACCTTTTAGTTGAGTCATTTCCTGTGATTCCTAGAAGACGTACCTTTTAGTCGAGTCATTTCTCTTGATCCCTATAAGACGTACCTTTTAGTCGAGTCATCCCCTTTGATTCCTATAAGACGTACCTTTTAGTCGAGTCATCTCTTTTGATTCCTATAAGACGTACCTTTTAGTTTAGTCATTTCCTGTGATTCCTAGAAGACGTACCTTTTAGTTGAGTCATCCCATTTGATTCCTATAAGACGTACCTTATAGTTGAGTCATCCCCTTTGATTCCTATAAGACGTACCTTTTAGTCGAGTCATCCCCTTTGAGTCCTATAAGACGTACCTTTTAGTCGAGTCATCCCCTTTGACCTCTAGAATACGTACCTATTAGTCGAGTCATTTCCTTTAATTCCTATAAGACGTACCTTTTAGTCGAGTCATCCCCTTTGATTCCTATAAGACGTACCTTTTAGTTGAGTCATATCCTTTTATTCCTTGAAGACGTACCTTTTAGTCAAGTCATTTCTCTTGATTCCTACAAGACGTACCTTTTAGTCAAGTCATCAACATTGATTCCTATAAGACGTACCTTTTGGTCGAGTCATCCCATTCGATGCCTATAAGACGAACCTTTTAGTAGATTCATCCCCTTTGATGCCTAAAAGACGTACCTTTTAGTCGAGTCATTTCCCTTGATTCCTATAAGACGTACCTTTTAGTCGAGTGATCCCCTTTGATTCCTATAAGATGTACCTTTTAGTCGAGTCATCCCCTTTGATCCCTAGAAGACGTACCTTTTGGTCGAGTCATTTCCATTGATTCCTATAAGACGTACCTTTTAGTCGAGTCATTTCCTTTGATTCCTATAAGATGTACCTTTTAGTCGAGTCATCCCCTTTGACCCCTAGAATACGTACAATTTATTCGAGTCATTTCCTTTGATTCCTATAAAACATACCTTTTAGTCTAGTCATCTCCTTTGATTCCTATAAGACGTACCTTTTTGTCGAGTCATCTCCTTTGATTCCTATAAGACGTACCTTTTAGTCGAGTCATTTCCGTTAATTCCAATAAGACGTACCTTTTAGAAAAGTCATCCCCTATGATTCCTATAAGCCGTACCTTTGAGTCGAGTCATTTCCCTTGATTCTTATAAGACGTTCCATTTAGTCGAGTCATCCCCTTTGATTCCTATAAGACGTACATTTTAGTCGAGTCAACTCCTTTGATTCCTATAAGACGTACCTTTTAGTTGACTCATTTCCTGTGACTCCTAGAAGACGTACCTTTTAGTCGAGTCATCCCCTTTGATTCCTATAAGACATACCTTTTAGTCGAGTCATCCCCTTTGACCCCTAGAAGACGTACCTTTTAACCGAGTCATTTACTTTGATTCCTATAAGACGTATCTTTTGTCGATTCATCCCTTTTGATTCCTATAAGACGTACCTTTTAGTCGAGACATCTCCTTTGATTCATATAAGACGTACCTTTTAGTCGAGTTATCCCCTTTGATTCCTATAAGACGTACCTTTTAGTCGAGTCATCCCCTTTGACCTCTAGAATACGTACCTATTAGTCGAGTCATTTCCTTTAATTCCTATAAGACGTACCTTTTAGTCGAGTCATCCCCTTCGATTCCTATAAGACGTACCTTTTAGTCGAGTCATCCCCTTTGATTCCTATAAGCTGTACCTTTTAGTAGAGTCATCCCCTTTGATTCCTAGAAGACGTAACTTTTAGTCGAGTTATTTCCCTTGATTCCTATAAGACGTACCTTTTAGTCGAGTCATCCCCATTGATTCCAATAAGATGTACCTTTTAGTCGAGCCATCTTCTTTGAATCCTATAAGACGTACCTTTTAGTTGAGTCATTTCCTGTGATTCCTAGAAGACGTTCCTTTTAGTCGAGTCATTTCACTTGATTCCTATTAGACGTACCTTTTAGTCGAGTCATTCCCTTTGATTCCTATATGACGTACCTTTTAGTCGAGTCATCCCGTTTGATTCCTAGAAGACATAACTATTAGTCGAGTCATTTCCCTTGATTCCTATAAGACGTACCTTTTAGTCGAGTCATCTCCTTTGATTCCTATAAGACATACCTTTTAGTCGAGTCATCCCCTTTGACCCCTAGAAGACGTACCTTTTAATCGAGTCTTTTACTTTGATTCCTATAAGACGTATCTTTTAGTCGAGTCATCCCTTTTGATTCCTATAAGACGTACCTTTTAGTCGAGTCATCGCCTTTGATTCCTATAAGACGTACCTTTTGGTCGAGTCATCCCATTCGATTCCTATAAGACGAACCTTTTAGTAGATTCAATTCCTTTGATTCCTAAAAGACGTACCTTTTAGTCGATTCATTTCCCTTGATTCCTATAAGACGTACCTTTTAGTCGAGTGATCCCCTTTGATTCCTATAAGATGTACCTTTTAGTCGAGTTATCCCCTTTGATCCCTAGAAGACGTACCTTTTAGTCGAGTCATTTCCAATGATTCCTATAAGACGTACCTTTTAGTCGAGTCATTTCCTTTGATTTCTATAAGATGTACCTTTTAGTCGAGTCATCCCCTTTGACTCCTAGAATACGTACAATTTATTCGAGTCATTTCCTTTGATTCCTATAAAACATACCTTTTAGTCGAGTCATCTCCTTTGATTCCTATAAGACGTACCTTTTAGTCGTGTCATCTCCTTTGATTCCTATAAGACGTACCTTTTAGTCGAGTCATTTCCGTTAATTCCAATAAGACGTACCTTTTAGACGAGTCATCCCCTATGATTCCTATAAGCCGTACCTTTGAGTCGAGTCATTTCCCTTGATTATTATAAGACGTTCCATTTAGTCGAGTCATCCCCTTTGATTCCTATAAGACGTATATTATAGTCGAGTCAACTCCTTTGATTCCTATAAGACGTACCTTTTAGTTGACTCATTTCCTGTGACTCCTAGAAGACGTACCTTTTAGTCGAGTCATCCCCTTTGATTCCTATAAGACGTACCTTTTAGTCGAGTCATCCCCTTTGACCTCTAGAATACGTACCTATTAGTCGAGTCATTTCCTTTAATTCCTATAAGATGTACCTTTTAGTCGAGTCATCCCCTTTGATTCCTATAAGACGTACCTTTTAGTCGAGTCATCCCCTTTGATTCCTATAAGCTGTACCTTTTAGTAGAGTCATCCCCTTTGATTCCTAGAAGACGTAACTTTTAGTCGAGTTATTTCCCTTGATTCCTATAAGACGTACCTTTTAGTCGAGTCATCCCCATTGATTCCAATAAGATGTACCTTTTAGTCGAGCCATCTTCTTTGAATCCTATAAGACGTACCTTTTAGTTGAGTCATTTCCTGTGATTCCTAGAAGATGTTCCTTTTAATCGAGTCATTTCACTTGATTCTTATTAGACGTACCTTTTAGTCGAGTCATTCCCTTTGATTCCTATATGACGTACCTTTTAGTCGAGTCATCCCGTTTGATTCCTAGAAGACATAACTATTAGTCGAGTCATTTCCCTTGATTCCTATAAGACGTACCTTTTAGTCGAGTCATCTCCTTTGATTCCTATAAGACATACCTTTTAGTCGAGTCATCCCCTTTGACCCCTAGAAGACGTACCTTTTAATCGAGTCTTTTACTTTGATTCCTATAAGACGTATCTTTTAGTCGAGTCATCCCTTTTGATTCCTATAAGACGTACCTTTTAGTCGAGTCATCGCCTTTGATTCCTATAAGACGAACCTTTTGGTCGAGTCATCCCATTCGATTCCTATAAGACGAACCTTTTAGTAGATTCAATTCCTTTGATTCCTAAAAGACGTACATTTTAGTCGATTCATTTCCCTTGATTCCTATAAGACGTACCTTTTAGTCGAGTGATCCCCTTTGATTCCTATAAGATGTACCTTTTAGTCGAGTTATCCCCTTTGATCCCTAGAAGACGTACCTTTTAGTCGAGTCATTTCCAATGATTCCTATAAGACGTACCTTTTAGTCGAGTCATTTCCTTTGATTTCTATAAGATGTACCTTTTAGTCGAGTCATCCACTTTGACTCCTAGAATACGTACAATTTATTCGAGTCATTTCCTTTGATTCCTATAAAACATACCTTTTAGTCGAGTCATCTCCTTTGATTCCTATAAGACGTACCTTTTAGTCGTGTCATCTCCTTTGATTCCTATAAGACGTACCTTTTAGTCGAGTCATTTCCGTTAATTCCAATAAGACGTACCTTTTAGATGAGTCATCCCCTATGATTCCTATAAGCCGTACCTTTGAGTCGAGTCATTTCCCTTGATTATTATAAGACGTTCCATTTAGTCGAGTCATCCCCTTTGATTCCTATAAGACGTATATTATAGTCGAGTCAACTCCTTTGATTCCTATAAGACGTACCTTTTAGTTGACTCATTTCCTGTGACTCCTAGAAGACGTACCTTTTAGTCGAGTCATCCCCTTTGATTCCTATAAGACGTACCTTTTAGTCGAGTCATCCCCTTTGACCCCTAGAAGACGTACCTTTTAATCGAGTCATTTACTTTGATTCCTATAAGACGTATCTTTTGTCGAGTCATCCCTTTTGATTCCTATAAGACGTACCTTTTAGTCGAGACATCCCCTTTGATTCATATAAGACGTACTTTTTAGTCGAGTTATCCCCTTTGATTCCTATAAGACGTACCTTTTAGTCGAGTCATCCCCTTTGACCTCTAGAATACGTACCTAGTAGTCGAGTCATTTCCTTTAATTCCTATAAGACGTACCTTTTAGTCGAGTCATCCCCTTTGATTCCTATAAGACGTACCTTTTAGTCGAGTCATCCCCTTTGATTCCTATAAGCTGTACCTTTTAGTAGAGTCATCCCCTTTGATTCCTAGAAGACGTAACTTTTAGTCGAGTCATTTCCCTTGATTCCTATAACACGTACCTTTTAGTCGAGTCATCCCCATTGATTCCAATAAGATGAACCTTTTAGTCGAGCCATCTTCTTTGAATCCTATAAGACGTACCTTTTAGTTGAGTCATTTCCTGTGATTCCTAGAGGACGTTCCTTTTAGTCGAGTCATTTCACTTGATTCCTATTAGACGTACCTTTTAGTCGAGTCATTCCCTTTGATTCCTATAAGCCAACCATTGAGTCGAGTCATTTCCCTTGATTCTTATAAGACGTTCCATTTAGTCGAGTCATCCCCTTTGATTCCTATAAGACGTACATTTTAGTCGAGTCAACTCCTTTGATTCCTATAAGACGTACCTTTTAGTTGACTCATTTCCTGTGACTCCTAGAAGACGTACCTTTTAGTCGAGTCATCCCCTTTGATTCCTATAAGACGTACCTTTTAGTCGAGTCATCCCCTTTGACCCCTAGAAGACGTACCTTTTAATCGAGTCATTTACTTTGATTCCTATAAGACGTATCTTTTGTCGAGTCATCCCTTTTGATTCCTATAAGACGTACCTTTTAGTCGAGACATCTCCTTTGATTCATATAAGACGTACCTTTTAGTCGAGTTATCCCCTTTGATTCCTATAAGACGTACCTTTTAGTCGAGTCATCCCCTTTGACCTCTAGAACACGTACCTATTAGTCGAGTCATTTCCTTTAATTCCTATAAGACGTACCTTTTAGTCGAGTCATCCCCTTTGATTCCTATAAGACGTACCTTTTAGTCGAGTCATCCCCTTTGATCCCTATAAGCTGTACCTTTTAGTAGAGTCATCCCCTTTGATTCCTAGAAGACGTAACTTTTAGTCGAGTCATTTCCCTTGATTCCTATAAGACGTACCTTTTAGTCGAGTCATCCCCATTGATTCCAATAAGATGTACCTTTTAGTCGAGCCATCTTCTTTTAATCCTATAAGACGTACCTTTTAGTTGAGTCATTTCCTGTGATTCCTAGATGACGTTCCTTTTACTCGAGTCATTTCACTTGATTCCTATTAGACGTACCTTTTAGTCGAGTCATTCCCTTTGATTCCTATAAGACTTACCTTTTAGTCGAGTCATCCCGTTTGATTCCTAGAAGACATAACTATTAGTCGAGTCATTTCCCTTGATTCCTATAAGACGTACCTTTTAGTCGAGTCATCCCCTTTGACCCCTAGAAGACGTACCTTTTAATCGAGTCTTTTACTTTGATTCCTATAAGACGTATCTATTAGTCGAGTCATCCCTTTTGATTCCTATAAGACGTACCTTTTAGTCGAGTCATCGCCTTTGATTCCTATAAGACGTACCTTTTGGTCGAGTCATCCCATTCGATTCCTATAAGACGAACCTTTTAGTAGATTCATCCCCTTCGATTCCTAAAAGACGTACCTTTTAGTCGAGTCATTTCCCTTGATTCCTATAAGACGTACCTTTTAGTCGAGTGATCCCCTTTGATTCCTATAAGATGTACCTTTTAGTCGAGTCATCCCCTTTGATCCCTAGAAGACGTACCTTTTAGTTGAGTCATTTCCATTGATTCCTATAAGACGTACCTTTTAGTCGAGTCATTTCCTTTGATTCCTATAAGATGTACCTTTTAGTCGAGTCATCCCCTTTGACCCCTAGAATACGTACAATTTATTCGAGTCATTTCCTTTGATTCCTATAAAACATACCTTTTAGTCAAGTCATCTCCTTTGATTCCTATAAGACGTACCTTTTAGTCGAGTCATCTTCTTTGATTCCTATAAGACGTACCTTTTAGTCGAGTCATTTCCGTCAATTCCAATAAGACGTACCTTTTAGACGAGTCATCCCCTATGATTCCTATAAGCCGTACCTTTGAGTCGAGTCATTTCCCTTGATTCTTATAAGACGTTCCATTTAGTCGAGTCATCCCCTTTGATTCCTATAAGACGTACATTTTAGTTGAGTCAACTCCTTTGATTCCTATAAGACGTACCTTTTAGTTGACTCATTTCCTGTGACTCCTAGAAGACGTACCTTTTAGTCGAGTCATCCCCTTTGATTCCTATAAGACGTACCTTTTAGTCGAGTCATCCCCTTTGACACCTAGAAGACGTACCTTTTAATCGAGTCATTTACTTTGATTCCTATAAGACGTATCTTTTATCGAGTCATCCCTTTTGATTCCTATAAGACGTACCTTTTAGTTGACTCATTTCCTGTGACTCCTAGAAGACGTACCTTTTAGTCGAGTCATCCCCTTTGATTCCTATAAGACATACCTTTTAGTCGAGTCATCCCCTTTGACCCCTAGAAGACGTACCTTTTAACCGAGTCATTTACTTTGATTCCTATAAGACGTATCTTTTGTCGATTCATCCCTTTTGATTCCTATAAGACGTACCTTTTAGTCGAGACATCTCCTTTGATTCATATAAGACGTACCTTTTAGTCGAGTTATCCCCTTTGATTCCTATAAGACGTACCTTTTAGACGAGTCATCCCCTTTGACCTCTAGAATACGTACCTATTAGTCGAGTCATTTCCTTTAATTCCTATAAGACGTACCTTTTAGTCGAGTCATCCCCTTTGATTCCTATAAGAAGTACCTTTTAGTCGAGTCATCCCCTTTGATTCCTATAAGTTGTACCTTTTAGTAGAGTCATCCCCTTTGATTCCTAGAAGACGTAACTTTTAGTCGAGTTATTTCCCTTGATTCCTATAAGACGTACCTTTTAGTCGAGTCATCCCCATTGATTCCAATAAGATGTACCTTTTAGTCGAGCCATCTTCTTTGAATCCTATAAGACGTACCTTTTAGTTGAGTCATTTCCTGTGATTCCTAGAAGACGTTCCTTTTAGTCGAGTCATTTCACTTGATTCCTATTAGACGTACCTTTTAGTCGAGTCATTCCCTTTGATTCCTATATGACGTACCTTTTAGTCGAGTCATCCCGTTTGATTCCTAGAAGACATAACTATTAGTCGAGTCATTTCCCTTGATTCCTATAAGACGTACCTTTTAGTCGAGTCATCTCCTTTGATTCCTATAAGACATACCTTTTAGTCGAGTCATCCCCTTTGACCCCTAGAAGACGTACCTTTTAATCGAGTCTTTTACTTTGATTCCTATAAGACGTATCTTTTAGTCGAGTCATCCCTTTTGATTCCTATAAGACGTACCTTTTAGTCGAGTCATCGCCTTTGATTCCTATAAGACGTACCTTTTGGTCGAGTCATCCCATTCGATTCCTATAAGACGAACCTTTTAGTAGATTCAATTCCTTTGATTCCTAAAAGACGTACCTTTTAGTCGATTCATTTCCCTTGATTCCTATAAGACGTACCTTTTAGTCGAGTGATCCCCTTTGATTCCTATAAGATGTATCTTTTAGTCGAGTTATCCCCTTTGATCCCTAGAAGACGTACCTTTTAGTCGAGTCATTTCCAATGATTCCTATAAGACGTACCTTTTAGTCGAGTCATTTCCTTTGATTTCTATAAGATGTACCTCTTAGTCGAGTCATCCACTTTGACTCCTAGAATACGTACAATTTATTCGAGTCATTTCCTTTGATTCCTATAAAACATACCTTTTAGTCGAGTCATCTCCTTTGATTCCTATAAGACGTACCTTTTAGTCGTGTCATCTCCTTTGATTCCTATAAGACGTACCTTTTAGTCGAGTCATTTCCGTTAATTCCAATAAGACGTACCTTTTAGACGAGTCATCCCCTATGATTCCTATAAGCCGTACCTTTGAGTCGAGTCATTTCCATTGATTATTATAAGACGTTCCATTTAGTCGAGTCATCCCCTTTGATTCCTATAAGACGTATATTATAGTCGAGTCAACTCCTTTGATTCCTATAAGACGTACCTTTTAGTTGACTCATTTCCTGTGACTCCTAGAAGACGTACCTTTTAGTCGAGTCATCCCCTTTGATTCCTATAAGACGTACCTTTTAGTCGAGTCATCCCCTTTGACCCCTAGAAGACGTACCTTTTAATCGAGTCATTTACTTTGATTCCTATAAGACGTATCTTTTGTCGAGTCATCCCTTTTGATTCCTATAAGACGTACCTTTTAGTCGAGACATCTCCTTTGATTCATATAAGACGTACCTTTTAGTCGAGTTATCCCCTTTGATTCCTATAAGACGTACCTTTTAGTCGAGTCATCCCCTTTGACCTCTAGAATACGTACCTATTAGTCGAGTCATTTCCTTTAATTCCTATAAGACGTACCTTTTAGTCGAGTCATCCCCTTTGATTCCTATAAGACGTACCTTTTAGTCGAGTCATCCCCTTTGATCCCTATAAGCTGTACCTTTTAGTAGAGTCATCCCCTTTGATTCCTAGAAGACGTAACTTTTAGTCGAGTCATTTCCCTTGATTCCTATAAGACGTACCTTTTAGTCGAGTCATCCCCATTGATTCCAATAAGATGTACCTTTTAGTCGAGCCATCTTCTTTTAATCCTATAAGACGTACCTTTTAGTTGAGTCATTTCCTGTGATTCCTAGATGACGTTCCTTTTACTCGAGTCATTTCACTTGATTCCTATTAGACGTACCTTTTAGTCGAGTCATTCCCTTTGATTCCTATAAGACTTACCTTTTAGTCGAGTCATCCCGTTTGATTCCTAGAAGACATAACTATTAGTCGAGTCATTTCCCTTGATTCCTATAAGACGTACCTTTTAGTCGAGTCATCAGCTTTGATTCCTATAAGACGTACCTTTTAGTCGAGTCATCCCCTTTGACCCCTAGAAGACGTACCTTTTAATCGAGTCTTTTACTTTGATTCCTATAAGACGTATCTATTAGTCGAGTCATCCCTTTTGATTCCTATAAGACGTACCTTTTAGTCGAGTCATCGCCTTTGATTCCTATAAGACGTACCTTTTGGTCGAGTCATCCCATTCGATTCCTATAAGACGAACCTTTTAGTAGATTCATCCCCTTCGATTCCTAAAAGACGTACCTTTTAGTCGAGTCATTTCCCTTGATTCCTATAAGACGTACCTTCTAGTCGAGTGATCCCCTTTGATTCCTATAAGATGTACCTTTTAGTCGAGTCATCCCCTTTGATCCTTAGAAGACGTACGTTTTAGTCGAGTCATTTCCATTGATTCCTATAAGACGTACCTTTTAGTCGAGTCATTTCCTTTGATTCCTATAAGATGTACCTTTTAGTCGAGTCATCCCCTTTGACCCCTAGAATACGTACAATTTATTCGAGTCATTTCCTTTGATTCCTATAAAACATACCTTTTAGTCAAGTCATCTCCTTTGATTCCTATAAGACGTACCTTTTAGTCGAGTCATCTTCTTTGATTCCTATAAGACGTACCTTTTAGTCGAGTCATTTCCGTCAATTCCAATAAGACGTACCTTTTAGACGAGTCATCCCCTATGATTCCTATAAGCCGTACCTTTGAGTCGAGTCATTTCCCTTGATTCTTATAAGACGTTCCATTTAGTCGAGTCATCCCCTTTGATTCCTATAAGACGTACATTTTAGTTGAGTCTACTCCTTTGATTCCTATAAGACGTACCTTTTAGTTGACTCATTTCCTGTGACTCCTAGAAGACGTACCTTTTAGTCGAGTCATCCCCTTTGATTCCTATAAGACGTACCTTTTAGTCGAGTCATCCCCTTTGACACCTAGAAGACGTACCTTTTAATCGAGTCATTTACTTTGATTCCTATAAGACGTATCTTTTGTCGAGTCATCCCTTTTGATTCCTATAAGACGTACCTTTTAGTCGAGACATCTCCTTTGATTCATATAAGACGTACCTTTTAGTCGAGTTATCCCCTTTGATTCCTATAAGACGTACCTTTTAGTCGAGTCATCCCCTTTGACCTCTAGAATACGTACCTATTAGTCGAGTCATTTCCTTTAATTCCTATAAGACGTACCTTTTAGTCGAGTCATCCCCTTTGATTCCTATAAGACGTACCTTTTAGTCGAGTCATCCCCTTTGATCCCTATAAGTTGTACCTTTTAGTAGAGTCATCCCCTTTGATTCCTAGAAGACGTAACTTTTAGTCGAGTCATTTCCCTTGATTCCTATAAGACGTACCTTTTAGTCGAGTCATCCCCATTGATTCCAATAAGATGTACCTTTTAGTCGAGCCATCTTCTTTTAATCCTATAAGACGTACCTTTTAGTTGAGTCATTTCCTGTGATTCCTAGATGACGTTCCTTTTACTCGAGTCATTTCACTTGATTCCTATTAGACGTACCTTTTAGTCGAGTCATTCCCTTTGATTCCTATAAGACTTACCTTATAGTCGAGTCATCCCGTTTGATTCCTAGAAGACATAACTATTAGTCTAGTCATTTCCCTTGATTCCTATAAGACGTACCTTTTAGTCGAGTCATCAGCTTTGATTCCTATAAGACGTACCTTTTAGTCGAGTCATCCCCTTTGACCCCTAGAAGACGTACCTTTTAATCGAGTCTTTTACTTTGATTCCTATAAGACGTATCTTTTAGTCGAGTCATCCCTTCTGATTCCTATAAGACGTACCTTTTAGTCGAGTCATCGCCTTTGATTCCTATAAGACGTACCTTTTGGTCGAGTCATCCCATTCGATTCCTATAAGACGAACCTTTTAGTAGATTCATCCCCTTCGATTCCTAAAAGACGTACCTTTTAGTCGAGTCATTTCCCTTGATTCCTATAAGACGTACCTTTTAGTCGAGTGATCCCCTTTGATTCCTATAAGATGTACCTTTTAGTCGAGTCATCCCCTTTGATCCCTAGAAGACGTACCTTTTAGTCGAGTCATTTCCATTGATTCCTATAAGACGTACCTTTTAGTGGAGTCATTTCCTTTGATTCCTATAAGATGTACCTTTTAGTCGAGTCATCCCCTTTGACCCCTAGAATACGTACAATTTATTCGAGTCATTTCCTTTGATTCCTATAAAACATACCTTTTAGTCAAGTCATCTCCTTTGATTCCTATAAGACGTACCTTTTAGTCGAGTCATCTCCTTTGATTCCTATAAGACGTACATTTTAGTCGAGTCATTTCCGTCAATTCCAATAAGACGTACCTTTTAGACGAGTCATCCCCTATGATTCCTATAAGCCGTACCTTTGAGTCGAGTCATTTCCCTTGATTCTTATAAGACGTTCCATTTAGTTGAGTCATCCCCTTTGATTCCTATAAGACGTACATTTTAGTCGAGTCAACTCCTTTGATTCCTATAAGACGTACCTTTTAGTTGACTCATTTCCTGTGACTCCTAGAAGACGTACCTTTTAGTCGAGTCATCCCCTTTGATTCCTATAAGACGTACCTTTTAGTCGAGTCATCCCCTTTGACACCTAGAAGACGTACCTTTTAATCGAGTCATTTACTTTGATTCCTATAAGACGTATCTTTTGTCGAGTCATCCCTTTTTATTCCTATAAGACGTACCTTTTAGTCGAGACATCCCCTTTGATTCATATAAGACGTACCTTTTAGTCGAGTTATCCCCTTTGATTCCTATAAGACGTACCTTTTAGTCGAGTCATCCCCTTTGACCTCTAGAATACGTACCTATTAGTCGAGTCATTTCCTTTAATTCCTATAAGACGTACCTTTTAGTCGAGTCATCCCTCTTGATTCCTATAAGACGTACCTTTTAGTCGAGTCATCCCCTTTGATTCCTATAAGCCGTACCTTTGAGTCGAGTCATTTCCCTTGATTCTTATAAGACGTTCCATTTAGTCGAGTCATCCCCTTTGATTCATATAAGACGTACCTTTTAGTCGAGTTATCCCCTTTGATTCCTATAAGACGTACCTTTTAGTCGAGTCATCCCCTTTGATCCATAGAAGACGTACCTTTTAGTCGAGTTATCCCCTTTGATTCCTATAAGACGTACCTTTTAGTCGAGTCATCCCCTTTGACCTCTAGAATACATACCTATTAGTCGAGTCATTTCCTTTAATTCCTATAAGACGTACCTTTTAGTCGAGTCATCCCCCTTAATTCCAATAAGACGTACCTTTTTGACGAGTCATCCCCTATGATTCCTATAAGCCGTACCTTTGAGTCGAGTCATTTCCCTTGATTCTTATAAGACGTTCCATTTAGTCGAGTCATCCCCTTTGATTCCTATAAGACGTATATTATATTCGAGTCAACTCCTTTGTTTCCTATAAGACGTACCTTTTAGTTGACTCATTTCCTGTGACTCCTAGAAGACGTACCTTTTAGTGGAGTCATCCCCTTTGATTCCTATAAGACGTACCTTTTAGTCGAGTCATCCCCTTTGACCCCTAGAAGACGTACCTTTTAATCGAGTCATTTACTTTGATTCCTATAAGACGTATCTTTTGTCGAGTCATCCCTTTTGATTCCTATAAGACGTACCTTTTAGTCGAGACATCCCCTTTGATTCATATAAGACGTACCTTTTTGTCGAGTTATCCCCTTTGATTCCTATAAGACGTACCTTTTAGTCGAGTCATCCCCTTTGACCTCTAGAATACGTACCTATTAGTCGAGTCATTTCCTTTAATTCCTATAAGACGTACCTTTTAGTCGAGTCATCCCCTTTGATTCCTATAAGACGTACCTTTTAGTCGAGTCATCCCCTTTGATTCCTATAAGCTGTACCTTTTAGTAGAGTCATCCCCATTGATTCCTAGAAGACGTTACTTTTAGTCGAGTCATTTCCCTTGATTCCTATAAGACGTACCTTTTAGTCGAGTCATCCCCATTGATTCCAATAAGATGTACCTTTTAGTCGAGCCATCTTCTTTGAATCCTATAAGACGTACCTTTTAGTTTAGTCATTTCCTGTGATTCCTAGAGGACGTTCCTTTTAGTCGAGTCATTTCACTTGATTCCTATTAGACATACCTTTTAATCGAGTCATTCCCTTTGATTCCTATAAGCCAACCTTTGAGTCGAGTCATTTCCCTTGATTCTTATAAGACGTTCCATTTAGTCGAGTCATCCCTTTTGATTCCTATAAGACGTACATTTTAGTCGAGTCAACTCCTTTGATTCCTATAAGACGTACCTTTTAGTTGACTCATTTCCTGTGACTCCTAGAAGACGTACCTTTTAGTCGAGTCATCCCCTTTGATTCCTATAAGACGTACCTTTTAGTCGAGTCATCCCCTTTGACCCCTAGAAGACGTACCTTTTAATCGAGTCATTTACTTTGATTCCTATAAGACGTATCTTTTGTCGAGTCATCCCTTTTGATTCCTATAAGACGTACCTTTTAGTCGAGACATCTCCTTTGATTCATATAAGACGTACCTTTTAGTCGAGTTATCCCCTTTGATTCCTATAAGACGTACCTTTTAGTCGAGTCATCCCCTTTGACCTATAGAATACGTACATATTAGTCGAGTCATTTCCTTTAATTCCTATAAGACATACCTTTTAGTCGAGTCATCCCCTTTGATTCCTATAAGACGTACCTTTTAGTCGAGTCATCCCCTTTGATTCCTATAAGCTGTACCTTTTAGTAGAGTCATCCCCTTTGATTCCTAGAAGACGTAACTTTTAGTCGAGTCATTTCCCTTGATTCCTATAAGACGTACCTTTTAGTCGAGTCATCCCCATTGATTCCAATAAGATGTACCTTTTAGTCGAGCCATCTTCTTTTAATCCTATAAGACGTACCTTTTAGTTGAGTCATTTCCTGTGATTCCTAGAAGACGTTCCTTTTAGTCGAGTCATTTCTCATGATTCCTATTAGACGTACCTTTTAGTCGAGTCATTCCCTTTGATTCCTATAAGACGTACCTTTTAGTCGAGTCATCCCGTTTGATTCCTAGAAGACATAACTATTAGTCGAGTCATTTCCCTTGATTCCTATAAGACGTACGTTTTAGTCGAGTCATCCCCTTTGACCCCTAGAAGACGTACCTTTTAATCGAGTCATTTACTTTGATTCCTATAAGACGTATCTTTTGTCGAGTCATCCCTTTTTATTCCTATAAGACGTACCTTTTAGTCGAGACATCCCCTTTGATTCATATAAGACGTACCTTTTAGTCGAGTTATCCCCTTTGATTCCTATAAGACGTACCTTTTAGTCGAGTCATCCCCTTTGACCTCTAGAATACGTACCTATTAGTCGAGTCATTTCCTTTAATTCCTATAAGACGTACCTTTTAGTCGAGTCATCCCCCTTGATTCCTATAAGATGTACCTTTTAGTCGAGTCATCCCCTTTGATTCCTATAAGCCGTACCTTTGAGTCGAGTCATTTCCCTTGATTCTTATAAGACGTTCCATTAAGTCGAGTCATCCCCTTTGATTCATATAAGACGTACCTTTTAGTCGAGTTATCCCCATTGATTCCTATAAGACGTACCTTTTAGTAGAGTCATCCCCTTTGACCTCTAGAATACATACCTATTAGTCGAGTCATTTCCTTTAATTCCTATAAGACGTACCTTTTAGTCGAGTCATCCCCCTTAATTCCAATAAGACGTACCTTTTAGACGAGTCATCCCCTATGATTCCTATAAGCCGTACCTTTGAGTCGAGTCATTTCCCTTGATTCTTATAAGACGTTCCATTTAGTCGAGTCATCCCCTTTGATTCCTATAAGACGTATATTAAATTCGAGTCAACTCCTTTGATTCCTATAAGACGTACTTTTTAGTTGACTCATTTCCTGTGACTCCTAGAAGACGTACCTTTTAGTCGAGTCATCCCCTTTGATTCCTATAAGACGTACCTTTTAGTCGAGTCATCTCCTTCGACCCCTAGAAGACGTACCTTTTAATCGAGTCATTTACTTTGATTCCTATAAGACGTATCTTTTGTCGAGTCATCCCTTTTGATTCCTATAAGACGTACCTTTTAGTCGAGACATCCCCTTTGATTCGTATAAGACGTACCTTTTAGTCGAGTTATCCCTTTTGATCCCTATAAGACGTACCTTTTAGTCGAGTCATCCACTTTGACCTCTAGAATACGTACCTATTAGTCGAGTCATTTACTTTAATTCCTATAAGACGTACCTTTTAGTCGAGTCATCCCCTTTGATTCCTATAAGACGTACCTTTTAGTCGAGTCATCCCCTTTGATTCCTATAAGCTGTACCTTTTAGTAGAGTCATCCCCATTGATTCCTAGAAGACGTAACTTTTAGTCGAGTCATTTCCCTTGATTCCTATAAGACGTACCTTTTAGTCGAGTCATCCCCATTGATTCCAATAAGATGTACCTTTTAGTCGAGCCATCTTCTTTGAATGCTATAAGACGTACCTTTTAGTTGAGTCATTTCCTGTGATTCCTAGAGGACGTTCCTTTTAGTCGAGTCATTTCACTTGATTCCTATTAGACGTACCTTTTAGTCGAGTCATTCCCTTTGATTCCTATAAGCCAACCTTTGAGTCGAGTCATTTCCCTTGATTCTTATAAGACGTTCCATTTAGTCGAGTCATCCCCTTTGATTCCTATAAGACGTACATTTTAGTCGAGTCAACTCATTTGATTCCTATAAGACGTACCTTTTAGTTGACTCATTTCCTGTGACTCCTAGAAGACGTACCTTTTAGTCGAGTCATCCCCTTTGATTCCTATAAGACGTACCTTTTAGTCGATTCATCCCCTTTGACCCCTAGAAGACGTACCTTTTAATCGAGTCATTTACTTTGATTCCTATAAGACGTATCTTTTGTCGAGTCATCCCTTTTGATTCCTATAAGACGTACCTTTTAGTCGAGACATCTCCTTTGATTCATATAAGACGTACCTTTTAGTCGAGTTATCCCCTTTGATTCCTATAAGACGTACCTTTTAGTCGAGTCATCCCCTTTGACCTATAGAATACGTACCTATTAGTCGAGTCATTTCCTTTAATTCCTATAAGACATACCTTTTAGTCGAGTCATCCCCTTTGATTCCTATAAGACGTACCTTTTAGTCGAGTCATCCCCTTTGATTCCTATAAGCTGTACCTTTTAGTAGAGTCATCCCCTTTGATTCCTAGAAGACGTAACTTTTAGTCGAGTCATTTCCCTTGATTCCTATAAGACGTACCTTTTAGTCGAGTCATCCCCATTGATTCCAATAAGATGTACCTTTTAGTCGAGCCATCTTCTTTTAATCCTATAAGACGTACCTTTTAGTTGAGTCATTTCCTGTGATTCCTAGAAGACGTTCCTTTTAGTCGAGTCATTTCTCATGATTCCTATTAGACGTACCTTTTAGTCGAGTCATTCCCTTTGATTCCTATAAGACGTACCTTTTAGTCGAGTCATCCCGTTTGATTCCTAGAAGACATAACTATTAGTCGAGTCATTTCCCTTGATTCCTATAAGACGTACGTTTTAGTCGAGTCATCCCCTTTGACCCCTAGAAGACGTACCTTTTAATCGAGTCATTTACTTTGATTCCTATAAGACGTATCTTTTGTCGAGTCATCCCTTTTTATTCCTATAAGACGTACCTTTTAGTCGAGACATCCCCTTTGATTCATATAAGACGTACCATTTAGTCGAGTTATCCCCTTTGATTCCTATAAGACGTACCTTTTAGTCGAGTCATCCCCTTTGACCTCTAGAATACGTACCTATTAGTCGAGTCATTTCCTTTAATTCCTATAAGACGTACCTTTTAGTCGAGTCATCCCCCTTGATTCCTATAAGATGTATCTTTTAGTCGAGTCATCCCCTTTGATTCCTATAAGACGTACCTTTTAGTCGAGTCATCCCCTTTGATTCCTATAAGCTGTACCTTTTAGTAGAGTCATCCCCTTTGATTCCTAGAAGACGTAACTTTTAGTCGGGTCATTTCCCTTGATTCCTATAAGACGTACCTTTTAGTCGAGTCATCCCCATTGATTCCAATAAGATGTACCTTTTAGTCGAGCCATCTTCTTTTAATCCTATAAGACGTACCTTTTAGTTGAGTCATTTCCTGTGATTCCTAGAAGACGTTCCTTTTAGTCGAGTCATTTCTCTTGATTCCTATTAGATGTACCTTTTAGTCGAGTCATTCCCTTTGATTCCTATAAGACGTACCTTTTAGTCGAGTCATCCCGTTTGATTCCTAGAAGACATAACTATTAGTCGAGTCATTTCCCTTGATTCCTATAAGACGTACCTTTTAGTCGAGTCATCAGCTTTGATTCCAATAAGACGTACCTTTTAGTCGAGTCATCCCCTTTGACCCCTAGAAGACGTACCTTTTAATCGAGTCTTTTACTTTGATTCCTATAAGACGTATCTTTTAGTCGAGTCATCCCTTTTGATTCCTGTAAGACGTACCTTTTAGTCGAGTCATCGCCTTTGATTCCTATAAGACGTACCTTTTGGTCGAGTCATCCCATTCGATTCCTATAAGACGAACCTTTTAGTAGATTCATCCCCTTCGATTCCTAAAAGACGTACCTTTTAGTCGAGTCATTTCCCTTGATTCCTATAAGACGTACCTATTAGTCGAGTGATCCCCTTTGATTCCTATAAGATGTACCTTTTAGTCGAGTCATCCCCTTTGATCCCTAGAAGACGTACCTTTTAGTCGAGTCATTTCCATTGATTCCTATAAGACGTACCTTTTAGTCGAGTCATTTCCTTTGATTCCTATAAGATGTACCTTTTAGTCGAGTCATCCCCTTTGACCCCTAGAATACGTACAATTTATTCGAGTCATTTCCTTTGATTCCTATAAAACATACCTTTTATTCAAGTCATCTCCTTTGATTCCTATAAGACGTACCTTTTAGTCGAGTCATCTCCTTTGATTCCTATAAGACGTACCTTTTCGTCGAGTCATTTCCGTCAATTCCAATAAGACGTACCTTTTAGACGAGTCATCCCCTATGATTCCTATAAGTCGTACCTTTGAGTCGAGTCATTTCCCTTGATTCTTATAAGACGTTCCATTTAGTCGAGTCATCCCATTTGATTCCTATAAGACGTACATTTTAGTCGAGTCAACTCCTTTGATTCCTATAAGACGTACCTTTTAGTTGACTCATTTCCTGTGACTCCTAGAAGACGTACCTTTTAGTCGAGTCATTTCCGTCAATTCCAATAAGACGTACCTTTTAGACGAGTCATCCCCTATGATTCCTATAAGTCGTACCTTTGAGTCGAGTCATTTCCCTTGATTCTTATAAGACGTTCCATTTAATCGAGTCATCCCCTTTGATTCCTATAAGACGTACATTTTAGTCGAGTCAACTCCTTTGATTCCTATAAGACGTACCTTTTAGTTGACTCATTTCCTGTGACTCCTAGAAGACGTACCTTTTAGTCGAGTCATTTCCGTCAATTCCAATAAGACGTACCTTTTAGACGAGTCATCCCCTATTATTCCTATAAGTCGTACCTTTGAGTCGAGTTATTTCCCTTGATTCTTATAAGACGTTCCATTTAGTCGAGTCATCCCCTTTGATTCCTATAAGACGTACATTTTAGTCGAGTCAACTCCTTTGATTCCTATAAGACGTACCTTTTAGTTGACTCATTTCCTGTGACTCCTAGAAGACGTACCTTTTAGTCGAGTCATCCCCTTTGATTCCTATAAGACGTACCTTTTAGTCGAGTCATCCCCTTTGACCCCTAGAAGACGTACCTTTTAATCGAGTCATTTACTTTGATTCCTATAAGACGTATCTTTTGTCGAGTCATCCCTTTTTATTCCTATAAGACGTACCTTTTAGTCGAGTTATCCCCTTTGATTCCTATAAGACGTACCTTTTAGTCGAGTCATCCCCTTTGACCTCTAGAATACGTACCTATTAGTCGAGTCATTTCCTTTAATTCCTATAAGACGTACCTTTTAGTCGAGTCATCCCCCTTGATTCCTATAAGACGTACCTTTTAGTCGAGTCATCCCCTTTGATTCCTATAAGCTGTACCTTTTAGTAGAGTCATCCCCTTTGATTCCTAGAAGACGTAACTTTTAGTCGAGTCATTTCCCTTGATTCCTATAAGACGTACCTTTTAGTCTAGTCATCCCCATTGATTCCAATAAGATGTACCTTTTAGTCGAGCCATCTTCTTTGAATCCTATAAGACGTACCTTTTAGTTGAGTCATTTCCTGTGATTCCTAGAAGACGTTCCTTTTAGTCGAGTCATTTCACTTGATTCCTATTAGACGTACCTTTTAGTCGAGTCATTCCCTTTGATTCCTATAAGACGTACCTTTTAGTCGAGTCATCCCGTTTGATTCCTAGAAGACATAACTATTTGTCGAGTCATTTCCCTTGATTCCTATAAGACGTACCTTTTAGTCGAGTCATCCCCTTTGATTCCTATAAGACGTACCTTTTAGTCGAGTCATCCCCTTTGACCCCTAGAAGACGTACCTTTTAATCGAGTCTTTTACTTTGATTCCTATAAGACGTATCTTTTAGTCGAGTCATCCCTTTTGATTCCTATAAGACGTACCTTTTAGTCGAGTCATCCCCTTTGATTCCAATAAGACGTATGTTTTAGTCGAGTCATCCCCTTTGATACCTAGAAGACGTACCTTTTACTTAAGTCATTTCCTTTGATTCCTTGAAGACGTACCTTTTAGTCGAGTCATTTCCCTTGATCCCTATAAGACGTACCTTTTAGTCGAGTCATCCCCTTTGATTCCTATAAGACGTACCTTTTAGTCGAGTCATCTCTTTTGATTCCTATAAGACGTACCTTTTAGTTTAGTCATTTCCTGTGATTCCTAGAAGAAGTACCTTTTAGTCGAGTCATCCCCTTTGATTCCTATAAGACGTACGTTTTAGTCGAGTCATCCCCTTTGACCCCATGAAGACGTACCTTTTAATCGAGTGATTTACTTTGATTCCTATAAGACGTATCTTTTAGTCGAGTCATACCTTTTGATTCCTATAAGACGTACCTTATAGTTGAGTCATCCCCTTTGATTCCTATAAGACGTACCTTTTAGTCGAGTCATCCCCTTTGATTCCTATAAGACGTACCTTTTAGTTGAGTCATCCCCTTTGACCTCTAGAATACGTACCTATTAGTCGAGTCATTTTCTTTAATTCCTATAAGACGTACCTTTTAGTCGAGTCATCCCCTTGGATTCCTATAAGACGTACCTTTTAGTTGAGTCATATCCTTTTATTCCTTGAAGATGTACCTTTTAGTCAAGTCATTTCTCTTGATTCCTATAAGACGTACCTTTTAGTCGAGTCATCAACATTGATTCCTATAAGACGTACCTTTTGGTCCAGTCATCCCATTCGATTCCTATAAGACGAACCTTTTAGTAGATTCATCCCCTTTGATTCCTAAAAGACGTACCTTTTAGTCAAGTCATTTCCCTTGATTCCTATAAGACGTACCTTTTAGTCGAGTGATCCCCTTTGATTCCTATAAGATGTACCTTTTAGTCGAGTCATCCCCTTTGATCCCTAGAAGACGTACCTTTTAGTCGAGTCATTTCCATTGATTCCTCTAAGACGTACCTTTTAGTCGAGTCATTTCCTTTGATTCCTATAAGATGTACCTTTTAGTCGATTCATCCCCTTTGACCCCTAGAATACGTACAATTTATTCGAGTAATTTCCTTTTATTCCTATAAAACATACCTTTTAGTCAAGTCATCTCCTTTGATTCCTATAAGACGTACCTTTTAGTCGAGTCATCTCCATTGATTCCTATAAGACGTACCTTTTAGTCGAGTCATTTCCGTTAATTCCAATAAGACGTATCTTTTAGACGAGTCATCCCCTATGATTCCTATAAGCCGTACCTTTGAGTCGAGTCATTTCCCTTGATTCTTATAAGACGTTCCATTTAGTCGAGTAATCCCCTTTGATTCCTATAAGACGTACATTTTAGTCGAGTCAACTCCTTTGATTACGATAAGACGTACCTTTTAGTTGACTCATTTCCTGTGACTCCTAGAAGACGTACCTTTTAGTCGAGTCATCCCCATTGATTCCTATAAGACGTACCTTTTAGTCGAGTCATCCCCTTTGACCCCTAGAAGACGTACCATTTAATCGAGTCATTTACTTTGATTCCTATAAGACGTATCTTTTGATCGTGACATCCCTTTTGATTCCAATAAGACGTACCTTTTAGTCGAGACATCCCCTTTGATTCATATAAGACGTACCTTTTAGTCGAGTTATCCCCTTTGATTCCTATAAGACGTACCTTTTGGTCGAGTCATCCCCTTTGACCTCTAGAATACGTACCTTTTAGTCGAGTCATTTCCTTTAATTCCTATAAGACGTACCTTTTAGTCGAGTCATCCCCTTTGATTCCTATAAGACGTATCTTTTAGTCGAGTCATCCCCTTTGATTCCTATAAGACGTACCTTTTAGTTGAGTCATTTCCTTTGATTCCTTGAAGACGTACCTTTTAGTCGAGTCATTTCCCTTGATTCCTATAAGACGTACCTTTTAGTCGAGTCATCCCTTTTGATTCCTATAAGACGTACCTTTTAGTCGAGTCGTCTCCTTTTATTCCTATAAGACGTACCTTTTAGTTGAGTCATTTCCTGTGATTCCTAGAAGACGTTCCTTTTAGTCGAGTCATTTCACTTGATTCCTATAAGACGTACCTTTTAGTCGAGTCATTCCCTTTGATTCCTATACGACGTACCTTTTGGTCGAGTCATCCCCTTTGATTCCTATAAGACGTACATTTTAGTAGAGTCATCCCCTTTGATTCCTAGAAGACGTAACTTTTAGTTGAGTCATTTCCCTTAATTCCTATAAGACGTACCTTTTAGTCGAGTTATCCCCTTTGATTCCAATAAGACGTACCTTTTAGTCGAGTCATCTCCTTTGATTCCTATAAGACGTACCTTTTAGTTGAGTCATTTCCTGTGATTCCTAGAAGACGTTCCTTTTAGTGGAGTCATTTCACTTGATTCCTATAAGACGTACCTTTTAGTCGAGTCATTCCCTTTGATTCCTATAAGACGTACCTTTTAGTCGAGTCATCCCCTTTGATTCCTAGAAGACATAACTTTTAGTCGAGTCATTTCCCTTGATTCCTATAAGACGTACCTTTTAGTCGAGTCATCCCCTTTGATTCCTTTAAGACGTACCTTTTAGTCGAGTCATCCCCTTTGACCCCTAGAAGACGTACCTTTTAATCGAGTCATTTCCTTTGATTCCTCTAAGACGTATCTTTTAGTCGAGTCATCCCTTTTGATTCCTATAAGACGTACGTTTTAGTCGAGTCATCCCCTTTGGCCTCTAGAATACGTACCTATTAGTCGAGTCATTTTCTTTAATTCCTATAAGTCGTACCTTTTAGTTGAGTCATCCCCTTTGATTCCTATAAGACGTACCTTTTAGTCGAGTCATCCCCTTTAATTCCTTGAAGACGTACGTTTTAGTCGAGTCATTTCCCTTGTTTCCTATAAGACGTACCTTTTAGTCGAGTCATCCCCTTTGATTCCTATAAGACACACCTTTTATTCCTATAAGACGTACCTTTTAGTTGAGTCATTTCCTGTGATTCCTAGAAGACGTACCTTTTAGTTGAGTCATTTCCTGTGATTCCTAGAAGACGTTCCTTTTAGTCGAGTCATTTCTCTTTATTCCTATAAGACATACCTTTTAGTCGAGTCATTCCCTTTGATTCCTATAAGACGTACCTTTTAGTCGAGTCATCCCCTTTGATTCCTATAAGATGTACCTTTTAGTAGAGTCATACCCTTTGATTCCTAGAAGACGTAACTTTTAGTCGAGTCATTTCCCTTGATTCCTATAAGACGTACCTTTTAGTCGAGTCATCCCCATTGATTCCAATAAGACGTACCTTTTAGTCGAGCCATCTTCTTTGAATCCTATAAGACGTACCTTTTAGTTGAGTCATTTCCTGTGATTCCTAGAAGACGTTCCTTTTAGTCGAGTCATTTCAATTGATTCCTATAAGACGTACCTTTTAGTCGAGTCATTCCTTTTGATTCCTATAAGACGTATCTTTTAGTCGAGTCATCCCGTTTGATTCCTAGAAGACCTAACTATTAGTCGAGTCATTTCCCTTGATTTATATAAGACGTACCTTTTAGTCGAGTCATCCCCTTTGATTCCTATAAGACGTACCTTTTATTCCTATAAGACGTACCTTTTAGTTGAGTCATTTCCTGTGATTCCTAGAAGACGTACCTTTTAGTTGAGTCATTTCCTGTGATTCCTAGAAGACGTTCCTTTTAGTCGAGTCATTTCACTTTATTCCTATAAGACGTACCTTTTAGTCGAATCATTCCCTTTGATTCCTATAAGACGTACCTTTTAGTCGAGTCATCCCCTTTGATTCCTATAAGATGTACCTTTTAGTAGAGTCATCCCCTTTGATTCCTAGAAAACGTAACTTTTAGTCGAGTCATTTCCCTTGATTCCTATATGACGTACCTTTTAGTCGAGTCATCCCCATTGACTCCAATAAGACGTACCTTTTAGTCGAGTCATCCCCTTTGACACCTAGAAGGCGTACCTTTTAATCGAGTCATTTACTTTGATTCCTATAAGACATATCTTTTAGTCGAGTCATCCCTTTTGATTCCTATAAGACGTACCTTTTAGTCGAGTCATCGCCTTTGATTCCTATAAGACGTACCATTTAGTCTAGTCATCCCCTTTGATTCCTATAAGGCGTACCTTTTAGTCGAGTCATCCTCTTTGACCTCTAGAATACGTAGCTATTAGTCGAGTCATTTTCTTTAATTCCTATAAGACGTACCTTTTAGTCGAGTCATCCCCTTTGATTCCTATAAGACGTACCTTTTAGTCGAGTCATCCCCTTGGATTCCTATTAGACGTACCTTTTGGTGGAGTCATCCCCTTCGATTCCTATAACACGAACCTTTTAGTCGAGTCATCCCCTTTGATTCCTAAAAGACGTACCTTTTAGTTGAGTCATTTCCTGTGATTCCTAGAAGACGTTCCTTTTAGTCGAGTCATTTCACTTTATTCCTATAAGACGTACCTTTTAGTCGAGTCATTCCCTTTGATTCCTATAAGACGTACCTTTTAGTCGAGTCATCCCCTTTGATTCCTATAAGATGTACCTTTTAGTAGAGTCATCCCCTTTGATTCCTAGAAGACGTAACTTTTAGTCGAGTCAATTCCCTTGATTCCTATAAGACGTACCTTTTAGTCGAGTCATCCCCATTGATTCCAATAAGACATACCTTTTAGTCGAGCCATCTTCTTTGAATCCTATAAGACGTACCTTTTAGTTGAGTCATTTCCTGTGATTCCTAGAAGACGTTTCTTTTAGTCGAGTCATTTCAATTGATTCCTATAAGACGTACCTTTTAGTCGAGTCATTCCTTTTGATTCCTATAAGACGTACCTTTTAGTCGAGTCATCCCGTTTGACTCCTAGAAGACATAACTATTAGTCGAGTCATTTCCCTTGATTCCTATAAGACGTACCTTTTAGTCGAGTCATCCCCTTTGATTCCTATAAGACGTACCTTTTAGTCGAGTCATCCCCTTTGACCCCTAGAAGACGTACCTTTTAATCGAGTCATTTACTTTGATTCCTATAAGACATATCTTTTAGTCGAGTCATCCCTTTTGATTCCTATAAGACGTACCTTTTAGTCGAGTCATCGCCTTTGATTCCTATAAGACGTACCTTTTAGTCTAGTCATCCCCTTTGATTCCTATTAGGCGTACCATTTAGTCGAGTCTTCCCCATTGACCTCTAGAATACGTAGCTATTAGTCGAGTCATTTTCTTTAATTCCTATAAGACGTACCTTTTAGTCGAGTCATCCCCTTTGATTCCTATAAGACGTACCTTTTAGTCGAGTCATCCCCTTGGATTCCTATAAGACGTACCTTTTGGTGGAGTCATCCCCTTCGATTCCTATAACACGAACCTTTTAGTCGAGTCATCCCCTTTGATTCCTAAAAGACGTACCTTTTAGTCGAGTCATTTCCCTTGATTCCTATAAGACGTACCTTTTAGTCGAGTGATCTCCTTTGATTCCTATTAGACGTACCTTTTAGTCGTGTCATCCCCTTTGATTCCTATAAAAGGTACCTTTTAGTCGAGGTATCCCCTTTGATCCCTAAAAGACGTACCTTTTAGTCGAGTCATCTCCTTTGATTCCTATAAGACGTACCTTTTAGTTGAGTCATTTCCAGTGATTCCTAGAAGACGTACGTTTTAGTCGAGTCATCCCCGTTGATTCCTATAAGACGTATCTTTTAGTCGAGTTATCCCCTTTGACCCCTAGAAGACGTACCTTTTAATCCAGTCATTTACTTTGATTCCTATAAGACGTATCTTTTAGTCGAGTCATCCCTATTGATTTCTATAAGACGT
Organism: Capsicum pubescens; assembly: GCA_030864215.1. Classification (NCBI taxonomy): domain Eukaryota; kingdom Viridiplantae; phylum Streptophyta; class Magnoliopsida; order Solanales; family Solanaceae; genus Capsicum; species Capsicum pubescens. The sequence goes on along the minus strand of CM061545.1, from coordinate 293,896,522 downwards.
ACCTTTTAGTCGAGTCATCCCCTTTGATTTCTATAAGACGTACCTTTTAGTCGAGTCATCTCCTTTGATTCCTATAAGACGTACCTTTTAGTCGAGTCATCCCCTTTGACCTCTAGAATACGTACCTATTAATCGAGTCATTTCCTTTAATTCCTATAAGACGTACCTTTTAGACAAGTCATCCCCTTTGATTCCTATAAGCCGTACCTTTTAGTCGAGTCATTTCCCTAGATTCCTATAAGACGTACCTTTAAGTCGTGTCATCCCCTATGATTCCTATAAGACGTACATTTTAGTTGAGTCATTTCCTGTGATTCCTAGAAGACGTACCTTTTAGTCGAGTCATCCCCTTTGATTCCTATACGACGTACCTTTTAGTCGAGTCATCCCCTTTGATCCCTAGAAGACGTACCTTTTAATCGAGTCATTTACTTTGATTCCTATAAGACGTATCTTTTAGTCGAGTCATCCCTTTTGATTCCTATAAGACGTACCTTTTAGTCGAGTCATTTCCCTTGATTCCTATAAGACGTACCTTTTAGTCGAGTGATCTCCTTTGATTCCTATTAGACGTACCTTTTAGTCGTGTCATCCCCTTTGATTCCTATAAAAGGTACCTTTTAGTCGAGGTATCCCCTTTGATCCCTAAAAGACGTACCTTATAGTCGAGTCATCTCCTTTGATTCCTATAAGACGTACCTTTTAGTTGAGTCATTTCCAGTGATTCCTAGAAGACGTACGTTTTAGTCGAGTCATCCCCGTTGATTCCTATAAGACGTATCTTTTAGTCGAGTTATCCCCTTTGACCCCTAGAAGACGTACCTTTTAATCCAGTCATTTACTTTGATTCCTATAAGACGTATCTTTTAGTCGAGTCATCCCTATTGATTTCTATAAGACGTACCTTTTAGTCGAGTCATCCCCTTTGATTTCTATAAGACGTACCTTTTAGTCGAGTCATCTCCTTTGATTCCTATAAGACGTACCTTTTAGTCGAGTCATCCCCTTTGATTCCTATAAGATGTACCTTTTAGTAGAGTCATCCCCTTTGATTCCTAGAAGACGTAACTTTTAGTCGAGTCAATTCCCTTGATTCCTATAAGACGTACCTTTTAGTCGAGTCATCCCCATTGATTCCAATAAGACATACCTTTTAGTCGAGCCATCTTCTTTGAATCCTATAAGACGTACCTTTTAGTTGAGTCATTTCCTGTGATTCCTAGAAGACGTTTCTTTTAGTCGAGTCATTTCAATTGATTCCTATAAGACGTACCTTTTAGTCGAGTCATTCCTTTTGATTCCTATAAGACGTACCTTTTAGTCGAGTCATCCCGTTTGACTCCTAGAAGACATAACTATTAGTCGAGTCATTTCCCTTGATTCCTATAAGACGTACCTTTTAGTCGAGTCATCCCCTTTGATTCCTATAAGACGTACCTTTTAGTCGAGTCATCCCCTTTGACCCCTAGAAGACGTACCTTTTAATCGAGTCATTTACTTTGATTCCTATAAGACATATCTTTTAGTCGAGTCATCCCTTTTGATTCCTATAAGACGTACCTTTTAGTCGAGTCATCGCCTTTGATTCCTATAAGACGTACCTTTTAGTCTAGTCATCCCCTTTGATTCCTATTAGGCGTACCATTTAGTCGAGTCTTCCCCATTGACCTCTAGAATACGTAGCTATTAGTCGAGTCATTTTCTTTAATTCCTATAAGACGTACCTTTTAGTCGAGTCATCCCCTTTGATTCCTATAAGACGTACCTTTTAGTCGAGTCATCCCCTTGGATTCCTATAAGACGTACCTTTTGGTGGAGTCATCCCCTTCGATTCCTATAACACGAACCTTTTAGTCGAGTCATCCCCTTTGATTCCTAAAAGACGTACCTTTTAGTCGAGTCATTTCCCTTGATTCCTATAAGACGTACCTTTTAGTCGAGTGATCTCCTTTGATTCCTATTAGACGTACCTTTTAGTCGTGTCATCCCCTTTGATTCCTATAAAAGGTACCTTTTAGTCGAGGTATCCCCTTTGATCCCTAAAAGACATACCTTTTAGTCGAGTCATCTCCTTTGATTCCTATAAGACGTACCTTTTAGTTGAGTCATTTCCAGTGATTCCTAGAAGACGTACGTTTTAGTCGAGTCATCCCCGTTGATTCCTATAAGACGTATCTTTTAGTCGAGTTATCCCCTTTGACCCCTAGAAGACGTACCTTTTAATCCAGTCATTTACTTTGATTCCTATAAGACGTATCTTTTAGTCGAGTCATCCCTATTGATTTCTATAAGACGTACCTTTTAGTCGAGTCATCCCCTTTGATTTCTATAAGACGTACCTTTTAGTCGAGTCATCTCCTTTGATTCCTATAAGACGTACCTTTTAGTCGAGTCATCCCCTTTGACCTCTAGAATACGTACCTATTAATCGAGTCATTTCCTTTAATTCCTATAAGACGTACCTTTTAGACAAGTCATCCCCTTTGATTCCTATAAGCCGTACCTTTTAGTCGAGTCATTTCCCTAGATTCCTATAAGACGTACCTTTAAGTCGTGTCATCCCCTATGATTCCTATAAGACGTACATTTTAGTTGAGTCATTTCCTGTGATTCCTAGAAGACGTACCTTTTAGTCGAGTCATCCCCTTTGATTCCTATACGACGTACCTTTTAGTCGAGTCATCCCCTTTGATCCCTAGAAGACGTACCTTTTAATCGAGTCATTTACTTTGATTCCTATAAGACGTATCTTTTAGTCGAGTCATCCCTTTTGATTCCTATAAGACGTACCTTTTAGTCGAGTCATTTCCCTTGATTCCTATAAGACGTACCTTTTAGTCGAGTGATCTCCTTTGATTCCTATTAGACGTACCTTTTAGTCGTGTCATCCCCTTTGATTCTTATAAAAGGTACCTTTTAGTCGAGGTATCCCCTTTGATCCCTAAAAGACGTACCTTTTAGTCGAGTCATCTCCTTTGATTCCTATAAGACGTACCTTTTAGTTGAGTCATTTCCAGTGATTCCTAGAAGACGTACGTTTTAGTCGAGTCATCCCCGTTGATTCCTATAAGACGTATCTTTTAGTCGAGTTATCCCCTTTGACCCCTAGAAGACGTACCTTTTAATCCAGTCATTTACTTTGATTCCTATAAGACGTATCTTTTAGTCGAGTCATCCCTATTGATTTCTATAAGACGTACCTTTTAGTCGAGTCATCCCCTTTGATTTCTATAAGACGTACCTTTTAGTCGAGTCATCTCCTTTGATTCCTATAAGACGTACCTTTTAGTCGAGTCATCCCCTTTGACCTCTAGAATACGTACCTATTAATCGAGTCATTTCCTTTAATTCCTATAAGACGTACCTTTTAGACAAGTCATCCCCTTTGATTCCTATAAGCCGTACCTTTTAGTCGAGTCATTTCCCTAGATTCCTATAAGACGTACCTTTAAGTCGTGTCATCCCCTATGATTCCTATAAGACGTACATTTTAGTTGAGTCATTTCCTGTGATTCCTAGAAGACGTACCTTTTAGTCGAGTCATCCCCTTTGATTCCTATACGACGTACCTTTTAGTCGAGTCATCCCCTTTGATCCCTAGAAGACGTACCTTTTAATCGAGTCATTTACTTTGATTCCTATAAGACGTATCTTTTAGTCGAGTCATTCTTTTGATTCCTATAAGACGTACCTTTTAGTCGAGTCATCGCCTTTGATTACTATAAGACGTACCTTTTAGTCGAGTCATCCCCTTTGATTCCTATAAGACGTACCTTTTAGTCGAGTCATCCCCTTTGACCTCTAGAATACGTACCTTTTAGTCGAGTCATCCCCTTTGATTACTATAAGACGTATCTTTTAGTTGAGTCATTTCCTTTGATTCCTTGAAGACGTACCTTTTAGTCGAGTCATTTCCCTTGATTCCTATAAGATGTACCTTTTAGTTGAGTCATCCTATTTGATTCCTATAAGACGTACCTTTTAGTCGAGTCGTCTCCTTTTATTACTATAAGTCGTACCTTTTAGTTGAGTCATTTCCTGTGATTCCTAGAAGACGTTCCTTTTAGTCGAGTCATTTCACTTTATTCCTATAAGACGTACCTTTTAGTCGAGTCATTCCCTTTGATTCCTATAAGACGTACCTTTTAGTCGAGTCATCCCCTTTGATTCCTATAAGATGTACCTTTTAGTAGAGTAAACCCCTTTGATTCCTAGAAGACGTAACTTTTAGTCGAGTCATTTCCCTTGATTCCTATAAGACGTACCTTTTAGTCGAGTCATCCCAATTGATTCCAATAAGAAGTACCTTTTAGTCGAGCCATCTTCTTTGAATCCTATAAGACGTACCTTTTAGTCGAGTCATTTCCTGTGATTCCTAGAAGACGTTCCTTTTAGTCGAGTCATTTCACTTGATTCCTATAAGACGTACCTTTTAGTCGAGTCATTCCCTTTGATTCCTGTAAGACGTACCTTTTAGTCGAGTCATCCCGTTTGATTCCTAGAAGACATAACGATTAGTCGAGTCATTTCCCTTGATTCCTATAAGACGTACCTTTTTGTCGAGTCATCCCCTTTGATTCCTATAAGACGTACCTTTTTGTCGAGTCATCCCCTTGGATTCCTATAAGACGTACCTTTTGGTGGAGTCATCCCCTTCGATTCCTATAACACGAACCTTTTAGTCGAGTCATCCCCTTTGATTCCTAAAGGACGTACCTTTTAGTCGAGTCTTTTCCCTTGATTCCTATAAGACGTACCTTTTAGTTGAGTGATCTCCTTTGATTCCTATTAGACGTACCTTTTAGTCGTGTCATCCCCTTTGATTCCTATAAAAGGTACCTTTTAGTCGAGGTATCCCCTTTGATCCCTAAAAGACGTACCTTTTAGTCGAGTCATCTCCTTTGATTCCTATAAGATGTACCTTTTAGTTGAGTCATTTCCTGTGATTCCTAGAAGACGTACGTTTTAGTCGAGTCATCCCCGTTGAATCCTATAAGACGTACCTTTTAGTCGAGTTATCCCCTTTGACCCCTAGAAGACGTACCTTTTAATCGAGTCATTTACTTTGATTCCTATAAGACGTATCTTTTAGTCGAGTCATCCCTATTGATTTCTATAAGACGTACCTTTTAGTCGAGTCATCCCCTTTGATTCCTATAAGACGTACCTTTTAGTCGAGTCATCTCCTTTGATTCCTATAAGACGTACCTTTCAGTCGTGTCATCCCCTTTGATTCCTATAAGACGTACCTTTCAGTCGTGTCATCCCCTTTGACCTCTAGAATACGTACCTATTAATCGAGTCATTTCCTTTAATTCCTATATGACGTACCTTTTAGACAAGTCATCCCCTTTGATTCCTATAAGCCGTACCTTTTAGTCGAGTCATTTCCCTTGATTCCTATAAGACGTACCTTTAAGTCGTGTCATCCCCTTTGATTCCTATAAGACGTACATTTTAGTTGAGTCATTTCCTGTGATTCCTAGAAGACGTACCTTTTAGTCAAGTCATCCCCTTTGATTCCTATACGACGTACCTTTTAGTCGAGTCATCCCCTTTGACCCCTAGAAGACGTACCTTTTAATCGAGTCATTTACTTTGATTCCTATAAGACGTATCTTTTAGTCGAGTCATCTCTTTTGATTCCTATAAGACGTACCTTTTAGTCGAGTCATCGCCTTTGATTCCTATAAGACGTACCTTTTAGTCGAGTCATCCCCTTTGATTCCTATAAGACGTACCTTTTAGTCGAGTCATCCCCTTTGACCTCTAGAATACGTACCTTTTAGTCGAGTCATCTCCTTTGATTCCTATAAGACGTATCTTTTAGTTGAGTCATTTCCTTTGATTCCATGAAGACGTACCTTTTAGTCGAGTCATTTCCCTTGATTCCTATAAGACGTACCTTTTAGTTGAGTCATCCTATTTGATTCCTATAAGACGTACCTTTTAGTCGAGTCGTCTCCTTTTATTACTATAAGTCGTACCTTTTAGTTGAGTCATTTCCTGTGATTCCTAGAAGACGTTCCTTTTAGTCGATTCATTTCACTTTATTCCTATAAGACGTACCTTTTAGTCGAGTCATTTCCCTTGATTCCTATAAGACGAACCTTTTAGTCGAGTCATCCCCATTGATTCCAATAAGAAGTACCTTTTAGTCGAGCCATCTTCTTTGAATCCTATAAGACGTACCTTTTAGTTGAGTCATTTCCTGTGATTCCTAGAAGACGTTCCTTTTAGACGAGTCATTTCACTTGATTCCTATAAGACGTACCTTTTAGTCGAGTCATTCCCTTTGATTCCTATAAGACGTACCTTTTAGTCGAGTCATCCCGTTTGATTCCTAGAAGACATAACGATTAGTCTAGTCATTTCCCATGATTCCTATAAGACGTACCTTTTAGTCGAGTCATCCCCTTTGATTCCTATAAGACGTACCTTTTAGTCGAGTCATCCCCTTTGACCCCTAGAAGACGTACCTTTTAATCGAGTCTTTTACTTTGATTCCTATAAGACGTATCTTTTAGTCGAGTCATCCCTTTTGATTCCTATAAGACGTACCTTTTAGTCGAGTCATCGCCTTTGATTCCTATAAGACGTACCTTTTAGTCGAGTCATCCCCTTTGATTCCTATAAGACGTACCTTTTAGTCGAGTTTTACCCTTTGACCTCTAGAATACAAACCTATTAGTCGAGTCATTTTCTTTAATTCCTATAAGACGTACCTTTTAGTCGAGTCATCCCCTTTGATTCCTATAAGACGTACCTTTTAGTCGAGTCATCCCCTTTGATTCCTATAAGACGTATCTTTTAGTTGAGGCATTTCCTTTGATTCCTTGAAGACGTACCTTTTAGTCGAGTCATTTCCCTAGTTTCCTATAAGACGTACCTTTTAGTCGGGTCATCCCTTTTGATTCCTATAAGACGTACCTTTTAGTCGAGTCGTCTCCTTTTATTCCTATAAGACGTACCTTTTAGGTTAGTCATTTCCTGTGATTCGTAGAAGACGTTCCTTTTAGTCGAGTCATTACACTTGATTCCTATAGGACGTACCTTTTAGTCGAGTCATTCCCTTTGATTCCTATAAGACGTACCTTTTAGTCGAGTCATCCCCTTAGATTCCTATAAGACGTACCTTTTAGTAGAGTCTTCCCCTTGGATTCCTAGAAGATGTAACTTTTAGTCGAGTCATTTCCCTTGATTCTATAAGACGTACCTTTTAGTCGAGTCGTCCCCTTTGATTCCAATAAGACGTATGTTTTAGTCGAGTCATCCCCTTTGATATCTAGAAGACGTACCTTTTACTTGAGTCATTTCCTTTGATTCCTTGAAGACGTACCTTTTAGTCGAGTTATTTCCCTTGATCCCTATAAGACGTACCTTTTAGTCGAGTCATCCCCTTTGATTCCTATAAGACGTACCTTTTAGTCGAGTCATCTCTTTTGATTCCTATAAGACGTACCTTTTAGTTTAGTCATTTCCTATGATTCCTAGAAGACGTACCTTTAAGTCGAGTCATCCCCTTTGATTCCTATAAGACGTTCTTTTTAGTCGAGTCATCCCCTTTGACCCCATGAAGACGTACCTTTTAATAGAGTGATTTACTTTGATTCCTATAAGACGTATCTTTTAATCGAGTCATACCTTTTGATTCCTATAAGACGTACCTTATAGTTGAGTCATCCCCTTTGATTCCTATAAGACGTACCTTTTAGTCGAGTCATCCCCTTTGATTCCTATAAGACGTACCTTTTAGTCGAGTCATCCCCTTTGATTCCTATAAGATGTACCTTTTAGTAGAGTAATCCCCTTTGATTCCTAGAAGACGTAACTTTTAGTCGAGTCATTTCCCTTGATTCCTATAAGACGTACCTTTTAGTCGAGTCATCCCCATTGATTCCAATAAGAAGTACCTTTTAGTCGAGCCATCTTCTTTGAATCCTATAAGACGTACCTTTTAGTCGAGTCATTTCCTGTGATTCCTAGAAGACGTTCCTTTTAGTCGAGTCATTTCACTTGATTCCTATAAGACGTACCTTTTAGTCGAGTCATTCCCTTTGATTCCTATAAGACGTACCTTTTAGTCGAGTCATCCCGTTTGATTCCTAGAAGACATAACGATTAGTCGAGTCATTTTCCTTGATTCCTATAAGACGTACCTTTTAGTCGAGTCATCCCCTTTGATTCCTATAAGACGTACCTTTTAGTCGAGTCATCCCCTTTGACTCCTAGAAGACGTACCTTTTAATCGAGTCATTTACTTTGATTCCTATAAGACATATCTTTTAGTCGAGTCATCCCTTTTGATTCCTATAAGACGTACCTTTTAGTCGAGTCATCGCCTTTGATTCCTATAAGACGTACCTTTTAGTCTAGTCATCCCCTTTGATTCCTATAAGACGTACCTTTTAGTCGAGACTTCCCCTTTGACCTCTAGAATACGTAGCTATTAGTCGAGTCATTTTCTTTAATTCCTATAAGACATACCTTTTAGTCGAGTCATCCCCTTTGATTCCTATAAGACGTACCTTTTAGTCGAGTCATCCCCTTGGATTCCTATAAGATGTACCTTTTGGTGGAGTTATCCCCTTCGATTCCTATAACACGAACCTTTTAGTCGAGTCATCCCCTTTGATTCCTAAAATACGTACCTTTTAGTCGAGTCATTTCCCTTGATTCCTATAAGACGTACCTTTTAGTTGAGTGATCTCCTTTGATTCCTATTAGACGTACCTTTTAGTCGTGTCATCCCCTTTGATTCCTATAAGAGGTACCTTTTAGTCGAGGTATCCCCTTTGATCCCTAAAAGACGTACCTTTTAGTCGAGTCATCTCCTTTGATTCCTATAAGACGTACCTTTTAGTTGAGTCATTTCCTGTGATTCCTAGAAGACGTACGTTTTAGTCGAGTCATCCCCGTTGATTCCTATAAGACGTACCTTTTAGTCGAGTTATCCCCTTTGACCACTAGAAGACGTACCTTTTAATCGAGCCATTAACTTTGATTCCTATAAGACGTATATTTTTGTCGAGTCATCCCTATTGATTTCTATAAGACGTACCTTTTAGTCGAGTCATCCCCTTTGATTCCTATAAGACGTACCTTTTAGTCGAGTCATCTTCTTTGATTCCTATAAGACGTACCTTTTAGTCGAGTCATCCCCTTTGACCTCTAGAATAAGTACCTATTAATCGAGTCATTTCCTTTAATTCCTATATGACGTACCTTTTAGACAAGTCATCCCCTTTGATTCGTATAAGCCGTACCTTTTAGTCGAGTCATTTCCCTTGATTCCTATAAGACGTACCTTTTAGTTGAGTGATCTCCTTTGATTCCTATTAGACGTACCTTTTAGTCGTGTCATCCCCTTTGATTCCTATAAGAGGTACCTTTTAGTCGAGGTATCCCCTTTGATCCCTAAAAGACGTACCTTTTAGTCGAGTCATCTCCTTTGATTCCTATAAGACGTACCTTTTAGTTGAGTCATTTCCTGTGATTCCTAGAAGACGTACGTTTTAGTCGAGTCATCCCCGTTGATTCCTATAAGATGTACCTTTTAGTCGAGTTATCCCCTTTGACCACTAGAAGACGTACCTTTTAATCGATCCATTTACTTTGATTCCTATAAGACGTATCTTTTAGTCGAGTCATCCCTATTGATTTCTATAAGACATACCTTTTAGTCGAGTCATCCCCTTTGATTCCTATAAGACGTACCTTTTAGTCGAGTCATCTCCTTTGATTCCTATAAGACGTACCTTTTAGTCGAGTCATCCCCTTTGACCTCTAGAATAAGTACCTATTAATCGAGTCATTTCCTTTAATTCCTATATGACGTACCTTTTAGACAAGTCATCCCCTTTGATTCCTATAAGCCGTACCTTTTAGTCGAGTCATTTCCCGTGATTCCTATAAGACGTACCTTTAAGTCGTGTCATCCCCTTTGATTCCTATAAGACGTACATTTTAGTTGAGTCATTTCCTGTGATTCCTAGAAGACGTACCTTTTAGTCAAGTCATCCCCTTTGATTCCTATACGACGTACCTTTTAGTCGAGTCATCCCCTTTGACCCCTAGAAGACGTACCTTTTAATCGAGTCATTTACTTTGATTCCTATAAGACGTATCTTTTAGTCGAGTCATCTCTTTTGATTCCTATAAGACGTACCTTTTAGTCGAGTCATCGCCTATGATTCCTATAAGACGTACCTTTTAGTCGAGTCATCACATTTGATTCCTATAAGACGTACCTTTTAGTCGAGTCATCCCCTTTGACCTCTAGAATACGTACCTTTTAGTCGAGTCATCCCCTTTGATTCCTATAAGACGTATCTTTTAGTTGAGTCATTTCCTTTGATTCCTTGAAGACGTACCTTTTAGTCGAGTCATTTCCCTTGATTCCTATAAGACGTACCTTTTAGTTGAGTCATCCTATTTGATTCCTATAAGACGTACCTTTTAGTCGAGTCGTCTCCTTTTATTACTATAAGTCGTACCTTTTAGTTGAGTCATTTCCTGTGATTCCTTGAAGACGTTCCTTTTAGTCGAGTCATTTCACTTTATTCCTATAAGACGTACCTTTTAGTCGAGTCATTCCCTTGGATTCCTATAAGACGTACCTTTTAGTCGAGTCATCCCCTTTGATTCCTATAAGATGTACCTTTTAGTCGAGTCATCCCCTTTGATTCCTATAAGACGTAACTTTTAGTCGGGTCATTTCCCTTGATTCCTATAAGACGTACCTTTTAGTCGAGTCATCCCCATTGATTCCAATAAGAAGTACCTTTTAGTCGAGCCATCTTCTTTGAATCCTATAAGACGTACCTTTTAGTTGAGTCATTTCCTATGATTCCTAGAAGACGTTCATTTTAGTCGAGTCATTTCACTTGATTCCTATAAGACGTACCTTTTAGTCGAGTCATTCCCTTTGATTCCTATAAGACGTACCTTTTAGTCGAGTCATCCCGTTTGATTCCTAGAAGACATAACGATTAGTCGAGTCATTTTCCATGATTCCTATAAAACGTACCTTTTAGTCGAGTCATCCCCTTTGATTCCTATAAGACGTACCTTTTAGTCGAGTCATCCCCTTTGACCCCTAGAAGACGTACCTTTTAATCGAGTCTTTTACTTTGATTCCTATAAGACGTATCTTTTAGTCGAGTCATCCCTTTTGATTCCTATAAGACGTACCTTTTAGTCGAGTCATCGCCTTTGATTCCTATAAGACGTACCTTTTAGTCGAGTCATCCCCTTTGATTCCTATAAGACGTACCTTTTAGTCGAGTTTTACCCTTTGACCTCTAGAATACAAACCTATTAGTCGAGTCATTTTCTTTAATTCCTATAAGACGTACCTTTTAGTCGAGTCATCCCCTTTGATTCCTATAAGACGTACCTTTTAGTCGAGTCATCCCCTTTGATTCCTATAAGACGTATCTTTTAGTTGAGTCATTTCCTTTGATTCCTTGAAGACGTACCTTTTAGTCGAGTCATTTCCCTAGTTTCCTATAAGACGTACCTTTTAGTCGAGTCATCCCTTTTGATTCCTATAAGACGTACCTTTTAATCGATCCATTTACTTTGATTCCTATAAGACGTATCTTTTAGTCGAGTCATCCCTATTGATTTCTATAAGACATACCTTTTAGTCGAGTCATCCCCTTTGATTCCTATAAGACGTACCTTTTAGTCGAGTCATCTCCTTTGATTCCTATAAGACGTACCTTTTAGTCGAGTCATCCCCTTTGACCTCTAGAATAAGTACCTATTAATCGAGTCATTTCCTTTAATTCCTATATGACGTACCTTTTAGACAAGTCATCCCCTTTGATTCCTATAAGCCGTACCTTTTAGTCGAGTCATTTCCCTTGATTCCTATAAGACGTACCTTTAAGTCGTGTCATCCCCTTTGATTCCTATAAGACGTACATTTTAGTTGAGTCATTTCCTGTGATTCCTAGAAGACGTACCTTTTAGTCAAGTCATCCCCTTTGATTCCTATACGACGTACCTTTTAGTCGAGTCATCCCCTTTGACCCCTAGAAGACGTACCTTTTAATCGAGTCATTTACTTTGATTCCTATAAGACGTATCTTTTAGTCGAGTCATCTCTTTTGATTCCTATAAGACGTACCTTTTAGTCGAGTCATCGCCTATGATTCCTATAAGACGTACCTTTTAGTCGAGTCATCACATTTGATTCCTATAAGACGTACCTTTTAGTGGAGTCATCCCCTTTGACCTCTAGAATACGTACCTTTTAGTCGAGTCATCCCCTTTGATTCCTATAAGACGTATCTTTTAGTTGAGTCATTTCCTTTGATTCCTTGAAGACGTACCTTTTAGTCGAGTCATTTCCCTTGATTCCTATAAGACGTACCTTTTAGTTGAGTCATCCTATTTGATTCCTATAAGACGTACCTTTTAGTCGAGTCGTCTCCTTTTATTACTATAAGTCGTACCTTTTAGTTGAGTCATTTCCTGTGATTCCTTGAAGACGTTCCTTTTAGTCGAGTCATTTCACTTTATTCCTATAAGACGTACCTTTTAGTCGAGTCATTCCCTTGGATTCCTATAAGACGTACCTTTTAGTCGAGTCATCCCCTTTGATTCCTATAAGATGTACCTTTTAGTCGAGTCATCCCCTTTGATTCCTATAAGACGTAACTTTTAGTCGGGTCATTTCCCTTGATTCCTATAAGACGTACCTTTTAGTCGAGTCATCCCCATTGATTCCAATAAGAAGTACCTTTTAGTCGAGCCATCTTCTTTGAATCCTATAAGACGTACCTTTTAGTTGAGTCATTTCCTATGATTCCTAGAAGACGTTCATTTTAGTCGAGTCATTTCACTTGATTCCTATAAGACGTACCTTTTAGTCGAGTCATTCCCTTTGATTCCTATAAGACGTACCTTTTAGTCGAGTCATCCCGTTTGATTCCTAGAAGACATAACGATTAGTCGAGTCATTTTCCATGATTCCTATAAAACGTACCTTTTAGTCGAGTCATCCCCTTTGATTCCTATAAGACGTACCTTTTAGTCGAGTCATCCCCTTTGACCCCTAGAAGACGTACCTTTTAATCGAGTCTTTTACTTTGATTCCTATAAGACGTATCTTTTAGTCGAGTCATCCCTTTTGATTCCTATAAGACGTACCTTTTAGTCGAGTCATCGCCTTTGATTCCTATAAGACGTACCTTTTAGTCGAGTCATCCCCTTTGATTCCTATAAGACGTACCTTTTAGTCGAGTTTTACCCTTTGACCTCTAGAATACAAACCTATTAGTCGAGTCATTTTCTTTAATTCCTATAAGACGTACCTTTTAGTCGAGTCATCCCCTTTGATTCCTATAAGACGTACCTTTTAGTCGAGTCATCCCCTTTGATTCCTATAAGACGTATCTTTTAGTTGAGTCATTTCCTTTGATTCCTTGAAGACGTACCTTTTAGTCGAGTCATTTCCCTAGTTTCCTATAAGACGTACCTTTTAGTCGAGTCATCCCTTTTGATTCCTATAAGACGTACCTTTTAGTCGAGTCGTCTCCTTTTATTCCTATAAGACGTACCTTTTAGTTGAGTCATTTCCTGTGATTCCTAGAAGACGTTCCTTTTAGTCGAGTCATTACACTTGATTCCTATAGGACGTACCTTTTAGTCGAGTCATTCCCTTTGATTCCTATAAGACGTACCTTTTAGTCGAGTCATCCCCTTAGATTCCTATAAGACGTACCTTTTAGTAGAGTCTTCCCCTTGGATTCCTAGAAGATGTAACTTTTAGTCGAGTCATTTCCCTTGATTCTATAAGACGTACCTTTTAGTCGAGTCGTCCCCTTTGATTCCAATAAGACGTATGTTTTAGTCGAGTCATCCCCTTTGATATCTAGAAGACGTACATTTTACTTGAGTCATTTCCTTTGATTCCTTGAAGACGTCCCTTTTAGTCGAGTTATTTCCCTTGATCCCTATAAGACGTACCTTTTAGTCGAGTCATCGCCTTTGATTCCTATAAGACGTACCTTTTAGTCGAGTCACCTCTTTTGATTCCTATAAGACGTACCTTTTAGTTTAGTCATTTCCTGTGATTCCTAGAAGACGTACCTTTAAGTCGAGTCATCCCCTTTGATTCCTATAAGACGTTCTTTTTAGTCGAGTCATCCCCTTTGACCCCATGAAGACGTACCTTTTAATAGAGTGATTTACTTTGATTCCTATAAGACGTATCTTTTAATCGAGTCATACCTTTTGATTCTTATAAGACGTACCTTATAGTTGAGTCATCCCCTTTGATTCCTATAAGACGTACCTTTTAGTCGAGTCATCCCCTTTGATTCCTATAAGACGTACCTTTTAGTCGAGTCATCCCCTTTGATTCCTATAAGATGTACCTTTTAGTAGAGTAATCCCCTTTGATTCCTAGAAGACGTAACTTTTAGTCGAGTCATTTCCCTTGATTCCTATAAGACGTACCTTTTAGTCGAGTCATCCCCATTGATTCCAATAAGAAGTACCTTTTAGTCGAGCCATCTTCTTTGAATCCTATAAGACGTACCTTTTAGTCGAGTCATTTCCTGTGATTCCTAGAAGACGTTCCTTTTAGTCGAGTCATTTCACTTGATTCCTATAAGACGTACCTTTTAGTCGAGTCATTCCCTTTGATTCCTATAAGACGTACCTTTTAGTCGAGTCATCCCGTTTGATTCCTAGAAGACATAACGATTAGTCGAGTCATTTTCCATGATTCCTATAAGACGTACCTTTTAGTCGAGTCATCCCCTTTGATTCCTATAAGACGTACCTTTTAGTCGAGTCATCCCCTTTGACTCCTAGAAGACGTACCTTTTAATCGAGTCATTTACTTTAATTCCTATAAGACATATCTTTTAGTCGAGTCATCCCTTTTGATTCCTATAAGACGTACCTTTTAGTCGAGTCATCGCCTTTGATTCCTATAAGACGTACCTTTTAGTCTAGTCATTCCCTTTGATTCCTATAAGACGTACCTTTTAGTCGAGTCTTCCCCTTTGACCTCTAGAATACGTAGCTATTAGTCGAGTCATTTTCTTTAATTCCTATAAGACGTACCTTTTAGTCGAGTCATCCCCTTTGATTCCTATAAGACGTACCTTTTAGTCGAGTCATCCCCTTGGATTCCTATAAGATGTACCTTTTGGTGGAGTTATCCCCTTCGATTCCTATAACACGAACCTTTTAGTCGAGTCATCCCCTTTGATTCCTAAAATACGTACCTTTTAGTCGAGTCATTTCCCTTGATTCCTATAAGACGTACCTTTTAGTTGAGTGATCTCCTTTGATTCCTATTAGACGTACCTTTTAGTCGTGTCATCCCCTTTGATTCCTATAAGAGGTACCTTTTAGTCGAGGTATCCCCTTTGATCCCTGAAAGACGTACCTTTTAGTCGAGTCATCTCCTTTGATTCCTATAAGACGTACCTTTTAGTTGAGTCATTTCCTGTGATTCCTAGAAGACGTACGTTTTAGTCGAGTCATCCCCGTTGATTCCTATAAGACGTACCTTTTAGTCGAGTTATCCCCTTTGACCACTAGAAGACGTACCTTTTAATCGAGCCATTTACTTTGATTCCTATAAGACGTATATTTTAGTCGAGTCATACCTATTGATTTCTATAAGACGTACCTTTTAGTCGAGTCATCCCCTTTGATTCCTATAAGACGTACCTTTTAGTCGAGTCATCTTCTTTGATTCCTATAAGACGTACCTTTTAGTCGAGTCATCCCCTTTGACCTCTAGAATAAGTACCTATTAATCGAGTCATTTCCTTTAATTCCTATATGACGTACCTTTTAGACAAGTCATCCCCTTTGATTCGTATAAGCCGTACCTTTTAGTCGAGTCATTTCCCTTGATTCCTATAAGACGTACCTTTTAGTTGAGTGATCTCCTTTGATTCCTATTAGACGTACCTTTTAGTCGTGTCATCCCCTTTGATTCCTATAAGAGGTACCTTTTAGTCGAGGTATCCCCTTTGATCCCTAAAAGACGTACCTTTTAGTCGAGTCATCTCCTTTGATTCCTATAAGACGTACCTTTTAGTTGAGTCATTTCCTGTGATTCCTAGAAGACGTACGTTTTAGTCGAGTGATCCCCGTTGATTCCTATAAGATGTACCTTTTAGTCGAGTTATCCCCTTTGACCACTAGAAGACGTACCTTTTAATCGAGCCATTTACTTTGATTCCTATAAGACGTATCTTTTAGTCGAGTCATCCCTATTGATGTCTATAAGACGTACATTTTAGTCGAGTCATCCCCTTTGATTCCTATAAGACGTACCTTTTAGTCGAGTCATCTCCTTTGATTCCTATAAGACGTACCTTTTAGTCGAGTCATCCCCTTTGACCTCTAGAATAAGTACCTATTAATCGAGTCATTTCCTTTAATTCCTATATGACGTACCTTTTAGACAAGTCATCCCCTTTGATTCCTATAAGCCGTACCTTTTAGTCGAGTCATTTCCCTTGATTCCTATAAGACGTACCTTTAAGTCGTGTCATCCCCTTTGATTCCTATAAGACGTACATTTTAGTTGAGTCATTTCCTGTGATTCCTAGAAGACGTACCTTTAAGTCAAGTCATCCCCTTTGATTCCTATACGACGTACCTTTTAGTCGAGTCATCCCCTTTGACCCCTAGAAGACGTACCTTTTAATCGAGTCATTTACTTTGATTCCTATAAGACGTATCTTTTAGTCGAGTCATCTCTTTTGATTCCTATAAGACGTACCTTTTAGTCGAGTCATCGCCTATGATTCCTATAAGACGTACCTTTTAGTCGAGTCATCACATTTGATTCCTATAAGACGTACCTTTTAGTCGAGTCATCCCCTTTGACCTCTAGAATACGTACCTTTTAGTCGAGTCATCCCCTTTGATTCCTATAAGACGTATCTTTTAGTTGAGTCATTTCCTTTGATTCCTTGAAGACGTACCTTTTAGTCGAGTCATTTCCCTTGATTCCTATAAGACGTACCTTTTAGTTGAGTCATCCTATTTGATTCCTATAAGACGTACCTTTTAGTCGAGTCGTCTCCTTTTATTACTATAAGTCGTACCTTTTAGTTGAGTCATTTCCTGTGATTCCTTGAAGACGTTCCTTTTAGTCGAGTCATTTCACTTTATTCCTATAAGACGTACCTTTTAGTCGAGTCATTCCCTTGGATTCCTATAAGACGTACCTTTTAGTCGAGTCATCCCCTTTGATTCCTATAAGATGTACCTTTTAGTCGAGTCATCCCCTTTGATTCCTATAAGACGTAACTTTTAGTCGGGTCATTTCCCTTGATTCCTATAAGACGTACCTTTTAGTCGAGTCATCCCCATTGATTCCAATAAGAAGTACCTTTTAGTCGAGCCATCTTCTTTGAATCCTATAAGACGTACCTTTTAGTTGAGTCATTTCCTATGATTCCTAGAAGACGTTCCTTTTAGTCGAGTCATTTCACTTGATTCCTATAAGACGTACCTTTTAGTCGAGTCATTCCCTTTGATTCCTATAGACGTACCTTTTAGTCGAGTCATCCCGTTTGATTCCTAGAAGACATAACGATTAGTCGAGTCATTTTCCATGATTCCTATAAGACGTACCTTTTAGTCGAGTCATCCCCTTTGATTCCTATAAGACGTAC
This sequence comes from Capsicum pubescens, assembly GCA_030864215.1. NCBI lineage: Eukaryota > Viridiplantae > Streptophyta > Magnoliopsida > Solanales > Solanaceae > Capsicum > Capsicum pubescens. The sequence goes on along the minus strand of CM061545.1, from coordinate 293,878,853 downwards.
CTTTTAGTCGAGTCATCCCCTTTGACCCCTAGAAGACGTACCTTTTAATCGAGTCTTTTACTTTGATTCCTATAAGACGTATCTTTTAGTCGAGTCATCCCTTTTGATTCCTATAAGACGTACCTTTTAGTCGAGTCATCGCCTTTGATTCCTATAAGACGTACCTTTTAGTCGAGTAATCCCCTTTGATTCCTATAAGACGTACCTTTTAGTCGAGTTTTCCCCTTTGACCTCTAGAATACAAACCTATTAGTCGAGTCATATTCTTTAATTCCTATAAGACGTACCTTTTAGTCGAGTCATCCCCTTTGATTCCTATAAGACGTACCTTTTAGTCGAGTCATCCCCTTTGATTCCTATAAGACGTACCTTTTAGTTGAGTCATTTCCTTTGATTCCTTGAAGACGTACCTTTTAGTCGAGTCATTTCCCTTGTTTCCTATAAGACGTACCTTTTAGTCGAGTCTTCCCTTTTGATTCCTATAAGACGTACCTTTTAGTCGAGTCGTCTCCTTTTATTCCTATAAGACGTACCTTTTAGTTGAGTCATTTCCTGTGATTCCTAGAAGACGTTCCTTTTAGTCGAGTCATTAGACTTGATTCCTATAGGACGTACCTTTTAGTCGAGTCATTCCCTTTGATTCCTATAAGACGTACCTTTTAGTCGAGTCATCCCCTTAGATTCCTATAAGACGTACCTTTTAGTAGAGTCATCCCCTTTGATTCCTAGATGATGTAACTTTTAGTCGAGTCATTTCCCTTGATTCTATAAGACGTACCTTTTAGTCGAGTCGTCCCCTTTGATTCCAATAAGACGTATGTTTTAGTCGAGTCATCCCCTTTGATACCTAGAAGACGTACCTTTTACTTGAGTCATTTCCTTTGATTCCTTGAAGACGTACCTTTTAGTCGAGTCATTTCCCTTGATCCTTATGAGACGTACCTTTTAGTCGAGTCATCCCCTTTGATTCCTATAAGACGTACCTTTTAGTCGAGTCATCTCTTTTGATTCCTATAAGACGTACCTTTTAGTTTAGTCATTTCCTGTGCTTCCTAGAAGACGTACCTTTAAGTCGAGTCATCCCCTGTGATTCCTATAAGACGTACGTTTTAGTCGAGTCATCCCCTTTGACCCCATGAAGACGTACCTTTTAATAGAGTGATTTACTTTGATTCCTATAAGACGTATCTTTTAATCGAGTCATACCTTTTGATTCCTATAAGACGTACCTTATAGTTGAGTCATCCCCTTTGATTCCTATAAGACGTACCTTTTAGTCGAGTCATCCCCTTTGATTCCTATAAGACGTACCTTTTAGTCGAGTCATCCCCTTTGACCTCTAGAATACGTACCTATTAGTCGAGTCATTTCCTTTAATTCCTATAAGACGTATCTTTTAGTCGAGTCATCCCCTTTGATTCCTATAAGACGTACCTTTTAGTTGAGTCATATCCTTTTATTCCTTGAAGACTTACCTTTTAGTCAAGTCATTTCTCTTGATTCCTATAAGACGTACCTTTTAGTCGAGTCATCAACATTGATTCCTATAAGACGTATCTTTTGGTCGAGTCATCCCATTCGATTCCTATAAGACGAACCTTTTAGTAGATTCATCCCCTTTGATTCCTAAAAGACGTACCTTTTAGTCGAGTCATTTCCCTTGATTCCTATAAGACGTACCTTTTAGTCGAGTGAACCCCTTTGATTCCTATAAGATGTACCTTTTAGTCGAGTCATCCCCTTTGATCCCTAGAAGACGTACCTTTTAGTCGAGTCATTTCCATTGATTCCTATAAGACGTACCTTTTAGTCGAGTCATTTCCTTTGATTCCTATAAGATGTACCTTTTAGTCGAGTCATCCCCTTTTGACCCCTAGAATACGTACCTTTTAGTCGAGTCATTTCCTTTGATTCCTATATAACATACCTTTTAGTCGAGTCATCTCCTTTGATTCCTATAAGACGTATATTTTAGTCGAGTCATCTCCTTTGATTCCTATAAGACGTACCTTTTAGTCGAGTCATTTCCGTTAATTCCAATAAGACGTACCTTTTAGACGAGTCATCCCCTATGATTCCTATAAGCCGTACCTTTGAGTCGAGTCATTTCCCTTGATTCTTATAAGACGTTCCATTTTGTCGAGTCATCCCCTTTGATTCCTATAAGACGTACATTTTAGTTGAGTCAACTCCTTTGATTCCTATAAGACGTACCTTTTAGTTGACTCATTTCCTGTGACTCCTAGAAGACGTACCTTTTAGTCGAGTCATCCCCTTTGATTCCTATTAGACGTACCTTTTAGTCGAGTCATCCCCTTTGACCCCTAGAAGACGTACCTTTTAATCGAGTCATTTACTTTGATTCCTAGAAGACGTATCTTTTGTCGAGTCATCCCTTTTGATTCCTATAAGACGTACCTTTTAGTCGAGACATCCCCTTTGATTCTTATAAGACGTACCTTTTAGTCGAGTTATCCCCTTTGATTCCTATAAGACATACCTTTTAGTCGAGTCATCCCCTTTGACCTCTAGAATACGTACCTATTAGTCGAGTCATTTCCTTTAATTCCTATAAGACGTACCTTTTATTTGAGTCATCCCCTTTGATTCCTATAAGACGTACCTTTTAGTCGAGTCATCCCCTTTGATTCCTATAAGACGTACCTTTTAGTTGAGTCATTTCCTTTGATTCCTTGAAGACGTACCTTTTAGTCGAGTCATTTCCGTTGATTCCTATAAGACGTACCTTTTAGTCGAGTCATCCCTTTTGATTCCTATAAGACGTACCTTTTAGTCGAGTCGTCTCCTTTTATTCCTATAAGACGTACCTTTTAGTTGAGTCATTTCCTGTGATTCCTAGAAGACGTTCCTTTTAGTCGAGTCATTTCACTTGATTCCTATAAGACGTACCTTTTAGTCGAGTCATTCCCTTTGATTCCTATAAGACGTACCTTTTGGTCGAGTCATCCCCTTTGATTCCTATAAGACGTACATTTTAGTAGAGTCATCCCCTTTGATTCCTAGAAGACGTAACTTTTAGTCGAGTCATTTCCCTTGATTCCTATAAGACGTACCTTTTAGTCGAGTTATCCCCATTGATTCCAATAAGACGTACCTTTTAGTCGAGTCATCTCCTTTGATTCCTATAAGACGTACCTTTTAGTTGAGTCATTTCCTGTGATTCCTAGAAGACGTTCCTTTTAGTGGAGTCATTTCACTTGATTCCTATAAGACGTACCTTTTAGTCGAGTCATTACCTTTGATTCCTATAAGACGTACCTTTTAGTCGAGTCATCCCCTTTGATTCCTAGAAGACATACCTTTTAGTCGAGTCATTTCCCTTGATTCCTATAAGACGTACCTTTTAGTCGAGTCATCCCCTTTGATTCCTTTAAGACGTACCTTTTAGTCGAGTCATCCCCTTGGACCCCTAGAAGACGTACCTTTTAATCGAGTCATTTCCTTTGATTCCTCTAAGACGTATCTTTTAGTCGAGTCATCCCTTTTGATTCCTATAAGCCGTACCTTTTAGTTGAGTCATCCCCTTTGATTCCTATAAGACGTACCTTTTAGTCGAGTCATCCCCTTTGATTCCCATAAGACGTACCTTTTAGTTGAGTCATTTCCTATGATTCCTTGAAGACGTACCTTTTAGTCGAGTCATCCCCTTTGATTCCTATAAGACGTACCTTTTATTCCTTTAAGACGTACCTTTTAGTTGAGTCATTTCCTGTGATTCCTAGAAGACGTACCTTTTAGTAGAGTCATTTCCTGTGACTCCTAGAAGACGTTCCTTTTAGTCGAGTCATTTCACTTGATTCCTATAGGACGTACCTTTTAGTCGAGTCATTCCCTTTGATTCCTATAAGACGTACCTTTTAGTCGAGTCATCCCCTTAGATTCCTATAAGACGTACCTTTTAGTAGAGTCATCCCCTTTGATTCCTAGAAGATGTAACTTTTAGTCGAGTCATTTCCCTTGATTCCTATAAGACGTACCTTTTAGACGAGTCATCCCCTTTGATTCCAATAAGACGTATCTTTTAGTCGAGTCATCCCCTTTGATTCCTACAAGACGTACCTTTTAGTTGAGTCATTTCCTTTGATTCCTTGAAGACGTACCTTTTAGTCGAGTCATTTCCCTTGATCCCTATAAGACGTACCTTTTAGTCGAGTCATTCCCTTTGATTCCTATAAGACGTACCTTTTTGTCGAGTCATCTCCTTTGATTCCTATAATACGTACCTTTTAGTTGAGTCATTTCCTCTGATTCCTAAAAGACGTACCTTTTAGTCGAGTCATCCGATTTGATTCCTATAAACGTACCTTTTAGTCGAGTCATCCCCTTTGACACCTAGAAGACGTACCTTTTAATCGAGTCATACCTTTTGATTCCTATAAGACGTACCTTTTAGTTGAGTCAAATCCTTTGATTCCTATAAGATGTACCTTTTAGTCGAGTCATCCCCTTTGATTCCTATAAGACGTACCTTTTAGTCGAGTCATCCTCTTTGACCTCTCGAATACGTACCTATTAGTCGAGTCATTTCCTTTAATTCCTATAAGACGTACCTTTTAGTCGAGTCATCCCCTTTTATTCCTATAAGACGTACTTTTTAGTCGAGTCATCCCCTTTCATTCCTATAAGACGTACCTTTTAGTTGAGTCATATCCTTTGATTCCTTGAAGACGTACCTTTTAGTCGAGTCATTTCTCTTGATTCCTATAAGACGTACCTTTTAGTCGAGTCATCCCCTTTGATTCCTATAAGACGTACCTTTTAATCGAGTCATCTCCTTTGATTCCTATAAGACGTACCTTTTACTTGAGTCATTTCCTGTGATTCCTAGAAGTCGTTCCTTTTAGTCGAGTCATTTCACTTGATTCCTATAAGACTTACTTTTTTGTCGAGTCATTCCCTTTGATTCCTATAAGACGTACCTTTTAGTCGAGTCATCCCCTTTGATTCCTATAAGATGTACCTTTTAGTCGAGACATTCCCTTTGACCCCTAGAATACGTACCTTTTAGTCGAGTCATTTCCTTTGATTCCTATAAGACGTACCTTTTAGTCGATTCACCCCCTTAGATTCCTATAAGACGTACCTTTTAGTCGAGTCATCCCCTATTAGACGTTCCTTTTAGTCGAGTCATCCCCCTTGATTACTATAAGACGTACCTTTTAGTCTAGTCATCCCCTTTGATTCCTAGAAGACGTACCTTTTAGTCGAGTCATTTCCCTTGATTCCTATAAGACGTACCTTTTAGTCGAGTCATCTACTTTGATTCCTATAAGACGTACCTTTTAATCGAGTCATCACCTTGGATTCTTATAAGACGTACCTTTTGGACGAGTCATCCCATTCGATTCCTATAAGACGAACCTTTTAGTCGAGTCATCCCCTTTGATTCCTAAAAGACGTACCTTTTAGTCGAGTCATTTCCCTTGATTCCTATAAGACGTACCTTTTAGTCATGTGATCCCCTTTGATTCCTATAAGACGTACCTTTTGGTCGAGTCATCCCCTTTGATCCCTAGAAGACGTACCTTTTAGTCGAGTCATTTCCTTTGATTCCTATAAGACGTACCTTTTAGTCGAGTCATTTCCTATGATTCCTATAAGACGTACCTTTTAGTCGAGTCATCCCCTTTGAGCCCTAGAATACGTACCTTTTAGTCTAGTCATTTCCTTTGATTCCTATAAAACATACCTTTTAGTCGAGACATCTCATTTGATTCCTATAAGACGTACCTTTTATTCGAGTCATCCCCTTTGACCTCTAGAATACGTACCTATTAGTCGAGTCATTTCCGTTAATTCCTATAAGACGTACCTTTTAGACGAGTCCTCCCCTATGATTCCTATAAGTCGTACCTTTGAGTCGAGTCATTTCCCTTGATTCCTATAAGACGTACCTTTTAGTCGAGTTATCCCCGTTGATTCCTATAAGACGTACATTTTAGTTGAGTCATTTCCTGTGATTCCTAGAAGACGTACCTTTTAGTCGAGTCATCCCCTTTGATTCCTATAAGACGTACCATTTAGTCTAGTCATCCACTTTGACCCCTAGAATACGTACCTTTTAAGCGAGTCATCCCCCTTGATTACTATAAGACGTACCTTTTAGTCGAGTCATCCCCTTTGATTCCTAGAAGACGTACCTTTTAGTCGAGTCATTTCCCTTGATTCTTATACGACGTACCTTTTAGTCGAGTCATCCACTTTGATTCCTATAAGACGTACCTTTTAGTCGAGTCATCCCCTTGGATTCCTATAAGACGTCCTTTTGGTCGAGTCATCCCCGTCGATTCCTATAAGATGAACCTTTTACTCGAGTCATCCCCTTTGATTCTTATAAGACGTACCTTTTAGTCGAGTCATCCCCTTTGATCACTAGAAGACGTACCTTTTAGTGGAGTCATTTCCTTTGATTCCTATAAGACGTACCTTTTAGACGAGTCATCCACTTTGATTCCTATAAGACGTACCTTTTAGTCGAGTCATTTCACTTGATTCCTATAAGACGTTCCTTTTTGTCGAGTCATCCCCTTCGATTCCTATAAGACGAACCTTTTAGTCGAGTCATCCCCTTTGACCTCTAGAATACGTACCTATTAATCGAGTCATTTCCTTTAATTCCTATAAGACGTACCTTTTAGACAAGTCATCCCCTTTGATTCCTATTAGCCGTACCTTTTAGTCGAGTCATTTCCCTTGATTCCTATAAGACGTACCTTTTAGTCGAGTCATCCCCTTTGATTCCTATAAGACGTACATTTTAGTCGAGTCATTTCCTTTGATTCCTATAAGACGTACCTTTTAGTCGAGTCATTTCCTATGATTCCTATAAGACGTACCTTTTAGTCGAGTCATCCCCTTTGAGCCCTAGAATACGTACCTTTTAGTCTAGTCATTTCCTTTGATTCCTATAAAACATACCTTTTAGTCGAGACATCTCATTTGATTCCTATAAGACGTACCTTTTATTCGAGTCATCCCCTTTGACCTCTAGAATACGTACCTATTAGTCGAGTCATTTCCGTTAATTCCTATAAGACGTACCTTTTAGACGAGTCCTCCCCTATGATTCCTATAAGTCGTACCTTTGAGTCGAGTCATTTCCCTTGATTCCTATAAGACGTACCTTTTAGTCGAGTTATCCCCGTTGATTCCTATAAGACGTACATTTTAGTTGAGTCATTTCCTGTGATTCCTAGAAGACGTACCTTTTAGTCGAGTCATCCCCTTTGATTCCTATAAGACGTACCATTTAGTCTAGTCATCCACTTTGACCCCTAGAATACGTACCTTTTAAGCGAGTCATCCCCCTTGATTACTATAAGACGTACCTTTTAGTCGAGTCATCCCCTTTGATTCCTAGAAGACGTACCTTTTAGTCGAGTCATTTCCCTTGATTCTTATACGACGTACCTTTTAGTCGAGTCATCCACTTTGATTCCTATAAGACGTACCTTTTAGTCGAGTCATCCCCTTGGATTCCTATAAGACGTCCTTTTGATCGAGTCATCCCCGTCGATTCCTATAAGATGAACCTTTTACTCGAGTCATCCCCTTTGATTCTTATAAGACGTACCTTTTAGTCGAGTCATCCCCTTTGATCACTAGAAGACGTACCTTTTAGTGGAGTCATTTCCTTTGATTCCTATAAGACGTACCTTTTAGACGAGTCATCCACTTTGATTCCTATAAGACGTACCTTTTAGTCGAGTCATTTCACTTGATTCCTATAAGACGTTCCTTTTTGTCGAGTCATCCCCTTCGATTCCTATAAGACGAACCTTTTAGTCGAGTCATCCCCTTTGACCTCTAGAATACGTACCTATTAATCGAGTCATTTCCTTTAATTCCTATAAGACGTACCTTTTAGACAAGTCATCCCCTTTGATTCCTATTAGCCGTACCTTTTAGTCGAGTCATTTCCCTTGATTCCTATAAGACGTACCTTTTAGTCGAGTCATCCCCTTTGATTCCTATAAGACGTACATTTTAGTTGAGTCATTTCCTGTGATTCCTAGAAGACGTACCTTTTAGTCGAGTCATCCCCTTTGATTCCTATAAGACGTACCTTTTAGTCGAGTCATCCCCTTTGACCCCTAGAAGACGTACCTTTTAATCGAGTCATTTACTTTGATTCCTATAAGACGTATCTTTTAGTCGAGTCATCCCTTTTGATTCCTATAAGACATACCTTTTAGTCGAGTCATCGCCTTTGATTCCTATAAGACGTACCTTTTAGTCGAGTCATCCCCTTTGATTCCTATAAGACGTACCTTTTAGTCGAGTCATCCCCTTTGACCTCTAGAATACGTACCTTTTAGTCGAGTCATCCCCTTTGATTCCTATAAGACGTATCTTTTAGTTGAGTCATTTCCTTTGATTCCTTGAAGACGTACCTTTTAGTCGAGTCATTTCCCTTGATTCCTATAAGACGTACCTTTTAGTTGAGTCATCCTATTTGATTCCTATAAGACGTACCTTTTAGTGGAGTCGTCTCTTTTTATTACTATAAATCTTACCTTTTAGTTGAGTCATTTCCTGTGATTCCTTGAAGACGTTCCTTTTAGTCGAGTCATTTCACTTTATTCCTATAAGACGTACCTTTTAGTCGAGTCATTCCCTTTGATTCCTATAAGATGTACCTTTTAGTAGAGTCATCCCCTTTGATTCCTAGAAGACGTAACTTTTAGTCGGGTCATTTCCCTTGATTCCTATAAGACGTACCTTTTAGTCGAGTCATCCCCATTGATTCCAATAAGAAGTACCTTTTAGTCGAGCCATCTTCTTTGAATCCTATAAGACGTACCTTTTAGTTGAGTCATTTCCTGTGATTCCTAGAAGACGTTCCTTTTAGTCGAGTCATTTCACTTGATTCCTATAAGACGTACCTTTTAGACGAGTCTTATCCTTTGACCTCTAGAATACGTACCTTTTAGTCGTGCCATTTCCTTTGATTCCTATAAGACGTACCTTTTAGTCGAGTCACCCCCTTTGATTCCTAGAAGACGTACCTTTTAGTCGAGTCATCCCCTTTGATTCCTATAAGACGTACCTTTTAGTCGAGTCATCCCCTTTGACCCCTAGAAGACGTACCTTTTAATCGAGTCTTTTACTTTGATTCCTATAAGACGTATCTTTTAGTCGAGTCATCCCTTTTGATTCCTATAAGACTTACCTTTTAGTCGAGTCATCACCTTTGATTCCTCTAAGACGTACCTTTTAGTCGAGTCATCCCCTTTGATTCCTATAAGACGTACCTTTTAGTCGAGTTTTCCCCTTTGACCTCTAGAATACAAACCTATTAGTCGAGTCATTTTCTTTAATTCCTATAAGACGTACCTTTTAGTCGAGTCATCCCCTTTGATTCCTATAAGACGTACCTTTTAGTCGAGTCATCCCCTTTGATTCCTATAAGACGTACCTTTTAGTTGAGTCATTTCCTTTGATTCCTTGAAGACGTACCTTTTAGTTGAGTCATTTCCCTTGTTTCCTATAAGACGTACCTTTTAGTCGAGTCATCCCTTTTGATTCCTATAAGACGTACCTTTTAGTCGAGTCGTCTCCTTTTATTCCTATAAGACGTACCTTTTAGTTGAGTCATTTCCTGTGATTCCTAGAAGACGTTCCTTTTAGTCGAGTCATTACACTTGATTCCTATAGGACGTACCTTTTAGTCGAGTCATTCCCTTTGATTCCTATAAGACGTACCTTTTAGTCGAGTCATCCCCTTAGATTCCTATAAGACGTACCTTTTAGTAGAGTCATCCCCTTTGATTCCTAGAAGATGTAACTTTTAGTCGAGTCATTTCCCTTGATTCTATAAGACGTACCTTTTAGTCGAGTCGTCCCCTTTGATTCCAATAAGACGTATGTTTTAGTCGAGTCATCCCCTTTGATACCTAGAAGACGTACCTTTTACTTGAGTCATTTCCTTTGATTCCTTGAAGACGTACCTTTTAGTCGAGTCATTTCCCTTGATCCTTATAAGACGTACCTTTTAGTCGAGTCATCCCCTTTGATTCCTATAAGACGTACCTTTTAGTCGAGTCATCTCTTTTGATTCCTATAAGACGTACCTTTTAGTTTAGTCATTTCCTGTGATTCCTAGAAGACGTACATTTAAGTCGAGTCATCCCCTTTGATTCCTATAAGACGTACGTTTTAGTCGAGTCATCCCCTTTGACCCCATGAAGACGTACCTTTTAATAGAGTGATTTACTTTGATTCCTATAAGACGTATCTTTTAATCGAGTCATACCTTTTGATTCCTATAAGACGTACCTTATAGTTGAGTCATCCCCTTTGATTCCTATAAGATGTACCTTTTAGTAGAGTCATCCCCTTTGATTCCTAGAAGACGTAACTTTTAGTCGGGTCATTTCCCTTGATTCCTATAAGACGTACCTTTTAGTCGAGTCATCCCCATTGATTCCAATAAGAAGTACCTTTTAGTCGAGCCATCTTCTTTGAATCCTATAAGACGTACCTTTTAGTTGAGTCATTTCCTGTGATTCCTAGAAGACGTTCCTTTTTGTCGAGTCATTTCACTTGATTCCTATAAGACGTACCTTTTAGTCGAGTCATTCCCTTTGATTCCTATAAGACGTACCTTTTAGTCGAGTCATCCCGTTTGATTCCTAGAAGACATAACGATTAGTCGATTCATTTCCCATGATTCCTATAAGACGTACCTTTTAGTCGAGTCATCCACTTTGATTCCTATAAGACGTACCTTTTAGTCGAGTCATCCCCTTTGACCCCTAGAAGACGTACCTTTTAATCGAGTCTTTTACTTTGATTCCTATAAGACGTACCTTTTAGTCGAGTCATCGCCATTGATTCCTCTAAGACGTACCTTTTAGTCGAGTCATCCCCTTTGATTCCTATAAGAAGTACCTTTTAGTCGAGTTTTCCCCTTTGACCTCTAGAATACAAACCTATTAGTCGAGTCATTTTCTTTAATTCCTATAAGACGTACCTTTTAGTCGAGTCATCCCCTTTGATTCCTATAAGACGTACCTTTTAGTCGAGTCATCCCCTTTGATTCCTATAAGACGTACCTTTTAGTTGAGTCATTTCCTTTGATTCCTTGAAGACGTACCTTTTAGTTGAGTCATTTCCCTTGTTTCCTATAAGACGTACCTTTTAGTCGAGTCATCCCTTTTGATTCCTATAAGACGTACCTTTTAGTCGAGTCGTCTCCTTTTATTCCTATAAGACGTACCTTTTAGTTGAGTCATTTCCTGTGATTCCTAGAAGACGTTCCTTTTAGTCGAGTCATTACACTTGATTCCTATAGGACGTACCTTTTAGTCGAGTCATTCCCTTTGATTCCTATAAGACGTACCTTTTAGTCGAGTCATCCCCTTAGATTCCTATAAGACGTACCTTTTAGTAGAGTCATCCCCTTTGATTCCTAGAAGATGTAACTTTTAGTCGAGTCATTTCCCTTGATTCTATAAGACGTACCTTTTAGTCGAGTCATCCCCTTAGATTCCTATAAGACGTACCTTTTAGTAGAGTCATCCCCTTTGATTCCTAGAAGATGTAACTTTTAGTCGAGTCATTTCCCTTGATTCTATAAGACGTACCTTTTAGTCGAGTCGTCCCCTTTGATTCCAATAAGACGTATGTTTTAGTCGAGTCATCCCCTTTGATACCTAGAAGACGTACCTTTTACTTGAGTCATTTCCTTTGATTCCTTGAAGACGTACCTTTTAGTCGAGTCATTTCCCTTGATCCTTATAAGACGTACCTTTTAGTCGAGTCATCCCCTTTGATTCCTATAAGACGTACCTTTTAGTCGAGTCATCTCTTTTGATTCCTATAAGACGTACCTTTTAGTTTAGTCATTTCCTGTGATTCCTAGAAGACGTACATTTAAGTCGAGTCATCCCCTTTGATTCCTATAAGACGTACGTTTTAGTCGAGTCATCCCCTTTGACCCCATGAAGACGTACCTTTTAATAGAGTGATTTACTTTGATTCCTATAAGACGTATCTTTTAATCGAGTCATACCTTTTGATTCCTATAAGACGTACCTTATAGTTGAGTCATCCCCTTTGATTCCTATAAGATGTACCTTTTAGTAGAGTCATCCCCTTTGATTCCTAGAAGACGTAACTTTTAGTCGGGTCATTTCCCTTGATTCCTATAAGACGTACCTTTTAGTCGAGTCATCCCCATTGATTCCAATAAGAAGTACCTTTTAGTCGAGCCATCTTCTTTGAATCCTATAAGACGTACCTTTTAGTTGAGTCATTTCCTGTGATTCCTAGAAGACGTTCCTTTTTGTCGAGTCATTTCACTTGATTCCTATAAGACGTACCTTTTAGTCGAGTCATTCCCTTTGATTCCTATAAGACGTACCTTTTAGTCGAGTCATCCCGTTTGATTCCTAGAAGACATAACGATTAGTCGATTCATTTCCCATGATTCCTATAAGACGTACCTTTTAGTCGAGTCATCCACTTTGATTCCTATAAGACGTACCTTTTAGTCGAGTCATCCCCTTTGACCCCTAGAAGACGTACCTTTTAATCGAGTCTTTTACTTTGATTCCTATAAGACGTACCTTTTAGTCGAGTCATCGCCATTGATTCCTCTAAGACGTACCTTTTAGTCGAGTCATCCCCTTTGATTCCTATAAAAAGTACCTTTTAGTCGAGTTTTCCCCTTTGACCTCTAGAATACAAACCTATTAGTCGAGTCATTTTCTTTAATTCCTATAAGACGTACCTTTTAGTCGAGTCATCCCCTTTGATTCCTATAAGACGTACCTTTTAGTCGAGTCATCCCCTTTGATTCCTATAAGACGTACCTTTTAGTTGAGTCATTTCCTTTGATTCCTTGAAGACGTACCTTTTAGTTGAGTCATTTCCCTTGTTTCCTATAAGACGTACCTTTTAGTCGAGTCATCCCTTTTGATTCCTATAAGACGTACCTTTTAGTCGAGTCGTCTCCTTTTATTCCTATAAGACGTACCTTTTAGTTGAGTCATTTCCTGTGATTCCTAGAAGACGTTCCTTTTAGTCGAGTCATTACACTTGATTCCTATAGGACGTACCTTTTAGTCGAGTCATTCCCTTTGATTCCTATAAGACGTACCTTTTAGTCGAGTCATCCCCTTAGATTCCTATAAGACGTACCTTTTAGTAGAGTCATCCCCTTTGATTCCTAGAAGATGTAACTTTTAGTCGAGTCATTTCCCTTGATTCTATAAGACGTACCTTTTAGTCGAGTCGTCCCCTTTGATTCTAATAAGACGTATGTTTTAGTCGAGTCATCCCCTTTGATACCTAGAAGACGTACCTTTTACTTGAGTCATTTCCTTTGATTCCTTGAAGACGTACCTTTTAGTCGAGTCATTTCCCTTGATCCTTATAAGACGTACCTTTTAGTCGAGTCATCCCCTTTGATTCCTATAAGACGTACCTTTTAGTCGAGTCATCTCTTTTGATTCCTATAAGACGTACCTTTTAGTTTAGTCATTTCCTGTGATTCCTAGAAGACGTACCTTTAAGTCGAGTCATCCCCTTTGATTCCTATAAGACGTACGTTTTAGTCGAATCATCCCCTTTGACCCCATGAAGACGTACCTTTTAATAGAGTGATTTACTTTGATTCCTATAAGACGTATCTTTAAATCGAGTCATACCTTTTGATTCCTATAAGACGTACCTTATAGTTGAGTCATCCCCTTTGATTCCTATAAGACGTACCTTTTAGTCGAGTCATCCCCTTTGATTCCTATAAGACGTACCTTTTAGTCGAGTCATCCCCTTTGACCTCTAGAATACGTACCTATTAGTCGAGTCATTTCCTTTAATTCCTATAAGACGTATCTTTTAGTCGAGTCATCCCCTTTGATTCCTATAAGACGTACCTTTTAGTTGAGTCATATCCTATTATTCCTTGAAGACGTACCTTTTAGTCAAGTCATTTCTATTGATTTCTATAAGACGTACCTTTTAGTCGAGTCATCAACATTGATTCCTATAAGACGTATCTTTTGGTCGAGTCATCCCATTCGATTCCTATAAGATGAACCTTTTAGTAGATTCATCCCCTTTGATTCCTAAAAGACGTACCTTTTAGTCGAGTCATTTCCCTTGATTCCTAAAAGACGTACCTTTTAGTCGAGTGAACCCCTTTGATTCCTATAAGATGTACCTTTTAGTCGAGTCATCCCCTTTGATCCCTAGAATACGTACCTTTTAGTCGAGTCATTTCCATTGATTCCTATAAGACGTACCTTTTAGTCGAGTCATTTCCTTTGATTCCTATAAGATGTACCTTTTAGTCGAGTCATCCCCTTTTGACCCCTAGAATACGTACCTTTTAGTCTAGTCATTTCCTTTGATTCCTATAAAACATACCTTTAAGTCGAGTCATCTCCTTTGATTCCTATAAGACGTACCTTTTAGTCGAGTCATCTCCTTTGATTCCTATAAGACGTACCTTTTAGTCGAGTTATTTCCGTTAATTCCAATAAGACGTACCTTTTAGACGAGTCATCCCCTATGATTCCTATAAGTCGTACCTTTGAGTCGAGTCATTTCCCTTGATTCTTATAAGACGTTCCATTTAGTCGAGTCATCCCCTTTGATTCCTATAAGACGTACATTTTAGTTGAGTCAACTCCTTTGATACCTATAAGACGTACCTTTAAGTTGACTCATTTCCTGTGACTCCTAGAAGACGCACCTTTTAGTCGAGTCATCCCCTTTGATTCCTATAAGACGTACCTTTTAGTCGAGTCATCCCCTTTGACCCCTAGAAGACGTACCTTTTATTCGAGTCATTTACTTTGATTCCTATAAGACGTATCTTTTGTCGAGTCATCCCTTTTGATTCCTATATGACGTACCTTTTAGTCGAGACATCCCCTTTGATTCTTATAAGACGTACCTTTTAGTCGAGTTATCCCCTTTGATTCCTATAAGACATACCTTTTAGTCGAGTCATCCCCTTTGACCTCTAGAATACGTACCTATTAGTCGAATCATTTCCATTAATTCCTATAAGACGTACCTTTTAGTCGAGTCATCCCCTTTGATTCCTATAAGACGTACCTTTTAGTCGAGTCATCCCCTTTGATTCCTATAAGACGTACCTTTTAGTTGAGTCATTTCCTTTGATTCCTTGAAGACGTACCTTTTAGTCGAGTCATTTCCGTTGATTCCTATAAGACGTACCTTTTAGTCGAGTCATCCCTTTTAATTCCTATAAGACGTACCTTTTAGTCGAGTCATCCCCTTTGATTCCTATAAGACGTACCTTTTAGTCGAGTCATCCCCTTTGATTCCTATAAGACGTACCTTTTAGTTGAGTCATTTCCTTTGATTCCTTGAAGACGTACCTTTTAGTTGAGTCATTTCCCTTGTTTCCTATAAGACGTACCTTTTAGTCGAGTCATCCCTTTTGATTCCTATAAGACGTACCTTTTAGTCGAGTCGTCTCCTTTTATTCCTATAAGACGTACCTTTTAGTTGAGTCATTTCCTGTGATTCCTAGAAGACGTTCCTTTTAGTCGAGTCATTACACTTGATTCCTATAGGACGTACCTTTTAGTCGAGTCATTCCCTTTGATTCCTATAAGACGTACCTTTTAGTCGAGTCATCCCCTTAGATTCCTATAAGACGTACCTTTTAGTAGAGTCATCCCCTTTGATTCCTAGAAGATGTAACTTTTAGTCGAGTCATTTCCCTTGATTATATAAGACGTACCTTTTAGTCGAGTCGTCCCCTTTGATTCTAATAAGACGTATGTTTTAGTCGAGTCATCCCCTTTGATACCTAGAAGACGTACCTTTTACTTGAGTCATTTCCTTTGATTCCTTGAAGACGTACCTTTTAGTCGAGTCATTTCCCTTGATCCTTATAAGACGTACCTTTTAGTCGAGTTATCCCCTTTGATTCCTATAAGACGTACCTTTTAGTCGAGTCATCTCTTTTGATTCCTATATGACGTACCTTTTAGTTTAGTCATTTCCTGTGATTCCTAGAAGATGTACCTTTAAGTCGAGTCATCCCCTTTGATTCCTATAAGACGTACGTTTTAGTCGAGTCATCCCCTTTGACCCCATGAAGACGTACCTTTTAATAGAGTGATTTACTTTGATTCCTATAATACGTATCTTTAAATCGAGTCATACCTTTTGATTCCTATAAGACGTACCTTATAGTTGAGTCATCCCCTTTGATTCCTATAAGACGTACCTTTTAGTCGAGTCATCCCCTTTGATTCCTATAAGACGTACCTTTTAGTCGAGTCATCCCCTTTGACCTCTAGAATACGTACCTATTAGTCGAGTCATTTCCTTTAATTCCTATAAGACGTATCTTTTAGTCGAGTCATCCCCTTTGATTCCTATAAGACGTACCTTTTAGTTGAGTCATATCCTTCTATTCCTTGAAGACGTACCTTTTAGTCAAGTCATTTCTATTGATTTCTATAAGACGTACCTTTTAGTCGAGTCATCAACATTGATTCCTATAAGACGTATCTTTTGGTCGAGTCATCCCATTCGATTCCTATAAGACGAACCTTTTAGTAGATTCATCCCCTTTGATTCCTAAAAGACGTACCTTTTAGTCGAGTCATTTCCCTTGATTCCTATAAGACGTACCTTTTAGTCGAGTGAACCCCTTTGATTCCTATAAGATGTACCTTTTCGTCGAGTCATCCCCTTTGATCCCTAGAATACGTACCTTTTAGTCGAGTCATTTCCATTGATTCCTATAAGACGTACCTTTTAGTCGAGTCATTTCCTTTGATTCCTATAAGATGTACCTTTTAGTCGAGTCATCCCCTTTTGACCCCTAGAATACGTACCTTTTAGTCGAGTCATTTCCTTTGATTCCTATAAAACATACCTTTAAGTCGAGTCATCTCCTTTGATTCCTATAAGACGTACCTTTTAGTCGAGTCATCTCCTTTGATTCCTATAAGACGTACCTTTTAGTCGAGTCATTTCCGTTAATTCCAATAAGACGTACCTTTTAGACGAGTCATCCCCTATGATTCCTATAAGCCGTACCTTTGAGTCGAGTCATTTCCCTTGATTCTTATAAGACGTTCCATTTAGTCGAGTCATCCCCTTTGATTCCTATAAGACGTACATTTTAGTTGAGTCAACTCCTTTGATACCTATAAGACGTACCTTTTAGTTGACTCATTTCCTGTGACTCCTAGAAGACGTACCTTTTAGTCGAGTCATCCCCTTTGATTCCTATAAGACGTACCTTTTAGTCGAGTCATCCCCTTTGACCCCTAGAAGACGTACCTTTTAATCGAGTCATTTACTTTGATTCCTATAAGACGTATCTTTTGTCGAGTCATCCCATTTGATTCCTATATGACGTACCTTTTAGTCGAGACATCCCCTTTGATTCTTATAAGACGTACCTTTTAGTCGAGTTATCCCCTTTGATTCCTATAAGACATACCTTTTAGTCGAGTCATCCCCTTTGACCTCTAGAATACGTACCTATTAGTCGAATCATTTCCATTAATTCCTATAAGACGTACCTTTTAGTCGAGTCATCCCCTTTGATTCCTATAAGACGTACCTTTTAGTCGAGTCATCCCCTTTGATTCCTATAAGACGTACCTTTTAGTTGAGTCATTTCCTTTGATTCCTTGAAGATGTACCTTTTAGTCGAGTCATTTCCGTTAATTCCTATAAGACGTACCTTTTAGTCGAGTCATCCCTTTTGATTCCTATAAGACGTACCTTTTAGTCGAGTCGTCTCCTTTTATTCCTATAAGACGTACCTTTTAGTTGAGTCATTTCCTGTGATTCCTAGAAGACGTTCCTTTTAGTCGAGTCATTTCACATGATTCCTATAAGACGTACCTTTTAGTCGAGTCATTCCCTTTGATTCCTATAAGACGTACCTTTTGGTCGAGTCATCCCCTTTGATTCCTATAAGACGTACATTTTAGTAGAGTCATCCCCTTTGATTCCTAGAAGACGTAACTTTTAGTCGAGTCATTTCCATTGATTCCTATAAGACGTACCTTTTAGTCGAGTTATCCCCATTGATTCCAATAAGACGTACCTTTTAGTCGAGTCATCTCCTTTGATTCCTATAAGACGTACCTTTTAGTTGAGTCATTTCCTGTGATTCCTAGAAGACGTTCCTTTTAGTGGAGTCATTTCACTTGATTCCTATAAGACGTACCTTTTAGTCGAGTCATTCCCTTTGATTCCTATAAGACGTACCTTTTAGTTGAGTCATCCCCTTTGATTCCTAGAAGACATACCTTTTAGTCGAGTCATTTACCTTGATTCCTATAAGACATACCTTTTAGTCGAGTCATCCCCTTTGATTCCTTGAAGACGTACCTTTTAGTCGAGTCATCCCCTTTGACCCCTAGAAGACGTACCTTTTAATCGAGTCATTTCCTTTGATTCCTCTAAGACGTATCTTTTAGTCGAGTCATCCCTTTTGATTCCTATAAGCCGTACCTTTTAGTTGAGTCATCCCCTTTGATTCCTATAAGACGTACCTTTTAGTCGAGTCATCCCCTTTGATTCCTATAAGACGTACCTTTTAGTTGAGTCATTTCCTATGATTCCTTGAAGACGTACCTTTTAGTCGAGTCATTTCCCATGTTTCCTATAAGACGTACCTTTTAGTCTAGTCAACCCCTTTGATTCTTATAAGACGTACCTTTTATTCCTATAAGACGTACCTTTTAGTTGAGTCATTTCCTGTGATTCCTAGAAGACGTACCTTTTAGTAGAGTCATTTCCTGTGACTCCTAGAAGACGTTCCTTTTAGTCGAGTCATTTCACTTCATTCCTATAGGACGTACCTTTTAGTCGAGTCATTCCCTTTGATTCCTATAAGACGTACCTTTTAGTCGAGTCATCCCCTTAGATTCCTATAAGACGTACCTTTTAGTAGTGTCATCCCCTTCGATTCCTAGAAGATGTAACTTTTAGTCGAGTCATTTCCCTTGATTCCTATAAGACGTACCTTTTAGACGAGTCATCCCCTTTGATTCCAATAAGACGTATGTTTTAGTCGAGTCATCCCCTTTGATTCCTACAAGACGTACCTTTTAGTTGAGTCATTTCCTTTGATTCCTTGAAGACGTACCTTTTAGTCGAGTCATTTCCCTTGATCCCTATAAGACGTACCTTTTAGTCGAGTCATTCCCTTTGATTCCTATAAGACGTACCTTTTTGTCGAGTCATCTCCTTTGATTCCTATAAGACGTACCTTTTAGTTGAGTCATTTCCTCTGATTCCTAGAAGACGTACCTTTTAGTCGAGTCATCCCCTTTGATTCCTATAAGACGTACCTTTTAGTCGAGTCATCCCTTTTGACCCCTAGAAGACGTACCTTTTAATCGAGTCATTTACTTTGATTCCTATATGACGTATCTTTTAGTCGAGTCATACCTTTTGATTCCTATAAGACGTACCTTTTTGTTGAGTCAAATCCTTTGATTCCTATAAGAAGTACCTTTTAGTCGAGTCATCCCCTTTTATTCCTATAAGACGTACCTTTTAGTCGAGTCATCCTCTTTGACCTCTCGAATACGTACCTATTAGTCGAGTCATTTCCTTTAATTCCTATAAGACGTACCTTTTAGTCGAGTCATCCCCTTTTATTCCTATAAGACGTACTTTTTAGTCGAGTCATCCCCTTTGATTCCTATAAGACGTACCTTTTAGTTGAGTCATCCCCTTTTATTCCTATAAGACGTACTTTTTAGTCGAGTCATCCCCTTTGATTCCTATAAGACGTACCTTTTAGTTGAGTCATATCCTTTGATTCCTTGAAGACGTACCTTTTAGTCGAGTCATTTCTCTTGATTCCTATAAGACGTACCTTTTAGTCGAGTCATCCCCTTTGATTCCTATAAGACGTACCTTTTAGTCGAGTCATCTCCTTTGATTCATATAAGACGTACCTTTTAGTTGAGTCATTTCCTGTGATTCCTAGAAGACATTCCTTTTAGTCGAGTCATTTCACTTGATTCCTATAAGACTTACCTTTTTGTCGAGTCATTCCCTTTGATTCCTATAAGACGTACCTTTTAGTCGAGTCATCCCCTTTGATTCCTATAAGACGTACCTTTTAGTCGAGACATTCCCTTTGACCCCTAGAATACGTACCTTTTAGTCGAGTCATTTCCTTTGATTCCTATAAGACGTACCTTTTAGTCGAGTCACCCCCTTAGATTCCTATAAGACGTACCTTTTAGTCGAGTCATCCCCTATTAGACGTTCCTTTTAGTCGAGTCATCCCCCTTGATTACTATAAGACGTACCTTTTAGTCTAGTCATCCCCTTTGATTCCTAGAAGACGTACCTTTTAGTCGAGTCATTTCCCTTGATTCCTATAAGACGTACCTTTAAGTCGAGTCATCTACTTTGATTCCTATGAGACGTACCTTAATCGAGTCATCACCTTGGATTCCTATAAGACGTACCTTTTGGACGAGTCATCCCATTCGATTCCTATAAGACGAACCTTTTAGTCGAGTCATCCCCTTTGATTCCTAAAAGACGTACCTTTTAGTCGAGTCATTTCCCTTGATTCCTATAAGACGTACCTTTTAGTCATGTGATCCCCTTTGATTCCTATAAGACGTACCTTTTGGTCGAGTCATCCCCTTTGATCCCTAGAAGACGTACCTTTTAGTCGAGTCATTTCCTTTGATTCCTATAAGACGTACCTTTTAGTCGAGTCATTTCCTATGATTCCTATAAGACGTACCTTTTAGTCGAGTCATCCCCTTTGACCCCTAGAATACGTACCTTTTAGTCTAGTTATTTCCTTTGATTCCTATAAAACATACCTTTTAGTCGAGTCATCTCATTTGATTCCCATAAGACGTACCTTTTATTCGAGTCATCCCCTTTGACCTCTAGAATACGTACCTATTGGTCGAGTCATTTCCGTTAATTCCTATAAGACGTACCTTTTAGACGAGTCATCCCCTATGATTCCTATAAGTCGTACCTTTGAGTCGAGTCATTTCCCTTGATTCCTATAAGACGTACCTTTTAGTCGAGTTATCCCCGTTGATTCCTATAAGACGTACATTTTAGTTGAGTCATTTCCTGTGATTCCTAGAAGACGTACCTTTTAGTCGAGTCATCCCCTTTGATACCTATAAGACGTACCATTTAGTCGAGTCATCCACTTTGACCCCTAGAATACGTACCTTTTAGTCGAGTCATCCCCCTTGATTACTATAAGACGTACCTTTTAGTCGAGTCATCCCCTTTAATTCCTAGAAGACGTACCTTTTAGTCGAGTCATTTCCCTTGATTCTTATAAGACGTACCTTTTAGTCGAGTCATCCACTTTGATTCCTATAAGACGTACCTTTTAGTCGAGTCATCCCCTTGGATTCCTATAAGACGTTCCTTTTGGTCGAGTCATCCCCGTCGATTCCTATAAGACGAACCTTTTAGTAGATTCATCCCCTTTGATTCCTAAAAGACGTACCTTTTAGTCGAGTCATTTCCCTTGATTCCTATAAGACGTACCTTTTAGTCGAGTGAACCCCTTTGATTCCTATAAGATGTACCTTTTCGTCGAGTCATCCCCTTTGATCCCTAGAATACGTACATTTTAGTCGAGTCATTTCCATTGATTCCTATAAGACGTACCTTTTAGTCGAGTCATTTCCTTTGATTCCTATAAGATGTACCTTTTAGTCGAGTCATCCCCTTTTGACCCCTAGAATACGTACCTTTTAGTCGAGTCATTTCCTTTGATTCCTATAAAACATACCTTTAAGTCGAGTCATCTCCTTTGATTCCTATAAGACGTACCTTTTAGTCGAGTCATCTCCTTTGATTCCTATAAGACGTACCTTTTAGTCGAGTCATTTCCGTTAATTCCAATAAGACGTACCTTTTAGACGAGTCATCCCCTATGATTCCTATAAGCCGTACCTTTGAGTCGAGTCATTTCCCTTGATTCTTATAAGACGTTCCATTTAGTCGAGTCATCCCCTTTGATTCCTATAAGACGTACATTTTAGTTGAGTCAACTCCTTTGATACCTATAAGACGTACCTTTTAGTTGACTCATTTCCTGTGACTCCTAGAAGACGTACCTTTTAGTCGAGTCATCCCCTTTGATTCCTATAAGACGTACCTTTTAGTCGAGTCATCCCCTTTGACCCCTAGAAGACGTACCTTTTAATCGAGTCATTTACTTTGATTCCTATAAGACGTATCATTTGTCGAGTCATCCCTTTTGATTCCTATATGACGTACCTTTTAGTCGAGACATCCCCTTTGATTCTTATAAGACGTACCTTTTAGTCGAGTTATCCCCTTTGATTCCTATAAGACATACCTTTTAGTCGAGTCATCCCCTTTGACCTCTAGAATACGTACCTATTAGTCGAATCATTTCCATTAATTACTATAAGACGTACCTTTTAGTCGAGTCATCCCCTTTGATTCCTATAAGACGTACCTTTTAGTCGAGTCATCCCCTTTGATTCCTATAAGACGTACCTTTTAGTTGAGTCATTTCCTTTGATTCCTTGAAGACGTACCTTTTAGTCGAGTCATTTCCGTTGATTCCTATAAGACGTACCTTTTAGTCGAGTCATCCCTTTTGATTCCTATAAGACGTACCTTTTAGTCGAGTCGTCTCCTTTTATTCCTATAAGACGTACCTTTTAGTTGAGTCATTTCCTGTGATTCCTAGAAGACGTTCCTTTTAGTCGAGTCATTTCACATGAATCCTATAAGACGTACCTTTTAGTCGAGTCATTCCTTTTAATTCCTATAAGACGTACCTTTTGGTCGAGTCATCCCCTTTTATTCCTATAAGACGTACATTTTAGTAGAGTCATCCCCTTTGATTCCTAGAAGACGTAACTTTTAATCGAGTCAATTCCATTGATTCCTATAAGATGTACCTTTTAGTCGAGTTATCCCCATTGATTCCAATAAGACGTACCTTTTAGTCGAGTCATCTCCTTTGATTCCTATAAGACGTACCTTTTAGTTGAGTCATTTCCTGTGATTCCTAGAAGACGTTCCTTTTAGTGGAGTCATTTCACTTGATTCCTATAAGACGTACCTTTTAGTCGAGTCATTCCCTTTGATTCCTATAAGACGTACCTTTTAGTCGAGTCATCCCCTTTGATTCCATAGAAGACATACCTTTTAGTCGAGTCATTTACCTTGATTCCTATAAGACATACCTTTTAGTCGAGTCATCCCCTTTGATTCCTTGAAGACGTACCTTTTAGTTGAGTCATCCCCTTTGACCCCTAGAAGACGTACCTTTTAATCGAGTCATTTCCTTTGATTCCTCTAAGACGTATCTTTTAGTCGAGTCATCCCTTTTGATTCCTATAAGCCGTACCTTTTAGTTGAGTCATCCCCTTTGATTCCTATAAGACGTACCTTTTAGTCGAGTCATCCCCTTTGATTCCTATAAGACGTACCTTTTAGTTGAGTCATTTCCTATGATTCCTTGAAGACGTACCTTTTAGTCGAGTCATTTCCCATGTTTCCTATAAGACGTACCTTTTAGTCGAGTCATCCCCTTTGATTCTTATAAGACGTACCTTTTATTCCTATATGACGTACCTTTTAGTTGAGTCATTTCCTGTGATTCCTAGATGACGTACCTTTTAGTAGAGTCATTTCCTGTGACTCCTAGAAGACGTTCCTTTTAGTCGAGTCATTTCACTTGATTCCTATAGGACGTACCTTTTAGTCGAGTCATTCCCTTTGATTCCTATAAGACGTACCTTTTAGTCGAGTCATCCCCTTAGATTCCTATAAGACGTACCTTTTAGTAGAGTCATCCCCTTGATTCCTATAAGACGTACCTTTTAGACGAGTCATCCCCTTTGATTCCAATAAGACGTATCTTTTAGTCGAGTCATCCCCTTTGATTCCTACAAGACGTACCTTTTAGTTGAGTCATTTCCTTTGATTCCTTGAAGACGTACCTTTTAGTCGAGTCATTTCCCTTGATCCCTATAAGACGTACCTTTTAGTCGAGTCATTCCCTTTAATTCCTATAAGACGTACCTTTTTGTCGAGTCATCTCCTTTGATTCCTATAAGACGTACCTTTTAGTTGAGTCATTTCCTCTGATTCCTAGAAGACGTACCTTTTAGTCGAGTCATCCCCTTTGATTCCTATAAGACGTACCTTTTAGCCGAGTCATCCCCTTTGACCCCTAGAAGACGTACCTTTTAATCGAGTCATTTACTTTGATTCCTATATGACGTATCTTTTAGTCGAGTCATACCTTTTGATTCCTATAAAACGTACCTTTTAGTTGAGTCAAATCCTTTGATTCCTATAAGAAGTACCTTTTAGTCGAGTCATCCCCTTTTATTCCTATAAGACGTACCTTTTAGTCGAGTCATCCTCTTTGACTTCTCGAATACGTACCTATTAGTCGAGTCATTTCCTTTAATTCCTATAAGACGTACCTTTTAGTCGAGTCATCCCCTTTTATTCCTATAAGACGTACTTTTTAGTCAAGTCATCCCCTTTGATTCCTATAAGACGTACCTTTTAGTTGAGTCATATCCTTTGATTCCTTGAAGACGTACCTTTTAGTCGAGTCATTTCTCTTGATTCCTATAAGACGTACCTTTTAGTCGAGTCATCCCCTTTGATTCCTATAAGACGTACCTTTTAGTCGAGTCATCTCCTTTGATTCCTATAAGACGTACCTTTTAGTTGAGTCATTTCCTGTGATTCCTAGAAGACATTCCTTTTAGTCGAGTCATTTCACTTGATTCCTATAAGACTTACCTTTTTGTCGAGTCATTCCCTTTGATTCCTATAAGACGTACCTTTTAGTCGAGTCATCCCCTTTGATTCCTATAAGACGTACCTTTTAGTCGAGACATTCCCTTTGACCCCTAGAATACGTACCTTTTAGTCGAGTCATTTCCTTTGATTCCTATAAGACGTACCTTTTAGTCGAGTCACCCCCTTAGATTCCTATAAGACGTACCTTTTAGTCGAGTCATCCCCTATTAGACGTTCCTTTTAGTCGAGTCATCCCCCTTGATTACTATAAGACGTACCTTTTAGTCTAGTCATCCCCTTTGATTCCTAGAAGACGTACCTTTTAGTCGAGTCATTTCCCTTGATTCCTATAAGACGTACCTTTTAGTCGAGTCATCTACTTTGATTCCTATGAGACGTACCTTTTAATCGAGTCATCACCTTGGATTCCTATAAGACGTACCTTTTGGACGAGTTATCCCATTCGATTCCTATAAGACGAACCTTTTAGTCGAGTCATCCCCTTTGATTCCTAAAAGACGTACCTTTTAGTCGAGTCATTTCCCTTGATTCCTATAAGACGTACCTTTTAGTCATGTGATCCCCTTTGATTCCTATAAGACGTACCTTTTGGTCGAGTCATCCCCTTTGATCCCTAGAAGACTTACCTTTTAGTCGAGTCATTTCCTTTGATTCCTATAAGACGTACCTTTTAGTCGAGTCATTTCCTATGATTCCTATAAGACGTACCTTTTAGTCGAGTCATCCCCTTTGACCCCTAGAATACGTACCTTTTAGTCTAGTCATTTCCTTTGATTCCTATAAAACATACCTTTTAGTCGAGTCATCTCATTTGATTCCCATAAGACGTACCTTTTATTCGAGTCATCCCCTTTGACCTCTAGAATACGTACCTATTGGTATAGTCATTTCCGTTAATTCCTATAAGACGTACCTTTTAGACGAGTCATCCCCTATGATTCCTATAAGTCGTACCTTTGAGTCGAGTCATTTCCCTTGATTCCTATAAGACGTACCTTTTAGTCGAGTTATCCCCGTTGATTCCTATAAGACGTACATTTTAGTTGAGTCATTTCCTGTGATTCCTAGAAGACGTACCTTTTAGTCGAGTCATCCCCTTTGATACCTATAAGACGTACCATTTAGTCGAGTCATCCACTTTGACCCCTAGAATACGTACCTTTTAGTCGAGTCATCCCCCTTGATTACTATAAGACGTACCTTTTAGTCGAGTCATCCCCTTTGATTCCTAGAAGACGTACCTTTTAGTCGAGTCATTTCCCTTGATTCTTATAAGACGTACCTTTTAGTCGAGTCATCCACTTTGATTCCTATAAGACGTACCTTTTAGTCGAGTCATCTCCTTGGATTCCTATAAGACGTTCCTTTTGGTCGAGTCATCCCCGTCGATTCCTATAAGAAGAACCTTTTAGTCGAGTCATCGCCTTTGATTCCTATAAGACGTACCTTTTAGTCGAGTCATTCCCTTTGATCACTAGAAGACGTACCTTTTAGTGGAGTCATTTCCTTTGATTCCTATAAGACGTACGTTTTAGTTGAGTCATTTCCTGTGATTCCTAGAAGACGTTCCTTTTAGTCGAGTCATTTCACTTGATTCATATAAGACGTACCTTTTAGTCGAGTCATTCCCTTTGATTTCAAGAAGACGTACCTTTTAGTTGAGTCATTTCCCTTGATTCCTATAAGACGTACCATTTAGTCGAGTCATCTCTTATGATTCCAATAAGACGTACCTTTTAGTTAAGTCATTTCCTGTGATTCCTAGAAGACGTACCTTCTAGTCGAGTCATCCCCTTTGATTCCTATAAGACGTACCTTTTAGTCGAGTCATCCCCTTGGATTCCTATAAGACGTACCTTTTGGTCGAGTCATCCCCTTTGATTCCTATAAGACGTACCTTATAGTCGAGTCATTCTCTTTGACCCATGGAATACGTACCTTTTAGTCGAGTCATTTCCTTTGATTCCTATAAGACGTACCTTTTAGTCGAGTCACCCCCTTTGATTCCTAGAAGACGTACCTTTTAGTCGAGTCATTTCCCATGATTCCTATAAGACGTACCTTTTAGTCGAGTCATCCACTTTGACCCCTAGAATACGTACCTTTTAGTCGAGTCATCCCCCTTGATTACTATAAGACGTACCTTTTAGTCGAGTCATCCCCTTTAATTCCTAGAAGACGTACCTTTTAGTCGAGTCATTTCCCTTGATTCTTATAAGACGTACCTTTTAGTCGATTCATCCACTTTGATTACTATAAGACGTACCTTTTAGTCGAGTCATTTCACTTGATTCCTATAAGACGTTCCTTTTGGTCGAGTCATCCCCTTCGATTCCTATAAGACGAACCTTTAAGTCGAGTCATCCCCTTCGACCTCTAGAATACGTACCTATTAATCGAGTCATTTCCTTTAATTCCTATAAGACGTACCTTTTAGACAAGTCATCCCCTTTGATTCCTATAAGCCGTACCTTTTAGTCGAGTCATTTCCCTTGATTCCTATAAGACGTACCATTTAGTAGAGTCATCTCCTTTGATTCCTATAAGACGTACATTTTAGTTGAGTCATTTCCTGTGATTCCTAGAAGACGTACCTTTTAGTCGAGTCATCCCCTTTGATTCCTATAAGACGTACCTTTTAGTCGAGTCATCCCCTTTGACCCCTAGAAGACGTACCTTTTAATCGAGTCATTTACTGTGATTCCTATAAGACGTATCTTTTAGTCGAGTCATCCCTTTTGATTCCTATAAGACATACCTTTTAGTCGAGTCATCGCCTTTGATTCCTATATGACGTACCTTTTAGTCGAGTCATCCCCTTTGATTCCTACAAGACGTACCTTTTAGTCGAGTCATCCCCTTTGACCTCTAGAATACGTACCTTTTAGTCGAGTCATCCCCTTTGATTCCTATAAGACGTATCTTTTAGTTGAGTCATTTCCTTTGATTCCTTGAAGACGTACCTTTTAGTCGAGTCATTTCCCTTGATTCATTTAAGACGTACCTTTTAGTCGAGTCATCCTATTTGATTCCTATAAGACGTACCTTTTAGTTGAGTCGTCTCCTTTTATTACTATAAGTCGTACCTTTTAGTTGAGTCATTTCCTGTGATTCCTAGATGACGTTCCTTTTAGTCGAGTTATTTCACTTTATTCCTATAAGACGTACCTTTTAGTCGAGTCATTCCCATTGATTCCTATAAGACGTACCTTTTAGTCGAGTCATCCCCTTTGATTCCTATAAGACGTACCTTTTAGTAGAGTCATCCCCTTTGATTCCTAGAAGACGTAACTTTTAGTCGAGTCATTTCCCTTGATTCCTATAAGACGTACCTATTAGTCGAGTCATCCCCATTGATTCCAATAAGACGTACCTTTTAGTCGAGCCATCTTCTTTGAATCCTATAAGACGTACCGTTTAGTTGAGTCATTTCCTGTGATTCCTAGAAGGCGTTCCTTTTAGTCGAGTCATTCACTTGATTACTATAAGACGTACCTTTTAGTCGAGTCATTCCCTTTGATTCCTATAAGACGTACCTTTTAGTCGAGTCATCCCCTTTGATTCCTAGAAGACATACCTATTAGTCGAGTCATTTCCCTTGATTCCTATAAGACGTACCTTTTAGTCGAGTCATCCCCTATGATTCCTATAAGACGTACCTTTTAGTCGAGTCATCCCCTTTGATTCCTAGAAGACGTTCCTTTTAGTCGAGTCATCCCTTTTGATTCCTATAGGACGTACCTTTTAGTCGAGTCATCCCCTTTTATACCTATAAGACGTACCGTTTAGTCGAGTCATCCCCTTTGACCTCTAGAATACGTACCTTTTAGTCGAGTCATCCCCTTTGATTCCTATAAGACGTACCTGTTAGTCGAGTCATCTCCTTTAATTCCTATAAGACGTACCTTTTAGTTGAGTCATTTCCTGTGATTCCTAGAAGACGTTCCTTTTAGTCGAGTAATTTCACTTGATTCATATAAGACGTACCTTTTAGTCGAGTCATTCCCTTTGATTTCTAGAAGACGTACCTTTTAGTCGAGTCATTTCCCTTGATTCCTATAAAACGTACCATTTAGTCGAGTCATCTCTTATGATTCCAATAAGACGTACCTTTTAGTCGAGTCATTTCCCTTGATTCCTATAAGACGTACCTTTTAGTCGAGTCATCCCCTTGGATTCCTATAAGACGTACCATTTGGTCGAGTCATCCCCTTTGATTCCTATAAGACGTACCTTATAGTCGAGTCATTCTCTTTGACCCATAGAATACGTACCTTTTAGTCGAGTCATTTCCTTTGATTCCTATAAGACGTACCTTTTAGTCGGGACACCCCCTTTGATTCCTAGAAGACGTACCTTTTAGTCGAGTCATTTCCCATGATTCCTATAAGACGTAACTTTTAGTCGAGTCATCCACTTTGACCCCGAGAATACGTACCTTTTAGTCGAGTCATCCCCCTTGATTACTATAAGACGTACCTTTTAGTCGAGTCATCCCCTTTGATTCCTAGAAGACGTACCTTTTAGTCGAGTCATTTCCCTTGATTCTTATAAGACGTACCATTTAGTCGAGTCATCCACTTTGATTCCTATAAGACGTACCTTTTAGTCGAGTCATCCCCTTGGATTCCTATAGGACGTTCCTTTTGGTCGAGTTATCCCCGTCGATTCCTATAAGACGAACCTTTTAGTCGAGTCATCCCCTTTGATTCCTATAAGACGTACCTTTTAGTCGAGTCATCTCCTTTGATCACTAGAAGACGTACCTTTTAGTGGAGTCATTTCGTTTGATTCCTATAAGACGTACCTTTTAGTCGAGTCATCCACATTGATTCCTATAAGACGTACCTTTTAGTCGAGTCATTTCACTTGATTCCTATAAGACGTTCCTTTTGGTCGAGTCATCCCCTACGATTCCTATAAGACGAACCTTATAGTCGAGTCATCCGCTTTGATTCCTATAAGACGTACCTTTTAGTCGAGTCATCCCCTTTGATCCATAGAAGACGTACCTTTTAGTCGAGTCATTTCCTTTGATTCCTATAAGACGTACCTTATAGTCGAGTCATTCTCTTTGACCCCTAGAATACGTACCTTTTAGTCGTGTCATTTCCTTTGATTCCTATAAGACGTACCTTTTAGTCGAGTCACCCCCTTTGATTCCTAGAAGACGTACCTTTTAGTCGAGTCATTTCCCTTGATTCCTATAAGACGTACCTTTTAGTCGAGTCACCCCCGTTGATTCCATGAAGACGTACCTTTTAGTCGAGTCATACCCCTTGATTACTATAAGACGTACCTTTTAGTCGAGTCATCCCCTTTGATTCCTAGAAGACGTACCTTTTAGTCGAGTCATTTCCCTTGATTATTATAAGACGTACCTTTTAGTCGAGTCATCCACTTTGATTCCTATAAGACGTACCTTTTAGTCGAGTCATCCCCTTGGATTCCTATAAGACGTACCCTTTGGTGGAGTCATCCCCTTCGATTCCTATAACACGAACATTTTAGTCGAGTCATCCCCTTTGATTCCTAAAAGACGTACCTTTTAGTCGTGTCATTTCCCTTGATTCCTATAAGACGTACCTTTTAGTCGAGTGATCCCCTTTGATTCCTACAAAAAGTAACTTTTAGTCGAGTCATCCTCTTTGATTCCTATAAGACGTACCTTTTAGTCGAGGTATCCCCTTTGATCCCTAGAAGACGTACCTTTTAGTCGAGTCATCTCCTTTGATTCCTATAAGACGTACCTTTTAGTTGAGTCATTTCCTGTGATTCCTAGAAGACGTACGTTTTAGTCGAGTCATCCCCATTGATTCCAATAAGACGTACCTTTTAGTCGAGTTATCCCCATTGACCCCTAGAAGACGTACCTATTAATCGAGTCATTTACTTTGATTCCTATAAGACGTATCTTTTTGTCGAGTCATCCCTTTTAATTCCTATAAGACGTACCTATTAGTCGAGTCATCCCCTTTGATTCCTATAAGACGTACCTTTTAGATGAGTCATCTCCTTTGATTCCTATAAGACGTACCTTTTAGTCGAGTCATCCACTTTGACCTCTAGAATACGTACCTATTAATCGAGTCATTTCTTTTAATTCCTATAAGACGTACCTTTTAGACAAGTCATCCCCTTTGATTCCTATAAGCCGTACCTTTTAGTCGAGTCATTTCCCTTGATTCCTATAAGACGTACCTTTTAGTCGAGTCATCCCCTTTGATTCCAATAAGACGTACCTTTTAGTCGAGCCATCTTCTTTGAATCCTATAAGACGTACCTTTTAGTTGAGTCATTTCCTGTGATTCCTAGAAGACGTTCCTTTTAGTCGAGTCATTTCACTTGATTCCTATAAGACGTACCTTTTAGTCGAGTCATTTCCCTTGATTCCTATAAGACGTACCTTTTAGTTGAGTCATCCCCTTTGATTCCTATAAGACGTACATTTTAGTTGAGTCATTTCCTGTGATTCCTGGAAGACGTACCTTTTAGTCGAGTCATCCCCTTTGATTCCTATAAGACGTACCTTTTAGTCGAGTCATCCCCTTTGACCCCTAGAAGACGTACCTTTTAATCGAGTCATTTACTTTGATTCCTATAAGACGTATCTTTTAGTCGAGTCATCCCTTTTGATTCCTATAAGACATACCTTTTAATCGAGTCATCGCCTTTGATTCCTATAAGACGTACCTTTTAGTCGAGTCATCCCCTTTGATTCCTATAAGACGTACCTTTTAGTCGAGTCATCCCCTTTGACCTCTAGAATACGTACCTTTTAGTCGAGTCATCCCCTTTGATTCCTATAAGACGTATCTTTTAGTTGAGTCATTTCCTTTGATTCCTTGAAGACGTACCTTTTAGTCGAGTCATTTCCCTTGATTCATTTAAGACGTACCTTTTAGTCGAGTCATCCTATTTGATTCCTATAAGACGTACCTTTTAGTCGAGTCGTCTCCTTTTATTACTATAAGTCGTACCTTTTAGTTGAGTCATTTCCTGTGATTCCTAGAAGACGTTCCTTTTAGTCGAGTCGTTTCACTTTATTCCTATAAGACGTACCTTTTAGTCGAGTCATTCCCTTTGATTCCTATAAGACGTACCTTTTAGTCGAGTCATCCCCTTTGATTCCTATAAGACGTACCTTTTAGTAGAGTCATCCCCTTTGATTCCTAGAAGACGTAACTTTTAGTCGAGTCATTTCCCTTGATTCCTATAAGACGTACCTATTAGTCGAGTCATCCCCATTGATTCCAATAAGACGTACCTTTTAGTCGAGCCATCTTCTTTGAATCCTATAAGACGTACCTTTTAGTTGAGTCATTTCCTGTGATTCCTAGAAGACGTTCCTTTTAGTCGAGTCATTTCACTTGATTACTATAAGACGTACCTTTTAGTCGAGTCATTCCCTTTGATTCCTATAAGACGTACCTTTTAGTCGAGTCATTCCCTTTGATTCCTAGAAGACATACCTATTAGTCGAGTCATTTCCCTTGATTCCTATAAGACGTACCTTTTAGTCGAGTCATCCCCTTTGATTCCTATAAGACGTACCTTTTAGTCTAGTCATCCCCTTTGATTCCTAGAAGACGTTCCTTTTAGTCGAGTCATCCCTTTTGATTCCTATAGGACGTACCTTTTAGTCGAGTCATCGCCTTTGATTCCTATAAGACGTACCTTTTAGTCGAGTCATCCCCTTTGATTCCTATAAGACGTACCGTTTAGTCGAGTCATCCCTTTTGACCTCTAGAATACGTACCTTTTAGTCGAGTCATCCCCTTTGATTCCTATAAGACGTACCTGTTAGTCGACTTATCTCCTTTGATTCCTATAAGACGTACCTATTAGTTGAGTCATTTCCTGTGATTCCTAGAAGACGTTCCTTTTAGTCGAGTCATTTCACTTGATTCATATAAGACTTACCTTTTAGTCGAGTCATTCCCTTTGATTTCTAGAAGACGTACCTTTTAGTCGAGTCATTTCCCTTGATTCCTATAAGACGTACCATTTAGTCGAGTCATCTCTTATGATTCCAATAAGACGTACCTTTTAGTCGAGTCATTTCCCTTGATTCCTATAAGACGTACCTTTTAGTCGAGTCATCCCCTTGGATTCCTATAAGACGTACCATTTGGTCGAGTCATCCCCTTTGATTCCTATATGACGTACCTTATAGTCGAGTCATTCTCTTTGACCCATAGAATACGTACCTTTTAGTCGAGTCATTTCCTTTGATTCCTATAAGACGTACCTTTTAGTCGAGTCACCCCGTTTGATTCCTATAAGACGTACCTTTTAGTCGAGTCATCCCCTTTGATTCCTAGAAGACGTTCCTTTTAGTCGAGTCATCCCTTTTGATTCCTATAGGACGTACCTTTTAGTCGAGTCATCGCCTTTGATTCCTATAAGACGTACCTTTTAGTCGAGTCATCCCCTTTGATTCCTATAAGACGTACCGTTTAGTCGAGTCATCCCTTTTGACCTCTAGAATACGTACCTTTTAGTCGAGTCATCCCCTTTGATTCCTATAAGACGTACCTGTTAGTCGACTTATCTCCTTTGATTCCTATAAGACGTACCTATTAGTTGAGTCATTTCCTGTGATTCCTAGAAGACGTTCCTTTTAGTCGAGTCATTTCACTTGATTCATATAAGACTTAACTTTTAGTCGAGTCATTCCCTTTGATTTCTAGAAGACGTACCTTTTAGTCGAGTCATTTCCCTTGATTCCTATAAGACGTACCATTTAGTCGAGTCATCTCTTATGATTCCAATAAGACGTACCTTTTAGTCGAGTCATTTCCCTTGATTCCTATAAGACGTACCTTTTAGTCGAGTCATCCCCTTGGATTCCTATAAGACGTACCATTTGGTCGAGTCATCCCCTTTGATTCCTATAAGACGTACCTTTTAGTCGAGTCATTCCCTTTGATTCCTAGAAGACATACCTATTAGTCGAGTCATTTCCCTTGATTCCTATAAGACGTACCTTTAAGTCGAGTCATCCCCTTTGATTCCTATAAGACGTACCTTTTAGTCGAGTCATCCCCTTTGATTCCTAGAAGACGTTCCTTTTAGTCGAGTCATCCCTTTTGATTCCTATAGGACGTACCTTTTAGTCGAGTCATCGCCTTTGATTCCTATAAGACGTACCTTTTAGTCGAGTCATCCCCTTTGATTCCTATAAGACGTACCGTTTAGTCGAGTCATCCCTTTTGACCTCTAGAATACGTACCTTTTAGTCGAGTCATCCCCTTTGATTCCTATAAGACGTACCTGTTAGTCGACTTATCTCCTTTGATTCCTATAAGACGTACCTATTATTTGAGTCATTTCCTGTGATTCCTAGAAGACGTTCCTTTTAGTCGAGTCATATCACTTGATTCATATAAGACTTAACTTTTAGTCGAGTCATTCCCTTTGATTTCTAGAAGACGTACCTTTTAGTCGAGTCATTTCCCTTGATTCCTATAAGACGTACCATTTAGTCGAGTCATCTCTTATGATTCCAATAAGACGTACCTTTTAGTCGAGTCATTTCCCTTGATTCCTATAAGACGTACCTTTTAGTCGAGTCATCCCCTTGGATTCCTATAAGACGTACCATTTGGTCGAGTCATCCCCTTTGATTCCTATAAGACGTACCTTATAGTCGAGTCATTCTCTTTGACCCATAGAATACGTACCTTTTAGTCGAGTCATTTCCTTTGATTCCTATAAGACGTACCTTTTAGTCGAGTCACCCCGTTTGATTCCTAGAAGACGTACCTTTTAGTCGAGTCATTTCCCATGATTCCTATAAGACGTAACTTTTAGTCGAGTCATCCACATTGACCCCTAGAATACGTACCTTTTAGTCGAGTCATCCCCCTTGATTACTATAAGACGTACCTTTTAGTCGAGTCATCCCCTTTGATTCCTAGAAGACGTACCTTTTAGTCGAGTCATTTCCCTTGATTCTTATAAGACGTACCATTTAGTCGAGTCATCCACTTTGATTCCTATAAGACGTACCTTTTAGTCGAGTCATCCCCTTGGATTCCTATAGGACGTTCCTTTTGGTCGAGTCATCCCCGTCGATTCCTATAAGACGAACCTTTTAGTTGAGTCATCCCCTTTGATTCCTATAAGACGTACCATTTAGTCGAGTCATCTCCTTTGATCACTAGAAGACGTACCTTTTAGTCGAGTTATCCCCATTGACCCCTAGAAGACGTACCTATTAATCGAGTTATTTACTTTGATTCCTATAAGACGTATCTTTTTGTCGAGTCATCCCTTTTAATTCCTATAAGACGTACCTATTAGTCGAGTCATCCCCTTTGATTCCTATAAGACGTACCTTTTAGATGAGTCATCTCCTTTGATTCCTATAAGACGTACCTTTTAGTCGAGTCATCCACTTTGACCTCTAGAATACGTACCTATTAATCGAGTCATTTCTTTTAATTCCTATAAGACGTACCTTTTAGACAAGTCATCCCCTTTGATTCCTATAAGCCGTACCTTTTAGTCGAGTCATTTCCCTTGATTCCTATAAGACGTACCTTTTAGTCGAGTCATCCCCTTTGATTCCAATAAGACGTACCTTTTAGTCGAGCCATCTTCTTTGAATCCTATAAGACGTACCTTTTAGTTGAGTCATTTCCTGTGATTCCTAGAAGACGTTCCTTTTAGTCGAGTCATTTCACTTGATTCCTATAAGACGTACCTTTTAGTCGAGTCATTTCCCTTGATTCCTATAAGACGTACCTTTTAGTTGAGTCATCCCCTTTGATTCCTATAAGACGTACATTTTAGTTGAGTCATTTCCTGTGATTCGTAGAAGACGTACCTTTTAGTCGAGTCATCCCCTTTGATTCCTATAAGACGTACCTTTTAGTCGAGTCATCCCCTTTGACCCCTAGAAGACGTACCTTTTAATCGAGTCATTTACTTTGATTCCTATAAGACGTATCTTTTAGTCGAGTCATCCCTTTTGATTCCTATAAGACATACCTTTTAATCGAGTCATCGCCTTTGATTCCTATAAGACGTACCTTTTAGTCGAGTCATCCCCTTTGATTCCTATAAGACGTACCTTTTAGTCGAGTCATCCCCTTTGACCTCTAGAATACGTACCTTTTAGTCGAGTCATCCCCTTTGATTCCTATAAGACGTATCTTTTAGTTGAGTCATTTCCTTTGATTCCTTGAAGACGTACCTTTTAGTCGAGTCATTTCCCTTGATTCATTTAAGACGTACCTTTTAGTCGAGTCATCCTATTTGATTCCTATAAGACGTACCTTTTAGTCGAGTCGTCTCCTTTTATTACTATAAGTCGTACCTTTTAGTTGAGTCATTTCCTGTGATTCCTAGAAGACGTTCCTTTTAGTCGAGTCGTTTCACTTTATTCCTATAAGACGTACCTTTTAGTCGAGTCATTCCCTTGATTCCTATAAGACGTACCTTTTAGTCGAGTCATCCCCTTTGATTCCTATAAGACGTACCTTTTAGTAGAGTCATCCCCTTTGATTCCTAGAAGACGTAACTTTTAGTCGAGTCATTTCCCTTGATTCCTATAAGACGTACCTATTAGTCGAGTCATCCCCATTGATTCCAATAAGACGTACCTTTTAGTCGAGCCATCTTCTTTGAATCCTATAAGACGTACCTTTTAGTTGAGTCATTTCCTGTGATTCCTAGAAGACGTTCCTTTTAGTCGAGTCATTTCACTTGATTACTATAAGACGTACCTTTTAGTCGAGTCATTCCCTTTGATTCCTATAAGACGTACCTTTTAGTCGAGTCATTCCTTTTGATTCCTAGAAGACATACCTATTAGTCGAGTCATTTCCCTTGATTCCTATAAGACGTACCTTTTAGTCGAGTCATCCCCTTTGATTCCTATAAGACGTACCTTTTAGTCGAGTCATCCCCTTTGATTCCTAGAAGACGTTCCTTTTAGTCGAGTCATCCCTTTTGATTCCTATAGGACGTACCTTTTAGTCGAGTCATCGCCTTTGATTCCTATAAGACGTACCTTTTAGTCGAGTCATCCCCTTTGATTCCTATAAGACGTACCGTTTAGTCGAGTCATCCCTTTTGACCTCTAGAATACGTACCTTTTAGTCGAGTCATCCCCTTTGATTCCTATAAGACGTACCTGTTAGTCGACTTATCTCCTTTGATTCCTATAAGACGTACCTATTAGTTGAGTCATTTCCTGTGATTCCTAGAAGACGTTCCTTTTAGTCGAGTCATTTCACTTGATTCATATAAGACTTAACTTTTAGTCGAGTCATTCCCTTTGATTTCTAGAAGACGTACCTTTTAGTCGAGTCATTTCCCTTGATTCCTATAAGACGTACCATTTAGTCGAGTCATCTCTTATGATTCCAATAAGACGTACCTTTTAGTCGAGTCATTTCCCTTGATTCCTATAAGACGTACCTTTTAGTCGAGTCATCCCCTTGGATTCCTATAAGACGTACCATTTGGTCGAGTCATCCCCTTTGATTCCTATAAGACGTACCTTATAGTCGAGTCATTCTCTTTGACCCATAGAATACGTACCTTTTAGTCGAGTCATTTCCTTTGATTCCTATAAGACGTACCTTTTAGTCGAGTCACCCCCTTTGATTCCTAGAAGACGTACCTTTTAGTCGAGTCATTTCCCATGATTCCTATAAGACGTAACTTTTAGTCGAGTCATCCACATTGACCCCTAGAATACGTACCTTTTAGTCGAGTCATCCCCCTTGATTACTATAAGACGTACCTTTTAGTCGAGTCATCCCCTTTGATTCCTAGAAGACGTACCTTTTAGTCGAGTCATTTCCCTTGATTCTTATAAGACGTACCA
Source organism: Capsicum pubescens (assembly GCA_030864215.1). Classification (NCBI taxonomy): domain Eukaryota; kingdom Viridiplantae; phylum Streptophyta; class Magnoliopsida; order Solanales; family Solanaceae; genus Capsicum; species Capsicum pubescens. The sequence goes on along the minus strand of CM061545.1, from coordinate 293,841,187 downwards.
TTTAGTCGAGTCATCCACTTTGATTCCTATAAGACGTACCTTTTAGTCGAGTCATCCCCTTGGATTCCTATAGGACGTTCCTTTTGGTCGAGTCATCCCCGTCGATTCCTATAAGACGAACCTTTTAGTTGAGTCATCCCCTTTGATTCCTATAAGACGTACCATTTAGTCGAGTCATCTCCTTTGATCACTAGAAGACGTACCTTTTAGTGGAGTCATTTCCTTTGATTCCTATAAGACGTACCTTTTAGTCGAGTCATCCACTTCGATTCGTATAAGACGAACCTTTTAGTCGAGTCATCCCCTTTGATTCCTATAAGACGTACCTTTTAGTCGAGTCATCCCCTTTGATCCATAGAAGACGTACCTTTTAGTCGAGTCATTTCCTTTGATTCCTATAAGACGTACCTTATAGTCGAGTCATTCTCTTTGACCCCTAGAATACGTACCTTTTAGTCGTGTCATTTCCTTTGATTCCTATAAGACGTACCTTTTAGTCGAGTCACCCCCTTTGATTCCTAGAAGACGTACCTTTTAGTCGAGTCATTTCCCTTGATTCCTATAAGACGTACCTTTTAGTCGAGTCACCCCCGTTGATTCCATGAAGACGTACCTTTTAGTCAAGTCATACCCCTTGATTACTATAAGACGTACCTTTTAGTCGAGTCATCCCCTTTGATTCCTAGAAGACGTACCTTTTAGTTGAGTCATTTCCCTTGATTCCTATAAGACGTACCTTTTAGTCGAGTCATCCACTATGATTCCTATAAGACATACCTTTTAGTCGAGTCATCCCCTTGGATTCCTATAAGACGTACCCTTTGGTGGAGTCATCCCCTTCGATTCCTATAACACGAACCTTTTAGTCGAGTCATCCCTTTTGATTCCTAAAAGACGTACCTTTTAGTCGAGTCATTTCCCTTGATTCCTATAAGACGTACCTTTTAGTCGAGTGATCCCCTTTGATTCCTATAAGACGTACCTTTTAGTCGAGTCATCCTCTTTGATTCCTATAAGACGTACCTTTTAGTCGAGGTATCCCCTTTGATCCCTAGAAGACATACCTTTTAGTCGAGTCATCTCCTTTGATTCCTATAAGACGTACCTTTTAGTTGAGTCATTTCCTGTGATTCCAAGAAGACGTACGTTTTAGTCGAGTCATCCCCTTTGATTCCTATAAGACATACCTTTTGGTCGAGTTATCCCCTTTGACCCCTAGAAGACGTACCTTTTAATCGAGTCATTTACTTTGATTCCTATAAGACGTATCTTTTTGTCGAGTCATCCCTTTTGATTCCTATAAGACGTACCTATTAGTCGAGTCATCCCCTTTGATTCCTATAAGACGTACCTTTTAGACGAGTCATCTCCTTTGATTCCTATAAGACGTACCTTTTAGTCGAGTCATCCACTTTGACCTCTAGAATACGTACCTATTAATCGAGTCATTTCCTTTAATTCCTATATGATGTACCTTTTAGACAAGTCATCCCCTTTGATTCCTATAAGCCGTACCTTTTAGTCGAGTCATTTCCCTTGATTCCTATAAGACGTACCTTTTAGTCGAGTCATCCCCTTTGATTCCAATAAGACGTACCTTTTAGTCGAGCCATCTTCTTTGAATCCTATAAGACGTACCTTTTAGTTGAGTCATTTCCTGTGATTCCTAGAAGACGTTCCTTTTAGTTGAGTCATTTCACTTGATTCCTATAAGACGTACCTTTTAGTCGAGTCATTCCCTTTGATTCCTATAAGACGTACATTTTAGTTGAGTCATTTCCTGTGATTCCTAGAAGACGTACCTTTTAGTCGAGTCATCCCCTTTGATTCCTATAAGACGTACCTTTTAGTCGAGTCATCCCCTTTGACCCCTAGAAGACGTACCTTTTAATCGAGTCATTTACTTTGATTCCTATAAGACGTATCTTTTAGTCGAGTCATCCCTTTTGATTCCTATAAGACATACCTTTTAGTCGAGTCATCGCCTTTGATTCCTATATGACGTACCTTTTAGTCGAGTCATCCCCTTTGATTCCTATAAGACGTACCTTTTAGTCGAGTCATCCCCTTTGACCTCTAGAATACGTACCTTTTAGTCGAGTCATCCCCTTTGATTCCTATAAGACGTATCTTTTAGTTGAGTCATTTCCTTTGATTCCTTGAAGACGTACCTTTTAGTCGAGTCATTACCCTCGATTCATTTAAGACGTACCTTTTAGTCGAGTCATCCTATTTGATTCCTATAAGACGTACCTTTTAGTCGAGTCGTCTCCTTTTATTACTATAAGTCGTACCTTTTAGTTGAGTCATTTCCTGTGATTCCAAGAAGACGTTCCTTTTAGTCGAGTCATTTCACTTTATTCCTATAAGACGTACCTTTTAGTCGAGTCATTCCCTTTGATTCCTATAAGACGTACCTTTTAGTCGAGTCATCCCCTTTGTTTCCTATAAGACGTACCTTTTAGTAGAGTCATCCCCTTTGATTCCTAGAAGACGTAACTTTTAGTCGAGTCATTTCCCTTGATTCCTATAAGACGTACCTATTAGTCGAGTCATCCCCATTGATTCCAATAAGACGTACCTTTTAGTCGAGCCATCTTCTTTGAATCCTATAAGACGTACCTTTTAGTTGAGTCATTTCCTGTGATTCCTAGAAGACGTTCCTTTTAGTCGAGTCATTTCACTTGATTACTATAAGACGTACCTTTTAGTCGAGTCATTCCCTTTGATTTCTATAAGACATACCTTTTAGTCGAGTCATTTCCTTTGATTCCTATAAGACGTACCTTTTAGTCGAATCATCCCCTTTGATTCCTATAAGACGTACCTTTTAGTCGAGTCATCCCCTTTGATTCCTAGAAGACGTTCCTTTTAGTCGAGTCATCCCTTTTGATTCCTATAGGACGTACCTTTTAGTCGAGTCATCGCCTTTGATTCCTATAAGACGTAACTTTTAGTCGAGTCGTCCCCTTTGATTCCTATAAGACGTACCGTTTAGTCGAGTCATCCCCTTTGACCTCTAGAATACGTACCTTTTAGTCGAGTCATCCCCTTTGATTCCTATAAGACGTTCCTGTTAGTCGACTTATCTCCTTTGATTCCTATAAGACGTACCTATTAGTTGAGTCATTTCCTGTGATTCCTAGAAGACGTTCCTTTTAGTCGAGTCATTTCACTTGATTCATATAAGACGTACCTTTTAGTCGAGTCATTCCCTTTGATTTCTAGAAGACGTTCCTTTTAGTCGAGTCATTTCCCTTGATTCCTATAAGACGTACCATTTAGTCGAGTCATCTCTTATGATTCCAATAAGACGTACCTTTTAGTCGAGTCATTTCCCTTGATTCCTATAAGACGTACCTTTTAGTCGAGTCATCCCCTTGGATTCCTATAAGACGTACCATTTGGTCGAGTCATCCCCTTTGATTCCTATAAGACGTACCTAATAGTCGAGTCATTCTCTTTGACCCATAGAATACGTACCTTTTAGTCGAGTCATTTCCTTTGATTCCTATAAGACGTATCTTTTAGTCGAGTCACCCCCTTTGATTCCTAGAAGACGTACCTTTTAGTCGAGTCATTTCCCATGATTCCTATAAGACGTAACTTTTAGTCGAGTCATCCACTTTGACCCCTAGAATACGTACCTTTTAGTCGAGTCATCCCCCTTGATTACTATAAGACGTACCTTTTAGTCGAGTCATCCACTTTGATTCCTAGAAGACGTACCTTTTAGTCGAGTCATTTCCCTTGATTCTTATAAGACGTACCATTTAGTCGAGTCATCCACTTTGATTCCTATAAGACGTACCTTTTAGTCGAGTCATCCCCTTTGATTCCTATAGGACGTTCCTTTTGGTCGAGTCATCCCCGTCGATTCCTATAAGACGAACCTTTTAGTCGAGTCATCCCCTTTGATTCCTATAAGACGTACCATTTAGTCGAGTCATCTCCTTTGATCACTAGAAGACGTACCTTTTAGTGGAGTCATTTCCTTTGATTCCTATAAGACGTACCTTTTAGTCGAGTCATCCACATTGATTCCTATAAGACGTACCTTTTAGTCGAGTCATTTCACTTGATTCCTATAAGACGTTCCTTTTGGTCAAGTCATCCCCTTCGATTCCTATAAGACGAACCTTTTAGTCGAGTCATCCCCTTTGATTCCTATAAGACGTACCTTTTAGTCGAGTCATCCCCTTTGATCTATAGAAGATGTACATTTTAGTCGAGTCATTTCCTTTGATTCCTATAAGACGTACCTTATAGTCGAGTCATTCTCTTTGTCCCCTAGAATACGTACCTTTTAGTTGTGTCATTTCCTTTGATTCCTATAAGACGTACCTTTTAGTCGAGTCACCCCCTTTGATTCCTAGAAGACGTACCTTTTAGTCGAGTCATTTCCCTTGATTCCTATAAGACGTACCTTTTAGTCGAGTCACCCCCGTTGATTCCATGAAGACGTACCTTTTAGTCAAGTCATACCCCTTGATTACTATAAGACGTACCTTTTAGTCGAGTCATCCCCTTTGATTCCTAGAAGACGTACCTTTTAGTCGAGTCATTTCCCTTGATTCCTATAAGACGTACCTTTTAGTCGAGTCATCCACTTTGATTCCTATAAGACGTACCTTTTAGTCGAGTCATCCCCTTGGATTCCTATAAGACGTACCCTTTGGTGGAGTCATCCCCTTCGATTCCTATAACACGAACCTTTTAGTCGAGTCATCCCCTTTGATTCCTAAAAGACGAACCTTTTAGTCGAGTCATTTCCCTTGATTCCTATAAGACGTACCTTTTGGTCGAGTGATCCCCTTTGATTCCTATAAGACGTACCTTTTAGTCGAGTCATCCTCTTTGATTCCTATAAGACGTACCTTTTAGTCGAGGTATCCCCTTTGATCCCTAGAAGACATACCTTTTAGTCGAGTCATCTCCTTTGATTCCTATAAGACGTACCTTTTAGTTGAGTCATTTCCTGTGATTCCATGAAGACGTACGTTTTAGTCGAGTCATCCCCTTTGATTCCTATAAGACATACCTTTTAGTCGAGTTATCCCCTTTGACCCCTAGAAGACGTACCTTTTAATTGAGTCATTTACTTTGATTCCTATAAGACGTATCTTTTTGTCGAGTCATCCCTTTTGATTCCTATAAGACGTACCTATTAGTCGAGTCATCCCCTTTGATTCCTATAAGACGTACCTTTTAGACGAGTCATCTCCTTTGATTCTTATAAGACGTAACTTTTAGTTGAGTCATCCACTTTGACCTCTAGAATACGTACCTATTAATCGAGTCATTTCCTTTAATTCCTATATGATGTACCTTTTAGACAAGCCATCCCCTTTGATTCCTATAAGCCGTACCTTTTAGTCGAGTCATTTCCCTTGATTCCTATAAGACGTAACTTTTAGTCGAGTCATCCCCTTTGATTCCAATAAGACGTACCTTTTAGTCGAGCCATCTTCTTTGAATCCTATAAGACGTACCTTTTAGTTGAGTCATTTCCTGTGATTCCTAGAAGACGTTCCTTTTAGTCGAGTCATTTCACTTGATTCCTATAAGACGTACCTTTTAGTCGAGTCATTCCCTTTGATTCCTATTAGACGTACCTTTTAGTCGAGTCATCCCCTTTGATTCCTAGAAGACATACCTATTAGTCGAGTCATTTCCCTTGATTCCTATAAGACGTACCTTTTAGTCGAGTCATCCTCTTTGATTCCTATATGACGTACCTTTTAGTCGAGTCATCCCCTTTGATTCCTAGAAGACGTTCCTTTTAGTCGAGTCATCCCTTTTGATTCCTATAAGACGTACCTTTTAGTCGAGTCATCGCCTTTGATTCCTATAAGACGTACCTTTTAGTCGAGTCATCCCCTTTGATTCCTATAAGACGTACCTTTTAGTCGAGTCATCCCCTTTGACCTCTAGAATACGTACCTTTTAGTCGAGTCATCCCCTTTGATTCCTATAAGACGTACCTGTTAGTCGAGTCATCTCCTTTGATTCCTACAAGACGTACCTTTTAGTTGAGTCATTTCATGTTATTCCTAGAAGACGTTCCTTTTAATCGAGTCATTTCACTTGATTCATATAAGACGTACCTTTTAGTCGAGTCATTCCCTTTGATTTCTAGAAGACGTACCTTTTAGTCGAGTCATTTCCCTTGATTCATATAAGACGTACTATTTAGTCGAGTCATCTTTTATGATTCCAATAAGACGTACCTTTTAGTTGAGTCATTTCCTGTGATTCCTAGAAGACGTACCTTCTAGTCGAGTCATCCCCTTTGATTCATATAAGACGTACCTTTTAGTCGAGTCATCCCCTTGGATTCCTATAAGACGTACCTTTTGGTCGAGTCATCCCCTTTGATTCCTATAAGACGTACCTTATAGTCGAGTCATTCTCTTTGACCCATAAAATACGTACCTTTTAGTCGAGTCATTTCCTTTGATTCCTATAAGACGTACCTTTTAGTCGAGTCACCCCCTTTGATTCCTAGAAGACGTACCTTTTAGTCGAGTCATTTCCCATGATTCCAATAAAACATACCTTTTAGTCGAGTCATCCACTTTGACCCCTAGAATACGTACCTTTTAGTCGAGTCATCCCCCTTGATTACTAAAGGACGTACCTTTTAGTCGAGTCATCCCCTTTGATTCCTAGAAGACGTACCTTTTAGTCGAGTCATTTCCCTTGATTCTTATAAGACGTACCATTTAGTCGAGTCATCCACTTTGATTCCTATAAGACGTACCTTTTAGTCGAGTCATCCCCTTGGATTCCTATAGGACGTTCCTTTTGGTCGAGTCATCCCCGTCGATTCCTATAAGACGAACCTTTTAGTCGAGTCATCCCCTTTGATTCCTATAAGACGTAACTTTTAGTCGTGTCATCTCCTTTGATCACTAGAAGACGTACCTTATAGTGGAGTCATTTCCTTTGATTCCTATAAGACGTACCTTTTAGTCGAGTCATCCACATTGATTCCTATAAGACGTACCTTTTAGTCGAGTCATTTCACTTGATTCCTATAAGACGTTCCTTTTGGTCGAGTCATCCCCTTCGATTCCTAGAAGACGAACCTTTTAGTCGAGTCATCCCCTTTGATTCGTATAAGACGTACCTTTTAGTCGAGTCATCCCCTTTGATCCATAGAAGACGTACCTTTTAGTCGAGTCATTTCCTTTGATTCCTATAAGACGTACCTTATAGTTGAGTCATTCTCTTTGACCCCTAGAATACGTACCTTTTAGTCGTGTCATTTCCTTTGATTCCTATAAGACGTATCTTTTAGTCGAGTCACCCCCTTTGATTCCTAGAAGACGTACCTTTTAGTCGAGTCATTTCCCTTGATTCCTATAAGACGTACCTTTTAGTCGAGTCACCCCCGTTGATTCCATGAAGACGTACCGTTTAGTCGAGTCATCCCCCTTGATTACTATAACTCGTACCTTTTAGTCGAGTCATCCCCTTTGATTCCTAGAAGACGTACCTTTTAGTCGAGTCATTTCCCTTGATTCCTATAAGACGTACCTTTTAGTCGAGTCATCCACTTTGATTCCTATAAGACTTACCATTTAGTCGAGTCATCCCCTTGGATTCCTATAAGACGTACCCTTTGGTGGAGTCATCCCCTTCGATTCCTATAACACAAACCTTTTAGTCGAGTCATCCCCTTTGATTCCTAAAAGACGTACCTTTTAGTCGAGTCATTTCCCTTGATTCATATAAGACGTACCTTTTAGTCGAGTGATCCCCTTTGATTCCTATAAGACGTACCTTTTAGTCGAGTCATCCTCTTTGATTCCTATAAGACGTATCTTTTAGTCGAGGTTTCCCCTTTGATCCCTAGAAGACGTACCTTTTAGTCGAGTCATCTCCTTTGATTCCTATAAGACGTACCTTTTAGTTGATTCATTTCCTGTGATTCCTAGAAGACGTACGTTTTAGTCGAGTCATCCCCTTTGATTCCTATAAGACGTACCTTTTAGTCGAGTTATCCCCTTAGACCCCTAGAAGACGTACCTTTTAATCGAGTCATTTACTTTGATTCCTATAAGACGTATCTTTTAGTCGAGTAATCCCTTTTGATTCCTATAAGACGTACCTATTCGTCGAGTCATCCCCTTTAATTCCTATAAGACGTACCTTTTAGTCGAGTCATCTCCTTTGATTCCTATAAGACGTACCTTTTAGTCGAGTCATCCCCTTTGACCTCTAGAATACGTACCTATTAATCGAGTTATTTCCTTTAATTCCTATAAGACGTACCTTTTAGACAAGTCATCCCCTTTGATTCCTATAAGCCGTACCTTTTAGTCGAGTCATTTCCCTTGATTCCTATAAGACGTACCTTTTAGTCGAGTCATCCCCTTTGATTCCTATAAGACGTACATTTTAGTTGAGTCATTTCCTGTGATTTCTAGAAGACGTACCTTTTACTCGACTTATCCCCTTTGATTCCTATAAGACGTACCTTTTAGTCGAGTCATCCACTTTGACCTCTAGAATACGTACCTTTTAGTCGAGTCATCCCCCTTGATTACTATAAGACGTACCTTTTAGTCGAGTCATCCCCTTTGATTCCTAGAAGATGTACCTTTTAGTCGAGTCATTTCCCTTGATTCTTATAAGACGTACCTTTTAGGCGAGTCATCCACTTTGATTCCTAGAAGACGTACCTTTTAGTCGAGTCATTTCCCTTGATTCTTATAAGACGTACCATTTAGTCGAGTCATCCACTTTGATTCCTATAAGACGTACCTTTTAGTCGAGTCATCCCCTTTGATTCCTATAAGACGTACCATTTAGTCGAGTCATCTCCTTTGATCACTAGAAGACGTACCTTTTAGTGGAGTCATTTCCTTTGATTCCTATAAGACGTACCTTTTAGTCGAGTCATCCACATTGATTCCTATAAGACGTACCTTTTAGTCGAGTCACCCCCGTTGATTCCATGAAGACGTACCTTTTAGTCGAGTCATCCCCCTTGATTACTATAACTCGTACCTTTTAGTCGAGTCATCCCCTTTGATTCCTAGAAGACGTACCTTTTAGTCGAGTCATTTCCCTTGATTCCTATAAGACGTACCTTTTAGTCGAGTCATCCACTTTGATTCCTATAAGACTTACCATTTAGTCGAGTCATCCCCTTGGATTCCTATAAGACGTACCCTTTGGTGGAGTCATCCACTTCGATTCCTATAACACGAACCTTTTAGTCGAGTCATCCCCTTTGATTCCTAAAAGACGTACCTTTTAGTCGAGTCATTTCCCTTGATTCCTATAAGACGTACCTTTTAGTCCAGTGATCCCCTTTGATTCCTATAAGACGTACCTTTTAGTCGAGTCATCCTCTTTGATTCCTATAAGACGTATCTTTTAGTCGAGGTTTCCCCTTTGATCCCTAGAAGACGTACCTTTTAGTCGAGTCATCTCCTTTGATTCCTATAAGACGTACCTTTTAGTTGATTCATTTCCTGTGATTCCTAGAAGACGTACGTTTTAGTCGAGTCATCCCCTTTGATTCCTATAAGACGTACCTTTTAGTCGAGTTATCCCCTTAGACCCCTAGAAGACGTACCTTTTAATCGAGTCATTTACTTTGATTCCTATAAGACGTATCTTTTAGTCGAGTCATCCCTTTTGATTCCTATAAGACGTACCTATTAGTCGAGTCATCCCCTTTAATTCCTATAAGACGTACCTTTTAGTCGAGTCATCTCCTTTGATTCCTATAAGACGTACCTTTTAGTCGAGTCATCCCCTTTGACCTCTAGAATACGTACCTATTAATCGAGTTATTTCCTTTAATTCCTATAAGACGTACCTTTTAGACAAGTCATCCCCTTTGATTCCTATAATCCGTACCTTTTAGTCGAGTCATTTCCCTTGATTCCTATAAGACGTACCTTTTAGTCGATTCATCCCCTTTGATTCCTATAAGACGTACATTTTAGTTGAGTCATTTCCTGTGATTCCTAGAAGACGTACCTTTTACTCGACTTATCCCCTTTGATTCCTATAAGACGTACCTTTTAGTCGAGTCATCCACTTTGACCTCTAGAATACGTACCTTTTAGTCGAGTCATCCCCCTTGATTACTATAAGACGTACCTTTTAGTCGAGTCATCCCCTTTGATTCCTAGAAGATGTACCTTTTAGTCGAGTCATTTCCCTTGATTCTAATAAGACGTACCTTTTAGTCGAGTCATCCACTTTGATTCCTAGAAGACGTACCTTTTAGTCGAGTCATTTCCCTTGATTCTTATAAGACGTACCATTTAGTCGAGTCATCCACTTTGATTCCTATAAGACGTACCTTTTAGTCGAGTCATCCCCTTTGATTCCTATAGGACGTTCCTTTTGGTCGAGTCATCCCCGTCGATTCCTATAAGACGAACCTTTTAGTCGAGTCATCCCCTTTGATTCCTATAAGACGTACCATTTAGTCGAGTCATCTCCTTTGATCACTAGAAGACGTACCTTTTAGTGGAGTCATTTCCTTTGATTCCTATAAGACGTACCTTTTAGTCGAGTCATCCACATTGATTCCTATAAGACGTACCTTTTAGTCGAGTCACCCCCGTTGATTCCATGAAGACGTACCTTTTAGTCGAGTCATCCCCCTTGATTACTATAACTCGTACCTTTTAGTCGAGTCATCCCCTTTGATTCCTAGAAGACGTACCTTTTAGTCGAGTCATTTCCCTTGATTCCTATAAGACGTACCTTTTAGTCGAGTCATCCACTTTGATTCCTATAAGACATACCATTTAGTCGAGTCATCCCCTTGGATTCCTATAAGACGTACCCTTTGGTGGAGTCATCCCCTTCGATTCCTATAACACGAACCTTTTAGTCGAGTCATCCCCTTTGATTCCTAAAAGACGTACCTTTTAGTCGAGTCATTTCCCTTGATTCCTATAAGACGTACCTTTTAGTCGAGTGATCCCCTTTGATTCCTATAAGACGTACCTTTTAGTCGAGTCATCCTCTTTGATTCCTATAAGACGTATCTTTTAGTCGAGGTTTCCCCTTTGATCCCTAGAAGACGTACCTTTTAGTCGAGTCATCTCCTTTGATTCCTATAAGACGTACCTTTTAGTTGATTCATTTCCTGTGATTCCTAGAAGACGTACGTTTTAGTCGAGTCATCCCCTTTGATTCCTATAAGACGTACCTTTTAGTCGAGTTATCCCCTTTGACCCCTAGAAGACGTACCTTTTAATCGAGTCATTTACTTTGATTCCTATAAGACGTATCTTTTAGTCGAGTCATCCCTTTTGATTCCTATAAGAGGTACCTATTAGTCGAGTCATCCCCTTTAATTCCTATAAGACGTACCTTTTAGTCGAGTCATCTCCTTTGATTCCTATAAGACGTACATTTTAGTCGAGTCATCCCCTTTGACCTCTAGAATACGTACCTATTAATCGAGTTATTTCCTTTAATTCCTATAAGACGTACCTTTTAGACAAGTCATCCCCTTTGATTCCTATAAGCCGTACCTTTTAGTCGAGTCATTTCCCTTGATTCCTATAAGACGTACCTTTTAGTCGAGTCATCCCCTTTGATTCCTATAAGACGTACATTTTAGTTGAGTCATTTCCTGTGATTCCTTGAAGACGTACCTTTTACTCGACTTATCCCCTTTGATTCCTATAAGACGTACATTTTAGTCGAGTCATCCACTTTGACCTCTAGAATACGTACCTTTTAGTCGAGTCATCCCCCTTGATTACTATAAGACGTACCTTTTAGTCGAGTCATCCCCTTTGATTCCTAGAAGATGTACCTTTTAGTCGAGTCATTTCCCTTGATTCTTATAAGACGTACCTTTTAGTCGAGTCATCCACTTTGATTCCTAGAAGACGTACCTTTTAGTCAAGTCATTTCCCTTGATTCTTATAAGACGTACCATTTAGTCGAGTCATCCACTTTGATTCCTATAAGACGTACCTTTTAGTCGAGTCATCCCCTTTGATTCCTATAGGACGTTCCTTTTGGTCGAGTCATCCCCGTCGATTCCTATAAGACGAACCTTTTAGTCGAGTCATCCCCTTTGATTCCTATAAGACGTACCATTTAGTCGAGTCATCTCCTTTGATCACTAGAAGACGTACCTTTTAGTGGAGTCATTTCCTTTGATTCCTATAAGACGTACCTTTTAGTCGAGTCATCCACATTGATTCCTATAAGACGTACCTTTTAGTCGAGTCACCCCCGTTGATTCCATGAAGACGTACCTTTTAGTCGAGTCATCCCCCTTGATTACTATAACTCGTACCTTTTAGTCGAGTCATCCCCTTTGATTCCTAGAAGACGTACCTTTTAGTCGAGTCATTTCCCTTGATTCCTATAAGACGTACCTTTTAGTCGAGTCATCCACTTTGATTCCTATAAGACATACCATTTAGTCGAGTCATCCCCTTGGATTCCTATAAGACGTACCCTTTGGTGGAGTCATCCCCTTCGATTCCTATAACACGAACCTTTTAGTCGAGTCATCCCCTTTGATTCCTAAAAGACGTACCTTTTAGTCGAGTCATTTCCCTTGATTCCTATAAGACGTACCTTTTAGTCGAGTGATCCCCTTTGATTCCTATAAGACGTACCTTTTAGTCGAGTCATCCTCTTTGATTCCTATAAGACGTATCTTTTAGTCGAGGTTTCCCCTTTGATCCCTAGAAGACGTACCTTTTAGTCGAGTCATCTCCTTTGATTCCTATAAGACGTACCTTTTAGTTGATTCATTTCCTGTGATTCCTAGAAGACGTACGTTTTAGTCGAGTCATCCCCTTTGATTCCTATAAGACGTACCTTTTAGTCGAGTTATCCCCTTTGACCCCTAGAAGACGTACCTTTTAATCGAGTCATTTACTTTGATTCCTATAAGACGTATCTTTTAGTCGAGTCATCCCTTTTGATTCCTATAAGAGGTACCTATTAGTCGAGTCATCCCCTTTAATTCCTATAAGACGTACCTTTTAGTCGAGTCATCTCCTTTGATTCCTATAAGACGTACATTTTAGTCGAGTCATCCCCTTTGACCTCTAGAATACGTACCTATTAATCGAGTTATTTCCTTTAATTCCTATAAGACGTACCTTTTAGACAAGTCATCCCCTTTGATTCCTATAAGCCGTACCTTTTAGTCGAGTCATTTCCCTTGATTCCTATAAGACGTACCTTTTAGTCGAGTCATCCCCTTTGATTCCTATAAGACGTACATTTTAGTTGAGTCATTTCCTGTGATTCCTTGAAGACGTACCTTTTACTCGACTTATCCCCTTTGATTCCTATAAGACGTACATTTTAGTCGAGTCATCCACTTTGACCTCTAGAATACGTACCTTTTAGTCGAGTCATCCCCCTTGATTACTATAAGACGTACCTTTTAGTCGAGTCATCCCCTTTGATTCCTAGAAGATGTACCTTTTAGTCGAGTCATTTCCCTTGATTCTTATAAGACGTACCTTTTAGTCGAGTCATCCACTTTGATTCCTAGAAGACGTACCTTTTAGTCAAGTCATTTCCCTTGATTCTTATAAGACGTACCATTTAGTCGAGTCATCCACTTTGATTCCTATAAGACGTACCTTTTAGTCGAGTCATCCCCTTTGATTCCTATAGGACGTTCCTTTTGGTCGAGTCATCCCCGTCGATTCCTATAAGACGAACCTTTTAGTCGAGTCATCCCCTTTGATTCCTATAAGACGTACCATTTAGTCGAGTCATCTCCTTTGATCACTAGAAGACGTACCTTTTAGTGGAGTCATTTCCTTTGATTCCTATAAGACGTACCTTTTAGTCGAGTCATCCACATTGATTCCTATAAGACGTACCTTTTAGTCGAGTCATTTCACTTGATTCCTATAAGACGTTCCTTTTGGTCAAGTCATCCCCTTCGATTCCTATAAGACGAACCTTTTAGTCGAGTCATCCCCTTTGATTCCTATAAGACGTACCTTTTAGTCGAGTCATCCCCTTTGATCTATAGAAGATGTACCTTTTAGTCGAGTCATTTCCTTTGATTCCTATAAGACGTACCTTATAGTCGAGTCATTCTCTTTGACCCCTAGAATACGTACCTTTTAGTTGTGTCATTTCCTTTGATTCCTATAAGACGTACCTTTTAGTCGAGTCACCCCCTTTGATTCCTAGAAGACGTACCTTTTAGTCGAGTCATTTCCCTTGATTCCTATAAGACGTACCTTTTAGTCGAGTCACCCCCGTTGATTCCATGAAGACGTACCTTTTAGTCGAGTCATACCCCTTGATTACTATAAGACGTACCTTTTAGTCGAGTCATCCCCTTTGATTCCTAGAAGACGTACCTTTTAGTCGAGTCATTTCCCTTGATTCCTATAAGACGTACCTTTTAGTCGAGTCATCCACTTTGATTCCTATAAGACGTACCTTTTAGTCGAGTCATCCCCTTGGATTCCTATAAGACGTACCCTTTGGTGGAGTCATCCCCTTCGATTCCTATAACACGAACCTTTTAGTCGAGTCATCCCCTTTGATTCCTAAAAGACGTACCTTTTAGTCGAGTCATTTCCCTTGATTCCTATAAGACGTACCTTTTAGTCGAGTGATCCCCATTGATTCCTATAAGACGTACCTTTTAGTCGAGTCATCCTCTTTGATTCCTATAAGACGTACCTTTTAGTCGAGGTATCCCCTTTGATCCCTAGAAGACATACCTTTTAGTCGAGTCATCTCCTTTGATTCCTATAAGACGTACCTTTTAGTTGAGTCATTTCCTGTGATTCCATGAAGACGTACGTTTTAGTCGAGTCATCCCCTTTGATTCCTATAAGACATACCTTTTAGTCGAGTTATCCCCTTTGACCCCTAGAAGACGTACCTTTTAATTGAGTCATTTACTTTGATTCCTATAAGACGTATCTTTTTGTCGAGTCATCCCTTTTGATTCCTATAAGACGTACCTATTAGTCGAGTCATCCCCTTTGATTCCTATAAGACGTACCTTTTAGACGAGTCATCTCCTTTGATTCCTATAAGACGTACCTTTTAGTTGAGTCATCCACTTTGACCTCTAGTATACGTACCTATTAATCGAGTCATTTCCTTTAATTCCTATATGATGTACCTTTTAGACAAGTCATCCCCTTTGATTCCTATAAGACGTACCATTTGGTCGAGTCATCCCCTTTGATTCCTATAAGACGTACCTTATAGTCGAGTCATTCTCTTTGACCCATAGAATACGTACCTTTTACTCGACTTATCCCCTTTGATTCCTATAAGACGTACCTTTTAGTCGAGTCATCCACTTTGACCCCTAGAATACGTACCTTTTAGTCGAGTCATCCCCCTTGATTACTATAAGACGTACCTTTTAGTCGAGTCATCCCCTTTGATTCCTAGAAGATGTACCTTTTAGTCGAGTCATTTCCCTTGATTCTTATAAGACGTACCTTTTAGTCGAGTCATCCACTTTGATTCCTAGAAGACGTACCTTTTAGTCGAGTCATTTCCCTTGATTCTTATAAGACGTACCATTTAGTCGAGTCATCCACTTTGATTCCTATAAGACGTACCTTTTAGTCGAGTCATCCCCTTTGATTCCTATAGGACGTTCCTTTTGGTCGAGTCATACCCGTCGATTCCTATAAGACGAACGTTTTAGTCGAGTCATCCCCTTTGATTCCTATAAGACGTACCATTTAGTCGAGTCATCTCCTTTGATCACTAGAAGACGTACCTTTTAGTGGAGTCATTTCCTTTGATTCCTATAAGACGTATCTTTTAGTCGAGTCATCCACATTGATTCCTATAAGACGTACCTTTTAGTCGTGTCATTTCACTTGATTCCTATAAGACGTTCCTTTTGGTCTAGTCATCCCCTTCGATTCCTATAAGACGAACCTTTTAGTCGAGTCATCCCCTTTGATTCCTATAAGACGTACCTTTTAGTCGAGTCATCCCCTTTGATCTATAGAAGATGTACCTTTTAGTCGAGTCATTTCCTTTGATTCCTATAAGACGTACCTTATAGTCGAGTCATTCTCTTTGACCCCTAGAATACGTACCTTTTAGTTGTGTCATTTCCTTTGATTCCTATAAGACGTACCTTTTAGTCGAGTCACCCCCTTTGATTCCTAGAAGACGTACCTTTTAGTCGAGTCATTTTCCTTGATTCCTATAAGACGTACCTTTTAGTCGAGTCATCCACTTTGATTCCTATAAGACGTACCTTTTAGTCGAGTCATCCCCTTGGATTCCTATATGACGTACCCTTTGGTGGAGTCATCCCCTTCGATTCCTATAACACGAACCTTTTAGTCGAGTCATCCCCTTTGATTCCTAAAAGACGTACCTTTTAGTCGAGTCATTTCCCTTGATTCCTATAAGACGTACCTTTTAGTCGAGTGATCCCCTTTGATTCCTATAAGACGTACCTTTTAGTCGAGTCATCCTCTTTGATTCCTATAAGACGTACCTTTTAGTCGAGGTATCCCCTTTGATCCCTAGAAGACATACCTTTTAGTCGAGTCATCCCCTTTGATTCCTAAAAGACGTACCATTTAGTCGAGTCATCTCCTTTGATCACTAGAAGACGTACCTTTTAGTGGAGTCATTTCCTTTGATTCCTATAAGACGTACCTTTTAGTCGAGTCATCCACATTGATTCCTATAAGACGTACCTTTTAGTCGAGTCATTTCACTTGATTCCTATAAGACGTTCCTTTTTGTCAAGTCATCCCCTTCGATTCCTATAAGACGAACCTTTTAGTCGAGTCATCCCCTTTGATTCCTATAAGACGTACCTTTTAGTCGAGTCATCCCCTTTGATCTATAGAAGATGTACCTTTTAGTCGAGTCATTTCCTTTGATTCCTATAAGACGTACCTTATAGTCGAGTCATTCTCTTTGACCCCTAGAATACGTACCTTTTAGTTGTGTCATTTCCTTTGATTCCTATAAGACGTACCTTTTAATCGAGTCACCCCCTTTGATTCCTAGAAGACGTACCTTTTAGTCGAGTCATTTCCCTTGATTCCTATAAGACGTACCTTTTAGTCGAGTCATCCACTTTGATTCCTATAAGACGTACCTTTTAGTTGAGTCATCCCCTTGGATTCCTATAAGACGTACCCTTTGGTGGAGTCATCCCCTTTGATTCCTATAACACGAACCTTTTAGTCGAGTCATCCCCTTTGATTCCTAAAAGACGTACCTTTTAGTCGAGTCATTTCCCTTGATTCCTATAAGACGTACCTTTTAGTCGAGTCATCCCCTTTGATTCCTAGAAGATGTACCTTTTAGTCGAGTCATTTCCCTTGATTCTTATAAGACGTACCTTTTAGTCGAGTCATCCACTTTGATTCCTAGAAGACGTACCTTTTAGTCGAGTCATTTCCCTTGATTCTTATAGGACGTACCATTTAGTCGAGTCATCCACTTTGATTCCTATAAGACGTACCTTTTAGTCGAGTCATCCCCTTTGATTCCTATAGGACGTTCCTTTTGGTCGAGTCATACCCGTCGATTCCTATAAGACGAACCTTTTAGTCGAGTCATCCCCTTTGATTCCTATAAGACGTACCATTTAGTCGAGTCATCTCCTTTGATCACTAGAAGACGTACCTTTTAGTGGAGTCATTTCCTTTGATTCCTATAAGACGTACCTTTTAGTCGAGTCATCCACATTGATTCCTATAAGACGTACCTTTTAGTCGAGTCATTTCACTTGATTCCTATAAGACGTTCCTTTTGGTCAAGTCATCCCCTTCGATTCCTATAAGACGAACCTTTTAGTCGAGTCATCCCCTTTGATTCCTATAAGACGTACCTTTTAGTCGAGTCATCCCCTTTGATCTATAGAAGATGTACCTTTTAGTCGAGTCATTTCCTTTGATTCCTATAAGACGTACCTAATAGTCGAGTCATTCTCTTTGACCCCTAGAATACGTACCTTTTAGTTGTGTCATTTCCTTTGATTCCTATAAGACGTACCTTTTAGTCGAGTCACCCCCTTTGATTCCTAGAAGACGTACCTTTTAGTCGAGTCATTTCCTTTGATTCCTATAAGACGTACCTTTTAGTCGAGTCACCCCCGTTGATTCCATGAAGACGTACCTTTTAGTCGAGTCATACCCCTTGATTACTATAAGACGTACCTTTTAGTCGAGTCATCCCCTTTGATTCCTAGAAGACGTACCTTTTAGTCGAGTCATTTCCCTTGATTCCTATAAGACGTACCTTTTAGTCGAGTCATCCACTTTGATTCCTATAAGACGTACCTTTTAGTCGAGTCATCCCCTTGGATTCCTATAAGACGTACCCTTTGGTGGAGTCATCCCCTTCGATTCCTATAACACGAACCTTTTAGTCGAGTCATCCCCTTTGATTCCTAAAAGACGTACCTTTTAGTCGAGTCATTTCCCTTGATTCCTATAAGACGTACCTTTTAGTTGAGTGATCCCCTTTGATTCCTATAAGACATACCTTTTAGTCGAGTCATCCTCTTTGATTCCTATAAGACGTACCTTTTAGTCGAGGTATCCCCTTTGATCCCTAGAAGACATACCTTTTAGTCGAGTCATCTCCTTTGATTCCATTAAGACGTACCTTTTAGTTGAGTCATTTCCTGTGATTCCATGAAGACGTACGTTTTAGTCGAGTCATCCCCTTTGATTCCTATAAGACATACCTTTTAGTCGAGTTATCCCCTTTGACCCCTAGAAGACGTACCTTTTAATTGAGTCATTTACTTTGATTCCTATAAGACGTATCTTTTTGTCGAGTCATCCCTTTTGATTCCTATAAGACGTACCTATTAGTCGAGTCATCCCCTTTGATTCCTATAAGACGTACCTTTTAGACGAGTCATCTCCTTTGATTCCTATAAGACGTACCTTTTAGTTGAGTCATCCACTTTGACCTCTAGAATACGTACCTATTAATCGAGTCATTTCCTTTAATTCCTATATGATCTACCTTTTAGACAAGCCATCCCCTTTGATTCCTATAAGCCGTACCTTTTAGTCGAGTCATTTCCCTTGATTCCTATAAGACGTAACTTTTAGTCGAGTCATCCCCTTTGATTCCAATAAGACGTACCTTTTAGTCGAGCCATCTTCTTTGAATCCTATAAGACGTACCTTTTAGTTGAGTCATTTCCTGTGATTCCTAGAAGACGTTCCTTTTAGTCGAGTCATTTCACTTGATTCCTATAAGACGTACCTTTTAGTCGAGTCATTCCCTTTGATTCCTATAAGACGTACCTTTTAGTTGAGTCATCCCCTTTGATTCCTAGAAGACATACCTATTAGTCGAGTCATTTCCCTTGATTCCTATAAGACGTACCTTTTAGTCGAGTCATCCTCTTTGATTCCTATATGACGTACCTTTTAGTCGAGTCATCCCCTTTGATTCCTAGAAGACGTTCCTTTTAGTCGAGTCATCCCTTTTGATTCCTATAAGACGTACCTTTTAGTCGAGTCATCGCCTTTGATTCCTATAAGACGTACCTTTTAGTCGAGTCATCCCCTTTGATTCCTATAAGACGTACCTTTTAGTCGAGTCATCCCCTTTGACCTCTAGAATACGTACCTTTTAGTCGAGTCATCCCCTTTGATTCCTATAAGACGTACCTGTTAGTCGAGTCATCTCCTTTGATTCCTATAAGACGTACCTTTTAGTTGAGTCATTTCATGTTATTCCTAGAAGACGTTCCTTTTAGTCGAGTCATTTCACTTGATTCATATAAGACGTACCTTTTAGTCGAGTCATTCCCATTGATTTCTAGAAGACGTACCTTTTAGTCGAGTCATTTCCCTTGATTCATATAAGACGTACTATTTAGTCGAGTCATCTTTTATGATTCCAATAAGACGTACCTTTTAGTTGAGTCATTTCCTGTGATTCCTAGAAGACGTACCTTCTAGTCGTGTCATCCCCTTTGATTCATATAAGACGTACCTTTTAGTCGAGTCATCCCCTTGGATTCCTATAAGACGTACCTTTTGGTCGAGTCATCCCCTTTGATTCCTATAAGACGTACCTTATAGTCGAGTCATTCTCTTTGACCCATAAAATACGTACCTTTTAGTCGAGTCATTTCCTTTGATTCCTATAAGACGTACCTTTTAGTCGAGTCACCCCCTTTGATTCCTAGAAGACGTACCTTTTAGTCGAGTCATTTCCCATGATTCCTATAAAACGTACCTTTTAGTCGAGTCATCCACTTTGACCCCTAGAATACGTACCTTTTAGTCGAGTCATCCCCCTTGATTACTAAAAGACGTACCTTTTAGTCGAGTCATCCCCTTTGATTCCTAGAAGACGTACCTTTTAGTCGAGTCATTTCCCTTGATTCTTATAAGACGTACCATTTAGTCGAGTCATCCACTTTGATTCCTATAAGACGTACCTTTTAGTCGAGTCATCCCCTTGGATTCCTATAGGACGTTCCTTTTGGTCGAGTCATCCCGGTCGATTCCTATAAGACGAACCTTTTAGTCGAGTCATCCCCTTTGATTCCTATAAGACGTAACTTTTAGTCGTGTCATCTCCTTTGATCACTAGAAGACGTACCTTTTAGTGGAGTCATTTCCTTTGATTCCTATAAGACGTACCTTTTAGTCGAGTCATCCACATTGATTCCTATAACACGTACCTTTTAGTCGAGTTATTTCACTTGATTCCTATAAGACGTTCCTTTTGGTCGAGTCATCCCCTTCGATTCCTATAAGACGAACCTTTTACTCGAGTCATCCCCTTTGATTCGTATAAGACGTACCTTTTAGTCGAGTCATCCCCATTGATCCATAGAAGACGTACCTTTTAGTCGAGTCATTTCCTTTGATTCCTATAAGACGTACCTTATAGTCGAGTCATTCTCTTTGACCCCTAGAATACGTACCTTTTAGTCGTGTCATTTCCTTTGATTCCTATAAGACGTACCTTTTAGTCGAGTCACCCCCTTTGATTCCTAGAAGACGTACCTTTTAGTCGAGTCATTTCCCTTGATTCCTATAAGACGTACCTTTTAGTCGAGTCACCCCCGTTGATTCCATGAAGACGTACCTTTTAGTCGAGTCATCCCCCTTGATTACTATAACTCGTACCTTTTAGTCGAGTCATCCCCTTTGATTCCTAGAAGACGTACCTTTTAGTCGAGTCATTTCCCTTGATTCCTATAAGACGTACCTTTTAGTCGAGTCATCCACTTTGATTCCTATAAGACTTACCATTTAGTCGAGTCATCCCCTTGGATTCCTATAAGACGTACCCTTTGGTGGAGTCATCCCCTTCGATTCCTATAACACGAACCTTTTAGTCGAGTCATCCCCTTTGATTCCTAAAAGACGTACCTTTTAGTCGAGTCATTTCCCTTGATTCCTATAAGACGTAACTTTTAGTCGAGTGATCCCCTTTGATTCCTATAAGACGTACCTTTTAGTCGAGTCATCCTCTTTGATTCCTATAAGACGTATCTTTTAGTCGAGGTTTCCCCTTTGATCCCTAGAAGACGTACCTTTTAGTCGAGTCATCTCCTTTGATTCCTATAAGACGTACCTTTTAGTTGATTCATTTCCTGTGATTCCTAGAAGACGTACGTTTTAGTCGAGTCATCCCCTTTGATTCCTATAAGACGTACCTTTTAGTCGAGTTATCCCCTTTGACCCCTAGAAGACGTACCTTTTAATCGAGTCATTTACTTTGATTCCTATAAGACGTATCTTTTAGTCGAGTCATCCCTTTTGATTCCTATAAGACGTACCTATTAGTCGAGTCATCCCCTTTAATTCCTATAAGACGTACCTTTTAGTCGAGTCATCTCCTTTGATTCCTATAAGACGTACCTTTTAGTCGAGTCATCCCCTTTGACCTCTAGAATACGTACCTATTAATCGAGTTATTTCCTTTAATTCCTATAAGACGTACCTTTTAGACAAGTCATCCCCTTTGATTCCTATAAGCCGTACCTTTTAGTCGAGTCATTTCCCTTGATTCCTATAAGACGTACCTTTTAGTCGAGTCATCCCCTTTGATTCCTATAAGACGTACATTTTAGTTGAGTCATTTCCTGTGATTCCTAGAAGACGTACCTTTTACTCGACTTATCCCCTTTGATTCCTATAAGACGTACCTTTTAGTCGATTCATCCACTTTGACCCCTAGAATACGTACCTTTTAGTCGAGTCATCCCCCTTGATTACTATAAGACGTACCTTTTAGTCGAGTCATCCCCTTTGATTCCTAGAAGATGTACCTTTTAGTCGAGTCATTTCCCTTGATTCTTATAAGACGTACCTTTTAGTCGAGTCATCCACTTTGATTCCTATAAGACGTACCTTTTAGTCGAGTCATCCCCTTGGATTCCTATAAGACGTTCCTTTTGGTCGAGTCATCCCCGTCGATTCCTATAAGACGAACTTTTTAGTCGAGTCATCCCCTTTGATTCCTATAAGATGTACCTTTTAGTCGAGTCATCCCCTTTGATCACTAGAAGACGTACCTTTTAGTGGAGTCATTTCCTTTGATTCCTATAAGACGTACCTTTTAGTCGAGTTATCCACTTTGATTCCAATAAGACGTACCTTTTAGTCGAGTTATTTCACTTGATTCCTATAAGACGTTCCTTTTGGTCGAGTCATCCCCTTCGATTCCTATAAGACGAACCTTTTAGTCTAGTCATCCCTTTTGTTTCCTATAAGACGTACCTTTTAGTCAAGTCATCCCCTTTGATCCATAGAACACGTACCTTTTAGTCGAGTCATTTCCTTTGATTCCTATAAGACGTACCTTATAGTCGAGTCATTCTCTTTGACCCCTAGATTATGTACCTTTTAGTTGTGTCATTTCCTTTGATTCCTATAAGACGTACCTTTTAGTCGAGTCACCACCTTTGATTCCTAGAAGACGTACCTTTTAGTCTAGTCATTTCCCTTGATTCCTATAAGACGTACCTTTTAGTCTAGTCAACCCCTTTGATTCCTATAAGACGTACCTTTTAGTCGAGTCATCCCCTTTGATCCATAGAAGACGTACCTTTTAGTCGAGTCATTTCCTTTGATTCCTATAATACGTACCTTATAGTCGAGTCATTCTCTTTGAACCCTAGAATCCGTTCCTTTTAGTCGAGTCATCCCCCGTGATTACTATAAGACGTACCTTATAGTCGAGCCATCCCCTTTGATTCCTAGAAGACATACCTTTTAGTCGAGTCATTTCCCTTGATTCCTATAAGACGTACCTTTTAGTCGAGTCATCCACTTTGATTCCTATAAGACGTACTTTTTGGTGGAGTCATCCCCTTCGATTCCTATAACACGAACCTTTTAGTCGAGTCATCCCATTTGATTCCTAAAAGTAGTACCTTTTAGTCGAGTCATTTCCCTTGATTCCTATAAGACGTACCTTTTAGTCGAGTGATCTCCTTTGATTGCTATTAGACGTACCTTTTAGTCGAGTCATTCCCTTTGATTCCTATAAGACGTACGTTTTAGTCGAGGTATCCCCTTTGATCCCTAAAAGACGTACCTTTTAGTCGAGTCATCTCCTTTGATTCCTATAAGACGTACCTTTTAGTTTAGTCATTTCCTGTGATTCCTAGAAGACGTACGTTTTAGTCGAGTCATCCCCTTTGATTCCTATAAGACGTAACTTTTAGTCGAGTTATCCCCTTTGACCCCTAGAAAACGTACCTTTTAATCGAGTAATTTACTTTGATTCCTATAAGACGTATCTTTTAGTCGAGTCATCCCTTTTGATTCCTAAAAGACGTACCTTTTAGTCGAGTCATCCCCTTTGATTCCTATAAGACGTACCTTATAGTCGAGTCATCTCCTTTGATTCCTATAAAACGTACCTTTTAGTCGAGTCATCCCCTTTGACCTCTAGAATACGTACCTATTAATCGAGTCATTTCCTTTAATTCCTATAAGACGTACCTTTAAGACAAGTCATCCCCTTTGATTCCTATAAGCCATACCTTTTAGTCGAGTCATTTCCCTTGATTCCTATAAGACGTACCTTTTAGTCGAGTCATCCCCTTTGATTCCTATAAGACGTACATTTTAGTTGAGTCATTTCCTGTGATTCCTAGAAGACGTACCTTTTAGTCGAGTCATCCCCTTTGATTCCTATAAGACGTACCTTTTAGTCGAGTCATCCCCTTTAACCCCTAGAAGACGTACCTTTTAATCGACGCATTTACTTTGATTCCTATAAGACGTATCTTTTAGTCGAGTCATCCCTTTTGATTCCTATAAGACGTACCTTTTAGTCGAGTCATCGCCTTTGATTCCTATAAGACGTACCTTTTAGTCGAGTCATCCCCTTTGATTCCTATAAGACGTACCTTTTAGTCGAGTCATCCCCTTTGACCTCTAGAATACGTACCTTTTAGTCGAGTCATCCCCTTTGATTCCTATAAGACGTATCTTTTAGTTGAGTCATTTCCTTTGATTCCTTGAAGACGTACCTTTTAGTCGAGTCATTTCCCTTGATTCCTATAAGACGTACCTTTTAGTCGAGTCATCCTATTTGATTCCTATAAGACGTACCTTTTAGTCGAGTCATCTCCTTTTATTACTATAAGTCGTACCTTTTAAGTCGAGTCATTTCACTTTATTCCTATAAGACGTACCTTTTAGTCGAGTCATTCCCTTTGATTCCTATAAGACGTACCTTTTAGTCGAGTCATCCCCTTTGATTCCTATAAGACGTACCTTTTAGTAGAGTCATCCCCTTTGATTCCTAGAAGACGTAACTTTTAGTCGAGTCATTTCCCTTGATTCCTATAAGACGTACCTTTTAGTCGAGTCATCCCCATTGATTCCAATAAGACGTACCTTTTAGTCGAGCCATCTTCTTTGAATCCTATAAGACGTACCTTTTAGTTGAGTCATTTCCTGTGATTCCTAGAAGACGTTCCTTTTAGTCGAGTCATTTCACTTGATTCCTATAAGACGTACCTTTTAGTCGAGTCATTCCCTTTGATTCCTATAAGACGTACCTTTTAGTCGAGTCATCCCCTTTGATTCCTAGAAGACATAACTATTAGTCGAGTCATTTCCCTTGATTCCTATAAGACGTACCTTTTAGTCGAGTCATCCCCTTTGATTCCTATAAGACGTACCTTTTAGTCGAGTCATCCCCTTTGACCCCTAGAAGACGTACCTTTTAATCGAGTCATTTACTTTGATTCCTATAAGACGTATCTAGTAGTCTAGTCATCCCTTTTGATTCCTATAAGACGTACCTTTTAGTCGAGTCATCGCCTTTGATTCCTATAAGACGTACCTTTTAGTCGACTCATCCCCTTTGATTCCTATAAGACGTACCTTTTAGTCGAGTCTTATCCTTTGACCTCTAGAATACGTACCTTTTAGTCGTGTCATTTCCTTTGATTCCTATAAGACGTACCTTTTAGTCGAGTCACCCCCTTTGATTCCTAGAAGACGTACCTTTTAGTCGAGTCAACCCCTTTGATTCCTATAAGACGTACCTTTTAGTTGAGTCATCCCCTTTGATCCATAGAAGACGTACCTTTTAGTCGAGTCATTTCCTTTAATTCCTATAATACGTACCTTATAGTCGAGTCATTCTCTTTGACCCCTAGAATACGTACCTTTTAGTCGAGTCATCCCCCTTGATTACTATAAGACGTACGTTATAGTCGAGTCATCCCCTTTGATTCCTAGAAGACGTACCTTTTAGTCGAGTCATTTCCCTTGATTCCTATAAGACGTACCTTTTAGTCGAGTCTTCCACTTTGATTCCTATAAGACGTACCTTTTAGTCGAGTCATCCCCTTGGATTCCTATAAGACGTACCTTTTGGTGGAGTCATCCTCTTCGATTCCTATAACACGAACCTTTTAGTCGAGTCATCCCCTTTGATTCCTAAAAGACGTACCTTTTAGTCGAGTCATTTCCGTTGATTCCTATAAGACGTACCTTTTAGTCGAGTGATCTCCTTTGATTCCTATTAGACGTACCTTTTAGTCGAGTCATCCCCTTTGATTCCTATAAGACGTACCTTTTAGTCGAGGTATCCCCTTTGATCCCTATAAGAGGTACCTTTTAGTTGAGTCATTTCCTGTGATTCCTAGAAGACGTACGTTTTAGTCGAGTCATCCCCTTTGATTCCTATAAGACGTACCATTTAGTCGAGTTATCCCCTTTGACCCCTAGAAGACGTACCTTTTAATCGAGTCATTTACTATGATTCCTATAAGACGTACCTTTTAGTCGAGTCATCCCCTTTGATTTCTATAAGACGTACCTTTTAGTCGAGTCATCTCCTTTGATTCCTATAAGACGTACCTTTTAGTCGAGTCATCCCCTTTGACCTCTAGAATACGTACCTATTAATCGAGTCATTTCCTTTAATTCCTATAAGACGTACCTTTTAGACAAGTCATCCCCTTTGATTCCTATAAGCCGTACCTTTTAGTCGAGTCATTTCCCTTGATTCCTATAAGACGTACCTTTTAGTCGAGTCATCCCCTTTAATTCCTATAAGACGTACATTTTAGTTTAGTCATTTCCTGTGATTCCTAGAAGACGTACCTTTTAGTCGAGTCATCCCCTTTGATTCCTATAAGACGTACTTTTTAGTCGAGTCAGCCCCTTTGACCCCTAGAAGACGTACCTTTTAATCGAGTCATTTACTTTGATTCCTATAAGACGTATCTTTTAGTCGAGTCATCCCTTTTGATTCCTATAAGACGTACCTTTTAGTCGAGTCATCGCCTTTGATTCCTATAAGACGTACCTTTTAGTCGAGTCATCCCCTTTGATTCCTATAAGACGTACCTTTTAGTCGAGTCATCCCCTTTGACCTCTAGAATACGTACCTTTTAGTCGAGTCATCCCCTTTGATTCCTATAAGACGTATCTTTTAGTTGAGTCATTTCCTTTGATTACTTGAAGACGTACCTTTTAGTCGAGTCATTTCCCTTGATTCCTATAAGACGCAACTTTTAGACGAGTCATCCTATTTGATTCCTATTAGACGTACCTTTTAGTCGAGTCGTCTCCTTTTATTACTATAAGTCGTACCTTTTAGTTGAGTCATTTCCTGTGATTCCTAGAAGACGTTCCTTTTAGTCGAGTCATTTCACTTTATTCCTATAAGACGTACCTTTTAGTCGAGTCATTCCCTTTGATTCCAATAAGACGTACCTTTTAGTCGAGTCATCCCCTTTGATTCCTATAAGACGTACCTTTTAGTAGAGTCATCCCCTTTGATTCCTAGAAGACGTAACTTTTAGTCGAGTCATTTCCCTTGATTCCTATAAGACGTACCTTTTAGTCGAGTCATCCCCTTTGATTCCTATAAGACGTACCTTTTAATCGAGTCATTTACTTTGATTCCTATAAGACGTATCTAGTAGTCTAGTCATCCCTTTTGATTCCTATAAGACGTACCTTTTAGTCGAGTCATCGCCTTTGATTCCTATAAGACGTACCTTTTAGTCGAGTAATCCCCTTTGATTCCTATAATACGTACCTTTTAGTCGAGTCTTATCCTTTGACCTCTAGAATACGTACCTTTTAGTCGTGCCATTTCCTTTGATTCCTATAAGACGTACCTTTTAGTCGAGTCACCCCCTTTGATTCCTAGAAGACGTACCTTTTAGTCGAGTCATTTGCCTTATTCCTATAAGACGTACCTTTTAGTCGAGTCAACCCCTTTGATTCCTATAAGACGTACCTTTTAGTCGAGTCATCCCCTTTGATCCATAGAATACGTACCTTTTAGTCGAGTCATCCCCCTTGATTACTATAAGACGTACGTTATAGTCGAGTCATCCCCTTTGATTCCTAGAAGACGTACCTTTTAGTCGAGTCATTTCCCTTGATTCCTATAAGACGTACCTTTTAGTCGAGTCTTCCACTTTGATTCCTATAAGACGTACCTTTTAGTCGAGTCATCCCCTTGGATTCCTATAAGACGTACCTTTTGGTGGAGTCATCCTCTTCGATTCCTATAACACGAACCTTTTAGTCGAGTCATCCCCTTTGATTCCTAAAAGACGTACCTTTTAGTCGAGTCATTTCCCTTGATTCCTATAAGACGTACCTTTTAGTCGAGTGATCTCCTTTGATTCCTATTAGACGTACCTTTTAGTCGAGTCATCCCCTTTGATTCCTATAAGACGTACCTTTTAGTCGAGGTATCCCCTTTGATCCCTAAAAGACGTACCTTTTAGTCGAGTCATCTTCTTTGATTCCTATAAGACGTACCTTTTAGTTGAGTCATTTCCTGTGATTCCTAGAAGACGTACGTTTTAGTCGAGTCATCCCCTTTGATTCCTATAAGACGTACATTTTAGTCGAGTTATCCCCTTTGACCCCTAGAAGACGTACCTTTTAATTGAGTCATTTACTTTGATTCCTATAAGACGTACCTTTTAGTCGAGTCATCCCCTTTGATTCCTATAAGACGTACCTTTTAGTCGAGTCATCTCCTTTGATTCCTATAAGACGTACCTTTTAGTCGAGTCATCCCCTTTGACCTCTAGAATACGTACCTATTAATTGAGTCATTTCCTTTAATTCCTATAAGACGTACCTTTTAGACAAGTCATCCCCTTTGATTCCTATAAGCCGTACCTTTTAGTCGAGTTATTTCACTTGATTCCTATAAGACGTTCCTTTTGGTCGAGTCATCCCCTTCGATTCCTATAAGACGAACCTTTTAGTCTAGTCATCCCCTTTGTTTCCTATAAGACGTACCTTTTAGTCAAGTCATCCCCTTTGATCCATAGAACACGTACCTTTTAGTCGAGTCATTTCCTTTGATTCCTATAAGACGTACCTTATAGTCGAGTCATTCTCTTTGACCCCTAGATTATGTACCTTTTAGTTGTGTCATTTCCTTTGATTCCTATAAGACGTACCTTTTAGTCGAGTCACCACCTTTGATTCCTAGAAGACGTACCTTTTAGTCTAGTCATTTCCCTTGATTCCTATAAGACGTACCTTTTAGTCTAGTCAACCCCTTTGATTCCTATAAGACGTACCTTTTAGTCGAGTCATCCCCTTTGATCCATAGAAGACGTACCTTTTAGTCGAGTCATTTCCTTTGATTCCTATAATACGTACCTTATAGTCGAGTCATTCTCTTTGAACCCTAGAATACGTTCCTTTTAGTCGAGTCATCCCCCGTGATTACTATAAGACGTACCTTATAGTCGAGCCATCCCCTTTGATTCCTAGAAGACATACCTTTTAGTCGAGTCATTTCCCTTGATTCCTATAAGACGTACCTTTTAGTCGAGTCATCCACTTTGATTCCTATAAGACGTACTTTTTGGTGGAGTCATCCCCTTCGATTCCTATAACACGAACCTTTTAGTCGAGTCATCCCATTTGATTCCTAAAAGTAGTACCTTTTAGTCGAGTCA